>CM077150.1:17849147-18449147 GCA_039583875.1 Platanthera guangdongensis | reverse complement strand
CCCGGGATGTTGAGGCGGGGGCTCGATCCCCCTACCTCCTTGATAAAGGGCATTCAACACTGCCCTCATCAACCAACTGCGCCGCGGAGCAGTTGGTTGATGAGGGCAGTGTTGAATGCCCTTTATCAAGGAGGTAGGGGGATCGAGCCCCCGCCTCAACATCCCGGGATAATTAAACTGGTTATCCAGATGGGTTGGGGTGCATGGGCCGCGGCCCTGTACAGCGGGTGGGTCCCCCGCTAGGCTTGATAGATGGCCCAGTATAATAGGGGGTCAGCCCACCCGTAACATTGTCAAATTTAAGATTCTCATGGTCATAGTTCTCAAATCTGGAGTTTCAATTGCATAGAACTTCCACCCATGAGCTTATAAAAAAATAACAATTTATTAAGAATTTCTCCCTCATCTCATATGGGGTTGGCCCCTTCATCCCTGGTCCACATAACCCAACTGCATGCAACGCCTGTTGGAAGTATGTAGCATACATGACATTGAAAGGAATGTCTGTCTCGTATGCCCATCTAGCAATACACAAGCATGCATCATCTCTAGCTTTTTTCTTGCACTTGGTATCAATGATGGTTTGCACCATTTTGCTGGTCTCCGCGCTTTGGAGTTGGACAAATTGATCCATATGCCTTTTGGTACCTACACTTGCATAAAGACTCCTTTGTGTGACTTCTTCTTTCTCACTATCCAATCCTCCAACAACTATTTCTTCCAAAACTGTTTGCAACCTTTCAATTTTAAAATTTTTGTTTGCTTGTGCAATGTTTAAGTATCCCTCAACCTTTTCTTTAACATCAGTTGGTACCGTCGGGCAAGCCTTGACGTTTCCCCTTATCCCCGCAAGGGATGCTTCAAGCGAGTAATTCCACCATTCACAATTTGCTTGCAATATATGTATCGTATTTGATTGGTATCATTTTGAGTCACCTTCTCCCCAAATGCCCAACAAATATTTCGACCTACTATGGAAGAAGCACTAGGAATCTTGTTAGAATCCGCTGATGAATTCATTCTACAAAAAAATTATAAAAAATTTAAAAAGGCAACAACAGTGATATTTTATATCTAGATTTCCACAATATTGATGTCATCATTAATCAATGATCATTGATCAGTCTAAAAACATAGATAAATAAATTTTTCCGCATCATATGTTGTTGCAATGCTGCAATAGTAGAGGACGAGGGGAGAGAGAAATAAAGATAAATAAAAAGAAAGAGAGGATTAGGAATAGAGACAATCACATTGCTAAAATGCCATAATGCTAGCCGACTGCCATAAGGATTGACCATAACCACAATGCCACGATGCCAATCGACTTCCATAAGGATTTTTTTCACAGCCACAATACCAACCAACTCCCATAAGAATTTGCCACAGCCACAAGGCCCACAATTCCAGAATGCCAGCTGACTGCAATAGGGACTACTGGACTGGCCATAGTCGCAATTCCACAATACCAGCCCACAGTCATAGGGCTTTGCCACACCATCAATGTCACATGACCCACACCAACAATGCCACAATGCCAACCGAGAAGAAGGAAGAGAGAAATATAAGAAGAGAGAACAAAGAAGTAGAGGAAGAAAAGAAGAGGAAAATAGCTAGTCGAGAAGGTGGCACAATGCAATCCGAGAAAAAAGAAGAGAGAAATAGAGGAAGAGAGATTAAAGAAATAGAGGATGGGTGAGGGAAATAGAGGAAATAATACGAGGAAAACCAGCCAAGAAGATCGACAAATATAACTCACAATGCCGAAAACCAGATGCAGCAAATTAACAAATATAACTTAAAAAATAAAGATAAAACTCACAGTGCCAAGGGGATGAGCCACATAAGAGTAGAGGAGAGGAGATGGGGAAATGTCGAGAACCAGTGTTGATAAAAAGACGCAGACGAAGACGACCGACAACCGACGACAAAATCCAAACAACCAGAAGAACACAACCCTGGTGCGAGAATCACCAGAGAATCACTGAACCAGAGAGCCAGGAAGAAGACAAGAGCCGTCTGCCGAGATTGTAAGAAATCGCGAGAGAGGGAGATTAGGGAAAGTCAGGTGGAAAGAGACGGAAAATGCGGAGTCGGGCGCTGAGGAGAAGTAAAATAAGTCGTAATATATAATTTTTTAAGTAATAATCTAATGAAATAAGTAAATTAAATATAAATAATATAAAGTATTTAAAAACGCCACAAGCCGCAATAAGCCGCCATAACCACAATACTGGGCTGTCATGTCCGACATGTCAGCCGCATTTGTAGAAAACACAAACTTTGGCACTTGCAGCGGTAATGTTACGATTCCCCCCAAAAAATGTCATGTCGGCCGATATGTCGGCCGCAATCTACAAACTTGGATAGGCTAAAGCCATGACCTTGTTGCTTTTTTTTAACTACATATCCTGGTAAGTACATTTCTTATTTTGATAATCATCTGAAACATTTTTGTGCGTGTTAGATCCAAGTAAAAGTATTGCAAATTGACATGACTTGTAATTTATCATGATCTAAGCCTTCATTAGACTCAGGGCATTTTCTTTAACTAGAGCAAGTTATGCTGCATGGTAGTTTATTTGGAAAGGTATTAAGTTGAAAAAAATAACAATCATCTGAAAAATTATGTCGTTGTTGAAGAATCAATTCATTTTCATGGCAGGGAAGATCCTTTATTGAAGTCATTCTTTTCTTAGACACAGTTGATGGAAAAGTAGACACTGCTTGAGTGATTTTCATATAGTAGTCAGTGATCTTGTGGTGGCTTATGGCCGAATGCTATTACTGCATTTTCTTTGGACCATCCCCTCCCTTTCCAACCATCGACGAGTCCTTCGTTATTCTACATCCCAGTCCATGGAAGTATGCATGTGCAATCCCATCCTTGTTTGCATGAGGAGTGCACAAAAGCTTTGACAAATGCCTCTTTCATAGCAATTGCAGAGATGGGTTGGGCCAATTTGTGTCTTCGAGATCATTTCACCTCCAATAGAGCCAACACCTTTCTTTTGTTTATTTGTGTTCTTTTAATCGTGGGACCCATTGCTTATGTTTTATGTTGACGGACCTCGCAAAGGCGCTCGATCACGGTGCTGGAGTAGCGGTGATCATACCATTGAATAAGTGTCTCAGTGAGAGCTGTCAAGATGAGGTCGGGAGAGGACTATAGCGTAGCCAGTGGACCCAATGGAGTGTAACATCCGAAATCTGACGCGAAAAAGTATTTGATTTGTAGGGGCAAGTCGTGACGAATTTTAAGTCGAGGCAGCGCGTCGTCGAGGTATAATGTTACTTTCACTTATGATAGCGACCGTTAGTTCGTTAAGTACGTTAAGAATAGTGCGTGACGCATTTTAATTTAATGACGTAGGCACGACAAATTGCCATGACACATAGGAGTTGAGATGAATTGGCTCATTATGGGGTGCCAATAACAGGTCACAATTTCCCTCCCCCCTCACTTCATACGGTTATCAAAACCATATAGCCCATCAAATTAAATCCCGCACATTCATTTTCACGGGAGAAGGGGAAAAAAACCGCAGCCCGCAGTCCCGTCCCGTCTCCCGCACGCAGCGACGCCGTCGCCTCCCGCGAGCTTCTCCGGCGCCCGATCCTCCTCCGAAACTCTTCTCCGATCACTCCTCCTTCCTCCACGAGCGCCGGTGGACATTCCTTTTCCTTCCTTGGCCGTGGAAGTGCCAGATTCAACCCTAGCCGGTGGTAGTGGAAACGATTTCGTTTCCTGTGAGTTTATTTCTCCTTTATCTCTATTCTTTTGTGGAAATTCCTTGATTTAGAAGTTAGTCTAACCTAGGTTTTGTCCATAATGCCCTAATTAGGTTTTGGAGTTCGTGATTCCCCGCAGAATTTGGTTTGGGCGCTTTGGGAGCCTCAATCACTCCACGTAAAGGTAAAATCTGAAGTTTAGCGCTTGAAATTTTGTAACCCTAGTTGTATAGAAATTTTCCACGGAAAATCGTAAAGAGGAAAAATTATGAATTTAGGGCTACTGTAAATTTCAGGATTTTGGTGGGGTCGGGGCAGCATTCTGAAGTCCCCAACAGTAGGATTGCCTTCGGAAGAGAAGATGTCGCCGCGCCGAGTGTACGAACGCCGCAACACCACTGTAAGGAAACTTAATTTCTGTTAGTTAGACATAACAAATAATATACTTTATATACGCATGTGTAGGGTTTTGTACAAATATCATGACCATGCATAGAAAGGTGTGGTGATAGGAAAACGGTCGCGGAAAATGTGTAGGATGATACCCTTCTCCAAGACCCAAGTAGTCAGATCAGGATTGGTAATGTTAGGTACGAAACCTATACCTGTGTACGAAAGTTTGGAATTTGTCCAACGAAGGGCGTGAATGTCCCTTCTAGTCGACCATAAGAAAGTTAAGGGTCGTTCAGTAGTACACCAAAAGAGATGTCCCAAGCAGAGTAGCATTTGACCAAAAGGTCAGTAGCACACTTCAGTCTTTTCGTGCTTGGTAGAGGCGCACTACATTTCTCATAGGGTATATGGTATCCTATGAGTAGCAGAGTCTTGGGAGTTGACTCCCTTGAGACAGTTAGTAGATTCGAGACCGTGTCCGCGTGACACTAGAACAATTGAGTTCGTCAGATGGTCTCGGGTCGTCAGTTTCAGATTTTGCGCGTTAGGAGCTACTCTGCATAGAGCCTTCTTAGTAGAGGTGTAAGCTAGAGGCCACCTAGAACTCAAGTATAGACCTGACGTGAGACAGTATACCAGTAGTGAACGCCGGGACTTGGGTTATTGAACTGAAAGTCACGAACATAGAATATGAGATGTTTTGACCAGGTAGTGTTCTGAAGGCATGCATAACACACAAAATAAATATTTTTAATGCACAAAATCTTTTTTTAAAGACATGCATTCATCATATGAGAAAAGTTTTTAGTGTCACTAGGAGGAATCATTTTTCTTTACTCTGACCCCTCGTGGACAATGTTTTTACAGGTGACCCAGGTGGGAAACTACGCCTAGGATGAGCGTTGGTGGCGTCAGCTTGTAGTGTTTTGTTCCCTTTCAGTTTTCCTTTACCTTCAGCATATACTTGTAGTTGTGGACAGTGTAATTTATTAATGTTTTATATATCTTGTATCAGACTTATTATGATAGTTCAGTTTTTCAGTTAATTCAATTCTATTCATCTGTAGTGCCTCTGTGATTCCAGATTTCAGGTATGTGGTTACCCTTAGTTTACTTTCTTAGCTTCCGTTGCTAGTTATAAAATTTTTAGTAGCTCTTACTTTATACCTGCTGTGTACTAGTTTTAATACTGTTTCCTAGTTCTTTTTATATCGCTGACCCGACCGGATGACTGATTATTGTAAAACTGGGAAGGGGTGTTACATGAAGGACAGATCCTTCCATTCCGATAAGAGTTGTGGAGACATTTTGCACAAGATGAGTCTGGTGGATGTCAAAATACTGCTCGACACGGACAATCCAACCCAGTGGTTGGTCCCATTGAATGTGGGAATGTCGAGACGGGGGAGATGCGGAGGAGGCAATCCCACCAAAGAAGGTTCTTTAGGAGACAATGTGATGGGGGATCCCAAGGTAGAGGCAACATTAGGCCCGAGTGTTGGTCTGGTTGCAAATTGTGGAGCATGACCATAATCGAAGTGAGATGCTTGGCTTGGGACTTGATCCGAGAATTGATGGTGGTGACGGGTGTTCGAAGCCTCCACACGGGATTCCATCGAGTGATAGTCTTTTGGCATAAGAAGAAGAGGGCACGAGCGGAGGCAAAGGAGAAGGGCTCGAATGATCTGCAACAAGGGGAGAACTCTACCCGTTGGAGGGGCGTCCGCAGAAGCCGCAGGAGCTGGAGTTGTGACAGTCGTAGGATCTGAGGCGGAAGAGGGTGCATGAGCTGGTGATTCTAGAGAGAGCGGAGGAGCTGGAGATTCGAGAGAGCGCATGAGGATTGAATGTGGCGAATGTTGGGTGTTGGAATGAATGAAGGCTGGTGTATGTGCGAAAGCAGATGATGCTTTAAGGCGTCACGTCTGTAGTTGGGTATCAATCAAAAAGTTGTCCGGAAGAGGGCACATGAATTAGACGTTGTGTATAAGAGGGCGCAGGAGCTAGACGTTGTGTGCAAGAGGGCACAGGAGCCGGATGTTTTGTGGAAGAGGGCGCAGGAGCTGCTAATGATGATGGTCGATGCCCGTAAGTAGGCGAGGAAGTAGCAGGGGAAAACGACGATCGATGAAAGAGGGATCTGACAGACGATCATGGATGGAGTATTTGGCGGAAGTAGGGCCTGGCAGAAGAGAGCAACGGAAGAAATCTCGGCAGAAGAGTCGCAGACGGCTGCTATCGTTAGAAGGAGAAAACGGAAGACGCAGACCGTGCGCAGGAGGCAGTCAATGCGATTGGCGGAAAGGAACTTGGCGGCCCACGATGCGCATGCGGGAGGCTTGGTAGGACCAATTTTACCGTGGAAAAAATTACTTGCAATATTCTTGGATGAATTTGGATACAATCACGAGGTATGCTCGTGCGTAATCTCAGGAGGTTGGTTCTTTCTAGAAGTCCCTCTCGCAATGAGAGATCTCGAAGCTCTAAAACATCAAAGATCACTAAAACTCCCAAGATACCCCCTTATATTTGAGGGGGGGGGGAGCTCGCATTCCATTTACCCCAATGGCATACAAATTAAAATACAAAATACCATCCCGTTCGGCGCGCAGGTATACTTTCTGGATTAGCTTTGGTCATATCTGCAAGAATTGCTCCTGATATGATGATATTCGCGAACAGAATCCTAAATGACAAAAGATTTTTTTCTGGAATTGTAATTTTTAGAATTTAAAATTTAAAAGTTTGTTTTGCACAGCCCCTAAAGTCAAAATGAATAAATATGAAATCACAATAATTTAAAACAATCTCAAATCTTAATCTTAACAATGAGTTGAAATCTCCCAAGATGTATCATATAAAAGCACACAAATTATGTTTTAATAACTCATATAAGATATATCATGTCCCCATAAGAACCAATCCTTCTAAATCTCTCCACAAACTACAGCAATTTTTCCACTGATAAACCCATCTCTATGTTTTATCAGATGGTTTTTTCCTGATCTCCTAAAAATTTTCACCCTAAAACAATGTATATATGCATAATTTTGCTCTTAAATTACAGAAGCATTCTTCTTTTATTAACAAAATAATCCAATTAGCTGAAACTTGGAAGATGACTACCAGGAAGGGTCGTCGGCCTCATTGAACCGCACGCTCGGATCGATCGAGCAGATCAATCAACCCGGTGTTTGCCATGATCCATATAACTACTGTACCAATGGGCGTAGCAGTCCTCGCAGCCTTGCGATTAGTGCTAGTAGTTTGAACGGAGAAGCTTAGGCTTTCGTGTGTAGGGAGAAGTCGATCAAACAATTCCACGCAAAACCGAGGGGGAGAGATCAAGGTTTTAGTTTTTAGGCTAATTTGAAAACCGTAGGTTTTGCCCCCAATTAATTATGTCTTGGCTTTCTGGCGGCCAAAGCCAATTCCAGAAAGCCAATTCCCGCGCACCGAACAGACCCTAAGATGTTCTGCACGCATGCGTTACATTTTATTTCTTTTACATTGATCGAGAGCTCCTTGATTGATCGTCATGAATTTTGCACAGTTGAAGCTGTTGACTGCTATCGTGCTATGAATTCTTATCTGTTGGAGTGAGGACCAATGACTTGTATTCAGCATCAGCGAACATGTATCTCAAACACTCTTACATTTCATTTTATTGTTTTGACACTGTTTTGGAATTTCTTGTAGAGTTTATAGTCTTGGATGGAAATATTTTGATCTGTTGGAAAAGCCCATGTAAAGAGGCCCATGATGAAGGTCATTTGTTTATTTTTCTTCTTCTCTACTCTTTAGTCCCACATCTTGTATAAGGATCTCTTCTCTCTTTCTCCCTCATATAAATGTGTATTCATACCTTGTATTTGATTATTGAGAAAGTATATACAAGTTTGAGGTTTTATCCACATGATATCAGAGGGAATCGGTCCTCCATGTGGTTAAGTTTTTTTCTAACCGCTGCTTCCCCGCGGTTAAGCCCGTCTCTAACCGCTGCTTCCCGCGCGGTTAAGTCCTCTCTAACCGCTGCTTCCCGCGCGGTTAAGTCCTCTCTAACCGCTGCTTCCCGCGCGGTTAAGTCCTCTCTAACCGCTCATCCTTCTGCTCTCTCTCTCTCGTGTCTTCCACCTCTCGTTCTTTCTCTTCCTCTTGGCCCTTTTATAACTCTCTCTATCAGGTGGGACCATTTCCTATCTAACCGCGCGGTTTCTTCCTGTCTACCCGCTCCTCTTTCTACTCTTTGCGGTCTCCTTACGCTATCTCCTTGTCTACTCGTCTTACCGCCACGTTCTAGCCTTCTTGCCATGTGCTTTTTCTACCCGCCTTCTCGCTGCAGTCTCCTCTCTTCTCGCTGGGGCTTCTCTAACCGTTGCGGGCTCCACATCTTGGTCGCGGCCTCTTTCCTTGCTGCTGGTGTGTTGTCACCGTGACCGTGCGGTCTTCTCGCGCAGTTTCTTCGCTGCTTGATCGCTGCGACTTCTCTAATCGCTGCGGATTCTCCTCTCTGCTGCGGGCTTCGCATGTTGGTCGCGACATCTTCCTTGCCGCTGGTGTGCTGTCACCGTGATCGTGCGGCTTCTCCTCTTCTCTAGTTGCGGCCGCTTCTCCGCTCTAACCGCTCCACATTTTGGTCGCGCCCACTTCCTTGCCTTGCAGCTGGTGTGTTGTCACCGGGACCGTGCGGTCTTCTCGTGCGATTTACCGTGCGACCTCTTTCTGCTCGCTGTTCTGATTACCCGATCTGCTCGCGCAATCTCCTCTCTATTCGTTGGTCTTCTTGCCGCTGGTCTAGCCTCCTGACCGCCTTGCCATGTGGTCCTCTTTTGATTCTACCGGACAAGCGGCTTCCTCTCCTGCAGACTGCCCGACTCTTGTCCCTGAACTCTGAGATGAATTGCGGATCACCACCATTTCTTTAGTCGGGAAGAACTTTGTGGAGTGAGTGCACTCTGTTCGTCGAGTTATTCAGTCCAAAGGCTATCTACATCACTTGACCCAAGTTGTTCCCGCTTCTCTTACGTAAGACTAGTTGCACAATGATGGTCGAGTTCAGACGTTGCTCCTAACTCCCTTGATGGCTAACCTTACCATATGACCATGTATCACGAGACGGCTAAGACGATGTGTGATGAGATCCATTCTCTCTATTCCGACAAAGATAGTCTCCAACACCTGTATGACATCATAACAGATCTTCGCACTCTTGACGTTGGCGGGGCCGCCGGCCTCACTTCCTTTGTTGCTCGGGCCAAGACTCTAGTTGAAGCCTGTATTCAACATCAACCCCCCTACGATGGTTCTTGCTGCCCAATGTGCCCAAAAAAGCTGTCGGTGTTGCCATGATGATGGCTCGTGCCACGCCTCATCTTCAGAGCGTTCGGGCTCAAATCCTCTCCTCTGCTGCTACTCTGACACTATCTGATGTGTGCTCCATGTTGTTCAAGGTCTCACCACCTCCTGACAGTTCTGGACCTCCGTCACCGGCCCTCCTTCAGCAGACTTTTGCGCCCTTACTGCCTCCCCCTCCTCCTTGTGGGGGACGTTCAGGTTCTCGGGGCAGAGGTCGGGGTGGCCGGTCACGACCTAAGTATTCCTTCTGCGGTAAGGACGACCACCTTGAGGCCACTTGCTACCGCAAGCATGGGCTTCCTCCTCGCCCGCTTGCCGCTGTTGCTGCCAACGACTCATCTGTCACTCGTACTTACCTTGAAGAGGTCCGACTTCAACTCCAACAACTTCATGGTCTGCTTAGTCGCCCACCTGCGTTCGTTGCCTCCGCTGCCTCTATCTCAAATGAAGATATCGCTTGCCTCTCCACTAGTCTGCGCTAGATAGTGGGCTCAGGTGCCACTCATCACATAACCTCCCTATAGCCACATCAGTACTTAGATACTCCTCATCCTAAATGTATCGCAGTGGCTAATGGGACACTGTTCCGGTCTCCGGCTCTGCCGATATCCCTCTGACTTCTTCTCCACCCCTACGCTCGACTCTTCATGTTTCAGACTCCCCGTTTAATTTACTTTCTGTTGGTCGCCTCACTGTTGATTTAAATTGTTCTATAACATTTACATCTTCTTTTCTGATACATGATCGACGAACGCGAAATATCATTAGTAAGAGATGATTGCAGAACGAGCTCTATCTTTTTGATGACTCTCCTACTATCCTCTCATCTGTCTCCTCCGGTGATTGACATCGATGTCTTGGGCATGCCCCTTTACCGGTCTTCCAGAAGACTCTTCCAGATGTATCTCTTCCTACCTTTTCAGTGCGAATCTGGTATTTTCGGGAAACAACCCAGTTCATCTTTTCTATCTCATTGTACTCGGAGCTCTGTTCCTTTTATTTTAGTACACTACGATATATGGGGTCCATACAAAATCACTAACATTTCTGGGTATCACTATTTTTTAACTTTTATTGATGATTATTCTCGGATGACGTGACTATATTTTCTTCGTGATCGCTCCGAGCTTCCCCGTATCTTTCGGGCATTCCTCCTTGAGGCCCGCATGCAATTCTCCACGAACATCAAAACTCTTCACACCGATAATGCTCGCGAATACATCAGTCACGAATTTGCGAATCTTTGCTCTGAATTTGGGGTCATTCACCAAACATCATGTGCATATACCCCCCAACAAAACGGAGTCACGGAACGTAGGAATCGACATCTGCTTGATGTTGCTTGCTCTTTCATGCTTCACACGCAGGTCCGCAAAACTTATTGGAACTTTGCGTTTTCAAAGACATGCTATCTGATTAACCGTCTCCCTTCCCCCATACTCCACAATGCCACTCTGTTCAGCCTCCTGTTCCCATCTACTCCGACATTCTCTCTCACACCCCGCATCTTTGGTTGTACTTGCTACGTTCACATTCTTGGTCCATCCACGGACAAGTAGGATTCCCGGGCGGTCAAACACATCTTCGTTGGCTATTCACGAACTCAGAAAAGCTACGTGTGCTACTCTCCTGCTTCCCGCAAGGTGACTGTCTCTGCTGATGTTACCTTTCAGGAGGATCTTCCTTTCTTCTCCACCCCAGCTTAGGGGTGCAAGCGGTTCGGTTTGGGTCGGTTTGGACCCAAACCGAAACCGAATCGATGTTTATCGGTTCGGTTCGGTTTTTTGGTCGGTCTACTCGGTTCGGTTTTCGGTTTTTCAGTTATACTATTTTAAATATTTCTGTACTTAAATATCTCAAGAAAATTTTAAAAATGGTATGATAAGTAAAAAATAAATATCATGTTACATATGATATATTACAGCTAATAGCTCATGTTACATTAAAAAAATTATGATTGAATATTTTTATTAGGAAATAATAAATATAAAAAGATATAAATAAAATCACTTAAACAAAATATTTAATTCTTCTTGATGCATAAAATATGCATTACAAAAATTTATTTTTTTTCAAATGATATAAAAATTATTAAGTTGATATAATTTGTGTACATTATTTAGTTAATAAAAATAGTTTAAAGATCATTATTGGTAATATTTTTACATGTATTATTAGTCGGCGTGCTTCGGTTTTTCAGAGCGAAAAACCAAAATCGAACCGAGTCGTTTGGTTCGGTGTAAAATCGGTTCGGTTTGGGCGGTTCGGGGCAGTTTGGTCGGTTTTCAGTTTTTCATGCACACCCCTACCCCAGTTCCAACTCCTCTCCCACGACCCGTCCTACGACCTGTCATTCCCGTTTCCAGTCCTCTACCACCACAAATTCCTGACCAGGCTCCCACCCTTTTCAAGCCGCCTCTTATACATGTCTACACTCGTCGCCATCCTGACTCCGTTGCCCCAATGCAGTCGGCTTCGACCTCTGACTCTCCGCGTCCTGCTGGTCCGACACCAGAAGCAACCACTCATCACATGACGAACTATGTATTCTTACATCGCCTATCCTCACGACTTCAAACATTTGCCACTTCATTATCCTCGATTTTTGTACCTAACTCTGTGCAGGAGGCTCTCCAACATCCTGGCTGGCGGACGGCCATGAAAGAAGAAATGATTGCTCTCTAGGCTAATCAGACCTGGAACCTGGTACCTCTACCTACCGGCCAGACACTTGTTGGGTGTAAATGGGTCTTTGTCATCAAATATGTTCCTGATGAGACAATTGACTGTCTGAAAGCCCGCATGGTGGCTCGTGGATTCACCCAACAACAAAGTCTCGATTATGAGGAAACATTCTCTCTAGTGGTCAAGCTCAACACCGTTCGTGTCCTCTCCGTGGCTGTGCTTCGCCAATGACTCTTACATCTGTGACGCCACCAAATTTAAAATATTGACGGTGTGCCAATTCATAAAAACAAAATGTTACTTAAGGTGTTTATGGTGTGCACATAGCTATTTAAAAGGGGGAGAAGCTTTAATCGGCGGTTTACGGTGAGTCACGCCTTATGCGTGTCGTAACCAGGACAGGCGGTGCCCGATTAAATAGAACCCGCACTCATTCCCTTCTTCCGATTCCCGCACGAAGCCCAGGAGGCGGATCGAAGCCGCACGCCGACGGAAGCCCCCGAGCCCTCGTTTCTCCTCCGTTTTGTGTGATTTCTCTTCTGTTTGAAAGGTAATCACTCCACTACTCTTGTTTCTTTCATGAAGTTTTTGCATGGATTGAAACTGGTAGAAACGTAGGGTTTGAAATTTTTAATGTTCCTTTCTTTTAAATTGTATCAAAAGTTTCTGTAGAGGATCCTTAGGTCCTAAATCAAGATTTGAAGTGCTTTTAGTGAAACCCTAAGTCATATACTAGGGATTCTGAAATTTAAAAAGCATATATGAGGATCCTTATGTCCTTCTAAATTAGTAAAATCCCCATCCCCATATTATTAGAGTGACAAAGAAGTTAACGTAGAGGATATCCTTTCACTTCAAATAATTATTTGGAGGATAGGGAGTGCTGCCACTTCACTACAAGTGAATAAACCTCATTTTTAATATTTAGGGCAGCAAACAATTTAGGGGATTTTGAGCTAGGGCAGCAAAAATTGGCTAGGACATGATGTTCCCTCGCCAATTGGACCAAAAGCCCCTTGTTTTCAAGATAGGACAGCCACCCATTAAACCCTAAATGACTCCTTTGACCTAATTAGGCCAAGTGGAGCCCGTCAAGGACGTCTTGAAGTGTTTGACCTTAATTAAAACATCAACTTATGTCTGTCTTTAAAATATTTCCGATTTAGGACATGTCGTCATGAGGTGGTGGAAGGCAAGACGACGATAGTGGTCGAAGGAATAAAGGAAAAGAGCTTGACAAAGTGAGTTCTTACCCTTTTTATTAATTGTTCTCCTTGATTTGTAAAGAAAACAACATAAATAAGAATGAAATTAATTAAGTTACATAAACAAGTAAACAAGCAAATGAGCTAAGTTAGGGGTGAACCCAACTAGTGGAGGTGGGGCGAATGTCCTCCCAAGTTTGATGAAATGAAAATGAATAAACGCGCGAATAAGAAATGACACGTGAATGAAAGTGTGCGAATAAGAAAAGACACACGAGCGCGCTATATAAATATTATGAAACGATAACGTACCCTTAACTTCGCCCTATAAGAAAAGAAGAAATAGCTATTGAAAGAGAACACGTACTAAAATAAGGATGTACGTTAATGACAAAAAAGAAAATGAAAGGAGTAATATGTACATATAACTAAATGAAAAAAAGAAGAAATATGACGTACGTGCGGGAACATGGAAAAGAAAATAAACAAATAATGTGAGAAGACACGACAACAAGAGAGTACGAAACAAGTAATCATATCATATAAATCACTATGAGAATTAAAGGGATTAGTAAAGAATTCATTTAGTCATTTGACTAATAGAAAATGTAACTAAAACAGGTCAAGGCGGAGGCTACTCCCGCTAGCTCTACCAGGTCCCCTACACGCAAGGAGAAGATGTACAAGATTTGGGTTGACGTCATCACAGCCGTCTTTGGAGTCATGGATGCCCACACGGCAGGCTGCCGCGACCCCGACTGTCCCCATGACGAGTTCCAGTTCTATTTACAATAGTCTGCTTGTGATTATGTAGTATTTTACAGTATAGTTTTTGTTCTGAGTTACGGGTGTAGTTTTGATATGATCTTTAGTATACTTGTAACTGTAGCTCAGATTTTGTGATGACTCTTTTTTTGTGTTTATATATCGAGTCATTTGCTAGCGATGTACTATACTGTATCTGATGTAAAATAAATAATAAAAAGGGAAAATGTGTTTTACTTCATTGCAATTTTTTATATACTTGTTTATGTATAATTATTGAATGATCATATACCTGCCGCTCTCTGATTTAATAAGAAAGAGATAAATGAAAATTGCGACGGTAGCCTAATAAGTGGCGTCGTTACAACATCAACTGAATATCAAAAATGCGTTTCAAAATGACAACCTCCAGAAAAAAGTCTACATGCAACAACCTCCGGGTTTGAGACCACGGAGGAGTCCCGAGTTTGTCATCTTAAGAAGTCCATCTATGGTCTCAAACAATCCCCTCAGACATGGTTCGACAAGTTCAGTAAGGCAGTTCGGGAAATCGGCTTTAATCAGAGCTCAGTAGACTTCTCACTATTCACTCGACATCAGGCTAAAGAAACAGTTCTTCTGTTAGTTTATGTTGATGACATCTTAATCACTGGAGACGGTTCAAAGAGAATCCAAGCGGTCAAACAACATCTTAGCTCCGTCTTTCAAATAAAAGATCCGATTGTCCTTGGTTTTGAGGTCGCGAGACGTCCAGATGGACTTGTCCTCTCCCAACGGAAGTACTGCCTCGATCTCCTTCAAGATGCTGGATACTCTGGATGCAAGCCGACTACCACTCCAATGGATGTAAATCACAAGCTGTGTACAGGCTTCCGATACAGATCTTTATCTCCAAAATCTTGAATACTATCGAGAACTTGTTGAAAAATTGATCTACCTAACGGTCACAAGACCAGATATATCCTTTGTTGTTGGGGTGGTCAGCCGGTTTATGAATGACCCTCGAATATCTCACCTTCAAGCCGTCGAACGCATCGTAAGATATTTTAAAACAGCTCCGGGTTAAGGGCTGGTATAGAAAACCGCATCCTCTACTCCAACGTTGATTGCGTATTCTGATGCAGATGCTAGTTCCTTGGATGATCGACGGTGAACCAGTGGTTTTTGTACCTATTTTGGAGGTCATCTTGTTACCTTGAGGAGTAAGAAACAAGCCGTGATTGCTCGATGCTCAGCTGAAGCAGAATACCGATTGATGACATCGGTTGTCTCTGAGCTCACATGGCTTGAAAGTCTCCTCGCCGATCTATGAGTAAAACATCCCTCACCATCCTTCCTGTTATGTGACAGCCAAGCGGCTATACACATAACAAAGAATCCAGTTTTTCATGAAAGAACAAAACATGTTGAAGTTGACTGTCACTTTATCCGGGAGAAAGTTCAAATGAAGAAGATAAAATTGAAGCATGTTCCAGGTACTGAACAAGTTGCTAATATCCTCACAAAGGTCCTACCAAGTACCCTATTTTATCAATTCCTGTCCAAGCTGGGTGCCTATAACTTGTACGTTGCAACTTGCGGGGGAGTGTTGGAAAAACCCATGTAAAGAGGCCCATGATGGAGCCCATTTGTTTATTTTTCTTCTTCTCTCCTCTTTAGTCTCACATCATGTATAGAGATCTCTTCTCTCTTTCTCTCTCATATAAATGTTTATTCATACCTTGTATTTGATTATTGAGAAAGTATATACAAGTTTGAGGTTTTTTCCACATGATCTATTATTTTTGTGGAGAATCTACGGGAAAGCTTTGTAGAACCCTTACTCTTGTTAGTGCTGAATTTTAACATTTGACTGATTGCTCATCTCTTATCTCGGATGCATCAATTATGATTATTTGCTGCATTTTGAAGCAAAAAAGTGTGCACACATTTATAATAAAATTGTTAAAAATTCTAAAGATCAAAAAAAACAAAAGGCGATATTTAAAAAAAAAACAAGTAAACAATATTGTAAATATCAGATGTAAGAGACATATTTTAGATATTTTAATAATATATGATTTTCATCTCATAAATAAAAATATATATTAATTATACCTATATGTTCTAAAACTAAATAAAATCTTGTAGACAAACAATGAGTCATATGTATCCCACAATAAAGTCGAAGAGTATCCAAAATAAAATATTAGCAATACAATATGACCACTACTTATAAATATCCAAAACAAGTACAAATAAATAAATATTAAAGTATATTTAACATTGTTTTAAATAACACTAATTTTATAATTCGTAAAGAAGATTAAAAGTTAAATGTTCTTGATTGATAATGTCTGCTTGTGCCTATAAAATTATGTTTTAAAAAAATCAAATCATTAACTAATAATGTTTAGAATATTTTAGTACTTTGTTTAATATAAAGTAAGAAATACATGGTGTTAAGTAATTATACAAACTTAATTGTAAGCCTAACACCTATTAAAGTGAATGAAACTGTTAGAATTTGGGATCTGATATCCGCACCACAGTTTTGGCTAGTCGCACCGCACTTTCTCCCAATTTTTCGCACCTTTTGGAAATACGCCTTGTACATGCATTTTTAGGAAAAGTGTTCGACACGAAAGTTGTAGATCTCGACGAGATCTACAATTTTCGTGAACACTCTTCCTAAAAATGCATGTACAAGCCGTATTTCCAAAAGACGCGACACCTGAGCGTATTTCCAAAGTACGCCTTTGTACAACCCCGTATTCGCAGGTTTTGGATTTTAAGCTTTTGGAGTGTTTTGAGCTCTTGGTGGCCAATTTTGGCCCAGCCCTTGGAATATACTAGTAGGGGGAGGAAAAATATGCCTCCCCCCAGTGGCCCTCTTTTGGGGAGCGGGTGCGACAAGTTGGCTAGCGCCCGCCCCGTCCTGATAAGTGCGAGGTGGGTGCGGCGAGACCGGCCGGGGGCCGGGGTCTCGCCCCTGCCCCTTCTTGCTTGGCGGCCTGGCGGGGCGAGACCGGCCGGGGGCTGGGGTCTCGCCCCTGCCCCTTCCTGCTTGGCGGCCTGGCGGGGCGAGACCGGCCGGGGGCCGGGGTCTCGCCCCTGCCCCTTCCTGCTTGGCGGCCTGGCGGGGCGAGACCGGCCGGGGGCCGGGGTCCGGGGTCTCGCCCCTGCCCTCTCCTACTTGGCGGCCTGGCGGGGCGAGACCGGCCGGGGGTCGGGGTCTCGCCCCTGCCCTCTCCTGCTTGGCGGCCTGGCGAGGTGAGACCGGCCGGGGGCCCGGGTCTCGCCCCTGCTTTCTCCTGCTTGGCGGCCTGGCGGGGCGAGACCGGCCGGGGGCCGGGGTCTCGCCCCTGCCCTCTCCTGCGTGGCGGCCGGGCGGGGCGAGACCGGCCAGGGGCCGGGGTCCCGCCCCTGCCCTCTCCTGCTTGGCGGCCTGGCGGGGCGAGACCGGCCGGGGGTCGGGGTCTCGCACCTGCCCTCTCCTGCCTGGCGGCCTGGCGGGGCGAGACCGGCCGGGGGCCTGGGTCTCGCCCCTGCCCCTTCTTGCTTGGCGGCCTGGCGGGGTGAGATCGGCCAGAGGCCGGGGTCTCGCCCTTGCCCCCCTGCTTTTACCGTCTTGCCCTCGGGGGGAGGGGGAGGGGGGAATTACCCCTTTACCCCCCGGCATGGTTGTTTTCTATTGACCCAAAGTCTTTTGGCCCTAGGGGCGTTTCGGTCTTTTTGGTCCATGAGATTTGGAAAACTATAAATAGACCCTTAGGGGTGCCTTGGAGAGCATCACTTCTTCATTCTCTATTCATCCTTCAAGGCACCCTAGCTCAAGTATTGGCTAGGGAGGGGGAGACCTCAAAGGTCTTCCGGGTGTGAGGTGGGACCTCCGCGCTAGAGGCGAGGGTCTGTTTCTAGCTTCTTGATCTTTGGTCCGTGACGTTCCTCCGGGTGTAGTAGGTGTGAGGTCACCCCTTTCTAGGGACCCCGAACTCCACAGAGGTCATTTTTGACTTCAACAGCCTTGTACATGCATTTTTAGGAAAAGTGTTCACCACGAAAATTGTAGGTCTCGTCGAGATCTACAACTTTAGTGTTGAACACTTTTCCTAAAAATGCATGTACAAGACGTAATTTCAAAAGGCGCGAAAAATTAGGAGAAAGTGCGGTGCGACTAGCCAAACCTGCGGTGCGGATATCAGTGCCCTAGAATTTTATCTCCTTTTTTATCTCGCGAATGATAAATTGCCTGTTGCATCCAAACTTTTTTTAATATCTATGTTTTGACCAATGATCTCCGACCGAGCGATGGCCGATCACTGATAGGGTGATCGCCGACCGATTTACTCCTATCGCTGAACGCTGAATGGCTTCGCCGTTTGCTGATATAACTTCATCATTCAACTACCGTGCTTGTGATCGTCGTTTTTACGCTACTCCTATACAAAAGGTATTTCCTGAGATTTAAAAAATATATATAGATTTTTATATTCTCTCTTTCTTTCCCTACTCTCTCAATCTCGCAGTTTTATTTTTCGACTGCTTCCATGTTTTCTCTGTTTTAACGTTTGCTTCGTCAAGTGGAAGTTCGGGTGTTCTATACTTTTTCGGTGTTTGCACACATTAGAATTTTCGGGATCTAGCTGGACACTTCTCGGAGAAGTGAACATCAATTGAATGATCGGCCAGAGAGTGATGCAACTTCTTTAGAGAAGTGATCACATGCTTTGCCCATACTCGATTTCTATACTAAATTTTTATTTTTGTTTTGATATATTATTTCTACAGATTAGGTATCCTTTAAAACAAAAAAATAGAATGTTTTAAGAGGATATATTATTCTATTTTCCGCACATGTATTCTAAATAGTTTCTAAAAATAAAAAAATGAATATATATATATATATAAATACAACTTTCAAAGAATATTTTATAAATATTCCATCAGAAACAATAAGTCTAATCCATCTAAACACATGATACAAAATATATAAGTGATTTTAGCATATATTTCTAAGACAATTAGAAATAAAATAGTGAACAATATTTTCAAAAATCTTGTTTGCCGATATAATGGAAAAAGATTAGATATGTTGACCTATATTTTACTAAAGGACAAACTATTTTTTAAATAAAAAATGCCATTCTATCCTCAAAACTTATATGTTGGGTCGACATGTCAAACATGCCAGAGGATATTTAAAATATTAATGAATATTGTTGTACTACCCCCTTGTTGGTCCCAAGATGGATGGGAGGCTAGACTTCCTACCTTTCCCGTACATCACACTTGGCAGAAGCCTAACTTATGGGGATCCATCAGTGCCATCAGTGTTACCTCGCCGCAAAGAGGGACCCACGTTCGTTTATTCCCGCAGGAAGACTTGGTCGGATCGACGATCCGACTTCATGGATGCGTCTCGCTCATCGTTTACCTACGATTTCATATATTATTTTGTTTTTTGAGTTATATTTATTGTAATTGGGCCATCCGCATCCATGGTCAATCATAATTGTTGATGCAAGGTTCCCTAAGTGTTTTTATTGTAAATAGGAAGTTATGGGGGCTGCCAATCTCATTGCAGAATTTGTAGATTAGAAATCCCGGATTCCAGCTATCCCTCTGCGGTGCCGACTTCGTGGAACCTAGGTGACAACTCCTAGGCCATCTCCCGCTCCCCATTGATACCCCCACCCATAGCCTCTTTTCTTCACTCTCAAATACCTTAACTGCCACCCCGACAAGTCCTCAAACAGCCAGCCGCCGCCCCTCACTGCTGTCCAGCAAAAGCCAACACTCCCACAGCCAGCCGCCGCTCCTTCCAGCTACCTCCCTGCCTGCCTCCGCCCCTTCCAGCCACCCCCTGCCCTCTGTCGCTCCACCTCAAGCCCCAGTAGCCCACCACACCTCTGCCCGCCCTTTCCTCTACAACCCGACGCCTCCAACTCCATTGCCAACCTCCCTTGAACCCCTGCAGGCCGCCAATCTCCCAGATCCCACCCCACAACCCTGACCCCGTTCCAAACTTCTAGATCCAGACCATCCATCCCCTAGTTCCCTTCCAGATTGTCTCCACCACGTCGCGCTTCACCGGATCTGCACACCTCAAACAACCCCAATGTTTTTGTGAGTTTTCTTATTGTACAAATTCTTATTTTTTAATATTAATCTACTTTGTTTGGACCTCATTATTGCTTGGATATTTGGTGTTGTGGAATGTTGTTTAGGAGCTGGACTACTCGAGAAGTAGAAAGACTACTCGAGTACATGAACAACTACTCGAGTGGGGTAAATACATCACGAGAATTTTCCTATTGTCACTCGAGACAGTAGGAAAGCCATAGCCTCTGTCGTAAAGAAATTCAATCTCGCTTGCTCTCTTTGCATTCGTATTGCGTGGATTAATATTCTTGATAATTAATTAATTATTATCGTCATCTCTTGCATGGTTGCATCATACTATAGGAACTGTTGATCGGAACCTCGTTGTCCTCTAGTCGTGCATCGTAGGTTCTCACGACACACCCTACCCTACATCACTAACAATGATCTTTACAATATATAATCAAAATACCTCTCTTAATGTAGTTTATTTGTACTCTATCATACCCCTGGGTAAAACTTTAAGATTATAGGAGCTAATATCTAGGTCTTGGTAGTCGTTTGTTGAATTAAAAAAACTCGGAAGATGCTTTCTTACAGAAATGACTATGGTAATTAGAATGATTATTATTTTTTGTCAGATTTTCATTTAAATTTTGATAAATTTGTTTGATTGTTCTCAAAGCTATTATGGTGTTTATGAAAAGTAGACAGGAGGCCTCGCATATTGTATATTGAAGCTGTAAACATGAATCCTGGGCAAAGACTCAATAATCTACGAACTAGGTTGAATGAGATTGTTGATGTTGATGCAGTTGCTTGATGCATTATTTTCTGCAGTGATTTATTTGTCGTCAAGAAAGGTGTTTATTTCTAATATTCTCCCTTTTCTTTACGATTGAGGCACTATATTTGCTCATGTGGAAAATATTGCCTGAAATCCACTTCGTTTCTCTGTCATTATTGTCATACCTTTACGTGAACTCTCTTCTCTTGGGACGTTGATGATGTTGATGGGTGCAATCTATATTATTCTCCAATCACATTTTCTTTCTTCATGGTCATTAGCACAGTTATATTTTTTGAGAAAGCAACAGAAGTGTTATCCATATAATTCTCTTTGTATGATTGAAAATTACATAATTCCTATGTTTTATTGCTACAGTTTGATCTCCATCCCGGTGTTTCTAGCATTGACAAATCCAAACCTAATTTTTCTAATGGGGAAGATAAGGAGAGCAGCAACCCAGTCTACTATATAGCTTTGGGCTCAGATAACTCTTGGTATCTCTTTACAGAAAAGTGGATCAAAATGATATACAAAACTGGCCTTCCTAATGTCTCTTTAGCATATGGTGATACTCTACCAAGAGATGTTTTGATGGGGCTCCTTATGAAGGAGGAGCTGACGTGGGAGAAGCTCGTAGAGTCTGAATTTGGATCTTTATGGAGCACAGAAGGTTGCCTTGAGACATGGTCATGGAGTCTAAATGTTCCAGTTTTGAGTAGCCTTTCAGAAGATGATGAGGTGTGTATGTGTTACAGTATAAACATTTCAAGCTAATCTTATATTGATTATTTGAATGCTGCCTAAAAGTTTAATTGTGAAAATTATTTAATGGAAGTGTGAGAACTTCATTTTTAGTTATTCTCAAACGAGGCTGGCGATTTTTGAAAATTAAGGCTAAAATAGATTTTGATAAATAACACATGAAAGGTGACAGTTTTTTGGAATTATTTATTTACTCATTAGAGGTTGTGTGATCAAGGATGTTATAGTTTGACAGAAACTATCACATGAGTTCTGTTGAGAAACTGATTGGAACTTCTTCCTTGCAATTTATCATTTATGATTTATTTTCAAATATTTAATTTCTTTTTTGCCAAATGCTATTGATTTTGTGCTGTAAGTTTTTTTATTTCTCTGCATTCAGGTGAAAACTTGGTCTGAAGAATATATAGATGCTGTTAAGTGTTATAGGGAGCAACAAACAAAGGTTTCCCGTTTAAAGAAAAAATTAACAAACACAAAGGGATTTAGGAATTTTAAAAGGATCATGGATATGGTTAATTTCAACAAGGAAAAAATTGTGCGCTTAGAAGCTAGATCTCATCGCTTAACCAGAAGGATAAAACAGATTGAGCCCTCTGGTTGGAAAGAATTTCTGCAGGTACAAGCAGTGGATTGTTTTGGATTTTCTATTATTTGGTATATCCTTGTTGTTTTACAGTCAATTTATCGTACAGTTCATTCACTATTATTATTTATTTATTCTTATGACATCAATAATTTTGTTACTTGCATGAAATGCTAAGTTAATGTCTTATTAGCCCATTGAAGTATACTTTTGTCATGAATTATTGATAAAAACCATTAAGTACGTGTGTATTGTTCATTTGATTTTAAGTTGCTTTCATTGTCCGGTTTAATCTAAGTTCACATCGTTCCCTTTGTGATGCAGTGGCAGGACGCCGCAAAATGAATAATCAAAATGCAATCTAATATGTGACAAAATGATGAATATGCTGACAATGCAAAAGTTGGTCCGCTAGAAAATGCACAACGATAATTTATTATTATAAATACGACAGAGGCATAGGAGTTCACAAGTTCTTTAATCAAGGAAAACAAGCGTGTTCGCAAATCAAACGAGGCGCAGTTAATTTTAAGCACACACATAATAAATCTCGCAAATTGCACAACGAATGAACTAGTAATAAATAAAATAGAAATCCATCACAGTTGAGTGTCAAAATAAACAACTAGAGAAAATAATACTGCAAACCACAATTCACATGTGCAAGCGGAGGTGATGGTTGTCGCTGAAGGGCATCCAGGGCTGCTGTGAAGTGAAGGGGAGGGAATGAATCCCGGGCTGATGGAAGGGCTCAGTTAATGATAGGGGCGGTTGATTTTGTGACTAAGGTTATGGGAGAGGCTCACGGTGGGGTAGGGTTTGAGTGTGGAGATTACGAGAGGGGAAAAGGAGGTTTGCGGGTTGTAGAGAGGCGGAGGGGAAAAGGAGGTTTGCGGGTTGTAGAGAGGCGGAGGGGAAGAGGGTTGCTGGTGGGAATTTCGGTTGGGTGGAAGTCGACGAAAAAGGGAAGAGGTAGGGAAGAGGGAGGCAGAGGGGAGGAGGCTGCTGGTGGGGGAGTTTTGGCTGGGTTGAGGCCGTCGGGGAATGGGGAGAAATAAAGAAAAGGGAGGCGGAAATGGGGTGACGTGGTCGATTTGCTGCAGGCGAAAGACGTCGACTAACTGGGAAGGGCGACGGGGCTCTGCGGGGGAAAACAAAAGTTGCGGCTTTGAATCCGGTGGGCTGGACGGGGAAGAAGAGGGGATGAAGAGGGGATGCTTACCTAGGAGTCGCACATGGGAGGGGTGGTTTTTGGCGTCGCACCAGAAGACCAAGGAGACCAAGCGGACCAAGCGGTTCCGGCAGCAATCGTGCAAAACGTTCGATGCCCCCACTTTGTGAACCACTGTATATAAATAAAACCCTAAGTAGTAACCGCTCAACACAACTGAAAAATCAAATAAAACCCGAATCTGACGACTCACACTGTCTGGACCGATTACGGGCAAAATACAACTCAAAAATATAAAAACCATATATGAACTCGACTCAGATCGACCATCCGGATGCAACCCCGGACTCTGATTGTCCATCTGTGCAGCAGATCACCGCCTCCTGTCGGAATACACCTGTGTCGGTCGCGGTGCACCATCAACTCTCCCCAACTTAAAAGCACTCATCTCCGGTGAATGAAGTTGGTCGTACTCGCTGTGTAGCCGCGGGCAAGTCTCTCGAGCTCCTCAGAAGAAATCCACGTGGCATCGTGCAAAGGACGACCGAACCAACGGACAAGATAACACAATATCTCGCCCGCCCGCGGTGTCGAAGTCGTAGCGATGATCTGAAGTACGTCATTTGTAGAAGTAGGTGGCTCTGGCTGTAATGTATCTTTGTCTGACACTAGGAAGCACCGGTACGGGTACGGGTACCAGGTACGATACTTATCCGGTACGGCGGTACGACAAAATTTTAAAATCAAGGATATAGATACGCCGGGTTACGTTGTATTGAATTTAATAAATATATATGCATATATCACAAATAGAATTATAAATTCTCAAAATAATAAAACATGAAGCATAAATAATCAAATGAAGTACAAGTTCATAACTAATGCAATATAACATGAAGTACTTAGACATAAACAATTCATAATTATTTCAAATAAAACGATGTTCATCACTCATTTTCTTCATCTTCCGCCATATTGTTGGAGATCAAAGCATCTTCAATTTCTGGCTCATCTAAAGACAAGTTGACAACCGTAAGCATGTCAACTCCATCAAAAGGATTTGCCCATGCATCTCCTCCTATATCCTACATTCTACTCCTTCCTTGACTGTAGATTTTGTTTCTCCTCGATAATAAGCGTAGATTACTATGCACATACACAAAATCATCAGCTCGTTGTGGTAGAATTTTATTTCTTCTCAATGAGTGAATGAATGAGTATGTGCTCCAATTTCTCTCGCAGCAGGACGATGAAGAAGTTTGACCTAACAACTTCAAAATAATTTTGTAATTTAGGTGCCGAAGTTCCATAGTAACTCCACCAATATTTGGGCAATAATTGAAGCTCTACTCTCCAAACTATCTGGCTCACTAAAAGCTTGACCAAATCCCATGAACCTAGAGAACTCATTGATTACTATATTCCTCTCCACCACATCAGAAAAATATCTTCTTAAGTAATTATTCCTCTCCAAAGAAATCTCCTCGTCCGTATTTGAAGCAACTCTATTTGGCCCTCCTTCAAGCCATTCTCGACTATAATACATACAAATAAAAATATATATTAAATAAATAAATCATGCTAAATGTTTAATATCAAATAAGAAAAAAAATTACCTTGGATTAAGAGAATGAGCCATGCAATGTAGTGGTGTGCAACTCTTGGTCCATCGATCAACAAAGACATCATAAATTGCCTCATAAAGAGAGCAATGAGCTAACAACACATTCAGTATTAATTGAACTAACAACACATTCACAAATTAATTTGAACTAACTAATTGAACTAACACCACTAACAAAAGAAGACTTACCTGCGGAAGAGAATCGTCGAAGGCGTAACGTGCGGGATCGTCGAAGGCGCAGCTTGCGGGATCGTCGAAGGCGCAGCGTGCGGGATCGTCAAAGGCCGTAGCGTACGAGATCGAAGAAGAAGAGGAAGGCCGCAGAAAGGATCGTCAATGGCCGTCGCTGCGGGAAGAAATGGGGTACGCGGGATCAGCGAAGAAGGAAAAGGCGATGCGCTGCGGGAAGAAATGAAATGCGGAAACAAAACCCGACCGAAACCTAATAGCGCGTAACGTGCACGTACCCGTACCGGAAACGTACCCGAAACTGGTACGAGCCTAAATAAGACATCCGTGCTTTGTAGGTCTGACAGTAATGTATCCTTGTTTGACTGCAGTGTCGGTGGAACCGTCGATGGTGCAATGCGATCTTCATGGAGCGATTCCGCGGGTGGCAATAAAAGACTGGTGGTGGTAATAAAGAGTAAAGGCTGAGGCAGTGTGGCTATGAGAGTTGATGGCTCAGGTAGAGGTGTGGAAGAAGGGTCTACGTACACGTGCTCCTTATAATAAGGAGTTAGATTCTCTACGTTGAATACTCGACTGATGCTCATACCATAAGGGATGTCGATCTCATATGCGTTCATACCAATCTGTCGCACGACTGTATATGTGCTCATTCTGTGTGCGCTTAATTTCTTTGCTGGTCCTTGCGGGACCCTCTCAGATCGAATGCGCATCAACACCCGATCTCCCGCATCAAAGATTTGTTCCCGCCTGTGCTGATCTGCTCGATCCTTATAATAATCATTACTAGCTGCAATTTTCTTTCGGACCGACTCATGAAGTACATGCACATGCTGTATGAAATACTCTGTTGACTCATTAGGTCTGGACTCTAAAGGAATATTCACTAAGTCAACATGTTTTCTAGGCTCATACCCTAACATGATATGAAATGGATTCAAACCTGTGGTCCTATTGACAGAGCTATTATATGCAAATTCGGCTATGAGGAGAACAGAGTCCCAGGTAAACGAACCATCTCCAACAAGACAACGCAATAACGTCCCCAGGCTACTTTTAACAATTTCGGTTTGTCCATCCGTCTGCGGGTGATAGACAGAAAAAAAACTTCAAGGTCTTACCAGTCTTCTTCCATAAAGTTTTCTAAAATAGCTTACGAAACGCACGTCGCGATCAGAGACTATGGAAGTGGGAAGTCCATGATACTTAAATACCTCTCTAAAGAATAACACATCCACATGACAGGCGTCAGCGGTCTTTCAGCAAGGGATAAAATGAGACATTTTAGAAAGCGGTCCACCACAATGAAGTTCGAATCGAGCTTCCTTAAAGTACGAGGGAGCCCAAGAATAAAGTCCATTCTAATATCAGACCTATGCCTCTCAGGGATGGGTAGCAGAGTGTACAACCCAGTGAGCTCGCGGGATCCCTTAGTTGTTTGGCAGACTCGACAATGTCTGACAACCCTAGTAACGTCCTTCTTCAGGCCGGGTCAGAAGAAGCGATCCTCAACTAACACAATCGTCTTGTTTCGACCGAAGTGTCCCACTGCTCCACCTACGTGTAGCTCCCAAATAAGAAAATCTTGGAGGGAAGACTGAGGAACGCAGAGGCACGAGCCCATAAATAAGTACCCGTCAGAAATTGAATAACCTTCACGATGATCAGGTGGGTCCCTCGATAGCGTGACATAAATGTGCCCAAAATCTGGGCATTCTGGATAATCGTAAACTAGATACTCAAAGCCCACGACATGAGTGCTCATGGTGTGGAGAACGCTGACTTGACAACTCAAGACGTCAACCATTTTGTTCTCAATACCCGCTCGATTCTTAAGAACATAATGAAAGTCCTGCATATACTCCACCCATTTCACATATCTGTGACCCAATTTCTTCTGTGAATCGAGGCGCCTCAACGCTTGATGGTCATAATATAAAACACTCCTTGTGCAGGAGATAATGACGCCAATAACGTAATGTCTGTACAATGAAATAGAACTACCAACCATAATTTAAATATTTCTGCCGGGTCTCGTTCAACTTCTCACTAAAGTAGGCCACTGGATGACCTTCCTGACTAAGTAATGCGCCGATGCCAACTACTGGAGCATCACATGCTACTTCTTAGGCCTTGGAGAAATCAGGTAAGCGTAAAACAGGAGCAGTAGACAGTCTCTCCTTGATCTCCTCGAAGACTTGAGTGACAGCCTTCGTCCAAACAAAATCACCCTTACGGAGGCAGCTTGTAATGTGGGCCATGATCGAACTGAAGGCACAGACAAACCTCCTATATTAGGTGGCAAGTCTATGAAAACTACGAGCTTCGTCAATGTTCGTCGCTGTATCGGGATGGGCCATTATCGAATCACCCTGACCTTGTCAGGATCAACGAATATACCAGATGCCGAAACTACATATCCTAGGAAGTGTACGGATGTGGACATGAACAAATACTTTTCAAGTTTATGTAAAGATGCTCCTTCCGGAGGAGCGCGAACACTAGTTGAATATGTCACAAGTGCTCGGTGCGGCTTTGACTCTATATTAGAATGTCGTCAAAATATACTACCAAGAATTTGCCCATGTAGGGCCGCAGGACCTGTGTCATCACTCTTATGAACGTGTTGGGCACGTTCGATAATCCCAACGGCATAACTAGCCACTCATACAAGACGTCCTTCGTCTTGAAGGCCGTCTTCCACTTATCCTCATTTCTAACTCTAATATGATGGTACCCACTATGAAGGTTGATTTTTAAAAAGATCTGGGCACCAACCATCGAGTCCAAGAGATCATCGAGGCGGGGAATCAGAAAACGATACTTCATTGTGATCTTATTTATGATACGACTATCAATGTACATGCGCTAGCTCCCGTATTTCTTCAGAGTAAGAAGGGCCGGTATGACACAGGGACTCAGACTCTCTCGGATGAACTTTTTCCGCAGAAGCTCATCAACTTGCCGTTTTAGCTCAGCATGCTCAGTCAGGTTCAGGCAATGATGTGGGAGATTGGGCAAAGATGCCCTAGGGACCAAATCAATAGCATGTCAGATGTCCATCAGTGGGGGAAGCTCATCAGGATAATATCTATGAAATCATCCATCAGCTGACGAATATCCGGGTTAGTAATCTCAGTCTCGCTAGGGGACTCAGTCGTCCTCGTGAATTCGACAATAAACATAACCCCTGCCTCTAAACTCTCTCTCAGGAAATCATCCATCCTCAAGACATGGAGGGGTCTCGAAGATCCCGCACTAACTGAAGAATCAACCTTGCATTTGAGAGGATCCCTGAGCTAGGTCGGGTAAGGGTAATCTTTCGACCCTTGTCGAAGAATACACACGTGTTGAATCGACCATAACTCGTGGCATCACGATCATATAACTAGGGTCTTCCGAGAAGTACGTGTGCAACATCCATAGGGATAATGTCACACCAAACCTGGTCCTCAGTGGTTGCTAGACGAATCAGCACCAGACATCTCTGTGTAACCTGGATGGTGGACTTGTCCACCCATAGGACACGATATGGATGCGGATGGGGCTGAGTAGTAAGCTGCATCCTCTCCAACCCTTCCTTAGCAATGATATTTACGCAACTACCACTGTCGATGGAGAGCTTGCAGGGACCTCCTGCGCCCGAGAAATATGTGAAGAAAATAGTGGTGCGGCATCAATCCTCCTCGACACGTGGGGTGTGGAGGATGCGCCAGAGGAATCCTAACTCTAGTTATCTCTCAGCATCGCTCTCCCATCCGTCCGTATGATAGCTGCAATCTCCTCAATGGGGACGTCCTCATGCTCAGCACCGGGCTCGCCCGAATCCTCAATCAGTAAATTACTAGTCGGACACTGCGTTGCGAAATGCCCTCTGCTAGAACATCGATAATAATGGACGCCCCCAGGCTTGGGGCCTCCGGGTACAATAGCTTTTCCCATCGCGTCTCGCGAGGGGTAGCAGTAGTCGTGTAAGATGGGGGTCTCTTAGCTGTGGTGGGATCAGGTCGAGTGGTGACCTGCCTCGGGCCAGCAGTACGCAAATACTGCTCATACTCAGCACGAGCTGAAAGACCCGCTCAACCGTCTCCAGCCTATGATGAATCAATTACCTTCAGATGTCCGCTCTAAGTCAACACGAAAGCCTAATGCAGTGGCCATGAACTCCTCATAATATTGCTATAAACTACTAACTCGTCAAATTGGGACATATAATCTGCAACAAATAGGATTCCTTGACGTAGAGCGTAGAGCTGATCTCGATACGAAGATGGGAGGTATTTATCTTGCAACCGCTGCTTCATCTCATCCCATCGGGTGGTAGGGTAATAGCCATCCCGCTCAAGAGATCTCTTCACACTCGACCAATGAATTTTTGCTTGGTCGATCAACTTCATCTTAGCGAACCACACTCGTCTTGGCGACTCGCAGTAGTCACCATACTGATCATCAAAGTCGTAATTGTATCGTGCAGGAGGTGCTCTATCTCTACGACTAGATGGGGGAGGACGAGGCTCATCAGGATAATGGTGATCAGGATCTCGCCGATACTCGTAACCAAGACGATAATTCCTTCTCGCAAAGGGAGGGGGTCTCGGCGATGAATGTCTTTACCACGCCTCTCCGGAGGCGGTGTAGCATCTTGTGGATCCTTGTGAGGTTCCTCATCGGGGGAGGAGTTGCTCGACCTCTAGGTGTCTCTAACTGATAAACCCTTGTGCTAACCCTTGCAATATCGCCCTTAAGGGTTTCAAATTGGGCTCCCATCCGATCAAATCGGTTGAGAACCAGTCATTGAAACTCAGCGCACGTCATATCCGACTGTGAACTGGCGATTCTATCGTCGATGTGGTTGTGGCTTGACATGGACTGATGATAATCCCTACCACTTCGTAACATGCAAATGGTCCTAACCTAGGGCCCTGATACCAATTTGATGATGTGGCGGGACAACACAAAATGAATAATCAAAATGCAGCCTAATATGTGACAAAATGATGAATATGCTGACAATGCAAAAGTTGGTACTCTAGAAAATGCACAACGATAATTTATTATTATAAATACGATAGATGCACAAGAGTTCACATGTTATTTAATTAAGGAAAACAAGCGTGTTCGCAAATCGAACGAGGCAGAATTAATTTTAAGCACACACATAATAAATCCCGCAAATTACACAAAGAATGAACTAGTAGCAAATAAAATAGAGATTCATCACAGTTGAGTGTCGTAATAAATAACGGGAGAAAATAAGACTACAAACCACCAATCACATGTGCGGGCGGCGGTTTTACGGTCGATCAAGGGCATCCAGGGTTGCTGCGAAGTGAAGGGGCAAGAATGAATCCCGAGCTAATGGAAGGGCTCGGGTAATGATATGGGCGGTTGATTTTGTGACTGGGGTTAGGAGAGAGGCTCACGGTGGGGTGGGGTTTGAGTGTGGAGATTACGAGAGGGTAAAATGAGGTTTGCGGGTTGTAGAGAGGCGGAAGGGAAGATGGTTGTTGGTGGGAATTTTGGCTGGGTGGAAGTCAACGGAAAAGGGAATCGACAAAAAAGGGAAGAGGTAGGGAAGAGGGAGGCGGAGGGGAGGAGGATGATGGTGGGGGTGTTCTGGCTGGGTTGAGGTCGTCGGGGAATGGGGAGAAATAAAGAAGAGGGAGGCGGAGATGGGGTGGCGCGGTTGATTTGCAGCAGGCGGAAGGCGCCAGCTAACTGGGAAGGGCGACAAGGCTTTGAGGGTGAAAATAAAAGCTGCGGCTTTGAATCCGGCGGGCTTGACGGGTTAGGAGGGGAAGAAGCAGGGATGCTTACCCAGGAGTCGTACCTGGGAGGGGTTGTTTCCGGCGTCGCACCAGAAGACCAAGGAGACCGTGCGATTACAACAACAATTGTGCAAAACCTTCGATTACCCCCACTTCGTGAACCGTTGCATATATATAAAACCTTAAGTAGTAAGCGCTCAACACGACTGAAATATCAAATAAAACATTTGACAACTCACACTGTCTGGACCGATCGGGGGCAAATACAACGCAAAAATATAAAAGCCATATATGAACTCGACTCGGATCGACCATCCATACCGCATACCTGCAGGCTTACCCACACCCCCGCGATCCCGCCAGTTCTTCTGGATCCACCAGCATGTGAGATGAGAGGTGAGAACATCAGTGACATTGTGACTCATGAGTGTACTACTACCCCAGATGGTGTTTCTTGCAGTTACTTAGTGCATTGGAGTGGACTCCCTACCTTTGATGATACTTGGATTTTAGGTTTTCAGCATCAAAGCTCGATAGAGTTGCCCCCGGTCTTCGACTTCAGTACGATCTTCTTCACTCATCAGAGATGATTGATTTTCATTCGGGGGAGTTGATGAGGATCAGCATTTGCGCGCAGTTCATGACTCGACGGGGCTTGCTTATGCCTACACGCGCAAGAGGCGCTGATCGGATTAACGATCCGAAACCATAGATGCGTCCGGAGCGTCGTTCGGATATGTTTATATATTTTATTTTTCTGAGTTGTATTTTTGATTTTAGGATGTCGGGCGTAACAGACAATCTTAGACGTTCACGCCTGATGCATAACCGCCCCGATCATTATAAATAAGGGAGGATGACCTCCTTTTATTTCATTGCTGATGTTGTGAGACTCTAGAATTCCAACAATTTTCATGGTGCGACTCCACAAACCCTGGGTGTGACTCCTCGATTTTTTTTTCTGAAACTTTTTGTTCCCTGTTTGCCTCTCTCGTTGAATTTCCCTGTTACCCCATGATTCCCTCCATAACTCCACAATAGTTGCTCTAAACCGCCTATACCGCACACAATCCCGTCTCATTGCTAAAAGAAGAAAACAACTGTTCATCGCCTCCATTTTTCTCCTGATTATGGAAGCCTGTCACCGTTGGAATCTTCTCAGCAAGGTATTAGTCTCACTCTTCCTTCCCGTGTGCATTTCCCACTCACAAAAACCCGCGACCTACTCACCCGTGCGAGCGCTACTCGCCTGAAACCCCCTCGTCGACTCCCGTTACCGCCTCCCTCCCCTTTTCCCATTGTTCAGCTTCTCTGTCGAAGCCTCCAAGTCTCCAAGTCATAGGTTCTCTAGTGTCTAGCGCCACTCGCCGCAACTTCATTCCCTCCCTCACTGTAAACAGGAGACCACCGTCGATCTTCCTACCTTTCAGAAGTCCGAACATCCCCCTTTCGCCATTCTGTAGTACGACATAGCCCATTTCCCATTCTCATTTCCTGTGGAGCCTCCATCGTCAACTTCCTGCCAATCCCACATTCTACAACCCCTTTCCCTTCATTGCTCCTCTTTCTGTTCAATCCCACCTCTCCATTTCATAATTCCAAGTTTATGATGCATCCATTGCCGCATTCGAAGATGCATCCATCGCCGCATTCGAAGATGCATCCATTGTCGCATTCGAAGACGCGTGATATCATCACGTTACCGTTATCTTTTAATTTCTTAATTTTTTTCTATCCTTTTAATTTTCCATGCAGTTAAACGAGGGAGGGGTAGACCAATAAAGACTTGGAATGAAACTGTAAGGAAAGACATGATGTAATTAGACATTAGTGAGATTATGACAAAAGATAGGGCACAATGATGACAAAGGATCCATATAGCCGACCCCACTATAGTGTGATAAATGCTTGAATGTTGTTGTTGTATTTTAATTTTCCACGCACTTAAGTTATGTTGAGTTCCGACTCATCGGCATGACCACCCGACGAGGCCTTAAATAAATGCTCCGACAATTCTAAATAGTGAGGACTAGAGTAACAAGCTTAAATTAATTAAAAAAACACATAAAATTTCAAATTTGAATTCAAAATACAAAATTTATATTTAGCAATTAAATTGGGAATCAGGAAATCAGTAGGTGTGAGAAATAATTGGAATGTAAAATTGGAAAAGTATTTCTAGCGATTTTTCTGGAAAGAGCAAATTAAAACACGGGATAATAATTCTCCTTATTAAAAACTCCTATTGCAAGGAGGGGGGCACTAGACTGAACAGAGGATGAAACCCACATTTCGTCCCTCTGTATTGCCGGAACAACCCTAGCCGACGAAGCCCAGCGTGCCAACCCGTATTCCACCCCGCTGGCCCCCGACGAAGCTTCCGTGCCAACTGTTCTTCGTCCCAGACGTTCCGACTCTTCCTCCGGTGATTCGTCACTTGCCCGACATCCGACATCAACTTGCGCTGACATCCCGTGTTCGCTGCCTGATCGCTGTCGACGTCGACACATTCTATTCCAACGGTCTGGCCGTTGGATACCTTCAACTCCGTCGATTTCAACCAACACTGCTGGGAGCAGAAGCTCCTTCACCGTCCGCCAATTTAGTTGTTGTTTACGGTGCCTTCCATCCAATCCTACCTGCCGCGAACCCTTCTGCGTCCAATGTGCTCCGTCTGGAAACAACCAACTCCTTGCCGTAGTTGTCGGGTATGCTCGGGGGTAATTCCGTTTTCTTTCTTGCTCCTTTTGTTGGCATGAATTTTATGCAAATCAAATATTTAATCTAAGCTTGCCTCGAATGTTCCTATTATTTTCAATTGCTGATTATTCATATGTTATTAATTGTGGTTTGCTTGTGATCAGAACGATTTCGCGAAGGTTCTACTCGTAAACACCGAAAGAACTCTTTCTCAAATAAAGATTTACAGTTTGCTGTAGTTTATCGATAAGAGTAGTTTTATGTGCGAAAAGTTCAATTTGGATTGCTCGGCCTGTTCTCAAAATTTAAAATCGACTTATTTTCAAAACCCAAATTTTAGCTTACATCAGTTCATCTCCTTCATTCGTACCCTACACTCCTTGTCGTGGAGCCACCTTCGTCCGTTCCGCCTCGGACACCGCCTTCCGCCGCCGCCGCCGGTTCCCATTGCTTTGTGAGTATATTTATTTGGTGTTTCATTTTATTTTTTTGTATTAATTACCGTGGAAAGCACCACATACTTGTGTGGGCGTTCAATCTGTTGTGTATTTGTTTATTTATTTTCTTAGTTCTATAAAACTTATTCGTGGTAACTTGTGGTTGAAACTCTAAGTGTAAGTTGAACGTGTCTTTGCTTAGTCACTTGAAAAGCTCGTGAACGTAGTGTTAATTCACTGGACTTATAATATTATTACTTGCTAAAAAACTAATTTTCCGGAATAATTTTAAATGTTCATTCTTGCATCATCAGGATAGAAGCTACACCAGTCCATTCACCTAGGCCTGCATTAGAGTTGGCACACCCCTACGTAGCCTACCTTGCGTCAATATGTTTCAACTATTTTGCAATTCAACTACTTTCTGAAAGTTAATCTTGCTGTCCAGAAATCATATTGCTGCTTAGATTATTTGGATTGCTGTTTGGCAACCGATTGGCGACTATTTAGGGAATTTGGATTAATTTTAGCATATGCTATAAACTCATTTCTATGGAAGTAGGGGGTATTATTGCTTATTTGTAAGTAGACAAATTTTATAAGTTGATGAGTTGTTTTTTGAAGTGCCTACACTCTTAGGCTGTATGTTAATTTAAATAATTTTGTTCTCTCATTTAGAAGTTGTAACCTTATCCTTTTTGTGAAGAATGACCACATGGATGGATAGTATTCTATCCAATATATTTTATTTTATCGTCAACACTATACCTGTTAGTTGAGATTTTATTAATTCGTCATCATCCATTTTTCTTCCTAGCTTGCATTCTTGCTTGTTATATCTTACTGGTTCCTTTTACATGTCATTCTTAATTGTTACTTATAACAAGAATGAAAACATCTGGATGAAATCATTGGTACTAGTTTGAAATTTATTTTGTTTAATGTTCACTGTTTGATGAACAGATCAGCAAAGTTATACAAGAAACCAGAGCATTAGATGTCAATACACATGTTTTGTATCCTTTGGGAGAAACAGCTGCTGCAATCCGAGGAGAGAATGAACTTTGGCTCGCTATGGTCCTCAGAAATAAAATTTTGTTGGATCTAAAACCTGCTCAACTTGCTGCAGTGTGTGGAAGTTTAGTTTCTGAAGGAATTAAAATTCGTCCTTGGAAAAACAACAGGTGTGTTGAAGACAAATGCAATGACATTTTAGTGGATATGGTTTTTAACATCAAAAGGCCTTTTTTAAATTAAACCATGCATCATTCAGTCTTGTTAAATAAAAACTTGCTAGCAACAGTTTTTTACCATCATATAATGGTGTTAGGGTTTGGAATAATTGTCTTTTTATTTAAATGTATAGTTGCTTTTTTCATGGACCTAGTGCTGAACTCACATGGGAATTAGTTTCTTTTAGTGCCCTTTAAAGTAGCTAAGTCAGCCTTGACTTTTCAAGTACCACAATACTTCTCAAATTTCTATTCAAGGCTTGAAGGATTTACAATAAAATACTGAATACTTACCTCCGAATCCAGAGTGACTACAAAAGAGTTCTGTCCCTTTTATAGAGTCAAAGTGGTTTTCTATCCAAGCTTAAGAGTATTGTAAAAAACTTCACATACTATACTCTACTACACACTTCTACTCTTCTCTCATGACCAGGCACAAGTCTCGATACTTTTTCCCACATCCATGACTCTTTCTTACCACTTTAGACTATCCTAGAATAATCCCCACTCATTCAAAACTCCAAACTTTTCTAGGAAACTTTACACACACCTAAAATTCTCTAGAAGGTTCTACACCCCTGTAAAATTTTGTAATATTCTGCATAATACTAGAATATTCTAGACACTCCTATTTATGAAGAGAATTTTTTCAATCTCTTGGATACTTCCACATCCGTTCGCGCCAAAAATATCACATATGTACCTCAAACATGTGTGTTGTGCTAGCAATCTCGGTGCATGTATAAAATTCCTCTGAGGCTACCCTTATGTCCTTGCTTTGTTTACCTCACAGCAACCAGCTGTGGATAGTTGTAGTTTTCTTTTGTAAATATGCATACCACTTCCTTGCCTTATGCCGCTTGGCTTATGCATGAATATGTTTGGAACTTGGTCACGGTTGCGCCTTGAGTGCCAAGATCATGTGTTACACTCATGCATACACTAGAGCGACTATTCGCCGGGACCCCCGGATCACGCATGTGGAAACCGATGTGATTATTTCTTGTAATTAAGTTGTATTAATTAATTGCTTAATAATAATTAATTAATATTAATTAGATTAATTAATAACTTAAATGATTTTGTATTTTCTTGCATGGTTACCCTCACTCATCTATATAAATGGGAGTGGTTTAGGTGTTTAGGTATTGGGAGTTTCATAGTTCTTTTGGGCGCTCCTTGTAGAGAGGAATTTTGGAGGACCCAGCCTCCTTGATCTTGGTCAGAGCTTGCTCCGGATTGTATCCGTGCTCTTTCAATTAATGCAATCGTTGTTCTTTCTTGCTTGCTCAACTTTCCACTTCGTAACAGTGGTCCGAACTGCCACCCCCTTCCGCTTGTTCCAAGCTGTCGGGGATCAAGCCACGATAGATACCCACCTCAATGCCGTCGAATGCCGCTTTGACGATCAGGACAACATCCTTGTGTCCCTTCACGCGAGTTTACAACGTCTCGCAGCTCGTTGGGACTGTCCTTCGCTGCCTCCTCTTAGTTTACAGACCACCGGAGCGGGCAATCCCTCAAGCCCTTGCTGACATCCGCATCGCAGGAGACTGAGCCTTGCGACAACGATGTCGTTGTTGGTTCGAAGCGACCGATCCCGCTCAAGCTCCCTCAGCCTCTAGCCCGACTGTCGATGCCTTCGCGGGGCCAACCGATCAATGTTGATGCCTCCAGCCATTCCACAGTTGTGCTCCTCCACTAGGGCTGACACTGCCTCCTTACTCGGTGTTGCCTTCCGACCCTTCTTTCCACCCCCAGTCCTTCACTTCCGCCAGGAGGCCTCCCTGCAGCAACATTCGCAGACCGCATCGGAGTCTCAGCCTATCGCCTTTGATTCCCCAGCCTAGCACGCCTCCATTAATAGTAATTAGATTAATTAATTTCTTAATGATTTTGTATTTCCTTGTATGGTTACCCTCCCTCGTCTATATAATGGGGAGGGATTTAGGTGTTTAGGTATCATAGTTTTATAGTCATTTTGGGCTCTCCTTGGAGAGAAAGGATTTTGGAGGACCCAATTTCCTTGATCTTGGCTGGAGCTTGCTCCAGATTGTATCTTTGCTCTTTCAATTAATGCAGTCATTACTTTTTCTTGCTCGCTCAACTTTCCATTTCCTATCACCACGCCACTTTGCTTGTTTTTTGTTTTTTTTTATCTTAACGATTGCGCCTCATTTTTTTTAAATTTCTTGTTGGAAATTAAAAAGACAGGGCATTAGTGAGATTATTACAAAAGATAGGGCACAATGGCGACAAAGGATCCATATAGCCGACCCCACTATAGTGGGATAAAGGCTTTAGTGTTGTTGTTGTTGTTGTGTCTTGTTGGAAAATTACATTTCCCTCCTTACACTAATGTTTTAACATAGAGCAAGAGTGCAAGAGTAATTGCAGAGGGGTTTCCAGCAAGAATTTATGGGCTAAAAGAAAGATTATTTGATTTTTGCATATATAAGTTATTAAAAGGGTGTACTCTTATTTATTCCAATCCTTGGCCGGCAAAATTTACCATGATTTTACTTCATGGAGAAGGATCAAAATATTCCAGTGACGATTTAGGAGATATACCTCTTTTTTTCAAATAGGGTCCCTAGTTTATACATACGTGAGAATGACTCATGTGAGGCATATACCAAGGGCAGAGTGTCGTTTCATTTCCCATGACATGTTAAGATTTGACCTGATACTTAACAACGGAAGGATTCTAATGGTCACGTTGGAAACCATAGTGGAGGAAAAGAATAATTAGGTGTCAAAATGATAGTCTCCATCATTTTGATCATTTCCCTTATGTTTCATCATTTTGATCATTTTCCTTATGTCAAAATGATAGTCTCCATCATTTTGATCATTTTTCTTATGTTTGATCATTTTTACCTTTTTATGCAAAGTATTGTCTATGTTGGTTCAAGCCAACCTATACCAAAACTATGCTAGGTCTTCCACAAAAGTTATTATCCTAGTAGTGCTACCATGTGAGCTTGCTTAATTAAAGTGCCTAATTGAAATCCAACAATAGCACTCAAAAGGTTCCTATTTTATTTGAGTTTATGCTTTTACTTAATATATAACCAACAGTCTTTCCTCCCGAGGATTTATCCACCGTGTTATCCTCTTTAACAATGTTGGGAAGGTTAGGCTAGAGAAATTAAATCTTAACTTTTAGTAAAATTGAAAAGCTTCCAACTTTCCCTTCATCTCTCCACCTCTAGATTCTTCTATATAATATTTTATGGGGATTTATATTAGCAGCCCCATTAATGATGTTTGCTGCCCCATTAATGATGTTTGCAGCCCATAAAACTTAAAATAAAACCGAATTTCATCTATTATTCCTGTCTAACCGCAACCCCTCGTTTTCGATCCACTCTCGCCCAACCCGCTACCCAATCGTGCCCCACTCCCGCGCTGCTCTCCGTAGAACGGTGTCGGTCTTCCCTGCATCGCCGCCCGTCGCCTACTCCAGTCTCCCCTTGGTTCCTCCGTTTGGGAAGAAGCCCCTACAGGCCGGTTGTTGGCATGATTTCGCAGCACTTCCACTCCGAAATCACTTCGCCATGGAAGAATTTGAAAGTCCGGTGACTCCTTGTCTTCGCGGGTCGAGAGGCTTCAAAGGGGAGAGCTGATTATCTCCGCCTTCCCGAGCTAGATGGGAGATGGATTCACCGTTTATCTTGGAGAGGTATTCCATGCCATGAACCTGTTTAGGAAGTTGGGCATGAATGAGAGTGCATTTAGAACCATTGTTCCTACAAGCATTTACTTTACCGCCTGCCGGGAAGAAGCCCCTAAATGCCGTTTTTTGGCATGATTTTGCAGCACCTCCATTGTGAAATCACGTCGCCGTGAAAGAATCTAAAAGTACGGAAGCTTCCGGCCGCTCCCTCTCTTCGCGGGTCAAGAGGCTTCAAAGGGTCTAGTTGATCATCTCCGCATTCCAGAGATGGATGGAGGACAGATTCGCCTTTTAGCGAGGAGATGCATTCCATGCCATGAACATGTGTAGGAAGCAATGCATGAATGCGAGTGCATTTTGAACCATCGTTCTTTCCAGCTTTTACTTGTGTTCTAGTAATGATATTTGATAATCAACATTGTTAGAAATAGAGAAAAGGAAATAGTTTGTGCATATTATTCTTCCACAACGGGAAAATATATAAGAGTTATAATGGACCCTCAAACAAGACTAATAATGTGGGACTAAACCCACTCACTCCTTAAGACTCAAATAGACCTATATAATAATTTTAAACTAATAATCTCAACACTCCCCTCAAGCTGGAGGAGAAACCTCTAGCTTGGAAGCATCAAATAACGACAAATGAGGTAGGCGATGTGGGGCAAAACATCAGACAAGCTGTCGGGGAAAATACCAAATTGAGGAATCAAACCGGGAACATAGCCACACACAACACAGACTCACACATGACGCAGACTCACACATAATGCAGGATCCACACAAGACGTGGACACACTGGAAACTGGTCAACCAACATCACTTACACACACAACATGCAGTAGAGAACCAACGATATGGAACAAATCATCAAACGAGCGATCAAAGATAATCCGTCGGGGATAATCCGCACAAATGGCAGTTCCATATGACACAGTCCCACACGACACGGTCCCAGGTGATACAACCCGTTGAGATTAGAACACCAACATCAGTCGTGTCCCAACACACGACCAATCAAAAGAAAACATAGGGAGACACATACAACATAAGCATGGAGGATTGAAGGCCGCGTGGAATGAAGACAAAAGGTCGCGAAATATCATCCGAGTCTCCTTCGTCCTAATCACTCCCCCTCACGTGGAACTCACGTGTATATAGCATACCCAACATAAAACAACAATTTGGACGATTGAGATACTAAAAAAACACAAAAGATGTCTAAAACCAACACAACATCAACATTGGCGAGAGATCAACACCCCAAATGGGGTAGCAGTGGCAGGAAGCATCAAAAAGATGAGGGGAAGCAGACGGATCTGGATCAGCGAGGTGGCAAAGTCGATACACAACAATAGGAAATCTTGTCGTGTATCAGGAGCTACCCAAAGAAGAAGTCGATAGGTGTCGATGAGATCTGAAGCCGAGTTGACCTCCAAGGGACACATATACAACATCGATGTTGTAACTGTAGTGGAATGTTGATAGGAACGTCGATAGGAACCGCTGACGGGAAGGACAGAGGAATCTGTCGTTGAATGGAAACGTTATCGACAACAGACGTAGTACACATGCCTTGACAAGATCCTTGAAGTAGGTAGCGGCTAGGATCGTCAGAGAGGCAGTTGACGGAGTCGATGAAGCCAACAGAAGATGCACTCGTTGATGTTGACGAAAGAGAAGACGACAAGATGGCTCGACGGGATCGAAGGAGAGGACCAAGGCTTCAACAGAGCTTGGTGATGATAGGATTAGGAGCCGCACCCTCCGTTGACGTGATCGAGTGGAGTAGAGGCCGCTCCCATTGTTGGAATCAAAGTGTCGTTTCTGTCGACAGGAGCGGGAGCTGGGATACCCCGCTGGTCGAGAACGAGAGGCAGATGCGAGAGAATTGAGTGGCGTCCCACGTGGAAAGAAAAAAATTTAGGTTACAGAGACTAGGAATTACTTGCTTGCTCTGATACCATGTTAGAAATAGAGAAAAAGAAATAGTTGGTGCTATTATTCTACCACAAAGTGGGAATATATACGAGTTACAATAGACACTCAAACAAGACTCTGGTATAAAACTAATAATATATATTGTTGACAAATTGGGAATCTTTAGGAGTGAGTTATAAAACAATATATATTATTAGTTTGATATAAAACAATATATATATTATTAAACAATATAAAACAATATAATATTCTTCCACAAAGTGAGAATATATAGGTCTATTAGAATCTTTAGGAGTGAGTTACAATGTGTGGGACCGTGCCGCACACATCCACCTACAACTCTTTTGTTGACAAATTTTGGTCTTTTTGATAGTTACAGATTATTATATGTTAAAATTTTTTGGTAGTTGCTGCGATTAACGACGGGCTGCAAATATAGATTTTGGAGTTATTCAACAACATATTTTACAACTTTATACACTCTTCTTCATGCAGAAGCTTCTCTCTTTATTGGTGTAATAGTGCATTTTCTCCAATCTTCCTTTTGAAGTTAGAAATAAAAGGTCATGGCTCTCATTTTGGTATTAAGGCAAGATGATGGGGTTGACTGTTCATGGGTGAGCCAACCCTTATCGGAACCCATCCAAGCTTACACACAGAGGAGTTAGGATCCTTGTATGGACTATGAGAGCCCGTAGTTGCTATCAGAACGACAACCGTATATTTTATGCATTTTATTTATGCACATTTTTGAATGTTTATATTGGCCAATCATAGCTGTTCTTGTAGAAACATAGCCTGTAAATAGGATTTTAGGGTATGTTTTTGGGCATTCCAGATTATGGACTGAATTTTTAGCTTCACACAATCTCTCCGCTGTGTCAAATCGGTGGAATCTAGGTGCCAAAGCTTAAATCCGCATCCTTCCCTCATTTGGCCAAAAATTCTCCCACCACCCTCCTCCCATCCGACCTCCATTTGAAGACACCTCAAAGGTTCTGTCTAACCTCCATTTTGCTGCTCCTCACTACACAGAAAATTAACTACTTAAACCGTCACTACCCCAATTAATTACCGTCCCAAACGTCCCCCAATTGTCATAATATCCCGGCTCTAGTAGTTTTAGCCCTCATTCCCTACATTCCATTCCCATGAGAAGTCATTCCTCCCTCTTGCTCCAAAACATCAGCTCGTCCTTCATCACTTCCCCTCCTAGCAGCCGTCCAACCACCATCCACCGTATTCGATTACTGCCAGTTGTCTCTTCTCTGAATCCCGTGGTCAGTTTGGACTCCCACATTTGTCGATCAGCCTATTCAGGCAATTCCATCCGTGTGCCCCATATCCGACCACCCCATTGCATTCCACCTTTGTTTCATTGCCCCCACATCATAGACACTTCACAATTCATTCTGGGTTGCTCCCTGCTGTGGAAGACAATCTCATATCTTTAAAGTAGTGTAGGAATTTCATCAATTCACAATTGAGATTTTAATTTGCAAGAATTTGCTCCAATTTTAATTATATTTGAAAGATTCATTCGCAATGTTTAATTGAAGTGTTCTTTTCTTAAATTCAACTTATTTTTTCTTGTGTTTCAAATGCCTAATCACTAGGGTGAATATTTGCTGGTTTTAATATTAATGTTAGAATTTATTTCAATTAAATGTGGGGCAATTGCATGTGCATCACATCATTTTAGAATTCCTTACATCACTACACTTACATTCATCCATTAGAGTTCTGTTAGAGAATAATCCTCAACTTATCCTACGTCAAATTTAGTATTAAAGCCCAAAGGTTAGGGCTATTTGCAAGCTTCGTAGTGCTAAGATGTTTAGGCACATGATGACATGATTCACTCCCTTAGATAACCAAGCCATTAGTTCCAACACAGACATGTCGATTTCCAATTTTTTTGACCAATCTCTTCAACCAAATGGTGCACAACTTGATGACCTTAAAGGTCAACTTGGAAACCTTAGGGAATAGTTTGGAGTCCTCACCACTTGAGGGTATGGTTTAGATCCCCTTTGGAATACCAGTCATGCTACACCCTGCCCTCGAGAAGTCATTATGCAACAAGTCATTCATCGCGAGGGTATTCGTGACTTAGAGTTCATTTGTTTTAACGTTTTGGCACCGAACACAAGAATTTGCTCCAATTTTAATTATATTTGAAAGATTCATTCGCAATGTTTAATTGAAGTGTTCTTTTCTTAAATTCAACTTATTTTTTCTTGTGTTTCAAATGCCTAATCACTAGGGTGAATATTTGCTGGGTTTTAATATTAATGTTAGAATTTATTTCAATTAAATGTGGGGCAATTGCATGTGCATCACATCATTTTAGAATTCCTTACATCACTACACTTACATTCATCCATTAGAGTTCTGTTAGAGAATAATCCTCAACTTATCCTACGTCAAATTTAGTATTAAAGCCCAAAGGTTAGGGCTGTTTGCAAGCTTCGTAGTGCTAAGATGTTTAGGCACATGATGACATGATTCACTCCCTTAGATAACCAAGCCATTAGTTCCAACACAGACATGTCGATTTCCAATTTTTTTGACCAATCTCTTCAACCAAATGGTGCACAACTTGATGACCTTAAAGGTCAACTTGGAAACCTTAGGGAATAGTTTGGAGTCCTCACCACTTGAGGGTATGGTTTAGATCCCCTTTGGAATACCAGTCATGCTACACCCTGCCCTCGAGAAGTCATTATGCAACAAGTCATTCATCGCGAGGGTCTTCGTGACTTAGAGTTCATTTGTTTTAACGTTTTGGCCCGGTGCGTTTTGGCTAAACGGAGAACTCACGGTCCCTTGTCATTTGTTTTTCTGCCTTTTTTTGATCCACTCCGCGTTTCTCCCGGCTCAAAACATCGCGGGACGAAGCCCACCTGTAGAGCTCCAGTTTGTCGCGTTTGGAGGAGGGGGGAAAAGGCGAAGCGCGCTAGGGCAGCCCCGTCTTCTCTCCTGGTCACCGCGAGGAGGAATCCCGCTGCATCTTCTCCGTGCGCATCGTCTCTTCTCCCGTTCACGTCTCTGATGGCATCGAGCTTGTCTTCTCTGCCTCATTCACGCCTCATCTTCTCCTCCCTCATTTCCAGCAAATCTCTGCATTGTCTTTGCCATTCAAGCAAAAATCTCTGGATTTTCTTTGTGTGTATGTTGTGAGTGTGTGTGCTGAGTGTGTATGATGTGTGTATGTGCAATCTGTGTATGATGTGTGTGTGTGCAATCTGTGTATGATGTGTGTGTGTGTATGTGCTGTGTATGTGTTGTGATTGTGTGTGTGTATATGCTTTGTGTGTAATGAGATCTGTATGTGTTGTGTGTGTAAGGTGTGTATGTGGTGTGAGTGTGTGTGTGTGCTGTGTGTGTAGTGTGTGTGTGTGTGTATATGTTGTATGTGTGTGTGCGTGTTTTGTGTGTGTGCTGTGAGTGTGTGTGCCGAGTGTGTGCATGTGCTTTGTGTGTATGTTGTGTGTGTGTATGTGCAATGTGTGTATGTTATGTGTGTTGTGAGTGTGTGTGTGTTGTGAGTGTGTATGTGCTGTGATTGTGTGTGCGTGTATGCTTTTTGTGTAATGAGATCTGTAAGTGCTGTGTGTGTGAGGTGTGTATGTGGTGTGAGTGTGTGTGTGTGTGCTGTGTGTGTGCGCTTTGTGTGTAGTGTGCGTGTGTGTGTATCTGCTTTGTGTGTATGTGCTTTGTGTGTATGCTTTGAGTGTGAGTTTGTGCCGATTGTGTATGTTGTGGGTGTGTATGTGCTTTGAGATCTTGCTGTGAGTGTGTGTGCTGAGTGTGTGTGCTGTGTGTGTATGTGCAATGTGTGTATGTTGTGTGTGTGTTGTGAGTGTGTATGTGCTGTGTCTGTGAGTGTGTGTGCTGTGATTGTGTGTGTAATTTGTGTCTAATGTGTGAATATGTGGTTGTCTAATGTGTAATGAAATGTAGATTTGTGTCGCCTTATGCAATGTATAATTTGTGTCGCCTTATGCCACCGCCAGAAGTTAATTATAAAATAATTGTCTTGCTAGATTCTCATTTTCAGCATTTAGAAATATATATACATATATTACAAAAAAATAATTTTAAAAATTATATAATAATTTTTTTAAAATAAATAATATATACAAAACGCCACCGCAGTTTTGTCAAACGTTTCTCTATTTTGAATAGCTCTGCAAATACAGAATATTCAAACAGATCTCTGTTTCCAAAAACCAGTTTCTAACAGCTCCATTTACAAACTTGCATTTACAACTCCTTTTACAACCGCAGCCGCTCTACCAAATGAAGCCTTAATGGACAACCTGAACATATGCTTGCAAACCCTATTACCTAGATCCCACTCTCATCCTTCCAAGGGGAGCATAATTAGTCTATGATCATCGCAAGAATTCTACATTTGGTCGACAGGAAAGACGATCTCAGCCTCGATACTCCTATTAAAGAGATTGTGTTATTCCCAAGCACGATTTGACTAAGGAGAGAATTGTGTTACATAAAAGGACTTGCATAAAAAGATTTATAAAAGATGCGACATTAATAAAAATATAAAAATAGTGTCGGATAATGGAACAAAATTGTGACCATAACATCTCTTCTCTCCTTGAAATCGAGCTTGTCCTCAACCTCGAGCGTGATCCTTGGGTTCCTTAACTTCGCGCCAGAATAATTATTTGTAGCGTGAGGTCAGAGCAGATGCATATTGGGGTAGGGGCTCATGATGCTCACTGTTAGAAAAGCCCATGTAAATGGCCCATTTGTTGGCCCTTTTATTCTCCTCCTTCTTTAGTCCCACATCATGTATAGGATTTATTCTTCTCTCTTCTCTCCTATATATTTGTATTCTCTCCTTGTATTTGGATACTGAAATAATACATACAAGCTTTGGGCTCTTCCAACATGGTATCAGAGCCAGGTTCGATCTAGCCGCGGACTGCCCCCTCTCTGTCCGCCCGGTCTCCTGCGGACTGTCCCTTCTCTGTCCGCCCGGTCTCCTGCGGACTGACCCTTCTCTGTCCGCCCGGTCTCCTGCGGACTGCCCCTCTGCTTCTGTCCGCCCGGTCTCGTGCGGACTGCCTTCTGCATCCGCTCCGGTCTCGTGCGGACTGCCCTTCTGATTCCGCTTCTCTTCTCTCCCTCCGTGGTTCCACCCTCCCCAGGCTTCTTATAGCCATCTTCTGCTCTGACTCGTGGGGCCCACCTCCCTCCATCCGCTCCGGACGATCATTCCTGTCCGCTGCGGGCTCTGCTTGTATCCGCTTGAGCCTCTCTGCTCGTGGACTGCTACCTCTAGCTTCTCTCTCTCTCGCTGCGGGCTCTGCTTGTATCCGCTCGAGCCTCCTTGCTCGCGGACTGCCCTCCCTCTTGTCCGCTGCGGGCTCCGCTTGTCTCCGCTCGAGCCTCTTTGCTCGCGGACTGCTCCCTTTAGCTTCTCTTTCTCTCTCGCTGCGGACTCTGCTTGTATCCGCTCGAGCCTCCTTGCTCGCGGACTGCCCTCCCTCTAGCTCGCTCCTCTTTGTCCGCTCGAGCCTCTGCTCGCGGACTCTCTCTCTCCGCCTTCTCTTGCGGACTGCTCCTGTCCGCTGCGAGCTCTGCTTGTATCCGCTGTGCTCCTCTTCCAGCAACCTGCCCACGGTTCGCCGCGACCTCTTGCAGACTGCTCCTGTCCGCTGCTGCGACCTGCCCCAGTCGCCGCGGCCTCTGTCGCGACTCGCCGCGACCTACAGACCGCCGCGACCTCCAGCTCGCCGCGACCTCCAGCTCGCCGCGACCTCCAGGCCGCCGCGCCCTCCAGCCCGCTGCGGCCTGTCTCTGACCGCGCGGCCTCTCTCTACCCGCTGCGGTCTGCCCTACTCGCCTCGACCGACTCCTGTCCGCCGCGGACTGTTCCTGCTCGCCGTCGGCCTCCCTTCTGCTAGTCGCCGGCTTCCTCTCAGCTAGCTGCCCGGCCTCGTATCTGTCTCTGCATGGCGCCTGCTGCTTCAGCTGTCACCTCTGTTGTGTCCTTCTCTACAGAGCACCTGCCTTTCTCATCATCCTTGTTGGATCGTTGATTCTGGCGCTACTCACCATATCTCCTCCCAGTATCTCCAAATGCCTCATCCTGCTCGCATCACTGTGGCCAACGGAGACACCCTCCCCGTCTTTGGCTCCGCTGATCTTCTGCTTACACCAACCCTTTCTCTTTCCTCGGTTCTTCACGTTCCGGGGTCTCCCTTCAATTTATTATCAGTTAGTCGTCTCACCCACGACCTTGACTGTTGTATCACATTCTCACCCTCTTCTTTTCTTATGCAGGATCGCCGCACCCGAAGTACCATTGGTCAGGGGCAGCTGGTGAATGGGTTGTACATCTTGGATATCCCACCAACTCTTCTCTCTACTTCGGCTACCACCCTCTCTACTATTGATTGACATTGCCGTCTTGGACATGCTCCCCTTCCGATTCTCAAACGGGCTCTTCCTGATATATCTTTACAAGAGTTCTCCTGTGAATCTTGTGTCTACGGCAAGCAACACCGTTCCTCTTTCCCCCCAGCATGTGTCCGGAGTCCTACTCCCTTATCGTTAGTTCATTCTGATATTTGGGGTCCTTATAGGATCCCTAGTATTTTTGCTTTCGGTATTTTGTCACGTTCATTGACGATTACTCCCGTACCACGTGGCTCTATTTACTCCATGATCGCACTGAACTTCCCTCTGTCTTTCGCGCCTTTCTTCTTGAGATGCGTACACAGTTCGCCACTCCTCTCAAAATCATTCGCACTGATAATGCTCGGGAATATACGGGTCGTGCCTTCTCCACTCTCTGCACTGACTTTGGTGTCATTCATCAAACTTCTTGTGCGTATACCCCTCAGCAAAACGGGGTGGCCGAACGCAAAAATCGTCATCTTCTCGACGTTGCCCGCTCTCTTATGTTCCAAATGCACGTTCCCACCGAATATTGGAACTTTGCTGTTTCCACCGCCTGTCATCTCATCAACCGTCTTCCCTCCTCTGTCCTTGACTTTGCCTCGCCCATCCAACTCCTCTATCCCTCCATTCCCCTCACCTCTCTCCCACCACGGATCTTCGGGTGTGTTTGTTATGTCCACCTTCTTGGCCCTCCTTCCGACAAACTTGCTCCTCGGGCCGCCAAGTATATGTTTGTTGGCTACTCCCGCACTAAAAATGGGTACGTCTGCTACTCTCCTACTACCGGCAAAATGGTCGTTTCTGCGGATGTCACCACCCAGGATGGCGGGCTGCTATGCACGATGAGATGCAGGCTCTCTGGGCTAACCAGACCTGGGATCTGGTTCCTCTTCCTACTGGCCACACCCCTGTTAGCTGCAAATGGGTCTTTGTCATTAAACATGCGGCGGATGGCAGTATCGACCGCCTGAAGGCCCGTCTTGTGGCCCGGGGGTTTACTCAGCAACATGGCCTTGATTACGAGGAAACCTTCTCTCCCGTGGCCAAATTGAACACGGTTCGCGTTCTCCTCTCCTTGGCTGTTCATCGTCACTGGCCTCTTTATCAGCTGGATATCAAGAATGCCTTCCTCAACGGCGATCTACAGGAGACCGTCTTTATGCAGCAGCCTCCCGGGTTTGAGACCACGGGGGAGTCTTTGGTCTGTCATCTTCGAAAATCCATTTATGGTCTCAAACAGTCCCCGCGTGCGTGGTTTGAAAAGTTCAGTAAGGTGGTTTGTGCTAGTGGCTTCACTCGGAGCTCGGCTGATTTTTCTCTCTTCACCCGACATCGGTCAACTGGGACTGTGATTCTTCTGGTCTACGTTGATGATATCCTGATTACTGGCGACGACACGGCCGGAATACAACAGATCAAGGCACAGTTGAATTCTGCCTTTCAAACCAAAGATCTGGGCAACCTTCGGTACTTTCTTGGGCTTGAGGTCGCCCGACGCCCTGATGGTCTTGTGATATCTCAAAGGAAGTACTGTATGGACCTCCTTCGTGATGCAGGTTATTCTGGGTGCAAACCTGCGGAGACTCCTATGGACGCAAACCACAAGCTCTCAGCCCATAGCTCTGACTCTGACAAGCTACTTACAAATCCGGAATATTACAGACGCTTGGTTGGGAAGCTGATCTACCTGACGGTGACTCGACCAGACATCTCATTTGCTGTAGGAGTTGTGAGCCGTTTCATGCACGCTCCTCGGACATCTCATCTTCAAGCTGTCGAGCGCATCCTTCGATACCTCAAGATCGCCCCCGGACAAGGACTCGTCTACAAGCCATCCACATCTCTATCTCTTGTCGCGTATTCTGACGCTGACTACGCAGGATCTATTGATGATAGACGTTCCACAACTGGATTCTGCACTTATTTTGGTGGACACCTCATAACTTGGCGTAGCAAGAAACAGAATGTGGTTGCGCGTTCCTCTGCCGAAGCTGAGTACCGGGCTATGGCTGCTGTTGTCTCTGAGCTAACCTGGCTTGAAGGCCTTCTGGGAGACTTAGGTGTTCGTCTCTCATCTCCGACAACCTTATTTTGCGACAGTCAAGCAGCAATCCATATTGCCAAGAATCCGGTTTTTCACGAACGAACAAAGCATATCGAAGTTGACTGTCACTTTATCCGGGAAAAGGTACAGTCAAAGAAAATAGATTTGGAGCATGTTCCTGCTACCGACCAAGTTGCGGATATCCTGACGAAAGCACTCTCCAAGCCGCTATACTATCAGTTCTTATCCAAGCTTGGCGCCTACGACTTGTACGCTCCAGCTTGCGGGGGAGTGTTAGAAAAGCCCATGTAAATGGCCCATTTGTTGGCCCTTTTATTCTCCTCCTTCTTTAGTCTCACATCATGTATAGGATTTATTCTTCTCTCTTCTCTCCTATATATTTGTATTCTCTCCTTGTATTTGGATACTGAAATAATACATACAAGCTTTGGGCTCTTCCAACACTCACAAATGTCACGGAGGGCTCTAGGAATCTGGTTTGGCGCGAGCATTAGTTGAGGAGCGCCTGTCATGCATAATGAATGACGGTGGGCCAAGTGCACCCGCTGAATGTGAGTCTGGGCGATCAGAAGTGGCAGCACCGACTGGGCAACTGCCACTAGAAGGAATGGCGCCAGAGAGGCTAGCAGAGCATGTAACTGGAACGGAGGGCGCGGGATGGCTGATATCATGATTGGCACGGATTGTGGTGGGACAATCAATGAGTTTTTTTTCGGCACATGGAGTGGAAGACGATTGATCAGATGTTTATGTTTGTGCTCTGCGAACAAGTTGTCGAGTCTGGCGAGGAAGGTGGAGATAAAGCTAGCCATTGCCAAGGCGTGAGAGGCCATCCTAGCCTCCCATTATTCGCGTCGGTTCACCTTAGTCGTCATTTTCAAATATTGGAGTACTCTTTCATGAATTAATCAACAAGTTGATTAGTAAATTAAAAAATCAATTCAGTTTGGAGGCAATAGGCTTGAGGCACGCGCACACAAAATAGGCAGCTCTGAGAGAAACATACATGAAAAAAAGAGAAAGATGTCGGGTTCCAGATTAGAACAGGAGGATCGAGAGAAATGGGAGCAGGGCGTTGATCTGGAGGATGTAGTGGCTCAACAGAAAGGATGATGAGCTCACCAACAAAATGTCGAGAGTCCCTTGAGAGCTCTGGATGCATACACGTGTATGAAAGGTCATCTTCGATCGACATCGTGCAGTTTCGGCTGGACAGAATGTCGCTGGCTCTAGATGCATGTAAAATGTCGAGAGCCGATAGAAACCACAAACCGACGTTGCTGGGCTCGACAAAATGTGTGTTGATCGACGCCGTGCGGTTCCGGCTGGACAAAATGTTGTTGGGCTCTGGATGCGGACGTCTGGATGCAGACATAATATCAAGAGCCGACAAAATCCATAGGTCGACGTCACTGGGCTCGACGAAACTGCTGTCGATCAATGTTGTGCGGAAGAAGGCAACGTCCCGTGCGGGAGTAGTCTGCGACACTGCTTCAGTGGAGTTTTAATGCATGACAGCGACTTCGACGGAAGAGAAGGATCAAAAGCACTTTTATTCCAAGTTGTTATGTGCTCATCAGAGTAGTGGTCGGAGGCGGAGGGGATACCGTGAAGCCGGAATTGTGACTGCCTAGGCGGGCCGTGCTCGGGAGGAGAGAGCTAGCAAAATCTCTTACTTAAGACAAGGAATTAGAAATGACTTCTTGGATACCTTCTCATGACTCAACTGAGTGCTTTAAATAATATTACATAAGGGCATACTAGTAAACATGTCACACACTTGTCCTTACATAAAGGACTTGCATAAAACAAACTACAAAAGATTCGACATTAATAAAAGTATAAAAATAGCGTCGGATTACAGAATGACATTGTGACCGTAACATAAGCTTAACAATCCATTCTCACATCATCTAATTAAAATATATTGGTAATATAGTCTCGCATCATACAACCAATTTGCTTTAGATTGCATGTGTATGTTCAAAAAGAAATTTAGGAGGGGTTAATATTACTTGAAAAGGTATTGTACTTTTAATTTGAAATTTATGTTTAAAATTATAAAAGAATTGTCACAGATATATATGTTTCCTAATTTGTATTTTCAATTCAAGACTTTTGATTCTAATGATTTTTCTAATAAAACAATATCTTACATCTAATTTGGTATTCCTTTCTCTTCAGCTACATATATGAACCATCCAATATTGTAATCAATGTTGTTGAGAGCTTGGAGGAACAAAGAAGCTCACTCCTGCAGATACAAGATAAGTATGGTGTAAAGGTTAGTTGGAGGCATTCTAAAATGCTTTTATGCTATTGGGCTCAAGAATTATTCCCGTGATTAAATTCTTTAATTATGTTTTAACTGTTTACAGATTTCTTGTGGATTAGATGCCCAATTTTCGGGCATGGTTGAGGCTTGGGCTTCTGGATTGACTTGGAGAGAGTTAATGATGGACTGCGCAATGGACGAGGGGGATTTGGCCCGGCTCTTCCGCCGCACTATTGATTTATTGGCACAGGTAAATATGCTGGGTAGTCCCATTCGTTATCTAGTTTATCATGATGGTCGATTGGTTATAGATGTTGGGACGAATATCTATATTAAGTTCACAAAGTTAGAGGTGTTTTTCAACATGAGACTGAATTCTCAACACACCCCCTCATACCCGATCTTTGACCTGCAGCATGTGGACTTTTAGGCCATCTCTGACATCATGTTAGTAGGATTATTGGTGGTTCGGTTTGGACCGAAATCGAACTGATCCGATATGTATAAGTTCGATTTGGTTTTTTTGTCGTTTCACTCAGTTCAATTTTCAGTCTACTACTTAAAATCTCAAGAAAAATAAAATATATATGCTAATTAAAAAATAATTATTACTAAACTTTCTTTACAGAGATATATTGCAGTTAACAATTCATATGAAAAATATGATCAATATTTTTATTGGGAAATTGTTTAATGAATATATAAAGATCCAGCTCAATTTAATGTTCACTTCTCATGGTGCACAAAATATAGAGAATTGTTAAAGGTAAACTCAATTTGAATATACGCAAACCAAAATCTTAAAACCAGGTCCTTTTTTCCCGGTGGTTTTTTTTTCTACGCAAACCGATTTGGATATACGCAAACCAAATTCACCTCCGCTCCCGCTGCATCTCCCGGCATCTCTATCGTTGCCTCTCTCGCCGCAACTTCCGCCGCCTCTCTCGCCGCAACTTCCGCCGCCTCTCTCGCCGCAACTTCCGCCGCATTTCCCGCCCTCTTTGTCACTGCCTCTCCTGTCGCCGGTAGGTTGCGAGGCTCCTGATGAGCGGTTCGACGTACAACAACCAAATGATTTTGAAGGTGTGCACGTTGGTTCTTTGTTTTCGTTGCCTCTCCCGTCGCGGGCAATGTTTTTTTTCCGTTAATTTTGAAGGTGCGCCGCCGCTTCTCTTCATTTTCGTTTTGATTCTGCATCTGGATTCTTTAATACATATTTTATTCTTTCATCTTCAGCATATTGAGAAGCTAATTTTTCATTTTGGATTCTGCTTATGGATTCTACACGTTGGCTTTTTCATTCTTCTTTTTTGTTTTTGTTTTCGTGCTATAATTAGATAATGGTGCTGAATGGTTGATTTCTAGCCTCTTATGCCCTATTATAGTTTATGAAGAGGGGAAAACATAAGTGTATTGTTTGCTGTAACAAATGAAGTTGATTCTTGTTCATACTTTTATTTGACTTACAAAAACTGCTGTCAATTTTTCATTTTCAAATTTTCATTTTTTTGTTCCTAATTTTAGATATCGGAATCAAGCTCAAAAATTTCTAAAGATTTTCATTGTATACAGACATATTTCACTGTTGACCTCTGAAATTTAAATTAATCAGGTTTATGAATTTTGTTTGTGTTGTTTGGTAATAAAAGTCTTTAAATTTTTACAGGTTTTCGTTGAAATGTATGTGACAGTTACCATATATTAAATGTCATAAATTTGGTATTTCTATGTTATAAACGTGTTATTTTGTCGAACTGTTGCGCTGAACTTCTCATGAAATGATTTTTTTGTCTAAAACATTTGATTATATAATTTGTAGTGTTGGTTTGTTGTTAACAATTTTGGTTTGTGGTTAACAATTTGATTTGCACATAGTATTTTTCAAAATATATGGTTTGTCATTAACAATGGTTTGCGTATATCTAAATTTGGTTTGCCTTTAACAGTCCCCAAAATATATTTATTTAAAAAATTATTTGTTTTCAAATAATATTGAAATAGCTCTGATGGTATAATTTGCATGCGTAATTTTATAATTAAAAAAGTCATTCTTGATAATATTTTTATAAGCATTATTAGTCGGTACAGTTTGATTTTTTGGAGGAAAGTGAAACTGAATTGAACCATTCTATTCCTTTTGGGCGGTTTGGGGATGTTTGATTGTTTTTTGATTTTTTATGCACCCCCTAGTCCCCTACATATTTGAACATATGCATCCAACCTAAAGATAATCGGTTATAGGTTCGATTTATAAGTTCTAAAATGGAACATGAGCAGGTTAGAGTTGTAATCAATATATTCGTTAAGTCGTTATATTTAGCGTGTTTTTCCCTCTCAGGGTTATTTTGGTCTTTCTATCCCTCCTTACTCATGCATATATATATATATGAGTATACATATTTAGCGTGTTTTACCCTCTCAGGGTTATTTTGGTCTTTCAATAATAATATCTTTTGCGCTTTCAACTTGGTATCAGAGCAATACATTATTCTTCCGCCGACTGCTTTCGCCGAATCCTCTCGCCGATCTCAGCTGGCGGTCTCCTTCGTCTCCCTCTCGTGAATTGTGTGCCCAATTCGCTGAAATTGAGCGAATTGGATGCCCAATTCACTGATTTTCCATGAATTGAGTGCCCAATTCATTGATTTTATTTTTTCCCCATTTTTTGCATTTCATGTGCCTCGGGTGCGCGCCTGCGCCTTATGTCTAGGCTCCATGATTCCTTTGCGCCTCGGTGCGTCTTGCGCCTTTAATAACATAGCTTATAACTATAAGACGTATCATGCTCATGCTTTAATATGTATAGTCATTTATTTTGAATGACTTTCTTCCCAGTTGGAAGCTTAACAAAATGCCAAGTTTGATTAACAGATAGAGAATCCATCCCATCATCCATATCACTCTTCCACTCATCCTTCTCAACAACTTGCATGACTTCTTCATAACAACTGGGCTCACCACTATCTGTTAGAAGTAGGTAGTAAAGAGATTAAGAGTAACATGTTGGAGCAGTGATAATCGGTCTATGACATCAGGATGCAATGTGTGGAGTGATGTGCTCATCATCAATATCCTCTAAGTCTCACCATGTTCCAAGTCTTCATCAAAATGCTCGGGTTTATGATCACCTGGCTCACTAGAAGTATCATCAAGTTCAACAAGAATGAGATCTTTGTGTTAATCATGTTCCTTGATCTGATCTTTATACATTATATTCTCATTAAAGATCACATTCCTACTCTTATATGCCCTCAGATTCACATTGTCACACAATTTCTAGCCACCACCATAGTCTAAAAGGGTGCAAACCTTGGTTTTCAGATATTGCTTATATTTGCTCTCAGCATCAACATGAACATAAGCAGTGCATCCAAATATCCGTAGGTGTGGAAAATTTGCTTTCTTTCCAGCCCAATCTTCTTTTAGAAACCCACAATCAATATCCGTTGATGGACCTTTATTGATCAAGTAAGTAGTTGTATTAATTGCTTCAGTCCAAAACTTCTTCGGTAGTCCTGTATTCAGCCTCATGCTTCTAGCACACTCGACTATGGTTCTGTTCATATGTTTCGCCATGCCATTCTGCTATGATATGCGGGAGACTATCATCTTCCTTTTAATACCATTCACTGAACAATATTTTTCAAACTCCTTAAGGCAGTACTCACCACCATTATTGGATCTTAAACAATTCAATTTTAAGTCTGTTTCAATTTGTAATAAGCTCTTCCACAGTTCCATTTCTTGAACACATCAAACACATTAGATTTATTTTTCAGAAAACAAACCCAGGGCTTCCTGGTAGAGTCCTCGATGAAAGTGACATAGTACTGAGAGCCACTGATTGAAGGCACCTTTGAAGTCCCCTACACATCTATGTGAATAAGATCCAATTTGTTTGATTTCAGGGTCTTTTTTCCTTTTGAAAACTGAATTTTCTTCTGTTTTCCAAAGACACGTTATTCAGAAAAAGGTAAGTCAACTAAGAATAGTCTATTCAAGTTCCCTTCACCTTCATCCATTTCTCATTTATGTGCTCTAGTCGTTGGTGCCACATACTGGCATCAACCTTTGATATTGCTTTAGTGGATATTATATAGAGGGTTCGATCTCTCTTTTCCTTTGCCATTACCATTGATCCATTGCTAATCTTCCATGCATTACTTCCAAACATGATGATGCACCCTTCATCAGAAAGCTGACTCACATATATAAGATTTCTAGCCATCTTGGGAACTTGTCTTATATGTTTCAGTTTCAAGTTAGTTCCATCAGCTAAGCATATGTGCACTCCGCCCTTCCAACAATCTCACACAACTAATCATCACCTAGATAGACCTTGCCAATGTTTCCCTTCTCATAACGTAAGAAAAACTGATGGTTGGAGGTGTCATGAAATGATACGCATGAATTAAGTACCTATGAATCACATCTGGTGGCTGATAGGAGACCCATATTGGGACCTCGTTTGTGGACGTTAGAGATGAAAATCGAGGACGAGATTGGCGTTGCCCTTCTTAGATCCGCGGGAAGCTCTTGTAGAAGCTTAAACGTGGGGAAATTTGGCGAGAGAGGAGGCATGGCGGGCAATCAAGGAGTGTGTGGTATGCGATACAGTGGGCGTCGGTCTTCTTAGGAGACGGTGGAATTTTAGGAAGTGAGGGCGAGATGATAAATTGGAGAGAGAGAGAGAGTTTTAATATTTAATTGCTTGCCTTTCCCATTCACCCTGTTCATTCCTAAGCAGGAAAAAATTACAAGTTCTTTTAAAAAGTTTGACATTAAATGAAAGTGCGACATTGAAATAAAATGCGTCATACAAAGAGATGAGAATATATATATAATATAATAACAATAGATATTCCGGAATGGTAACGAGATGGCATCACCACCAAGGTCCCACCTGGAGTCCACCAGGCGGCTTTATCAGGCCCACAGGCCATACACCCCAACCCATCCCCGGCCCCACAACAGAGCCGATAGGTTGTTGAGGCGAGGGCTCGATCCCCCGACCTCCTTGATAAAGCATTCTCCTGCGAATGCCCATCCCCAACCCATCCCCGGCCCCACAACAAAATGCTTTATCAAGGAGGTCGGGGGATCGAGCCCTGGCCTCAACAACCTATCAGCTCTATTGTGGGGTCGGGGATGCGTTGGGGTGTACGACCCGCGGGCCTGATAAAGCCGCCTGGTGGACTCCAGGTGGGCCCCATGGTGGTGATGCCATGGTGGAGGACAGGTGGACTCCTGGTCCCGCATCAAGTGTCCTTAGAAACGGCTCCAAGAGAAGGCCCGACAAATCTGAATGCAAAGGCTGACGATCGGGTTCTGCATCGATTAGGTCCGTGCGGTTGAGCTGGCGGTGTGGGACGCAGAGGAGCCCGGAGGGGAGGAAGAGGCCACTGTGGCGGCGCGTGGCTTTGATACCAAGATGATAGGAGCCCCAGATTGGGACCTTGTTCGTGGCCATGAGAGATGGAAATTAAGGAGATTGACATTCCCCTTCTTAGATTCATAGAAACCTATTGTAGAAGCTTTGGGGTGGGGAAATCCAGGGAGAGAGGAAGCGCGACGGGTGAGCAAGGAGTGTGGCGTGTGATGCAGTGGCAGTCGGGCTTCTTAGGGCATGGTGGAATTTTAGGAAGAGAGGGAGAGAGGAGAAATTAGAGAGAGAAATAAATTTGATATTTAGGATCCGTTTGTTATACTTATGCCGTATTTTCTCCATTGGTGGTGGGGAAAAACGTCAACGCTGAAAAAACCTATTTGGTAAAACTATTTTCTCCATTCCCAACGCTCCAAAATGTCATTTTTAGCCTTCCACACAAAGCTACTCCTCCCTCCATTCTCACTGCTCCCATTCCCAACACTCCAAAACACCGTCGCCAAAACAAACAAGACTTAATTGCTTGCTTTTCTCATTCACCTCATTCCTTCCTATGTAGGAAGGAAAAATTACAAGTTCATTTAAAAAGTGCATCATTAAATGAAAATTTAACATTGAACTAAAATGTGACATACAAATAGATGTGACAAAATATGAATTAACAATAGTAAATTTCCACAATGGTAACGAGATCCTGCTCTCCCCTAGTCCGCCCTTGTCGTACTGTGACGACGGTGGTAGGTGACACCCCAGCGTGGGCGCATAGCAGTGACACGCGAAAGAACTAAGGCATCATCAGGTGATTCATCATGGATTGTTAGATTTTGACTCATTATCACCTCTTACTTTCTTTGGCACTTTGCAGTCACTCTTTACATGACCTTTCTTTTGACAATTTCAACATATCACTGCACTTCTGTATTAACTTCTCCTAGTCTTAGATCCTCCTTTTCATTTGGTGTTACCTCCTTTTGAAGACCTTCCACATTCTCCAACAATCTGGGCACCACCAGAACTGCTTCCAGTTGAATTACTTTTTCTCCTTCTATTCTCACTCAAGAGAACACCAACCACATCCTCAAATTTTAAAAGGTTTGGTCCAGATGAGTTGCTAACTGTCATGACAAGACTATCCCAACTTTCAGGTAGGCTTGAAGAAATTAACACATCTAACATCTCATTCTCAAATATTAGCCCATCTGACTCCAACTGGCCCGTGATAGCATTGCAGTCTTTCAAATGCTCAATCATGGGTTTTCCTTTGGCCATCTGCATGTTTATCAAACGTCTCATAATGAATACTTTTTTAGATGTTAAATGCTTCTCATACATCCGCATTAGGGATGCCATGAAATCTTCTTTTGTCTTCTCAAACATGTTGAAGGCTACAAATGACGATAAAGTGAGTCCAAGAGCTTTGTGATCCAACACCTCCCATTTCTTGTCATTCATATCTGCCAACTTTTCTTTTTTCTTGCTAAGGGGCAAATAAAGATTCCTTGGATACAAATAGTGCTCAAACTATATTTTCGAAAATCCAAAACTTTTTCCATCAAACTTGTCGGTTTTCACTTTCCCTTCTTTCATGCCAGCTCCCACTCAAATAGAGTATGCATGAATCCTATCACCGATCTTGGAACCGATTGTTTCAAAGATCGCGACCACAAAGAATAGGGAGAATGGTCATCACCTATTACACTAGATCACGAACCCGAATAAATCAATTGCTCGTCTGAACCTGTTTATGATACCACTCTATTAAGATCGCTGGTAAATGTAGCAATCACAAACCACAACGACAAACACAAATTTCTTTGTATTAACAAAGCTTGGGAAACCCTCATGGGGAATAAAACTCAAGCAATATCTGCATCACAATAATACAATGCAAATAAAGAGAGGGTTATGTGCTCCGCTTGACCATCTACTGACCAATACTGTGAAGCACTCGTACATATATCCATCACATGAGCTAGCATGCTTTGCTTAGTCACTATTTGGCTAATAGCTCAAAGCACCCCTAGAATACAATAAAAGTAAAATATGAGGTTTGGGGTTTGAGGGATCGAAACCTCGGCCGCGGGTCGTAGCCGGGGATGTGCTGGAACAGTCAGGAGAGAAATCTCTCCTTCAGGAAGAAGATGAGTTGAAGGTCGACTGTCTTGCACTCCCTCTTCTCTGCCGACCAAATGAGTTTGAGATCATGCCTCTTGCGACTCCTTGAAGCTCTCGCGATCCACACCAAGGCCGCCTCCTGGGAGAAGTCTCCTCTCCATAATTGCCAATACCAACTCCTCTTGAAACAGATCCTCTCTTCTCCACGATCGCCGAAGCCAACTCCCCCCAAATCGCCTCTTCTTGCTCGCTACTTGCACGAGAAGAAATGTCGACCTCATGAAACCATTGCTCGTGAAGGTGGGTGGGTGGGGGGGGCAAACAACTCGTGGCCCAGTCCTGATCAGGCCACACACACAAGGAGCTAGAGTTACACTGGTCAGACGGGTGTCAATCGTGAAGGGGGGCTGGAGCTGCGTTGGTTGGACATGCTGCGATCAGAGAAGGGGTTTGGAGTTGCGCTGGTCGGATGGGCGGTGATCGAAGATGGGGGAAGAGGGATTGGAGCTTTCGTGGTCAGATGATCAGTGGAAGGACTCGCCTCTTCCACACACGTTAAAGCTGGTCGGGGCTGGTAGAAGGACGAACGAGAATGACAGACGATTTAGATCTAGAATGGGACCATGGATTGCTATGCACATGAAAGCAGGAGGTCATTCCGTGGGATGCGATTAAAATGAAAAGGATGAGAATTAGCATTAGGCCTTTTAGTAGGAACCGAGTTTTCTTAGGGACAATTTTTTTGGTGCGTATAACACACGTACTACTGTTCCGTGCACGTATCAGATCCAACCGTATCATCCGTGATTTCAACGGCTGTGATCCTTCGCCGTTAGATACGATCGTATTTTCTAATACGGTCGTATTTGAAAATAATGATGAAATAATGATCGTGTGGCTGTATTTTCTCCCGCATATGCGTTAAACGTACAATTTTTTTAGGGTACGAATTGTGATCATAGGACTGCTAATTTTATCGCTCTAAAATAAACAGACGCTAGGCCATTGTAACACATGTTTTTTCACGATGTCATAGTTGCGGGAAATTACTTGGTCCCATGCCCAGATCAAACTCTGGCAAATTTGGCAGAAGAAGAAGACAAAAGTTGTAGGATGATCAAAAAATGACTGTATAATGTTGTTGCCAGTCGAAGAAAATGTGACTAAGATGAACAAAAAGTGGCCAACCCTCATAAATTACCTGCAATGTGACTGTAAGATGAACAAAAAGTGGCCAATCCTCGCAAATTACCTGTAATTTTTATTCTATTCAATCTGTTGAATGGAGGAAAAATGAAATTGTTATTTAGAAACAAGAAGCACTCCCTTATATATAGGAGTGACAACATACAAGCATAACACCAAAAATAAAACACAACCTAACACTTCCCCTCAAGTTAGGCTTGTGATATCTATCACACCCAACTTGGACATAATGTTATCAAAACATCTAATGAGACAAAGCCTTTGTAAGCACATCAGCCAGCCGTTGATCCGAAGGGGCAAATGGAGTGTTAATAGCTCCCCTCATTATGTTTTCCTTGATGAAATGACAATCGACTTCAACATGCTTAGTGCTGTCATGCTGAACAGGATTATGAACAATGCTAATTGCGTCTTGTTATCACAATATAGTCGGATGAGGCCTTTGCTTTGAATCCTAAGTTCAAGTAAACGCGATCTAATCCACATTCCTTCACAGATTCCATGAGTAATAGCCCTAAATTCCACTTCGGTACTACATCTGGCAACCACATGCTGTTTTTTGGTCCTCCAAGTCACCAGATTTTCCCCAACTAAGGTACAATACCCGGACGTGGATCTACGATCATCAACTGACCCTGCACAATTACAATCTGAGAGAACTTCAATGGATAATTCTTTGTTCGAAGAAAACAAAATGCCACGTCCTGGAGAGGTTTTGACATATCTAAGAATCTAATGGGCAACATCCAAGTGGTGAGATTTGGGAGCATGCATGTACTGGTTGATAACTCCAACAATATAAGAAATATCCGGGCGAGTATGAGATATGTAGATGAGTCTCCCCACCAGCCGTTGAAAGTTATTGATATCCGTGACAGGTTCTCCACTATCCCTCCCCAATTTATGGTTTGCTTCAATGGAGGTGTCAGCAGGTGTACACCAACTCATCCCCGTATCTCCAAGAGGTCAAGGATGTACTTCCTCTGTGAGATAAAGATACCGTGCTTTGATCTGGCAACTTCAATGCCAAAGACGTACTTGAGGTTTCCCAAGAACCTTTACCTCAAATTCCCTCCCCAATTTTGTCTTCAGATTTCTGATTTCTTTCATGTCATCCCCAGTTATGACAATCTCATCCTCATAAACTATCAACACCGTTAATCTTACTTGTCCGTGCCTTACAATAGTGTATGATCCACATTACTCCGGGTATATCCAAATGTCACCATTGCTCGTTGGAACCTCCCAAACCAAGACCTCAGTGATTGTTTTAGGCCGTATAGAGCCTTCTTCAATCTGCATACCTTTCGTTCTGATCCCTCAGAGGCAAGATCAGGAGGGAGTGACATATAAACTTCTTCTTCCAAATCTCCATAGATGAATGCATTCTTCTCGTCCAACTGTTGAGACTCCACCATCTACAGGCATCACACGAGAGCCAAATCCGGATAGAATTAATCTTTGCAACTGGAGCAAAGGTTTCCTGATAATCAATTCCGGTCGATTGGGTATATCCTCTGGCCACCAACCGAGGCTTGTAACGGTGCACCAAACCTTGGGGGTTCTGTTTCACCGAAAAAATCCACTTGCATCCAACCACCGTTTTGCCTCGAGGAAGATCAACAAGGTCCCATGTGTAATTCTTCTCGAGGGCAAGCATCTCTTCCCGCCTTATATCGTTCCACTTTTGATGCCTCAAAGCTTCTTGCCACAAAAAAGGTATGGAAATGGAGGACAGAGAAGTGACAAAGGCTCTATGCTGGGAGGACAATGAGTCATAAGTCACATAATGAGATAAAAGATGTCGAGTGGATGCACAGTTACCTTGAGGACCGGTAGACAGATTAGGCGTGGAAGCAGGTCTAATGTGTAGTAGCTGCTTGTTCGTGACCCTTCGCCGACTAGTATGACCCTGCAAAGGAGTAGGGCGAGGAGTCAGAGGAGGCGACAGAACCACAGGCGGTGGCGAAACCACAGGTGAGATAGTAGGCTGATATAGAGGTGATGTAGTGTAGGGGAATAGCGGGGGAGCTCACTTGGTAGCGGTCCCCATCACCCCCCCCCCCCCCTAAACAGAGCTCTCGAATAGGACTCGAATTTCTAGAAAGTGACATTCATGGAGACAAGTGTCTTGCGGGTCACATGATGAAAATACTTATACCTTTTTTGAGTGTTTGAGTATCAAATGAAGACACATCGAAGAGCACAAGGATCAAGCTTGGAAGTGTGGTGCACATGAACAAAAAGCACACATCCACAGATACGAGGGGTGAGTTCACTAGGGAGGATATTGAAAGTTTATAATAGTGTTTTGTGGTTGAAGATACAAGTAGGCAAGCGATTAATAAGATGTGTAGGTGCATATGAAGAAGTAAACAACGGACAACCTCCAGGAGGTGTCCGATTCTTGGCGGCCGGGTAGGGGTGTACGCACAAGATGTTTGGTGGATAATACTCCAGTCACACAAATAGCGTTCAAAGTGAGAGTCAATGTACTTACGACCATTATCATTTCACAATATTTTTACAGTGGCATTGTATTGGGTCGTAATCATTTTGTGGAAACGCTGAAATTACGGAAAATATCATATTTGCTTTTCATGAGATAAACTCATGTGAACCTAGAACAACAGTCGATAAAAGTGATTTGCACCCAGAAATAAAAGCAACCGGGCTAGGATCCCAAACATCAGAATGAATAATCTCAAATGGTGTAGCACAAAGAGGGGGCATCCGAGGAAGAGAGGCCCGCTTGTGCTTACCCAGTTCACATACATCACAACAAAAAGTGTTAAAATCAGAGAACGATATAGCAGGAAACAATAATTTCATAACAGAGATAGATGGATGACCGAGGCGACAGTGCCAGGTATCTCAAGTAAAATACGAAGCCACGTGAAGAGCACACAGAGAAGTAGGAGCTGAGCTGGAGAGGTCAAACAAGTACATTCCATCACATAGTTTTCCAGATCCAATCACCTTCCCCGTCGTCAGGTCCTGAAAGATACAAGAACAAGGGGAAAAAGTAACTAAGCAGTGCATAGAGTTAATCAATTGACTGATAGAAAAAAGATTGTGTAAACTTAGGAACATGAATAACGGACGAGAGAGTGAGGCAAGAGCAGAGAATGATTCATTTGTCAACAATAGTGGAAAAGGAACTATCAAGAACACTCACTTTGTCACGACCCGACAAAAGACAGTAGGATACAAAGCCTGAAGCCTTGCCAGTCATATGATATGTCGCTCCGCTGTCAATGATCCACTGGGTTGGGGAGCGAATGGTAGCAGAATGAGCACCCGGGGGGCCCCTGGTGGGCATAGGAGGATGGAGAAGCAAAAGTCTCGGAGGGATGGTTGTGCATCAGATGACAGAGGCAAGAATTTCATCTGAAGAGAGAGCAGGAGGGACTGCCAGAGAGGACGTATCAGCAGAAGCATCAGAGAGATGAGCAGAGCGAGTCTGGGAATTACGACCCAGAGAGTGACCATAGCCACGACTACCACGAGTAGCAGGACCCCCTCTGGGCGGAGGAAAGTCATGGAGCATGAAACAAATGTCCCTAGTATGCCAGGTCTTCCCACAATAATCATAGAGAAGATGATCCTTCTCCCCAGGCTTTGGTGGTAAGTCACGAGACGCCCACCGGGGCAAACATGAGCAACAAGAGCAGAGCCATCAGAGGTAGGGTCGGTATGTAAAGTCTGGCGACGATCGAATTCGTGCTGAACAAGACTAAAATTCCGGTATAAACTTCCGGTAGGGACGGAAGTGGAGACCTCCCAAGAATCTAGACACTAATTTGATCAAACTCCCGATGCAGGACATGGAGAAACTCAAAGATCCGACCGCATTCTTCGCGATCCCGAACAAGAACTTCATCTTCAGGAGAGACAAGGGTGAGAACATCAAAGTGGTCATACTCTTGGTAGAGCTGGATAAATTCCAGGTAATAGGAGGAAGGAGGATGATTGCCTTGCCGCAAGAGGAAAATCCGTCGACAAAGTTGGAAGATCTGAGCGGCATTCTCCCGACAGGAATAAGTAATCTCAGCTCTTTTCCAAATATCTACGGCTTTGTCTAGAAACAGATAGTTTCGAGCAATGCTCTCCTGCATAGAATTGAATAGCCACGACATCGCCATGGAGTTTTCGGACTCCCATTGAGACCATGCGGAAGAGGCGGGAGTGGGTGCTGTTCTAGTGTCGGAAACATAGCCGAACATACGACGACTTTTGAGAGCAAGAGTGATAGACCGAGCCCACAAAAGGTAATTGGTTCCATCGAGGTTCATGATGGTAATTTGGGGAGTTCCGCGATCAAGGTGAGCGCGGTTAGAGCCCAATGCTGACATTTGTGAGATTCAACACGCACATCTGAGGACATATTTGGAGAGTCAAAACTCCCTTCCATAGCAACTCGAGGATAGAAACCGCGGGAAGGGACACAAACGGAAAGAGAGGGAAAACAACCCTTAAAACTTCTCATAGAAAGAGAAATACAGAAATGATTTCGACAAAGGAGCCGACGAAGGGAACAGAAGTAGTCGTCCCATCATACAAAAGGAGACGCCAGAAGTCCCAGAATCAGCCACACAGGCACATCCCCTCACGGGATCTGGCATCCAGAACGAGCAGAAGGGTTGGGCGGAACAAGTGGGGGCGGAGCGGGAGAGAGGAGAAGTGGAGAGAAGAAGCGGAGAGAGGCGGGCGGAGGCGGAGAGAGGCATTCAGAAGCGGAGAGAGGCGGGCGGAACACGCGACACAGGCGGAACGAGATTGCGAGATCGACTTTTGCGGCGCGCGATTAGGATATCACTCCCTCTGATGTCATGTTGAACGAAAGAAAAAAATGAAATTGTTAATTAGAAATAAGCACTCCCTTATATATGAGTGACAACATACATGCATAACACCAAAAATAAAACCACAGCCTAACAAAATCATATTCTGGAACCATTCTTTGATACATACACAAGACACACGATTGTAGTCGCTAGATGAAAGAGATTTGATTCTAGGATGAACAAATATGATCATAGGGCGCCCTAAAAAAATCCACGGGAGACTCAGTGTCAAAGTCATTTGTCTCCCCGACGTAGAGTTAGTCCTACGGGTCCAATGATTTGCCCTAATTGAATATCCATGACCGGATGTAGCCGGCTCGAAAGCTCGTTGGTGCAAGTTGAGTTGAGCCGGCTAGAAAAAAGCTCAACTCGAGCTTGATCTTGTTGAGCTCCATTACGAGTCGAGTTCGAGCTCATATATTATTGTTCATGAGCTCGTGAGCCGAATTTTTTATTCTACATTTTAAAATATATATATAAAGAAAACAAGGCTCATGACTTAAAAAGCTCGTGAGCAGCTCGACCTCACGAGCTCAAAACTCGAGCTCGATCTCGATAATTAGGCATTGAGCTCGAGCTGAAACCACAACCAAAAGAGCTTGTCGAGCTTGAGCTCGGAAATTTTTTGTCAAACTCGACTCATTTGTACCCCATGGCTATAATCTTCTTTTTGGGGTTATATTTTCAGATTCCGAAGCTGCCCGACATTGATCATGTGGTGCAGAACAATGCCCTCCTCGCTTGTAATGTTATGGATCGTTCGCCAATTAGCGATCTTGCTGGATGAACCCAGAAAACTGTATTATAAGCACTCCTATTTTATTGCAGCACCGATTTTATTGAACTATCTGCTGTGTATTTTGTAGCTCCCCTTCTTTATATATGGTTTTTTAAAAAAAAAAACTGGAGATAGTTCATATGCTGAATTCTAGCATATGTTTTGGCTTATAATAATATTATTGATATATCTTATGTTTGATTGAAGGAGTGTAAAAGTTCTGATAATTTGCCATGAAAATTATGAGTTCACTTTATAATTGGAGGGTGCGGCGGTGGCTGGAGAAGCCGGCGGTCTCGAACTGGGGGAGGCGGGGATCGAAACGGAGCATCGGGGGGGGGGGGGGGGGGGGGGGGGGGGGGGAGGGAAGAAAGATTCGAAATAATGATGATCATGACCATCGAATGAGACTGACATAAAAACCTCTTTTGTTGCCTCAAATAAAATTTGTTGTGCTAAAAATAAATTCATCAATAGAAATAGATGAAAATTTGAACATTGTAATTAAAAATAACAAAATTGGAGATGAATATTTTGCGAAAGTATGTTTTCCCCTTTATACACATGTAATAATAATGATATACAGATGTAGATATATGCTCTGTTTGGAGGGATTTATTTTCACCGGTAGGAGGTTGCGTTCACATGAACTGGAACTTAATTAAGGTCCGGTTCATGCGGTCGCAACCGCTTGACCGGTGAAAATAAGTCTCCACAAACGGAGCCATAATGTATATGTAAGCAACCATGCCACCGTTCACTCATGGATACTCGATCTAACAATATTTAAAATAATAATTTCAGAAATTATTTTTAATAATATCAAGTAAAATGAATAGTTTAGATCATATTATATTATGTAGTTTAGCATCCATTAATTTAGGTCATTTTTTCCATTATAATTTTCATGTAATGCAATGGATATTTCTTGCCCATTTAATCCAACCATATTTAGGAATCATCTTTCCCTCAAAATGTCATTTTATCAAATACAGCTGAATCTCCAATCAAAAATATTATTTTATCTTCCTTTTCAATTACTTTATTTTGAATCACCTGTCATTTGTTAAGTACCACCTAAGAAACTTCCACTTTTATGCTCAAATGGATGATATTTATTAGGTGATTCTTAACGAACGACGTTTTAATCCATATTTTTACGACCATCAACACCGTGCTGGTAGGAAATGCAGGCGGCACCTGCAAATTTTCATGTAATGGCCGCCTGCAAATTCATTTTAGCTATGTGCAAATCATGATTATATGCAGAACGAAAAACTTTAAGTATAATTATTTAAATTTAATTTGCACTTAATAAAATTAATTTGTACTTAATACCATTCTTTTTTTTATTTGCCTACATTTTATCATTGTGATGAAACTCTTTTCTAGACGAAAAATTATATTTTTTTTGGGTTCAAGTTAGTCATTTTAAAAGAAAAATTAACAGAATATTAATCCATAATTTTTTACAATCATTTTAAAGTCATATGCATATATTTTGAGATAAAACATAATTTACAACTGCATTTTTTTCAATAAGTTACTGTTCTATTTTACAATAATTTAAACAATTTTACCATTGTATTTTATCAGCAAATTATAGTTCTAATTTACAGTCCAATTATTATTACAATTGTAAAAGCAGTTAGAACTGTAATTTCTGCACGAAAAAAGGTCTCAAATGTACTTCATAGTACTACATTACACGTACAGAAAATTCGGATCCGGATCCCTGGATTTTCTCGAGAAACTTCAGGGGGTGGAGTTCCACTTTTGCGACTCGCTCGAGCGGAATCAGAAAAAATGGTTAGCACGAAAGTTGCAGATATCCCCGAGACAAACAACTTTCATGTTGAATATTGTTTGATTTAAAATCGTTTAGAACCCCGATTTGGGCTCCAAAAAAACTCAGTTCGAAAAACATTAAATTAATGTTTTTCGGACTCAGTTTTTTCGGATCCCAAATCGGGGGTCTAAACGACTTCAAATCAAAAAATGTTTAACATGAAAGTTGTTCGTCTCGAGGATATCTACAACTTTCGTGTTAAGCATTTTTTCTGATTCCGCTCGAGCGAGTCGCAAAAGTGAAACTCCATCCCCTGGAGTTCCCGGAGGAAATACAGGGGATCTGGATCCCAGAAAATTCTCCCCTTCCCTAGACCCTTGCTACGATGGGATGCTTTGTGCACCAAGCTACCTTTTTAAATATTTGATTACTAATTTTTTCACCTAGAAGAATATCAGATCTTCCTCATAATTCACAATCAAATTCATAAAATATGCACTAGGTTTAAAAAATAAATTAAATAATAATTTCAGTCATAATTTTTACTCCAGAGTCCAGACGTTTAAAATTATTCAAATCAAGTCCTTATAATTATAAATTAAATCAAACCATATGAGAAGCCAATTTAGGCTAAATTCTCCATTCTTTATCAAGCTTGATTCGTCGTCTTCTTCGTGACATCAATCGACCGAACTAAGAAGACGACGAATAAAACATAATAAATGAAGTGTTATAAACTTGAGTGAGACATTAAATTACATGGGCTAAAGAAAAACTACAATCAAATTATGAACTAAAAAGCGACTGGCCAAAAACCTTAAGAATTTATGACCATAAAAGAATGTACGAAGGATCTTCACAAAACTTGGTCATCTGGTTGAGCGTCAAAATGTACTGGCGGCGAAGGAGGGGTGCCGGGAGGAATGCAGGCGGCGCCGTGCTCTCCAGCGCTGACGCACAAGACTTCCGCGACGCTTATTATTTCATTGAGATCGATCTCTCCGGCGAGTCCGTTGATGAACTTGAGAAGATCATCAAAGTCCATCCCTTCCCCCATGATCTTCTCCCGGTTGCTTTTCAGTATGGCGACGCTTATATAGAGGTGGAAGTGCTCGGAGAGGTGGTGCGTCCAGAGCGCCTCCCATAATTGCATTATTTCGTCGTACTCGAATTCCCTGCGGTACACACGAAAGTTGGGAAGAAATGAATATAACAGACGAAAAAAATGTTTCGTTTAAATTACACGCAAGTTCTTCAAGTTGAGGGGTCGTTTCACGTTGGTTCGTGAGAAGGAGAAAAGTTTTGGGTCCGGGCCCCGTCTCCAGATTTGGAGAGAGGGCCACTGTGATGGCAACAGATGGCGGCGTAACATTTACTTTTTCATCTGAGAAAGCGCTTTTTAAAAATGTTCCCCAGAAGATCATTTATGGAGGCCCAAATATCATTTATGATCTCTCACATATCATTTATGATCTCAGGGATATAAAAAATTGATATCCCGACGAGCATATTATGTGTATTTTTGCAAAAAATTGTGATTTCTCTTAAAAAGAATGGCCACGTGTCTCCATCACAGCACGTCTGGACGCAAATAACTTTGTGAGAAGGGGATGGGAGAGGACCTCTTTGGCGATGGTGGGGTCGGAGGAGATAGGGCATTTAAAGGCTTGTTTGGGTGTGAGGTAGTGTTTGGAGATGGAGCGGTTGAAGATGAAGATAAAACATTGTTCTTGAAGGTCCCTCCTAGCGGTTAGAATCTGATATAAAATGGTGATTTGGGAGATCGGTGATTCAAAATAGACTATTCAAACAGGTAAAAAAATAGCACTTGTGTTTTTCGAAAAATACGACCAAGAAATAAGGCAGAGAACCCAAAAATAAGCAAAAAAAGTGTATTTTTGAAAGAACAAAAAAAATCAACATTCACAAGGGGAGGGGCAACTTGCACATCATTAGATTATAGGTGCTAATTTGAAGACCTTAAACTAGTTCAGTGTCCAAGTGAAGCACAGCGATGAGCTTGAGAAACCCAATTCTAAGGTTTTTCAAAAAATGGACCAATGGCTCCTTTAAACTCAGTGCCCTAGGCGTGATTGTTTGGTCAATGCAGCATCGGGTATAAAAAGGAGATTGTTAACCGCAACCCGTTATTGGCTAGTCGCACCCCAAAATCTCATAATTTTTCGCGTCATTTCAAAATAAACCTTGTACATACAATTTTAGGAAAAGTGCTCAACATGAAAGTTGTTGATCACTTTTCTTAAAAATGCATGTACAAGACGTACTTTGGAAATAAGCTCAGATTTTGCTCTTTTCAGAAATACGTCTTGCACATGCAATTTTAGGAAAAATGTTCAACACGAAAGTTGTAGATCTCGACGTACAAGACGTATTTCGAAAAGACGCGAAAAGTTAGGAGCTTTTGGGGTGCGACTAGCCAATAACGGGTTGCGGTTAACAATCGCCTATAAAAAAAGTACATAAGTAGGGTGCTTTATTTTGTAGGCAAAATGGTTGTATGTTTGATCGGAAATTTCAAAACATGAATCCTCATTAAAAAGCGACCATTTAAAATATATATCAAAAACTGATTTTCTTTGAAAAAAATATTATTGCATGCAATCATATTTTCTAATTGTAATTTTTCAGAATAGTGTTCCAGAGCTCCTACTTTTTCATGAGGGTTCACATTATGTAAAATTCCGAATAGTTTTCGGTGTTTTTTATGTTAGAAATTTGATATATATATAGATGTATATATATATATATATATGTATATATGTATATATATATATATATATGTATATATGTATATATGTATATATGTAACATTTCTTATATGAAACGTATTTATTGGAGTCTTTAGGTGTTTGGTGTTTGAGCTTCTTATTTAAAGGGAAAAACTCCAAAACCAAAGTGGAGGGAATCCAAATTTTGAAGGGAACCCCTCTTTCCCTAAGGATGAATTCCTTTAGTCTCACTTTGTCTACCTCCTTTCATATAGGGGTGTATATAAGTTAAGTTCCACCTTTCTACATGTTCAAAAGAACATAAGGAGAAACTATGAACAACACACGCGCGCGCGCGCGCACCGCACCGGATCAGATTTCGGATTTCGGGAATAATTGAATTGAATTGTTAATTTTGCTCCAATTTGTTTTGTCTTGGTTGCTCAGTAGCCTTTTTGTCGAGCACCGCGTTTCGTCGACCGCTTTTCGTCGATCGTCGACCGCTTTTCGTCGATCGTCGACCGCTTTTCGTCGACCGCTTTCTCCAGCAGTTTCGTCGACCGTTTTTCGTCGATCGTCGACCGCTTTTCGCCGACCGCTTTCGCCAGCAGCTTCGCCGACCGCTTTTCGTACAGCAATTTATTATTTATATTTTAAATTTCAGAAAACTGTAATGACTTCTAGATTTGAGGATTCTGCCGGGATCAAACCCGAGAAATTTAATGGAAATGATTTTTGTCGTTGACAAGCTCAAGTAGAATATTGGTTGAATACCCGAGGTCTTTTGTCTGCCATCTTCGATGCCCCCTCTACAAAAACTGAAATCCCTAACACCGCAAACGCAGTTGCTTCGACTCAACCTTCATTCTCATCCTCTTCTGCAAACACCACTAGAACTTACGTAAGACGTGTCCCTTATAAAGATCCAGTAGATGTTGAATAACATTGTCGTAATCGAATCCTAAGTATCTTGTCCGACAGCCTTTACGATGTCTTCCTTCAATATCGTACGGCTAAGGATTTGTGGTATGCACTTGAAGCACGCTATAACCTTGACAATGCGGGAATAGAACGCTACAATGTTTCCAACTTCCACAAATTCAAGATTGATGCTTCCAAGCCTATCAATCCCCAACTCCATCAACTAGATGAGATGTTATCCAAGATCCGAGCCGATGACTCAATCCTTTCTGAAAATTATTTAGTGGCATGTCTTATTGATGCTCTTCCCGACTCCTGGTCCGGCTTTAGCACTAGACTAAGGCATGACCAATCCAACCTTACTTATGTTCAAATCCAAAATGCAATCCGCATAGACGAAGAACATAAGAGTAAAAATTCTAAAACTCCCAAAGACCTTGCTCCTAAAGTAAATCTCACCGAATCGCAAGGCAATCCTTCTTCCCGCCATCACTTTAAAGCCAAAGGAAAGAATCATAAGAAACCTTTCCGTCAAGATTCCCGTCATCAAAAACCCAATCAATTCAAGCCTAGTTCCTCAAACCAAAACCTAGGTAAAGGGAAATGATGCTTCATTTGCGGCCGCACCAACCACCTGTCAACCAACTGCTTCTACAAGAAAACTGAACCGGTGGTAGACAAATCTCATGCCTCCAAGCCACAAGCAAATATGATTCAAGCTCCGAACCAACCTATCTGCAGGTTAGATTATTCTCCTAGTCTTCATCTCACTTGATCATCAGATTGGTGGCTTGATTCCGGAGCAAATGTTCATACTTGTTTTGATCGTTCTTGCTTTGCCACCTTTCAGGACATCAGTGGAGGAAGCGTGATATTAGGAGATGCCTCTTCGGCTTAAATTCTTGGACGCGGGCGAGTGGATCTTAGGTTGACATCCGGGAAGACACTAGCCTTGCATGATGTGCTCTTTGTGCCGAGAGTTAGGAAGAATCTTGTTAGCGGCTCTTTATTAGTGAAGAAAGGCTACAAAATAATTTTAGAATCTAATAAAGTTGTAATAACTTTGAATGATCTTTTTATTAGTAAATGCTATGTCTGTGATGAATTATTTAAATTGAATATTGCTGATTTAGAAGTTAATCAAATATCTTCTTCTTTAGTTCAAAGTTCTTCTCTGGATTTTTGGCATGCTAGATTATGACATGTGAATTCTGATTGTATGAAAAGAATGATGTTTTTAAATTTAATTCTTAAAATTAATATTGGACCAAGCACCAAATGTGAAATTTGTGTACAAGCCAAATTTTTTAAGAAACTTTTTAAATCTGTAGATAGACCTTCAAAACCTTTAGAATTAATACATTCAGATGTATGCGATTCAAACCGCCAACCTACCAGAGGTGGAAATAAATATTTTGTAACATTCATAGATGATTTCACCAAATTTTGTTACATATACTTATTAAAGAGTAAAGATGAAGTTTTCCCGTATTTTAAGATTTTCAAAGCTGAGGTAGAAAATCAGTTAGGAACCTCCATCAAAATCTTTAGATCCGACCGAGGTGGAGAATACACTTCGAATGAACTAACACAATATTGTCAAGAACATGAGATAATTTATCAAGTGACTGCTCCATATTCGCCTCAATCTAATGTGGTGGCTGAACGTAAAAATCGGACCTTGATGAATATGGTCAATGCCATGTTAGCCGAGTCCGGTGCCCCAGAAAATCTTTGGGGAGAAGCGTTGCTCACCTACTCGTTTGTCCTTAATAGGATTCCTTCAAAACATTGTGATAAAACACCGTTTGAACTATTTAAATTAAGAAAGTCTAACCTCCAAATTCTTAGAGTGTGAGGGTGTTTAGCTAAGGTAGCAATCCCTGAATTAAAGAGAAAGAAAATAGGACCTAAAACCTTAGACTCTATTTTCATAGGTTATGCGTTAGATAGTAGTGCTAATAGGTTTTTAATTACTAATTCACAAATTAGTAAAATATTTAATAACACTATTATAGAAGCTAGAGATGCAGTCTACTTTGAGGATAAATTCCCTTTTAAATTTAACAACTCATCTCAACCTTCTACTAGTTCAAATCAACCTTCAACTTCTTCTTTAGAACCATTAGGAATTGATGAACCTAGAAGAAGTAAGAGAGTTAGAATCAAAAGAACCTTTGAGAGAGGACTACTTCACCTATCTAGTTGAAGGAGATCCCAATACATTTGAGGAAGCTATGACCTCATCCGATTAACCTTTTTGGAAAGAAGCTATAAATATAGAAATTAATTCTATACTTGAAAATAAAACATGAATTTTAACTGATTTACCTCCTGGTGCTAAAGACATAGGTTGTAAATGGATTTTTAAGAAGAAATTAAAACCGGATGACTCCATAGATAAATATAAGGCTCGTCTAATAGCTAAAGGATATGCTCAAAAACAAGGAATAGCCTTTTTAGATACATACGCTCCAGTCGCAAGAATAACCTCTCTTCATATTCTAGTCGCCTTAGCATCGATCTTTAAGTTACTTATCCATCAAATGGACGTCAAGACCGCCTTTTTACATGTAGACTTAGAAGAAGAAGTCTACATGTCTCAACCCGAAGGTTTTGTAGTCAAAGGTCAAGAATCTAAAGTCTGCAAATTAATTAAATCTCTTTATGGATTGAAACAAGCTTCTAAGCAATGATATCAAAAATTCGACTTCGTAGTCTCTCTTCTTGGTTTCAAATCTAATGAATTTGACAAATGCATCTATGCCAAACAAGACGGAAATGAAATTGTCTTATTATGCCTTTATGTATATGATATCTTAATTTTTGAAAATACAATTGAATTAATTAATGAAACTAAATATAATCTCTCTTCCAAATTTGATATGAAAGATTTGGGAGTAACAAATATCATATTGAGAATGAAACTAGTTAAAACTGATTCTATTGTTTCTTTATCTCTATCACATTCGATTGAGAAAATGTTAAATAAATTTAACTTATATGATTCCGCTCTCGCCTCTACTCCATATGACGCTAACACAAAACTTTGTAAAAATATGGGTGAACCAGTTGATCAACATAAGTATGCACAAATGATAGGATCACTCATTTACATAGCTAACCGCACTAGGCCCGACATTTCCTATGTCGTAGGCCGACTTAGTAGATATACTAGTAATCCAAGTGATGACCATTGGATAGCATTAAATAGAATATTTAAATACCTTCATGGAACTATAGATTATAGTTTAGTGTACCCGGGATATCACGAAGTACTAGAAGGATTTTCAGATGCCAATTGGGTAACTGATTCGCTAGACGTTAAGTCAACGACTGGATACGTGTTCCTCCTTGGAGGAGCCGTCATTTCATGTGCTTCTACAAAACAAACAGTCATTTCTAGGAGTATCATGGAATCAGAGCTTATAGCTCTGGACACAACTTGTGCCGAAGCTGAATGGATCAAAAATTTACTTTCAGAAATTCCTTTACTTGCAAAACTTATACCTGCTATTTCTTTGCATTATGATAATAAATCTGTTATTGATCTAACTGCATCTAATAGTACTAATTCCAAAATGAACAAGTTCATGAGAATCAGGTACAAATCAGTGAAGCAAAGAAGAAAAGAAGTGATATCACTCAACTATGTAAAGTCAGAATTGAATCTGGCTGATAATCTTACCAAAGGATTGTCCCGAAGGGAGGTTTTATTATCATCGAGGGGAATGAGGCTTAAACCCACATGATGTGCTACCAACGGTGGATACCCAACCCATGTGATTGGAGATCTCATGAATTGGGTTCAATGCTGTAGAAACGAAACCATTGATGTAGCGTAGTTGGGAGCACAAATTTGAAGCTTGAGAAAACTTTCTCCCCATTCCTATGATGTTGTGCTCTACGTAACATGATAGGATGAACGTCAAGTTCTTAATGGTTGCCAATGACATATACCTTTGCGAGATATGGTTACGAATATCTCTTGAGGCACCACCTATGTGGGGGGTAGTCGTGAGGCCGCGATTTTGGGATCCGGGCTGCACCCTAAGAACCCTCATAAAAAATCAAGGAATGCGCATGACCATTAACGCGCCCACCGCCATAACCCAAGAACAACCAATCTTTTGTGTGCTTATCTAATTTGCCGGTAAAAATTTATAATTCAAAGCCTCTGACACATTATACTCTTCGGTAGAGGAAATAAGTACTAAGTATAGGTTCAAGGTAACCACTCCATCTATACCCATTACATTAGATACAACTTGATGAAGCAAATCTGTATTTGATTTTATTTATAAGTAATATTATAATATATGAAGTTCGTTTTTGGTTTTTCGCTTTTGTGGGGGATTGTTAGAAATTTGATATATATATATATATATAATATATAACATTTCTTATATAAAACGTATTTATTGGAGTCTTTAGGTGTTTGGTGTTTGAGCTCCTTATTTAAAGGGAAAAGATCCAAAACCAAAGTGGAGGGAATCCAAATTTTGGAGGGAACCCCACTTTCCCTAAGGATGAATTCATTTAGTCCCACTTTGTCTACCTCCTTTCATACAGGGGCGTATATAAGTAAAGTTCCTCCTTTCTACATGTTCAAAAGAACATAAGGAGAAACTATGCACCACGCGCACACGCGCGCGCGCACGCTCCTCACCGGATCGGATTTCGCATTTCGGATTTCGGGAATAATTGAATTGAATTGAATTGTTAATTTTGCTCCAATTTGTTTTGTCTTGGTTGCTCAGTAGCCTTTTTGTCGAGCACCGCGTTTCGTCGACCGCTTTTCGTCGACCGCTTTCGCCAGCAGTTTCATCGACCGCTTTTCGTCGACCACTTTCGCCAGCAGTTTCGTCGACCACTTTTCGTCGACCGCTTTCGCCAGCGGTTTCGTCGACCGGTTTCATCGACCGCTTTTCGTCGATCGTCGACCGCATTTTGGTCGACAGCTTTTCGTCAACGGCTTTTTCGTCGGGCTTTAATTTCGCTGACGTTTCCAACGTGAGCATTCATAACCGTCAAATTTATGACAAAGTAATTTTCTTACTATTTACCCAGATTTGAAAAACCGCCTTTTCAGGAATCATTTTAGAGACGATATATTTTTTGATTCTACCGGTTGCACAGACACACGCTGATTTGTTCTTCTTTTTTCTATATTTGCTTCATCAAGTGGTGGTTCGGGGTGCTCTGTGCTTCTTCGGTGTCCGCGCACATCGGAGGTTCGGGATCTAGCGGGGTGTTGTACTTGGAGGAGTGAGCATCGGTTGAAAGCCCTGTCGGAGGGTGGTGCAACTTCTTTAGGGCAGTGATACACGCCTTACCCAGGCTCGATTCTAAACTATAAAATTTATTTCTCTCTTCACTATTAGATCTAATTTAAAAGATCAAATTCTTAGATCTCTCTCTCTCTCTCTCTCTCTCTCTATATTATATATATATATTATATAATATATATATATATATATATATATATATAATTCTGAAATAAATAGAAAAATTACTCCAACATTTTATTGCTTTTTCATGAGGGTAAATTTTGATTAACATTATCAAACCAACTTTTTTTAGGTCTGAGGTGCGAACATAATCACTTTCTGTGTAATTCACCTACATTTTACGCCAAGAGCGATCATTGATGATCACAACCCATAAACAAATGACTCATATTGGCGGAATTTTTGGTTCGAGGCTCCATTTCCCAATCCATGTCCAAGGGGATCACGCACGATCTCCGCAGACATCAAGAGTGATCTCGCCGGAGATCCCGCGCGATCGCCGTGGAGATCATGTGTACTCTCCATGGAGATCACTAGTAATTTTCCCCGTAGTTAAGCCTCTCACGTTATCGTTTTTTTACCACGTGTCAGTATCACAATAATTCCGGACAGATTTGGAAACAGCGCCCGGAACCAAAAAATTTGTGTGATATTGTAGGCATCAAGTGCTATATCACTCTATTTTTAAATGCCTGCAATTTCAACGTAAGAAGAACACGAGTTTCTTGTTCATAAATAAGTTCAAGGGGGAATCAAAACTTCTTATGAAATGTAGGGTTTAGGGTGGATAGGGTTACCTCTTGAACTGTATGAGAATCCAGCGGAAACAGAAGAAGTAATTCAAACAATCAGCTTCGCCGAAGTATTTGTGCAGCGGAGGATCGAGAAGCTCCACGAGCTGGAAACACGAGAAGAATGTAGAGCATGTCGACAGGAACCAACTAATAAAGAACAGAAACAATTAAATTAACAAAGATTAGCTTGAATGGAAAGGATTGGACTCTGATGATCTTGATAAAATATAAAGACAGTATTAGTGTGTCTAGATGGGAATTTTATTTCGTCCTTCTGTATTGTTTATTATGAAAATTGACGAAATTAAATATAAGTGAACTCTTTGTCAGATAAAAAAAACAATGACATGGTTTTAAGTTTATATTTGAATATCATATAAGAGAATAAACACAGATAAAATGGATGTGTGCGTGCGTGTTTACGAGTGACAGTGCACGAGGGACTCCCGTGCGGCATACAATAGTACTCTGGCCACGACGATACTTTTGCCACTCAAAGTCTCCGGAGCGCATGATTGCAGTCCCGAGAGCATAGTGAGGAAGGGATTTTAATTTAATTAAATAAAAAATAAAGAGGGGAGGAGATGATTGAATGGGGAGCCACAATTGCTTTGATGGTCCACACCACCATTAAGGCTTCGTTTGGAGCAGCGTTTGGAGCTCTTCGTTTGGGACAAACGCCGCCGCACGGCGGGTAACCAAATGGCCGGGGGCGGCGTTTGCTCCGTTTGCACCCGCCGCGGCATGGGAAATGGAGGAAAACGGAGGGATTCCAACCGCGGCCTTCCCCCTCCGGTTTCAAAAGCGCTTCTTCTCCTACCGCTGCCTGAGCAAAACGCCAAACCAAACGAAGCCTAAGTCATAAGAGAATATCTTTATATATTAACACACACACACACACATACACACACGAGTGACAGACACAGAACTTCGTCCCTATGAACAACCGCAACAGTACCCCGATGGCGACAATCATGAGGCTCCTCCCCTATCAATTAATTAATGCGGCTTAAAATAAACACACTATCAATTAACTCATGCGTAAATTAGTTAAGAACAACTTTTCGATTTTGTTAAAAAAATCTTCATTCTGTTACATATATCATTGTGCATGTCAAATCAATTTTAATAAAGTTGACGAGTTTAATGATAACTGCTCGAAAATATCACTGACATGCCTAATGACATTCTTTCTCAAAAATACGGCTGACATGCCTAATGACAGTCTACCATAGTAGGTATAGAAGCTCTACTAAAAACATTTCCAAATTTATGAATTTCCATCATTATTTTTAATTAGGAGATAGAGTGTAATTATTTGAATGGACATTATATTTTAAATTATGTCATTATATTAAAACAATAAAGCTATATTTGACCATTTCAGCAAAGGCAAGTTTTCCCTTTTACTATTGTAAGGATATATATATATATATATATATATCATGTAAGCTTATAAAATTACAGGTTGCGCCCTTCTATCTTTTAAACTTAACAAAAACCTCCTTGGGGAGTTTAAATTTCATAACATGCATGCAAAAAAAACTCCCTTGGAGGGGAGCTCTAGAGGGTATTTTTTGTGCATGCATATCATGAAATATAAACTTAGATGAGAGTTTTATGTAATTTCAAAGGCTAGAGTGGTGCAACCAGTAATTGTGCTAACTCCCAGGAGTGGTTTGGATAATTTTATATATATATATAATATATATATATATATATATATATATATATATATATATATATAGGATTATTTACTGGGACCTCCCCTTGAGGTTTGTGTAATTACAGCTTGCACCCATCTAACTTTCAAAATTACAATTAACTCCCCTCAATGTTTACATTTCATAACATTCATGCGCAAAAAAGACTCCCACTGAACATTTACTCCCAAGGGGGTACTTTTGTGCGTGATGTTATGAAATGTAAACATTGAGGGGATGTTTTTGTAATTTCGAAAGTTGAGGGGTGCAAGCTGTAATTACACAAACTTCGAGGGGAGGTCCCGGTAAATAACCATATATATATATATATCTTATTATATAAAGCAATATAGGTATTTGGAGGCACACCATAGATCAAACAAGAGCCATTGGATCATGAGAGAGAGCATGAGATGGGGGGAGAGAGTTGAGAGAGAAAGAGGAGGAAGAGAGAGAGAAAGAGTGGGGGAGAGAGAGGAGAAAGGGGGAGGAGAGAGAGGGAGAGAGATGAGGAAGGACGAGAAAGAAGAGGAAGAGAGATTGCGTGAATTTATTGTTTTTACGACAAAACGAATTTTTTTTTATATAAAATAAAAATTGTAATATTGATCTATATTTCTTTACGGTCATTTTGAGTACTCATATGTATATATTGCGGGCACTGCCCGTCTTGATGTGGGTGCATCCCGCTTTGATGCGGGCGGATCCCGCTTTGATGCAGGCGTAGCCCGCAACGACGCATCGAGCACGAGAGAGGCCCGTTCGGAGGCGGGCGAAGCCCTCCCGGATGCGGCCGAAGGCCGCCCGAGAGCATCGAGCACGGGCGTAGCCCGTGCGAAGATGCTCGTGTGTGTGTATATATATATATATATATATTCAAAGGACAGATGGACGGTCGTGTGTTTGTTCCCTATTTGAAGAGATAGTGGTTTGTATGTGTAGAGAGGGAAAAATACCACCTTTTATATATGTTCACTTGTGTCAAATACAAAGAATAAATACAAATATATAGATGAGAGAAGGAGAGAAGAAGGTCCTATACAAGATGTGGGACTAAAGAGAGGAGAGAAAAAACAATAAATGTCAATAAATGTTACATAATGAGCCTAGACTAAATGGGCTTTTCCAACACTCCCCCGCAAGCTGGAGCGTATAGGTCATATGCATCCAGCTTGGACAAACACTGGTAGAATATGGTACTAGATAAGGCCTTTGTGAGAATGTCAGCAACTTGATCAGTGCCCGGAACATGCTTTAACTCAAGTTTCTTCAATTGAACTTTCTCTCGAATAAAGTGACAGTCGACTTTGATATGTTTTGTGCGCTCATGAAACACCGGATTCTTTGCTATGCGTATAGCGGCTTGACTATCACAGAATAGAACATCAGATGATGGGAGTTTTAATCCCAGGTCAGTAAGGAGACTTTCAAGTCATGTCAGTTCTGAGACAACCGAGGTCATCGATCGGTATTCAGCTTCTGCAGAGGAGCGGGCGACCACAAATTGTTTCTTACTTTTCCATGTAATGAGATGACCACCAAAATAAGTACAGAACTCACTTGTTGACCTCCGATCGTCCAGAGAACTGGCATAATCGGCATCAGAATAAGCGACTAATGCACGAGCCGAGTCGGAGGTTTTGTAAACCAGCCTGAAAGTCCACCTAGTGTCGGCTATGTGCACCTATGGGGGGGGGATAGGTGACGTGTGGTTCTTTTGCGGAATTTACAGATGTACCTGCACAATAAAAACAACAGACACAGCACACAGAATACACAGCAAATTTATAGTGGTTCCCCGACTTGGGTACATCCACTTTCCCCCTTCGACCTATCTCCCCAACAAGGGACGACTCGGTCACTTCACCCACGGGATTGAAATCCAATCCCTGCACTAACGGAAGGAGCCCTTCCACACGTGAGAGTCAACACTCCCACAAAGCGGGTTGCACCCAACCCTTACAACTCGGAACAACAGTTCCTTTACAACGAAATGAAAATGTAGAATGTACACGTGATACAAACTTCTTTTGGAGACTACGGTGTTCCTCTTTGTTCGACGACGTGTTCTTGAAGTCGATGAAGAGTCTACGACCTTGGTCTCTCTTGGAGAAGATCTCCCCGGAACCGGCGGCGGCACACGAGCGGCGGCTAGCTTCGGGATCGGCGGCTACCGTGAAAAGTGGCTGCAGAACTTGGAGATCTAAAACTTCGTAGCGAAGCAAGCTAGGTCTACCAACGGTCACTCTAGGATCAGTCGTCTCGATCGATTCGGACGGGGGAGTTTTCCCGGTCAACAAATCGAGAGACAAGAGATCTCCGGATAGACGCGTGAGACTCAAGCCTTGCTAAGCTTCTGTCACCGGAGATCGGGAAGAAGAGCGATCAGCAGCGGCGACCACTTGACGCGAGCGGCGGCGGCGGAGCGGAGCGATTTCGCAAAGTTAGGGTTACGTCGCCGCTCGATTTTCTTTCTCTCTTATCCGTGGATTTACTGTTCAAAATACCTGTGTATAAATACTGTAGGATTCTCAAATATGACCGTTTGTGGGACCCACAAATGAAATCCCCAAAATCCGGTTCAAACAAATCCAGAAGCAGAATCCGGTTCAGCAGCATTCTGAGAAAACGCCAAGTAAAAATCGGCGAGAATCGCAGACGATTCTCGACGAATCGGCGAGAATCACCAAGTGATTCTCGACGATTCGTCGAGAATCGTTTGTGATTCTCGTCGAATCACTTGTTGATTCTCAACGAATTTTACTTTGTATTCATGGGCTGTTAGACCACAGGTTCGGCGGGAATTACAAGTGATTCTCGCCGAATCTTACTTGACACCATTTTGAGATGGCCAGAAGGAGTCGGCGAGAATCACTGATGATTCTCGACGATTCGACGAGAATCACCTAGTGATTCTCGCCGATTCGGCGAGAATCACTTGGTGATTCTCGTCGAATTTGCCTTGGACGATTTTTCGTCTTCCACCTAGGAGCTGCTCCTTGATCCTCCAAGCTCCTTGTCTTCTCTTGCATATGAGCGGCCCTGTACTTGAAAGTAAGTGCACTCCAATAGAGAGAGTACACATAGGCCAACACACTGATCTGCTCAACGAGGATTACGTCGTGCAGACCCGTGTATATTGACCTACTGCACCCTGACATTGGTGTGCACTTAGCGTGGAGAGACTGCAAGTACAACTTGAAAGAGTTTATCAAATACATTGTGAATTCATCTTAGCGTGACAGGTGGCTTCCTCAAATCTAGGTAATCGTGGATACAATACCCAACAATCTCCCCCTATTTGACGAAGCCAAAACCTACTAGCTAAGATGAATAACACCTATCAAATAATAATTATAGCATTTAAAAAATTAAATATGCAACTCAAGGGAATATATGTAATCAGAACAGGACTTGAATCATTCACACATTCAAGAATATATATATATACCAAGAGAAATATATTCACATATAATTCAGAACTGTTCATACGACAGTAATAATTATTAAATGTTCTTAATACACTGTGACCAGCTATAAAATAATGACTATTTGTCCTTAGCTACGTCACCCTTAAGAGTTGCGCCAAGTACTTTTTGCTCTGCCTTTCCATGTATTCCTTGGGCTTCGGGTAGTACCTAGGAGGAGCAACTTTGTCTGGATCCTTGTTGTTTCTGAAGAAAATGTTGCGCTTCGCTTCAAATGCTTTGTGCGTCTCCCATTCATACTGGCTATATGCTTCATTTCGATTTATCTCTCCTCTTTCTTGCAGCCGGAAGGTGTCTAAGATGATGTTCCTTGAAACTGGGCTCCACCTTTCGTTTCTTACATCCTCCTCACTCAGTCTGATCCTCTTTTGAGTTGGTGTCTCCTTTGATGTCCCTTCCTGAACTTTCCTCTTTCCCTTGCTTTAGCTAAAGCCTCCTGGTCAAACATACTTCTCAGCTTAGATTTGGAGATGGCCATAGCGTCAGCTTCATCAGTGAAAATATCAGCAGCACTTGTACTTACATCCTCAGCAATATGTACTTCCTCAGCAGCCTTAGAAGTCTCAGGAACCTGAACACCGGCAGGTTGGTCAGGTAGGACGACGCCTAACATGCCCAGTGCCTGTTGTAGCATCCACCAGCAACTCTCATAGACGTATTTGCTTGATTGGGCAAAGTTTGCATCCATGCTTTCTTGGAGCTCGGCCAGCTTAGCGATATACTCCTTCTCCCCCTTTTTGGCTTCGTCAGCTATGCAATTGGCATATGAGTGCAAGGAGTCATCAATATGCTTAGTTGTCTTGCTGAATTCAGTGATTAGGGCCTGCTGATTTGCATTTAAAGTGACCATGTTACCATCAAATTTCTGAATATTGTTGGTTACAACGTGTGCGTTCTGATTGACAACAGCCAGAGTATCAGTAGCCTTTTTCAAGCCGGCCATTAACAGTGTGACAGCTTCGCCGGCCGCGTTATATTTTTCTTCGAATTTCTTCTCCATTACGTCCAGCTTATGGTTGATTTCCACCATATTCTTCAGCATGAGATCTTCAGAAGTCTTAATCTCTTGCAGCATTGTTTTCTGAGCTTTATCAAAAGAGGTTTTAAGCTCATTCACGATGCCCTAAATTATATGACAGTGTGAATGGCTAGGTCATCTCGTAATGGGATACCCGGAGGCACTTCTTGGCCTTGCTCTGGCTCGGCAGCAGACGCATCAGTAGAGCTGGATACCATCACAGTCTCTATGGGAGGAATGTTGGTGGCCTCATTTACCTCCCCCTCCACTGGTGCAGACTTATCAGTAGGAGGTTCATCAGTATCCGGAGACTCAAACACTTCATGGCCCTCATTCACAGCGTCCTCTCCGTCCGCATCCAAAAATTCATCCACATCAGCAGCTTCTTCCTCTTCTTGATCAGCAGAGTCCAGTGCTTCAGCTTCAGTTCCTTGAGTGTGTCTGTTCAGGACCTCCTCATCCTCCAACCCAGGTTCACTTTCTTCATGAACTTCGGCCACCGCATCCCTGGCCACCTGGGCGATGTCAGATATTATATCCATATGAGAGGGTAGAGTCTCCCCCTCGATTCCTGCAGTCAGGGTATTAGGAATTTCACGGGGGGAGGCTGCGGGAGAGACTTCCTCATGCTCTTCTACAGCAGGCTGTCCAATGCGCCGCTCCCATCGATCAAATACAGTAGCATCCATCTTTTTCAAGTAATGGAGAGGGACTCCTTTGCTCATGTCGAATTTGTCTCCGTTGAGCTGGTTGAGATATAGACTGATGATGCGGCCGAAGCTTGGAGTGCCCAGAGTGTCCTTGATCTTTTGAAACAGCAACTCTCCCCAGTTGAACCTCTTTCTGCAGACCACAGCTATGAGAATTTTGAACATATCTCCGGAGATATGATCATGGGAGCCTGGCTTGCAGATGAGTACTTTTCCTATGATGTCAGATAGGAGCTTCCCTTCTTCATTCATCTCTTTTCGCTTTACTGATCGAGTGCCTCTGGGTAGACCGCAGAACAGGAGGGTTCTGGCTTTGTCCTCGTCCTCCAAATAGTCTTCCTGCTCCGCACTTGAAAGCTGCAGGTAGCGTGTTAGCTTACTGGCAGACATCTTTACCTTAGTCCCAGCCACCTTGCTCTTGATGATGGAGTCTCTGTCTCGAAGCCTTGCGGTAGAGAAGAACTCCAGCACTTCTTTATCTAAAACTTTGCAAGGATGCTCCAATACGAAGGTTAGCCCGGCCTCTTGCAACATGAGAATGATATTTCGGAACTCATGTGAGGCATGAGAGAATCCAGTGCGAACTAGCTCGCAGCCAGAAATCAAGCCTGCAGTCGTCCTTGGGGCCATTGAGGATCTAGAAAGAAGCCCGACTCTAAACATAAGTGAACATTCAAAAGGAAAACATCACTTGGGGTTCGGCCTTGGAGCCATTGAGGAGGAGGTTACCTAAGGGCTTACACGCAAGTGAGTTGATGAGCTTCGGGAAGATCTTCGGTGGAGGGAATAGTATCCCGTGGGGTGCGGCCTTGCTAGAACCTTGCCGTGAGAAGATGGTCACACACAGCAGCGATTCGACGGCGTCGACGAGAGCGTCGGAGGGCTGCGGGTGTCGGCGAGTTCGCGGAAGTGCCCGTGCGCGAGTCTTAGGGAGTTCTCTTGCGCGAGGGTCGTCGGGTGGGCTCTTGCGCGAGTCGTGAGGAAGGCGAACAGGCGGAGAGGGTCTTTCGGCGAGATTTATATACGTCGTCGGGATTCTTAAGGAAGCCGAGCGGTCGGAGAGCTCCTTCGGCGGGATTCGGCGGGATTTGTCTAGAATGCGAAGGGTCTTGCGGTATTTGACTGATTCGGCTTTGTCAAATTCGGCGGGATTCAGGAAAATTCGAGAATCAGGAAATTTGGTTAATTCGGCTTTGTCAAATTCGAGAATCGGGAAATTTGGTTAATTCGGCTTCAGATACTATGTATCTGATTCGAAATTGAGGGGTCTCTTGACTAGGGATTTTCACATTTGAGAAGCTTGCAATATTTTAGAAATTTTCCGATGTCAAGTCACTAAAAAGAATGACAAATACAAGTATATTCTAAAGTCAGTCTATTTGAATTTTACTGAGGTTTTTGCAAAGTCTTCTTGATGCCAATTGTATGTTGTCGAGATTTACAACGACATGTCTTCGTTAACCCTTTATTGAGGTGTAAAGGTTTGCATGCATCGAGTTAACCAATCCTTAGACGTGCATACATACACTAATATACAAAGGAGAATCTGTATATGATGATATATATAAGTATATATATATATATATATTTTGAATGAGGATCCATTATGACATAAGTCCTTGAACTGATCAAAATTACCTGGAATTTTGAGAGTCATCGTCTTAGTCCCACAGGTAGAACACATTAGTAGCTTAAAGTGAGTATGCTCAACTGTAGCACATATGTTATTGCAGACGCTTGTTCCAAGTTAGCCTTGAGCCACCTACTGTCTAGTTCCCAAAGTATTCACGGGGACCTAGACTACCCTGCAAGACAGAATTACTTTACCTTAGGAACCCAAATCATATTGGGTCCTAGGTTTCTATTAGCATAAGCATGCAACTGCCTTCCTTCGGAAAACCTGTCTGGAAGACTACCCCTGTCCCTAGAATGTGGATAAGCCCTTGCTGTGGGCACTGAGGGGTTGTGCCAACAGTCAATGGCAAAGTGTCCCACTTTACCGCAGCACCAACAAGAGTGAATGTTGTATCGCCGTTTTCGACCTGATCTAGTGACGGATGTAGTCACGGTCCTAGGTCTAAAAGGGATAGGGCATGTTCTTGTTGCACAAATTCCTCTTCCGTCGAGGCATGATGAAGGGTGGAACAAATGCATGATGTGAGCGTTATGAGGCCGAGAAGGCGGTGCCATTCTTTCAGGCATCTTCCTTGCTGAGGCTCCATGACGCCTGACATCATGACTTCTATTCTCCCTATCCCGTGTCCTCGAATGGAGAGAATTCTTCTGTGAACTAGGACCTGCAGATCCACACTTTGTTGTGGCAGTGGCCGTGAATACAAAGGGCTCAGAATGAGCCTTAGGTATTTCCTCATGGGTGGCCATGACGCCTCTTGCACTATGGACGTTTCCACATGGGGACAATTCACCCTTGCAGTGACCACGATTATTCCTGTGGTCATACCTGAAGGCATGATGAGTTGCCTTCCCGCTTGGAGTGGGAGGTCGGAACACCGTTTCCCCATTTCTCCATCCCTGGATAATCCGGGAGATCCACCCGGTTTCTTGTTTTCTCTTTATAGCATCAACTTTGGAAAAGTTAGATACTATACGTTTCTCATTTTCTAGACTATTCTCTAGAGCTGAGATCTTAGAGTCCTTGACCTTGTTGGACGCCAATTGGAGAACCAACAAGATCTTCAGTCGAGCAATCTCTCGAGCTTGCTCCTCAGCAAGTAGATTGCTTTCCTGAAGGGCTCTCTTCAGGGAATCAGTATTTTCTGGAGGGGAGCAGTTTCTGTCTTCAGAAAAGTCAAAAGATGTGGGACAGGATGAAGATGATACCTGCTCATCTGGGTTATTGTCATTAGAATCAGTGACCAATGTTTCGTCCTCGTCGGAGCTGCTTTCCTCACTATCTTCTTCAGTCTCTGACAAGGATACTGGAGCTCTGATGCAATCCGAAGGATCCTTGCATTCATCTTCAGAGGTGAGGACCCCCACATACGCTTCATCCTCTGATTGGCAGCATATTTCAGCATTCTCTGACCCCCCCATCAGCTCTGAGATCGTCATCCACAGAGATTTAGCCGTTTTACATTTTTCCAACCTGGAGTGAGAGGCTCCAGACCAGACATCCATAATAATTTGTCGAATCCTCTGGTCCAGTTAGAAAAGTGAGAGTTCCATCTCTGTCATCTCAGCAATGCACATGGGCACTTGGATCCCCGAGTCGGAGGTCTTCATGGGGATAAATGGACCCTCTTCCAGGATGAGGGATGCTCGTGGATCGATGGCATCCAGGTGAAATAATACTCTCATCCTCCAGATGGGATAATAATCCTTTGAGCATGCAGGGAGTTTGAGTGGCAATACGTCATAATCCAGATCCATGCTTCTGACACTGGTGGCAGGATTCTGCTCAAGGTGTTAACCTTTTTGAAGAGTAATCTCGCTCTGATACCACTTGAAAGTCCACCTAGTGTCGGCTATGTGCACCTATGGGGGGGGGATAGGTGACGTGTGGTTCTTTTGCGGAATTTACAGATGTACCTGCACAATAAAAACAACAGACACAGCACACAGAATACACAGCAAATTTATAGTGGTTCCCCGACTTGGGTACATCCACTTTCCCCCTTCGACCTATCTCCCCAACAAGGGACGACTCGGTCACTTCACCCACGGGATTGAAATCCAATCCCTGCACTAACGGAAGGAGCCCTTCCACACGTGAGAGTCAACACTCCCACAAAGCGGGTTGCACCCAACCCTTACAACTCGGAACAACAGTTCCTTTACAACGAAATGAAAATGTAGAATGTACACGTGATACAAACTTCTTTTGGAGACTACGATGTTCCTCTTTGTTCGACGACGTGTTCTTGAAGTCGATGAAGAGTCTACGACCTTGGTCTCTCTTGGAGAAGATCTCCCCGGAACCGGCGGCGGCACACGAGCGGCGGCTAGCTTCGGGATCGGCGGCTACCGTGAAAAGTGGCTGCAGAACTTGGAGATCTAAACTTCGTAGCGAAGCAAGCTAGGTCTACCAACGGTCACTCTAGGATCAGTCGTCTCGATCGATTCGGACGGGGGAGTTTTCCCGGTCAACAAATCGAGAGACAAGAGATCTCCGGATAGACGCGTGAGACTCAAGCCTTGCTAAGCTTCTGTCACCGGAGATCGGGAAGAAGAGCGATCAGCAGCTGCGACCACTTGACGCGAGCGGCGGCGGCGGAGCGGAGCGATTTCGCAAAGTTAGGGTTACGTCGCCGCTCGATTTTCTTTCTCTCTTATCCGTGGATTTACTGTTCAAAATACCTGTGTATAAATACTGTAGGATTCTCAAATATGACCGTTTGTGGGACCCACAAATGAAATCCCCAAAATCCGGTTCAAACAAATCCAGAAGCAGAATCCGGTTCAGCAGCATTCTGAGAAAACGCCAAGTAAAAATCGTCGAGAATCGTTTGTGATTCTCGTCGAATCACTTGTTGATTCTCAACGAATTTTACTTTGTATTCATGGGCTGCTAGACCACAGGTTCGGCGGGAATTACAAGTGATTCTCGCCGAATCTTACTTGGCACCATTTTGAGATGGCCAGAAGGAGTCGGCGAGAATCACTGATGATTCTCGACGATTCGACGAGAATCACCTAGTGATTCTCGCCGATTCGGCGAGAATCACTTGGTGATTCTCGTCGAATTTGCCTTGGACGATTTTTCGTCTTCCACCTAGGAGCTGCTCCTTGATCCTCCAAGCTCCTTGTCTTCTCTTGCATATGAGCGGCCCTGTACTTGAAAGTAAGTGCACTCCAATAGAGAGAGTACACATAGGCCAACACACTGATCTGCTCAACGAGGGATTACGTCGTGCAGACCCGTGTATATTGACCTACTGCACCCTGACATTGGTGTGCACTTAGCGTGGAGAGACTGCAAGTACAACTTGAAAGAGTTTATCAAATACATTGTGAATTCATCTTAGCTTGACAGGTGGCTTCCTCAAATCTAGGTAATCGTGGATACAATACCCAACACAGCCCTTGACCCAGAGCTCCCTTAAGGTATCGGAGAATCCGTTCAAACGCCTGGAGATGAGAAACCCGGGGGGCGTGCATGAACCGACCGACAACCCCAACAGCAAACGATATATCTGACCTTGTGACCGTTAGATAGATCAACTTTCCCACAAGTCGTCGATAGTATTCTGGGTTCTGAAGAAGCAAATCGTCATCAGAAGCATGAGCACACAGTTTGTGATTTACCTCCATCGGGGTATAAGCTGGTTTGCGACCGGACTGACCAGCGTCTTTGAGAAGATCGAGACAGTACTTCCGTTGGGAGAGGACCAGCCCGTCTGGTCGTCGTGCGATTTCGAGACCAAGGAAGTTGCGAAGATGCCCCAGGTCTTTACTCTGAAATACAGTGCTCAGATGCTGTTTGACCTCTTAAATCCCCTTTGAATCATCCCCAGTGAGTAGTATGTCATCAACATAAACCAACAGAAGGACGGTTCCAGTGGCCCGGTGTCGGGTGAATAGGGAGAAATCTGCAGAACTCCGAGTGAACCCCATGTCCCGAACCACATTGCTGAACTTGTCAAACCACGCCCGAGGGGACTGTTTGAGACCATAAATGGATTTCTTGAGAAGACACAGCCGAGACTCCCCCGTGGTCTCAAACCCGGGCGGTTGGCGCATGTAAACGATTTCCTGAAGGTCGCCATTCAAAAATGCGTTCTTGATATCGAGCTGATGAAGGGGCCAGTGACGGTGCACCGCCACGGAGAGAAGAACACGGACGGTGTTGAGCTTAGCCACCGGAGAGAAGGTCTCCTCATAGTCAAGGCCCTCCTGTTGCGTGAAGCCACGGGCCAAAAGACGGGCCTTCAGGCAGACAATAGTGCCATCCGGAGCATGCTTGATGACGAAAACCCACTTACACCCAACAGGGTGTTGACCTGGAGGTAAGGGAACCAAGTCCCAGGTCTTGTTGGCCCAAAGAGCCGTCATTTCTTCGTCCATGGCAGCCCGTCAGCCGGGATGTTGAAGTGCCTCCTACAAAGAGTTAGAGACAGAAACAGAGGATAATGAGGTGACAAAGTGAAGAAGAGGTGGAGAAAGGCGGTGGAGAGAGACGTAATTCGCCATCGGATGAGCGGTGGAAGCGGGAGCCGGAGCAGCAGGTAGCGGAGCACCAGAGGTCGAGGCCGACTGCAGAGGGGCAACAGGAGGAGGAAAGCGACGAGAGTAGACCCGGAGGTAGGGCAGGAGGAGGAGAGGAGGAGGAGCGGGGAGCAGGGATGACAGGACGAACGACGGGGTCTGGAGTAGGAGTGATATCCGGATCAGAAAAGAAAGGAAGATCTTCACGAAAAGTGACATTCGCAGAGACCGTAACTTTGCGGGTAGCAGACGAATAACACACATAACCCTTTTGAGTGCGCGAGTAGCCCCCAAAGATATGTTGGGCGGCACGAGGATCCAACTTGTCGATGGAGGGGACCAAGTTGGTGGATGTAGCAGGTACACCCAAAGACCCGAGGAGGAACGGGAAAAGGCGGCGTGGAGGGAAAGAGGAGGCTGAAGGGAGCAGCATACTGGAGGACGGAAGAAGGGAGGCGGTTGATGAGAAAACAAGCCGTGAAGAGCGCGAAGTTCCAGTATGGTTTGGGAACCCGCATTTGGAGCATAAGGGAACAGGCGACATCAAGAAGGTGACGATTCTTGCGCTCGGCGACACCATTCTGTTGTGGAGTATACGGACACGAGGTTTGATGAACAATGTCGAACTCAAAACAGAGAGTTGCGAAGGTATGACTGGTGTACTCACATGCATTGTCAGTACGAAGAGTACGAATAGATGCAGAGAATTGAGTGTGAGTCTCAAGTATGAAGGCCCGGAACACGCGTGGAAGCTCAGAACGATCCCGAAGGAGATACAACCACGTTATGCGAGAGTAATCATCAATAAAAGTAAAAAAAATACCGGTAGCCAGAAATACTAGTGAATTTGTACGGACCCCATATATCGCAGTGTACTAAAATAAAATGAGCGGAGCTCCGAGTACAGTGAGAAAGAAAAGATGAACGGGGCTGTTTGCCCAAAATACATGTGTCACACTGAAATGCGAGAAGAGAAATATCTGGAAGAGCCTTCCGGAGGACTGGCAGAGGAGCATGACCCAAACGGCGATGACAAGCCGAAGAGGAGAGAGATGCGAGGATAGTGGGAGAGTCGTCAAGGAGATAGAGCCCATTCTGCAGCCGCCCCCTACCAATGATAGTCTGCGTCTGCTGATCCTGTATGAGAAAAGAAGAGGAAGTAAATGTCACAGAGTAATTAGAATCAGTAGTAAGGCGACCAACATAATATAACTTGAAAGGAGAGCCCGGAACGTGAAAAGCCGAGCGCAGAAGGAGAGAAAAGGTCAAGGGAATATCAGCACATCCAGAGACAGGAACAGATGCCCCATTGGCTACAGTAATGTACTTCAGGTGAGGGGAAGACAAGTACTGAGGTGGCCGAACAAAAGTGATGTGATGAGTGGCACCAGAATCGAGGATCCATCGCGGGCCAGAGGAGAGGCAGGAGATACCTTCATTGGAGATGGAGGCAGCGGAGGCAACCGAGACAAGAGGGCGGCTAAGCAGTCCATGAAGATGCTGGAGCTGAAGACGAACCTCTTCGAGGTCAGGACGAGGGGAAGAGGAGTCTGTTGCAGCAACAGCGGCCTGCGGACGAGGAGGGCGGCCATGTTTGCGGTAGCACGTGGCTTCAAGATGCCCATCTTTGCCACAGAAGGAGCACTTAGGCCGAGGCCGGCCACCCCGGCCCCGACCGCGAGAGTCAGAGCGGCCACCACGAGCAGAAGATGGAAGAGGCAATAAGGGAGCAGGGGACTGCTGAACAAGGGCCGGAGAAGGTGGCCTGGGCACATCCGGAGGCGGGGAGACCTTGAGAAGCATAGAGCACACATCGGAGAAAGATGGGGTAACAGTAGAGGAGAGGATGTGAGCCTGTACACTATGAAGATGAGGCGGGACCCGGGCCATCATCATGGATATACCCACAACTTCCTTTTGGGCACGTTGGGCAGCAAGATCCAGAGTAGGAGGCTGATGATGGATCCAAGCCTCGACCAGAGACCGAGCCTGAGCAATAAAGGATGTCAGATCGGTCGATCCACTGCTATCAAGGGCCTGGAGAGCAGTGATAATGTCGTACAGATGGTGAAAACTGTCCTTGCCAGAGTAGAGGGTGTGGAGCTCGTCCCACATGCCTTTGGCCGTCTAATGGTACATGGCCAGACGATAGGATTCGCCATCAAGAGAATTAAGAAGCCAAGTCTGCACCCGACCATCATTGCGTAACCAATCATCCGTAGGAGTACCGATAACGGCCTGAGTCAAGTGATGAAGGAACCCCTTGGATTGCAGGACACGGCGAACAGAGTGTGCCCATTCTACAAAATTTTTCTTGCCGGTCAGAGAAATTGTAGTAATACGGAGCTCGTCGCGGACTTCCGGGAGAGAGGCCGGGCTGTCAGCAGGAGGAACCGCCGTGCCAACGGAATCAGCAGAGGAGGCCATGGAGAAGAGAGGCGGCTAGGAGAATAGACTGGGCAACCAAGAAGACCGCACGACCTGAGCTGAGACCGCCCGGGCACCAAACTGCGAAAGGAGTCCGTGACCAAAGGCGGCGGCCGGGAGAGAGCAAGTCGCAGCGGACAGAGAGAGGCCGCAAAGAAAGGAAAAGGAGAAGACCGCGACCAAAATGCGGGAAGGCAGGAGTTCGCACAGTCTGGCTGAGCACAACAACGGTTTAAGAGACAGGAGGCCGGTGGTGGTGAGACAGAAGAGACCGCGAGTAGGGAAGACTCGAGCGGAAAGAGAGAAGAGACCGCAACGCCCGGGACCAACCCGCAGGAGAGGCAGGCCGCAGAAGAGGCAGGCCGGAGAAGAGGCAGGGCGCTTGCGAGCTGGAGCAGCCGTAAGAGAGGTAGACCGCAGCGAGGAGGAGCAGGCCGCGACGAGCTAGGTCAAGCCGCAGCGAGCCGAAGCAGGTCGGGAGGGAGGCAGGCCGCAACGAGGAATAGGAAGCCGCAGCGAACCGGAGCGAACCAGAGCAGGTCGCGAGAGAGGCAGATCAGCAGGCCGCAGACCGCAGCGAGCTGTACCAGGCCGGAGGAGAGACATGCCGCAGAGAGAGAGAGAGAACAGGCCGCAAGAGACAGCGGTCTGGAGGAGAGAGAGGGAAGGTGGACCCGACGAGAGAGAAAGAAGGGGAAGGCTATAAAATGCCGGATGGGAGGGGTGGAACCACGGAGAAGAAGCGGAAGCAGAAGGAGAGGAGCGGAGTGGACAGGAAGGCAGGCCGCAAGAAGCCGGGCGGGTAGCGGACAGAAGACAGACCGCGCGGTTAAGAAAGGGGAAGCCGCTCAAGGAGAATCGGTGCCTCTGATACCATGTAGAGAGGGGAAAATACCACCTTGTATATATGTTCACTTGTGTCAAATACAAAGAATAAGTACAAATATATAGATGAGAGAAGGAGAGAAGAAGGTCCTATACAAGATGTGGGACTAAAGAGAGGAGAGAAAAAACAATAAATGTCAATAAATGTTACATAATGAGCCTACACTAAATGGGCTTTTCCAACAGTATGCTTTGATTTCAGTTATTTGAGATTTTGCATTCTCTCATTTAATTAGTAATTTGATTTCCTAGCACTCTTACATATTTACGTCATTTGTTTCTAAATTTAAAAGCTTATAATTTTAGTGGCAAATTAAGTTCATATTAATTTATAAGTATAAATTATTGCAAGTAAACAATTCATTGGATCTCACATGGATGCATGTAGGAGTTCACACATTTATTTCCTTATCATATAGGACCGTCCTGCATCACGGTCTCTATCGGATCTTCTTTTTATATGGTACAGACTACAGAGGTACGCGAATGGAATAATATAATGAAGATCTATGCACAAACTAGTGAAACCAGCCGTATATAATTGAAATACCAAGTTAATAGTCGCAAAACAAGCTCATGGATTGGCCTTAAAGAAGAAATTTACTAGCAACCTTAATATGAAAGCACAAACTTCATACAAGAGGCACATAACATCAAACATATTCAGGAACTAATAATAGTAATCTTAAACTTGTGCAATGAGAAAACACACCTTCATCAGCGCAAAGAGTTGGGTGTGCATTCCATTTTGGTCCCGGTTGAAGTTCGAGCCCAGACGCTCCATCAATGCAACAAAAGACCAGAATGCAGCAGATTCATCCCTTATAACAAATAGTATTGGCGATAATAGATCACTCATGCCCTAAAAAGAATAGTTAAAAAAAATCAAGCAGGATTTTAAGAACTAAGAACAAAGGCATTAAAATTGGTTGTATACTTGAAATAGGACAAATTCAGATTTAAAGTTAAGAAAGAAAAACAGAACCATAGATTTTCCAATGAGTCACCTGGCAATACCCGAGATCAAAGTTATAAAATGAGTATGTCAATAGTATGTCCCGCAGAATTGTAACATTTGGATTACTCTCTCCTTCATAATAAGGTACAGATCTATCTGTTCTAACCTTGATAACATTAGAAGAAGGTTAGTAAAGTTTCATTAATGATATGGAAAAACTAGCACAACTCTTCTGCTCTACATTACGCGCCGCAAAAAGTCGTATAAAATCATCTTGTAAGAACACAGATATCCAACTTAAAATCAATTGGTTTGCATGGGGGGAGGTGATCAAAGTCTATATTAAATGTCCAAAACTAATATGAGGTTTCAGTGTGGTACTAAACTAACAACACATGCACACATATGCAGGGGCTTTGAGCTACAACATGCAAACTTTTTCTAATTAGGTAATGTAGGAGGATTGTTAAGCCTAGTCTGCTCTACCACCATGCAAGAAACCAAACTTACAACCTAAAATCAATTGGTTGCAGAGGGCTCATGATCTAATATTAAGTGCACGAGACTATGAATTTCTCAATGTGAGACAAAACTCAACACGTACCACATCTTTCTCAATTAGACCTTTCCGCTCTCTAAACTTTGTAAATTTTCGGGCCTGCATCTCTGAGATACTCTGCATGTTAAAATCCATATCAGTCCTTCATATTCCAACAAATAAATGAGAACTACAATTCCAGTGTATGAGGTAGGCATCTATTTACATGCTTCCATAAATTAAAAGAAAGCAGAAAATATAACTGCAATACTGATCCAGATGCAAAATGTACAAAGAAGTTAAGAGCAAGATTTAATGGAATAAGCTACGAAATATCGGAACAATTCAATTAACTAATATAAATTGCACCAGATTCATAAACCTCTGGAACTCCATGTAGATAAAATGCTGCAACCATAAGCCACTAAGAGAAGGACAAACCTTGTTAAAATAATGATAATATGTAAATTGGGTTCAAGAAAATGCCGACCATCAGGTCCTCCCTTGCTTTTTAAGAATATTTCTGATCTCCTAAAACTGGTTCTTCGAAAATCATGTCTTGGAATTTCTTTAGATTTTTCATAAGAGACTAGCATCGGAGAAAAGAAGAGAAATGTATTGACTCCATCAATATTGTTGAAAGAGCTCAAAGCTTGTATATATTACTTCGGTGTCTAAATACAAGGAGAGAATACAAATATATAGGAGAGAAGAAATCTTATACAATGATGTGGGACTAATAGGAGAAGAAGGAAATAAAGAATACAAGGGCCCAATAATGGGTCATTTACATGGGCTTTTCTAACACTCCCCCGCAAGCTGGAGCGTACAAATCGTATGCACCAAGCTTGGATAAGTACTGATAGAAGAGTGTACTGGGAAGAGCTTTAGTGAGCACATCCGCAACTTGTTCTGTTCCGGGAACATGCTTCAAGTCAATCTTCTTCATTTGAACATTTTCTCTGATGAAGTGACAATCAACTTCAATATGTTTAGTTCTCTCGTGGAATACCGGGTTCTTGACAATATGTATCGCTGCTTGGCTATCACAAAGGAGAAGGGCTGGGGAAGGAAGTCTTATACCAAGATCAGTAAGAAGACTCTCCAGCCATGTTAGTTCAGACACTACAGACGTCATTGCCCGGTATTCAGCCTCGGCAGATGATCGAGCCACAACAGCTTGTTTCTTGCTGCGCCACGTAATCAAGTGTCCTCCAAAGTATGTGCAAAACCCACTTGTTGACCGTCAATCATCAAGAGAACCAGCATAATCAGCATCAGAGTACGCTATCAATGTAGGAGCTGAAGATGAGGTCTTGTAGACCAATCCTTGACCAGGGGCCGTTTTGAGGTATCTGAGAATGCGTTCAACGACGTGAAGATGAGATTTTCGGGGAGAATGCATATATCTGCTGACAATACCAACTGCGAAGGATATGTCCGGTCTAGTTACGGTGAGGTAGATCAATTTTCCAACTAGACGGCGGTAGTATTCAGGATTCTCAAGTAAGCGATCTGAGTCGGAAGCCTGAGCACATAACTTGTGATTCACATCCATTGGGGTATTGATTGACTTACAACCCGAGTAACCTGCATCATGAAGAAGGTCGGGACAATACTTCCGCTGAGAGAGGACGAGACCATCTGGTCGTCTAGCCACCTCAAGGCCCAAAAAATACCGAAGGGGTCCCAGATCCTTTGTTTGAAAAACAGTACCGAGATGTCGTTTGACCTCCTGTATTCCCTGTGAGTCATCTCCCGTAATTATGATGTCATCAACATATACCAACAGAAGAACCGTCCTCACTGTACGGTGGCGAGTGAACATCGAGAAGTCAGCCGTGCTTCGAGAAAAACCAACCTCCCGAAGAGCATTGCTGAAGCTGTCGAACCATGCCCGTGGTGATTGTTTGAGGCCATACAACGCTTTCTTAAGACGGCAAACCCGAGACTCCCCCGTGGTCTCAAACCCGGGAGGTTGTTGCATATAGACAGTCTCTTGCAAGTCGCCATTCAGAAAGACATTCTTAATATCCAGTTGCAGTAAGGGCCACCGGCGATGAACAACCACCGAGATAAGAACACGAACGATGTTGAGTTTGGCCACCGGGGAGAAGGTTTCCTCATAGTCCATCCCGTGTTGCTGGGTGAAGCCCCGGGCGACCAGCCGAGCTTTCAGACGGTCAATCGTCCCATCAGCTGCATGTTTGATGACGAAGACCCACTTACATCCAACCGGTTTCTGACCCGGGGGAAGCGGTGCGAGAGTCCAGGTCTGGTTGGCCTAGAGAGCAGCCATCTCCTCCTCCATGGCAGCCTTCCAGCAGGGATGTTGTAGAGCCTGCTGCACAGTGTTAGGAACCGAAATGGAGGAAAGGAAAGTGGCAAAGGTGTGTAGGTGGGGGGAGAGACGATGCAGGGAGACATAATTCGCCAGAGGATGAGCGGTAGAGGGAGATACCTGATCAACAGAGCACGAGGTAGCCGTGGAAGAAGCCGACTGCAGAGGGGTAGCGGAACGAGGAGGAAGACGGCGAGAATAAACCTGGATAACTGGTGGCTTGGATGGAGCAAGTGGAGGGGTAGAAGGACGTAGGGAAACAGGCGCAGTAGTAGGGATGGCGGGGCGGGGTATAGGGAGCGGTGGAGATGTCGTCGTGGAGGAAGGAGCAGGGGGAGGTGAGAAGAAAGGTTGATCTTCCCAAAAAGTAACATCGGCGGAGACGATGACCTTCCGAGTGACCGGAGAGTAGCACAGGTAGCCCTTTTGGGTGCGAGAATAGCCGACAAAAATGGATTTGGCGGCCCGGGGGTCCAACTTATCCGAGGAGGGACCCAGGAGGTGAACAAAACAGGTGCAGCCAAACACCCTTGGTGTAATAGGGAAAGCCGGAGTGGAGGAGAAGAGAAGACTGAATGGGGTGGCAAAGTTGAGAACCGAGTAAGGAAGACGGTTGATGAGCAAGCAGGCGGTGGAGACCGCAAAGTTTCAGTAAATTTTTGGAACTGCATTTGGAGCATGAGTGAGCGGGCAACGTCGAGGAGGTGGCGGTTCTTCCATTTGGCAACACCATTCTGTTGTGGGGTATAGGGACAGGAGGTGTGATGAAGAATACCAAATTCTGCACATAGGTTGGTAAATTCATGGCTGGTGTATTCGCGAGCGTTATCGGTGTGCACGGTTTTAATAGTGGTGGAGAATTGCGTGCGAGAGTAATCATCAATAAATGTGATGAAATAACGGTATCCAAAGATACTGGTAACTTTAAAAGGACCCCAGATATCAGAATGTAGTAAATCAAATGGAGCAGCGCTTCGAGTACAATGAGCAGGAAAAGAAGTACGCGGGCGTTTGCCGTAAATACAAGAATCACATCGAAAAGCAGGGAAAGATACATCAGGCAGGGCCTTTTGGAGAACAGGAAGAGGGGCATGCCCAAGACGACGATGTCAGTCCACAACGGAGACAGATGAGAGAATAGTGGGAGAGGTATCCAGAAGGTAGAGCCCGTCCTGCAGTCATCCCCTACCAATGGTAGTCCGCGTCTGCCGATCCTGTATCAAAAAGGAAGAGGGAGTAAATGTGACAGAGCAATCCATATCATGAGTGAGGCGGCCAACAAAAAGTAAATTAAAAGGAGAGCTCGGAGCATAAAAAGCCGAGCGAAGAGAGATGGAGGGGGCAAGAGAGATGTCGGCACAGCCGGAGACCGGAGCTGTCGCACCATTAGCGACTGTGATAGATTTCGGATGAGGAACATCTGAGTACTGGAGAGGCCGCAGTGAGGTGATGTGATGAGTAGCCCCTGAGTCCAAGATCCAACGCGGACCGGAGGAAAAACAAGTAATACCTGTAGTAGAGGTGGAGGCAACAGCGGCAGGAGGAGGGCTAAGAAGGCCCTGGATTTGCTGGAGCTGGAGGCGAACAGCCGCAAGATCAGTACCAGTGGAGGAGGAGCCATCAACAAGAGTCGCAGTGGGGCGAGGAGGATAACCATGTTTCTTGTAGCACACAGCATCCGTGTGGCCATCCCGGCCGCAGTAGGAACACTTGGAACGGGTCCGACCCCCACGTCCCCTTCCGCGAGAGCCGGAACGTCCACCGCGAGCAGAAGACGGTGGGGGAAGTAAGGGGGGAAGGGCCGGCTGAAGAAGAGCCGGAGAGGAGGGTTCCGGAGGATCCAGGGGCGGTGAGACGCGAAGGAGCATAAAGCAGACATCAGAGAGAGAGGGAGTAGAAGCTGAAGCCAATACTTGAGCCCGAATGCTCTGAAGGTGAGGTGGGACACGAGCCATCATCATGGCAACACATACAGCTTCCTTTTGCGCGCGCTGAGCAGCGAGGTTAGTGGTAGAAGGCTGATGCTGGATCCAGGCCTCGGCCAGAGTCTTGGCTCGAGCAACAAAATAGGTCATGTCAGCCGCCCCACCAGCATCAAGAGACTGAAGGTCTGTAATGATGTCATAGAGGTGCTGAAGACTATCCTTTCCAGAGTATAAGGAGTGAAGCTCCTCCCACATGGCTTTGGCAGTCTCAGGGTACATGACCATTTGATATGGCTCACCCTCCAGCGAATTAAGGAGCCATGTTTGGACCCGGCCGTCATTGCGTAGCCAATCCTCCGTATTAGGGACAGGAGGAGCGTTAGTAAGGTGAAGCACAAGGCCCTTGACCTGAAGAACACACCGAACAGAGTGGACCCACGGAACAAAGTTCTTCCCAGATAGAGAGGCCGGGCAGTCAGCAGGAGGAATAGACGCCTGTCCGGTAGAGTCAATGGAGGAGCCCATGGAGCCGGGGAAGACCGCCGCGAGTAGGAGAGCGCGCAGCTAGGCCGCAACCAAGTGCGGGAGAAAGTATGGACAACCCGCAAGGGTACAGGGAGAAGTCGCAGCGGACAGAAGGAGAGGTCGCGGCGGTAAGAGGAGAGAGGCCGCGAGTAGGAACTCGAGCGGTTAGGAGAGAGAGGCCGCGAGTAGGAACTCGAGCGGCTAGGGGAGAGAGGCCGCGAGTAGGAACTCGAGCGGCTAGGGGAGAGAGGCCGCGAGTAGGAACTCGAGCGGCTAGGCCGCGAGCAGGAACTCGAGCGGCTAGGGGAGAGAGGCCGCGAGTAGGAACTCGAGCGGCTAGGGGAGAGAGGCCGCGAGTAGGAACTCGAGCGGCTAGAGGAGAGAGAGAGACCGGGCGGCTAGAAGCAGACAAACCGCAAGCGACAAGAGAAGCCGCAGAGAGTAGTGGGGCCCACGGGGAAGAGGAGAGGTTACAAAAGAGATGGAGGGGTGGATCCACGGGAGGGAGAGACGAAGAGGAGAGGTCAGCGACTTAACAAGGGAGAAGTCGCTGAGAGAAGATACGGGTAGAAACAGGCCGCTACCCGGTGCGAGTAGAGGATCAGGCCGCAGAGGAAGAGCGGATAGGCTAAGAAGCAAAGCCGGGCGGTTAGAAAAGGGGAAACCGCGAGGTCGGAATCGCTGGCTCTGATACCATGTTGAAAGAGCTCAAAGCTTGTATATATTACTTCGGTGTCTAAATACAAGGAGAGAATACAAATATATAGGAGAGAAAATGAGAGAAGAAATCCTATACAATGATGCGGGACTAATAGGAGAAGAAGGAAATAAAGAATACAAGGGCCCAATAATGGGCCATTTACATGGGCTTTTCTAACAAATGTAAAAAGCAAAAGTGAAGAATAGATCCAATACCTTCTGAATGTAATTCACAGATCATGCTCACTAAGAAATAATCATGTATTATGTTACACAACTAGGCAAGGAAGAGCTGACACTGCGCATCTGGAGGGTCAACACGCAGAGGGAGATGTTATGGGCTTCTGATTGGGAACATGTGTGTGCGATCATAAGCGGTAGAAGTCCCCAAAAGCATCCTCGCTGCCCTTCCTTGACCTACCCGTTCCAATAGTGAGGATTGCGGCGGGAGCCAAACATGGCCAGGTTGGTGCCCTAGCCCATGCACTTGTTTTCGTTGCATCCATGCTTCACGCCGCCGACCGCATCTCCCTTGTTTTCGATCAATGAAGCAGGAGACCTGTAGTCTCTATCGCACGAGCTGCCCTGGTGTTCTACGAGCTCAGAATTGATGCCGAGTGTGCAAGTGCCATAGGCAGGTGTATCCCACCGCCGACCTCCGGAAGATCCCTCATTCCCACTCGATATAGTTGTGGATGAAGGCGTTGCTTCACAGTCACCGATCGTAACCCTGCGATCCTCCCGTAGTTGTGCTGCATCGATAAAGCCCGAGCGCCAAGTACTGTTCTGCACTCTTTCTCGATGACGCCGTTCCAGCCAGCTAGAAGCCTGGAAGTTGTTCTTCTTTGCCAATGATCCAATTGGCCCCTTCTTGCTTGCTAAGTTATTAAAGGTGCATCAAGATGCAAAGGGGTCCTGAAGGCTAAGCGCAAGGCGCAGGGGCGCGCCTAAGGCACGTGATGCTCAAAAAAAGAAAAAAAATACAATTTACTAAACACAAAAAACACATAAAATAAATCTATCACCATACCAACACAAAAGAATTGCATATATCACTTCAAAGGCTACTTTTAGATTGTGTTTTGCAAATATTTATTGATATAGGTGCAAGTGCTGCAGCTTGCTGCAATCACACAGAATTTACATTATTCTTCTTCATCAGTGGAGTTCACTTGGTGATATAAAATTGAAGAACTAATCATGATTACAAATTTTTTTAGTAATGAAAGATTGATTGGTGCATGATGAATGTTAGGGATTCGTACTCATATTTTTGGTATATTTGTAATTAGATGGTAATTAAGTCACGATATTTGCACTATGTAGGAAGGCTATAAGTACGCTGAATGAATTATAATTTCACCAAGTCTCTTAACCTAATTCATCTTTTTCTACCCATAATTCTCTCTCAATCCTAACTTGATCTCAACAATTTACTCTTCTCTTGTGTTTTTAGAACAAGTACGTTCCAGATGATAAATATATAAATAAAATAAATGTAACTTCCCTCACTTGATGGCAGTTACATATAAAAAATTATGTAATCTAAGCCTGGTATCATGTTTTTCCCACATCCAAATTTTTTTCATTAATCATGTTGAAGAAAAGGCCTTGATAACATAGCCTACTTGTGCCGATCTTCCTGAAGCCCGCATGGACCCTCAAACCGTTGTCGCTGCTCCTCGCCAATGATCCAACTAGACCTATTCCGAGCCAATTGGAGGTGGAGGGGACCGATTACGCTGATTGGGGGTACTTCAGAGGAGCGCGCTGTGCAGCGAACCAACGAATTAGGTATTGGGTTTTTGTAGCTCTGATACCATGTTGAAGTATGCCAAATTCATTTCATTATATTAATTCAAGGGTCTCCCCTATATATAGGAGAGTGACACGTACAAGAATAAGAAAAATAAAATATACAATATACACATGTATTATGCCAATACACGCACATACGCTAACAAATACAATGCAAGAGTTGTTCCTAATGAATTCACTCAAATTTATGGCATTGACTACAAGTGAATTACCCCTAGTTGCAAAATACTATGTTCTTTTCTCTTGTGGTGGGAGTGGGACCCTACCCTGAACCCTCGCTACACGGGGATGCTTTGTGCACTTGGCTGCCTTATGTTCTTTTCTCTCTTTCTTTGTCAAAAAATTCCAACTGGTGTATACAACTAACCTAATGTAAAGAATGTTTTTCTAAATGGAGATTTGGAGGAATAAGTATTGATGAATCTTCCATTAATTTTAAAACCTTTAGGAACAACAAGGCATGTAGATAAAAGAAGGCCTCAAATAATTGCCTAAAGCTTGCACAAGAGTTTGCGATAAAATACTTGGGCGTTCTGAAGTACTTCTTTGGTATGGCAAGATCAAAGGAATTGTCAATGAACAAATAAGTGAAACTGAAAATCTCTGCTGCAAGCCAAATGGAACACACATACAGCCAAACCTAAAACTACATGTTGAAAACAAGGAAGTGATAGATAAAGAGAAGTATCAATGACATGTGGGTAAATTCATTTATAGGGCCATTTACCGGGACCTCCCCTCTAACTTTGCTAAATTACTGACAGCACCCCTCTTATTTTCGAAATTACAAAAAACTCCCCTAAAGTTTTCATTTCATTACAAAAACCTCCCCTGGAGTTTTAATTTCATAACATTCATGCACAAAAACACCCCCCTGAGTGAACAGTGTCCAGGGGGGTATTTTTCTTCATGGATGCAATGAAACGAAAAGACCAGGGGAGGTTTTGGTAATGAAATGAAAACTTAAGGGGAGTTTTTTGTAATTTTGAAAATAAGAGGGGTGCTCTCACTAATTATGCTAGTTTACAGGGGAGGTTTGGGTAATTATTTGTCCATTTATATATCACATACTTATCCAGTTATCCTGATATAGGATTTGTGGATAGTCTGGTGACCCAGTTTATACATTCACCATGAGTAAAGAATTTTGAAGTTGTCATTAGGGTACTAAAACAACTAAAAGGAATGCATGAAAGAGGATTGATCTGAAAAAAACAAGGGCATCTGCAAATTAAGGCTTGCACCAATACTGATTTGCAACAAGCTGAACACATAAAAGGTTCACTTCTGACTAATAGTACATTTGTTTGAAGGTAATATACCAAGAAGAATAACAGTGTTTCCAGGAGGCAGTGCAAGGTTGAATAGCTTTTAGTTTCACATGAAATTAGTTATGTGATCTGGATAAAAAGATTACTTGTGATTGAAGATCTTCACCCATCACCTATAGAAATTTACTGTGATAAGGTTGCAATAATTGCACAGGATTATATTCCCTATGGCATGGAAGATGGTTAGTAAGCTTGGCATGGAAGATACCTTCAAGCCAACTTAAGGGGATGGGGTGTGAAAAGGGACTATTTATATCTAGTTTTATGCTTTCAAGACCAGTTTGAAAATTTCCCTTGATTACAAAACTCTCATTATGTGGCCTAATATTGAAGGAGTAATGAGACGTGAGCATTAAGATGAATGGTAGGAAGACTGAGCAGAAATTCTAGAAGAAGGTTGTGTTGAGATGGTAAAAATGTTTCTTAATAATTACAAGGGGTTTCACTATGTTTTCTTTGATGAAGTGTTTGTCAATTTAAATGTGTTTGGTACGATCGTGTTGAACAGGGTTATAAGTAATGCTAATGGTCGTCTTGTTATCACAATGTAATCTGAGTAGCTCAGTGTTCTCAAAACCCGGATCTCTTATGATAGTTCGAATCCCCAATTCTTCGTATATTTTGTGTTATAGCTTTGAATTCAGCCTCGCCACTAGATCTAGCCACCACGTGTTATTTTTTGCTCCTCCATGTAACCAAATTTCCACCAACAAAAGTGCAATATCCTGAGGTGGACCGTCAATCATCAACCGATTCAACCCAGTTTGCGTCAGTATAGACTTCAATATTTAGCTCCTCATTCGGTGAGAATAGGATCCCGCTCCAAGGAGAGGACTTGAGGTATTTGAGAATACGGTGGGTAGCATCAGGATGGCGATTCATTGGTGAGTGCATGTATTGACTGACCACTACAACTGCATATGAGATATCTGGGTGTGTACGTGTGACAAGTAAATCAATTTTCCACTAATCTTTGAAAACCAGGAACATACTCAACAAGCTCCTTGTCATCCCTCCCTAACCACTGGCTTGCTTTGATATGAGTATCTGAAGATCTACATCCACTCATTCCTGATGCCTCAAGTAAATCAAAAATATACTTCCTCAGCGAGATAAAAATCCCATTTCTAGATCGGCAACTTCAATACTCATAAAATATTTAAGGTTCTCTAAGTCCTTTATTAGAAATTCTCTAGTCAGCCTTATTTTTAGAGTTTGAACCTCTTTTAGATCATCTCCTATTATAACAATGTCGTTAACATAAACTATAAGGGCTGTCAATTTTCCTTCCTTGTGCTTGATGATCAAAGTATGATCAACATTACTTTGAGAATATCCAAAAATCTGTATTGCCTTGTGAAATCTCCCCAACTAAGCTCTAGGATATTTTTAAGGTTGTATAAAGCCTTTTCCAGTTTGCAAACCTTCCCTCCAGATCCCTCAAGGCAAGTCCAGGAAGTAGGGACATATACATTCTCTTGTAGGTCTCCATGAAGTAACACATTCTTTAAATCTAGCTAATGAGGTTCCATCCCTTACATGCAACATATGATAGGAGAACTCTTCTTGAGTTCATCTTTGCAACAGGAGCGAACATCTCCTGATAATTGATCCCAGCAGTTTGTGTGTGTACTCTGGCGACCAGCCTTGCCTTGTAACTCTCGACAATTCCCAAGATGTTTTGTTTGACAACAAACACCCGCGTACAACCCACAAGAGTCTCCTCCTAAGGAAGATGCACAAGACACCATGTACAATTATTTTTAAGGGCATGTATTTCTTCGAGCATGGCTTCTTGCCACTTGCGGTGACCAAGGGCTTCCTGTTAGGATGAAGAGATAGAATTAGAGGACAAAGAGGAAACAAAAGTTCTATGTGAACACTGAAGCAATAAGAGAAGCATAAGATACAAAATAAGGCAATGGTTGTTGGGCAGAAGTACATTCATGTAGTGCAATGGATTCTGAAGACGGATCAGATGTAAAGGTCAGGTATCCTGAGAGAGACTTGTGTGTTTGCACCTCTTTTCCATAGAGAGTAAAGTTGCAAAGGGGGAGCATGAGACTTCTCTTGAATGTTAGGGGAAACACGAGCAAGCGTGGTAGCAGCAGGGGTAATATAAAGGAGGAATGGGTGGAGTATATGAGCACTCCTCTAGAAAAGATGAGGAGCTCAATTCCAATATGAGAAAGGACCCCCCTCCCCCTCCCCTGAAGTGAGGTCACGTAATATCTCTCTGATTCAGAAAAGGCAACATTTATGGTCACAAACACCCGTTTGGTTACATGATCAAAGCATTTGTAACTCTTTTGAGATGGAGAATACCCTATGAAGACACATTTGAGAGCATGTAAGTCAAGTTTAGTTTTTAAAGGTATGGTAATGAAGCACACACAACCAAAGACACGACGATGAAGGTTAGTTGGAGGAACTTTAAGATTGTGGAGAGGCATATTATTCCCGAGAACCTACGAGGCATCTGATTGATGAGGTAAGCGGTCGTGAGAACAACGTCAGGAAACCTCCCAAAGATGCTGATTCTTACGTTCTTTTACACCATTTTGAGCGGGTGAGTAGACACAAGAAGTTTGGTGGATAATACCGAAGCCCCAGAGATAACTATCAAATTGAGAATTAATGTACTCACAACCTTTGTCAGTACAAAAATTTTAATTATGGTATTGAATTGAGTAGTTATCATTTTTTGAAACTGCTGAAATAATGGAAACACTTCAATTTTAGCTTTCATTAAGTATAATCAAATAGTGCGGGAAAAACAATTAATGAAAGTAACAAATCAAAAGCATCTATAAATTGAAGCAACGGGGCAAGGCCCCCTAATGCAGGACGACGCGTAGGGTTTGCGCGCCTGTCGGCTTTTTTCTAGGAAACCCTAACCGAGTGCAACGAAATATTTTTTTTAAATCAGGGAAGGAAGTTCGCAACTTTCGTTCCGTTCCCCTTTGTCGTAGCAAAACAGAAATCGTGAACTCCTAATACGTTTTCGTTTGAAGTTTTCGACGTAACGTTCGCAGACAAAACTCGGGCGAAAATCCAGCAATGAGTCAATTATCCTACAAGAAAATATAGAGGCACACAAAAAGAAAAAATTAGAAACAATTACCCACGCAAGAGGCGTCTTCCGTATTTGAAGTCGATGGCGATCGCGAGAAACTCCTCATCACCTTTGATCTCCCACTCCGAGATCGGTCGCTATCACACACGGGCACCACGAAATTAAATCGCTCCCTCACACGAGGTGGTTCCACGGAATCACTCAACAATGTAAGAAGCCACTATCTAAACAACTTAAATTCACTCGCTCTTCACACTTAATGTGGTTCTACGAAATCTCTAGGTACTCTAAAGAGGTTCCATGTAATCTCTATCGCACGAAGAGGAAAATCACTATCTTTTCCACTGTTCGCACGAAAGCACGAAGACAACTGTCACCTTTCAATTGGACGACAAGCAACATTTCCTAACTCCTAACATCTAAAAAAAACATTAACTCCATACATTCAATTATCATCTAGAACAGCAACAGGAAAACAGGAAAACAAGAACAAGCATCAGCTAATTCCTAATTCAATCGGGAATTCATTTCACAGCAACAGCAAGGTATGAACAGTAAATTTAGATCCAATTTTACTGTTCATCATCACCGACATCCTAACTGAAATTACAAGCAGCAAGGGAGACACACTGCTCATCTTCCCCTAATTCTACAGAAACAGAAATTTCCTAGATCTTCAATTATGGCTACAGGACATCCAGCAATATCAATTGTTCATCACACGCCTAACATCTATTGCTCTCACACAGAGCTTTTAATCACGCCTAACTTCTAACAGGAAGCACACAACAATCTCAAACGAAAATAACAATCACAACAATCTCTTCAATTTCAACATTCTTCAGCAATCACCCAAACAGGATACAGGGGACCCCTATTTATAGGGTTACAAACAGAAAACACATACAAATGAAACAAAATCGAAATCTAAGCCCGATCGCATGTGTCGTGGAAGAGACGGGCATGATAGGAGCTTGGCGGTGCGGAAATGGCGGAAGCGGATGGTTGCAGAAACGCCAGAGGTTGGAGCTTTGAAGCATGCGACGCGGTATCGTGGGCGGTAGCAGTGCGGGAGTGGGGCATTGCTTATGTCGGGGAAGCTGTGGATGGGAGCTGTCGATCCGAGCCCTAGACTCGCATTTTTTGGGAAGATAAACAGTGTTGCGGCTTTGGTCGTGAATCTGGACCGGCTGGGAGAAGGCTGGCCCTGGGCTTCACTGAACCGGCTTTTCCTTTAGGTTTTAATCATACAGTATATATATATATATATTCATAGTTATATATATATATATATTTATATATTTCCAAACTTAATTTTTTGGTAAAATTACATGAATTTGCAAAATAAAATTTGCAAAAATGACACAACTTAAGTACGCAAAGCTCGGGGGGAATAGAGGTCCGACCGGGTGTGGCGTCGAGAACCTTTGCGACGACCAGATCGGGGCCGGTCTTCACCAACTCTCCCCCTCTCGAAATCACTCATCTCTAGTGAGTGCTCCGAGTGGTAGTATGGGCGAAGATCAATATCTACGCCAACGAACCAAATATCTCTGAGAACCTCCATTAGCAGTGGTCACTGTCCAATATGTGCTCGGGAACTGGAATAGAATAATCTCTTGGTGTCTCATGCTCAACCTGAAACTGTCAGTGAAAACAGAAGGAACTACGATGGAAGTGTCAGTAGCAGAATGAACGTCGATATATTCTGAATGTGTCTCCTCACTCTCACTCACCAACCCAGAAGAATCAAATGGAGGCAATGAAAAATCTAAAGACTCATGCAGACAGTCGCGAAATAAAGTCAGATAGGCTACGCTAAAAATAAGATTTGCTCCACAAACGGAAGGCATCTCAAGTTCATACGTGTTTTGTCCAATCCGATTTACTACTCGAAATGGTCGAGTTCTACGACCAGCTAGCTTCTTTACGGTACCCTAAGATCACCGTTTCGGATTTAGCCGAACCATAACCAAGTCATCCATTTTAAAACTAGTAGCACTTTTATGTTTTTTAACTTGAGTTTTGTACTATCCAATTTTCTGCTCAAAAATTTTTATGCAAATCATGCAAATGCAAAAGATGACTTCTAACACGACTAACGCCACAAACTGATGGTGTCATATAATAAAAGCAACTCCTGAGAGAGGTACATGATCAGGAGGCTTGAAGGGTGGATCAAAAAAGAATTCATCGCGAGAGCGATGAACATTCATGTGCAAATATGAGACATCAGTGATCAGATGTGTCAACATGGTGTTTGAACTGTCTCTGCAAGTGTGGGTGATAAGTATCAACGAATCAACGAGTGCCCCCTCAAACTCGATGGTGATACTAAGGATGAATACATCTCAAAAGTGCGGTGAACCCATATGTGATTCATCTGGGGGCTCACCGGGAGGGGTATAATAAAATTCGTCGCAAATGCGACGCGTACAGACGTAGACTCCAAAAACATATGGAGTGCTCTAATATGAATGATAATGCATGTGAAGTGTATCACTCGTGATAAACTTACTAAGGAAAGGTGAGGCGTCAGGTGGCTCACCAGGTGGGACATATGAAAACTCATCGCGAATATGATGATCAGCAGGTGGTATGTCCTATAACTCATCTAGAGTGTGAGTGACCAGATGGCTATCATTAAGCCCTAATATATGGATATCACACTCAAAATCATCTTTCCAAAGCATTATCGAAATCAACGGCGAAAATTGAGCAGGTATCCATGTCTTAAAATTTGTTAATGGATTAACCACTTGAATTTCATCCATACAAAGACGAGGTGGCTCATCTGGAGGCTCAATGGGAGGGTCGTCAAATGACCCATCAGTAGAGTGATGGTCCTCCAGTAGCAAACCATCAGAAGGGGTCGTATTCCCAGATAGGGTAGGGGTGACTACCTCGAGATTACTACTAAGCTCTCGGCTCCCGATTGTAATATCACTCGGTGCGTCATCAGGTGAAGTGATGTGACTCGATACGCCATCAGGTGTGGTGATGTGACTCGGTGCGCCACCAGGTGAGGTGTGCAAGGAATCAACACTCAAAAGAAAGCTAGTAGATATCGAATCAATGACAGATTCACTAAGTGGAGTAGACTCACGTGGGGGTTGACTCCACACATCCTGTATTAAAACATCAGATAGAGTGAGGGATGTCTCCCTGCTAGGGTCAGTGGAATGCCCTTGCTGACCCTTAATGTCTATCTTCATGTTCACCTTCGGAACATTAGGAGGATCACTAGGTGTGATGTACTCTTGATGAGAGTGACTTCTATAAGTATTTCGAGGGTAATAATGATGAGTGTCCATAACATAATCATGACGTGCTCGTGGGTATTCGTGAGTCCTACGAACATGTAGTGGTGGTCGCACATATACAGACTCAGATTCCTCATATAAAGGAGACGTGTAGTATCGATAACTAGAATGATACTAAACTCATTCCTCATAATAAGGTGTCGAAGGACCAGTATGATCCAATCGAGTACGAGGATAAAATCGACGATAGTCGTCGTACTGATCGTCTCTAACATAATGAGAACGTGTCGGTGGGTCAACATGATCTCTGGAAGTGGTATACGGTGATCGAGGATAATCATCAAAGTATTGCACAAGTCTCTGAGATGAGGTATTATAGGAGTGAGTGTAAGTGAAGTGATCCTCAAATAAATGATTTCTCCTAAAGCTAGACCTTTCGACATAGTGTGGTGGAATACCGTAATGCGGAAGAAAAAAATGCTCATCTCGAATTTGAGGTGGCATTGTCGCGCGAGGGGTGGAAAAGCATGGCTGGAAGAGTAAAACACGTACAGACCATCACACAATCTACCAGAGCCAATCACCATCCCCGTCTTCAGGTCCTAAAACACACAAGAGATGGAAAAAAGTCAGAGCAATTCATGGAATTAGTTAAGTGACTAATTGAGAGAAGACTACGAGTAAACATAGGGACATAAAGAACATAAGAAAGAGTAAGAGAGGAGCGAGGGATGGATTCTTTCTCGGCAATAGGAGAGAAGGATTCATCCACAGTACTCACCTTGTCCCGACCAGACAAGGGAAGATAGGACACAAAACCTATAAAGAAAATGTTCATATGACACGTCGCACCAGAATCAATGATTCAGTGAGTAAAAAGACGAGTGGACGCAGTATGAGCACATGGTTGTCCCTGATGGGCGTAGGGGGACGATGAGGTAAAAGGATCATTGGATTGTCCCTGCATCAAATGACAGAACGCTTGAATTTCATCAGCAGATAGAGCCACATGATAGCTCGCAGGGTCTGGGCCAGCAACGAGCAAGGACTCCTCTGAGGCACCAAAAAGATAGACAGGCCAAGACTGAGATGATAATCTCTGAGAGAGACCACAGTCGCAAACACCTCTCGATGTAGAACCGCTTCGTGCCGGAGGAAAGCCATAAAGTTGGAAATAGTGTCTCGTGAGAGACGTGACTTCCCATTGTAGTCACAAATCAACTGATCTTTGTCGGTGGGCTTCAATCTGGAGCACGAGGAGCCCGACTAGCAAAACCAAACAGAACAGGCAGGGCAGATCCTTTGGAAACAGAGTCAGGTAGCCAAGTTTGTCGTTGATCAAATTCCTGTTGGATGAGGCTATACACTTTTGGGAGAGATGGAGTAGGTGAGCCCCCAAAGATCTGAACACTGATCTGATCAAAGTCCCGATACAATTCATGTAGAAATTCAAGGACCTTGTTACGCTTTTCCTGGGCTCAAACAAAAGTGAGCGAGTCAAAGTGATCATAGTACTGATACAGTTGAGTGAACCTCAAGTAGTAAGCCGAAGGAGGACGATCACCCTATCACAGGAGAAAGATCTTCCGTCGCAGTAGGTAAATTCAGACTACATTCCCTCGACACGAGTAAGTGGCAACAATTCACTTCCAAATATCTGTGACAGTATACAAGAACAGATAATTTCGAGCAATACATTCCACCATGGAGTTCGTAAGTCAGGACATGACGAAAGAGTTCTCAAACTCCGTTGCAACTAATCTGGAGAAGTATATACAGGCTCAAGTGTAGTACCCCGAACATAACCAAGCAGGCGCCTCTTCAGGGTAAGAGTAATAAAGTGAGCCCATGGTAGGTAATTACAGTCATCCATTCGTATGGTAGTAATTTGTAGTGTATTATGATCATGACTTCACCGGACAGATGAACTGAAAGCAGGGAGGAGAAAGAATCCCCATCTCGGGAAGAGAGTAGAAGAAGATTCATTGTTCCCCGACATGATGATCCAAAAATAGAAATCAAGGAATCAAAGGGAAAGAAAAAAAAAACCAGCAAGGAAGACACCACTAGGGTTTGCTCATAGGAAGAGGGAAGAACTAAGATCCATGAAGAGGCTACCCAGCAAAAGAAGAAATAACGACCCCAAAAATCTGTCTAGAATAGATGCAGAACAAGCATGCGCAGAAGCGCGTGGAACAGATGCGCGGAAGCGCGTGGAACAGATGCGCGGAAGCGCGTGGGATGCACAGAAGCGTACAAAAGGGCAACGCCGGAGGGCGAGGAGATCAACAAACGGAAGCAGGAGTCGAGCGAGAGTTGCGCGATGCTTGCGGTAATGAGCTGAGGCCGACGCTTGAGGGCGACGAGCGCGAGTGGAGAGAGATAGAACGAGCATGCATGAGAGGGAGGAGAGAAATACAACTATTAATACATGCAAACAGGTTGCTTATTCTTCTCAAATTATGATCTCAAATATTGCTGTGTGATTTCATGTATTTAAGATTTTATATCACCAATTCATGCCAACTTAATTTTCGTTTTCTGCGTAGTGTTCATTAATTATAGTAAGCACGTGTTAGAAACTTGCTTCTTGGCAGAATTAGGTAGATTTTTGGGAGAAATTCTAAAAAAACAGAATCTTTTTATGGTCCTCTGCGTTCATAAGTGCTGTTTTGCATCATTTTCATCAGGGAAATTCTAAACTTCAAATTGGGAGCAATGGATGTGAAACCATGAAACCAAGGACATGCAACAATGTTCCGTGGGTGCGGCTTATTATTGTATTTTGTATTTTAAATTGAATGACTTTAGGTAAATGATATGCAAACACCCTCCCCCCTACATAAGGAAGTGGGTTTGGAGTTTAGGATTATCTTTTGATCTTTATGTTTTGAGATCTCTCGTTTGGAGAGGGACTTCTAGGAGAAACTAGCCCCCTGAGATTTGGCACAAGTATACCTCGTGTTTGTATCCAAGTTTATTATGATTGCAAGTATTTTCTCTCCGGTAACAAACAAACACAAATAAACTTTCATGGCAAATACTAGAAAACAGATTGCATTTGATAGTCTGACTTAAAAGTAAAACAAAGAGATAGACGCATAGTATATATAGAGATAAAAAAGAAATAAAAAAAACAGCAATGGATGTGAAACAATGAAACCTTCCATTGGGACTTCAATGATTCATACTCTAATTTCTTCATTGAGTCAAGATATTCCCTCTCAGCAAATGTAGAATCATAGTCATAATATCCCAACAAGAATCTCCAAACCTGAGAAGTCATGAGCAGGATAAAACGTGCAAGTGAATAATAAATTGAACATGCGTGACAATATTTTGTTCAAGTATGGGTGGTAAAACCTCCTTCCGCAGATCAATTTCTACTCCACCATAAAATATTCTTTTTCTCAAAGCCTTCGAATCCAAGATACGTCCCTCACGATCTAGGAAAGTTCTCCACTGGTTGCGGAGTTTAGAGAGAAATAATTGAACTTAATACAAATTAATATAACATAAGACAAAAGAACTTAAATTCATAATCAAATTGGAAGTACTTTCTTAGACTAGTAGAACCGTGCAGACATAGCAGAAAAAGAAATTGGTTCAAGAATTCATTTCCTAAATTTGAGCAAAACTTGCTTAGCACATGTATTCCAAGCTTTACATGGTACACAAGAAGTTTATTGACATTAAACCAGGAAAGTGTAAATGGTCATTAAGAAAAGATCATTTAAACAAAGTGCTTGTGTCCAATTTACTACAATTGAATAAGCCATTCATTCTTGAAATGTTCTACCTCAATTCTTGAAATTCTTGTCCTAAGAATTGCCAGTGTTGTGTATTGGAGCTGAGAACTCGGTTCACGGCGTTCGGACTAAGTATGGGCAAAGATTACTAACCCACTAAAGAAGTAAACACATACATAAGATAGGCTAGAAGAAAAACGGAAATCTCTCTCAAATTACAAGTAAATGTGGTAGGAAGTCCACAGCACCCCCAGGAGTGTATTGGAACTCCCCCTCCCAAACCAAATAATGTGCTAAGTTCATAGGGAGACAGATGGGTTCGAGCTAAGAACATATGAATTTAACTATTCTGGGTGAGTACCCTATAAAGTTGTTCGCACTGCCCCTCCTCATCGACAATGGGACATATTTATAGGCAACTGCAAGGGGGGATACCCTATTGTCAGAGGCTGGGACCCACCTCCAGGTTAGGTCCATCAGGTTGTCAACAAGGTGATGCGAGCTTGACTAGTCAACCGGCGCGGTGATGGTGGAGGCTCAAACAAGGTAGTTGTGAGGTCACTACGAGCTTACACTGTGGGTCCCTTCTAGGTGTCTTGACTCATCTAACAGTCTTCTTCTGGGTCTCGACAAATACAGGTCATACATTATGGGTCCACAATGGAGAACCACGTACTGATGACGATTGAAGCCACACACGAACTAAATGGGTGAAATAGTACCCTCATGATGTTTTTATTTTATGTATTGGTACATCGTATGTTTTTAATTAACTCGCATATGTGTAGCAATGTGAGGGGCCTTTTGGATAATTGATCTCAAAGGGGGTCTCACCCTGTCCGAGGGATGTATGAAAGGAACTGGGCAAGCTATTATTATCTCATCTATTTTATCTCTCTCTTAACCACACAACCGACTAGGGCTTCTCTCCTAACGCCAACCCGCGTTTGGTGTCTCCACTGATCCCTCCCTCCAAGTGGAGCTCCTCTATGCGCCTCTCTCTCACCCTCCTCCCCTTTGTCATTAACATGGGTTCCAGGGCTCCAAGAAGAGGAACTCCAATGTCATCCCTGACTTCACCCTCGCTCGGTTGCACACGAGATCTCGGTCGGGAGTTTGAATGGTATTATAACGAAAAGCCTCAATGGAGGTCCCTCCACATCCTCCTACCGCCTACGACCCTTTTTCTTCCCACATTCCCTTGGTCGAAGTCACGCCTAAGTGGCAGTACGTGATACATACACGCGTGTTTTGTTCACCAACAGTTCTTCTATTGGGATCTTCCTCCATGAACGTCAGCCTCCTCTCTAGTAGCATCAACCTTCTGCGTACTCTCGACCTCGATCTTTCGCCACCGACAACCCCATGGAAGGAGGCGGCCTCACCTTGACTCAAATTATGAAAATGATCCATAAACTTATGACGAACACCACTTCCAGTTAAGCCCTCATTGTGCATCTTTACAGCACATCCTTGTCGCAGACACTGCGGACGTCGTGTGCCACCACGGGCTCCTCCCACGATGAGCTGAAACACTTTCACCATCCAAAATTTCACAACCACTGCTCAGAAGGAAGAAGTGTCACCTCTACGTGAAGATGGATCCTCTTTTTGAAGACCGTGAAGAACACTTAACATGGATTACGCATTGTGAACCAACAAACGTCGTGAGAAGATTTGATCATCGTGTCAACCTTTCACTTTATGGGCTCCAGTCAACTATGGTTCTCCCAGCTGCAGTGGGAGAAACCACGTTAAAAGTATGAAGACTTTAAGGTTAACTGCAACCTCCATTTTGGGTCACCTCTTCGCGAAAATCATATTAGCGGCCTCATCTCCCTCAAGTAGATGGTGTCAATCGATGATTACTTGGAGAATTTTTAGGTTTTGTTCGCACGAGCACCATCCATTTCCCTAGAGCACCAAGTCCCGATCTTCACAGCCAGGCCCCAATTTTCACAATGAGCTCCACAAGCGTGTACACCTGCAAGTGCAGTTGCAGAAACCAGCAGATATCACCGATGTCATGAGCCTCCCGCAAGTATATGAGAAGCGCTATTGATGGATCACCACTTTAGCCTCCATCGTGGAGAGGTGGGGCCATCCAGGGGATTTGGTATTACAGCCCACCAACCTAGCAATGCGACTGTCTGAGGCAAGGAGGTTAACCGAACACAAACCATCAACGACCTGTTGACCCAAGAGACGATCGATTTCGGAGTCAAGAGCCTTTATTTTAACCAAGATGAACCATACACTCGCATTCACAAGTGCAAGTTCCTTCCTTGGCTCGAAGTTGATGACCCATCTGAGGAAGAGTACCATGAGGACGACCCAGTCAAACTCGAGATTTCCCTCCACGCCATCACGGGTCGCCATCCAGGCAAGACCACTCAGATATGGATTATCACTGTGGACCATCTATTTGTGACACTCATGAACTCGGGGAGCACACAAAGCTTCACTAGTGAGCATGCGACTCAGCAACTTCAGCTTCATGTCACCAATAGTGCACACCTCAATGTGATCGTAGTCAATGGGAACATGATGGAGTCCCCATGGATTTATAGTGTCGTACCGAAATTGGTGAAGGTGTGTCACTCGAAGGTGGATTTTCTAGTGATTTACCTCTAGAGATTTAAGGTTGTGTTTGTCGTTTGATGGTTACGCACCTTGGGACCCTTGAAATAGGACTTTGATCACATGGAGATGATGTGGCAGTGTAGCGCCATGCTCCGGCATGGGATCATCTGACACGGTGTCTCCCCCGTTTCCTCCACAGTCCTTTTGGTGCATAAGGATGTCAAACAACAATTTTGCATGGACTATCGTGAACTAAACACGAAAACAGTAAAGGATAAGTTTCCATACTAGTGGTAAAAGATCTACTTGATTACCTCCAAGGTGCACATTTCTTCTCCAAACTGGATCTATGCTCAGGGAACCATCAGGTGCGCGTGGCCCCAACTGACGTTGAAAAGACCGTCTTCTGAACCTATCAAGGGCATTTTGAATTCCTAGTGATGCCCTTCGGGCTCACTAAGACACCCTCTACCTTCCAAGAGAATGACATTCCAAGACAATTTGCGTCAATATGTACTTATTTTCTTTGAAGACACTTTAGTGTAAAGCAAGACATGGGAGGCACATCACAAGAGACTGCACATCAGTCTTGTACTCATCAAACAACATGTTACGGTGCTCGACACACAGGATCCCTATTGGGGCCGCACCTATCAATGTCGTCCACCGGCCAGGACCGCGTGAATTTTATTTATGTTTATGTGGCTGTTTTTATTTCGCAGATTTTTATTAATGTCGTTCTCAATTGTAGTATGCCCACTCTAGTGAGGGGCACAAAACTTTTGAATGTTTGGGTTGGACCCATAAGGGCCCAATTTGGTTTTGAATGAGGCAAACAAGAGTTATTTCCCAAATCCCTCTCTCCCTCTCTTCTCCGGCTCTCCCTCTCTCTCTCCGTCTTTTTCCGCGGAAGCCCTAGCCGCACGGTGTGGCCGCGTGCCAGGATCGGGCTCCTCCGTCGGTCTCCCCTCTCTTCCTCTCCCTATTCCCTTCTTCCAGGTTTTCAGACATTCTCCATCATAGCACCGCCAAAGGACTCCTCTGCTCCTCTGGGAAACTCCTCCGCCGGCCCCATCACGAGATCTAGGTCCGGGGGTCACAACAACTTGGTATCAGAGCCAAACGTCGCCACCTCCCTTCCTGGCACCTACCGCGCAGCCCTCACGGGATTCTACCACCCGCCTACACCGCCTCCGCCCGCCAGCAACGCCGCTGACCCGCTTCCCTCGCCGCAAACACCGCCTTTTCCCATGGTGTCACGGCCCAGGCCTGGCTCGAGGAGTCTTAATGGGACCCGACTGGTTAAACCGTAAGGGCTGCAGCCCAAGTGACCCCAACGCTTTTCTGGCCTGTTTATCAGCGCAGGCGCGCAGCGCGGTGTTGGCGTTGGGTCTCGAACCCGCAACCATTGATAAGGAGTCTTAATATCACTACTCATCACCAACTGAGCTGCACAATGTAACAACCCGGTTTTTATAACTATGATAATAATAATAATTATTATTATTCATAAAAACCTAATTTCCCTTCCTACTTAACATAAACCCGAGCCAACCCCTCCCGTATTTTTATTTCCCACAAACCCGTTCTCCCGTTCCCGCATCCCGCAAGCCGCGACTCACCCGTCTCCCGATGGTCGCAGCGGCAGCCCCACTCCTGATCCCGCCTCCTTCCTCTCCCGATTATGTTGGCGCCGTCTCCTGCACCTCTTCTTCATCCTCTTGTCGGCGACTCCAATCCCTCCAAGAGCTGACGCCATTAGTGCTTCTTCCTTCTTCCCCCAAGGCTGACAGCAACGACAAGCTTCTTCATGGAGGCCGACAGTCCCTTCTCCTGAAGCCCCTGTGGCCTCTCCTTCTCCTCTCAAGGACAGCAGCACCCCCTTCCTCTGGCAGCCCTTTTCTTCGCCGCCTTGACCGAGATTTTCGAGAAGAATGCCTAGGGTTTGGTTCCCTCTCCTCTTTGAGCCCGGATTTGACTTCTCTTGGGGTAAGAAAAACCTCTTTCTCACTTAATCAGAATTTTCTTGTTTTCCTATATAGTTTTGTGCTCCAAATTTGCTTGAATGTTGCGATTCAGATTTTGCCCCCTTTATAATCGTCTAATCTCGTCGTTTTTGGGATTTCCAGCGCCGCTCCTTAGATCTAGTGGTGGAATCGCTCCAAGTTCTCTCGAAATTAGGATTTCCCCTAGCCTAAGCGTCGTCAAGCCTCTGTCTCCGCATGGAATCTCTTCTCCCCACACTCATGAGGGAGGTAAATCTCTTAACCGCCCTTCATTCAATTTTAGTAGCAAATAATTGTCTGTTAGTGTAGTGATAAATTACTGTGTCGCTTTCATCGTTCCTGTGCAGGTTCAAAATAGGATTTCTGATTTCGCTTGTGTCGCTCAGCCATCACCGCTAGTTTCAGCTTCCTTCAGGCAAGTAGAGATCTATCTCTCTTGCAATCATTGAATTTCAATTACTTGGTCTATTTTTATGATTATACGAATTCACCCATGTCTGTCTGTGTTGTCAAATGAATTGAAATGTCGAATGTCTAATCCGGCTAGTTAATATCTTAGGGATAATGTATTTGGGATGTCATGAGATTGCGTACACAGATAATTTTATTTGAGTATTCACTTAGATGAACGGATTTTCTCCGTTGATGTATAAATCGAAGCATGTTGGATTTTAGGGAATGATTATTAAATATCGTAATGAGGGTCATTAGGATTTGCATGAATTGTATTATTTGGATTCACACGTATATGAATGGTATATTACATTGATGGATTTCATCTTTGTTGATGAATAATTTGAAGAATCGTAGAACGTTAATCACGAGCAATATTGTCACGATAATAATTATATTGAATTCGGCTTAGCACGTATATGATTGGTGTTTGGATATATCATGCTCGTAACGCATGTTTACTTGAGAAATAATCGTGTCTTAGAATAGATCAATTTAAATGAATATTTTGTGTCCAAGAAAATAACGTATTGTAATAGTGTCACACGTGAATGCTTGGACCCGCAACCATAAGTCCATTATCTAGTTTCTTTGTGTCACCGAATTTTGTTTCTTAGGCATGTTCTAATACTTGAGCGAATGTTGCTTCATAGCTCAATTCCTCTCTTGACGGGTTTATGAACTATAATCTTGTACAACTGAATCACTAAATTTGTATCAGGTCTTGATATGTTAGGAATCTCCTAAATCATGAATTTTTAAAGTCATTAATGTCATAAACAATCAATGAAAGATACTATTACATTGATGTGACGCTTTGACTCGAGTTTCCGCTTGACTGACAATGAAAAACAACAAATGATCATAGCAAGCACAACCATTTTGATAAGACTTGCATTTAGACTTACATTAGAATCTCGTGTATCAAATAAAACACTTACAACTTTCACTGATTACAGCTAATGACATTTCTTGATATGTCTATATGTTATACTCCGGAGTAGTATAATAAACTAACTTATTTTGTTTAACTTTTTTGTTTGCTGGTCATTAAATAGTTTTGCTTCATGAGAAACTGACACACTCATGTTGTTCTGCTTTTGTTACTGTTTTATACTTTACTCTGTCCACTCTGTTTATTTCAATGTTTTAAGGTTTTTCTTTTTTTGTTTTGAAATTGCATTAGTGTTCGTGCAGCGCCGCCAGGTACTCGAGCCCGATAAGCATTAAGTTCCAAGTTTTATGTTTACATTTATTTTACTATCAAATATTTTCTTTATGTAATAATTGCAATCAGATATTTACTCTGATATCACGGACAACTGTTAGGCTATTTATATATTATATGTACAAATATTTAGTATTATTTGCATGTTCATTCATCTGAGCATGTCATGACATAAAAACTTGTATCTGAAACTTGTGTTCGGAATTTTATTAAAAATACTTGTGCATTCAAATTTTTCACTGTCATGTTCTAAAAGCTTCTGCATATAAAAATCAACCTGTTTCTACTTAACAGTAACTATTTTAAAACTATTTTAAGTATTTTCTGCATCCGCCTTAGCAAGCATGATTTTCCTTCCGCCCATGTCTGTGGCATCACGGCCCGCCCGAAGCACACTCTGACTTTTGTCGAGACGGGTCATGACAGTTGGTATCAGAGGGAGGTTTGTTTCAAAGGATAAAGTATTTTGTAATTATTAAATATTTTGAACTTTATTGTAAAACAAATATATACATGCATCATTTCTTCACTCGCTTGTCATTATCTGTTGTTCCCGACTGAAACACTCAACACTTACCCATAAGCATGAGTAGTATGCACACGAATGTTAAGGGGTTATAGACAAACTTAACATTTTTGTGCATATGAATTTCCACTCGGATATACACCGATTGTGAATATTAAATTGTATGCGCGGTTTAATATTTTCAAGTGCGCTGACATTAAAGTTCTAATATGCATGACATGTTAAGTGATATGAGCGCTAAACATAGCATGTGTATCCATTCATTTGCATTAAAATCATATATCATTGCACAAGTGTGAAGCCAAAAATAACAATAATGATTGTACACACATGAATTTTTTATTTGTTTGACATCGCACATGACCTCATGATTGCACTAGCATAATTATTACCTAAAGTTGTCCAATGAAAATGTTGTAATTATTACATGATTTATATATCTGACAGTAGGAAATGTGTTAGGAACTCTAGTTTCAAGTCTCTGGTATTCGTATTCAGTCTTCTTGTTCTGCTCGACTAATAATCTTATCTGATCCTCCTGTATATTCTTCTAGATAGCTTCTAAGTATCAGCAAGAAATGAGATTTTTTTGTGAATTGCTCTGTTGTATTTCCTCTGCGTTGATTTGTGTTTTTCTATCTCTACGATGACTCGCTTCTGTGGACAATTAATCGGCATTGTTTTTCTTTTCCCCGTTGACATTCTATCTTCGCTTCGTGCGAGAGCTTTTCGCTCCCGGATTCTGGTGTTTTGCCGCTCAATTTTGAGCTAATTGAAGATATTCTTGTGCTCCCTGATGTCAATATTTTGTATCTGGCCAAACCCACTAAGTCAAAAGAGTTCTCCTGTGAACTTGAATCTGATCTGCGTTCAAGTATCTGTAACTTTTCTCTTGATCATAGTAAGTCTCCACGCTTGTTCTCCTTTCTAATTAGTTTTCATGTCTTGATCTGAAAAACTTGTTGAAATGAATGTCATCTAAATCTTCGCCCTAAGAGTCCCCATTCGGAGAGTTTCTCGGGGAAGTTTCGGGACAAAATTTCTTAAATATGGGAGAATGCAACAACCCGATTTTTATAACTATGATAATAATAATAATTATTATTATTCATAAAAACCTAATTTCCCTTCCTACTTAACCTAAACCTGAGCTAACCCCTCTAGTATTTCTATTTCCCGCAAACCCTTTCTCCCGTTCCCGCATCCCGCAAGCTGTGACTCACCTGTCTCCCGCAGGTCGCAGCGCCAGCCCCACTCCTGATCCTGTCTCATTCCTCTCCCGATTATGTCGACGCCGTCTACTGCACCTCTTCTTCATCCTCTTGCCGGCGACTCCAAGCCCTCCAAGAGTCGACGTCATTAGTGCTTCTTCCTTCTTCCCCCAGGACCGACAGCAGCTACAAGCTTCTTCCTGGAGGTCGACAGTCCCTTCTCCTGGAGCCGGCAGCCACCTGTGGCCTCCCCTTCTCCTCTCAAGGACAGCAGCCACCCCTTCCTCCGGTAGCCCTTTTCTTCGTCGCCTTGACCGAGATTTTCGAGAAGAATGCCTAGGGTTTGGTTCTCTCTCCTCTTTGAGCCCGGATTTGACTTCCCTTGGAATAAGAAATCCCTCTTTCTCCCTTAATCAGAATTTTCTTGTTTTCCTATATAGTTTTGTGCTCCAAATTTGCTTGAATATTGCGATTCAGATTTTGCCCCCTTCGTAATCGTCTAATCTTGTCGTTTTTGGGATTTCCAGCGCCGCTCCTTAGATCTAGTGGTGGAATCGCTCCAAGTTCTCTCTGAATTAGGGTTTCCCCTAACCTAAGTGTTGTCAAGTCTCCGTCTCAAAAAAGCATTGTGGTGGTGGCCACATTGTCCAACACAACCCAACATTTCAAAACAAAATCAGCAACAACCATGTGTAATGATTCACGAATTCGTAAATCTCTTAACCGCCCTTGATTCAATTTTTGTAGTGAATAATTGTCTGTTAGCGTAATGATAAATTACTGTATCGTTTTCATCGTTCTTGTACAGGTACAAAATAGGATTCCTGATTTCGCTTGTGCCGCTCAGCCCTCACCGCCAGTTTCAGCTTCCTTCAGGCAAGTACAAATCTCTCTTTCTTGCAATCATTGAATTTCAATTACTTGATCTGTTTTTATGATTATACGAATTCATCCCTATCTGTCTGTGTTGTCAAATGAATTGAAGTGTTGAATGTGTAATCTGGCTAGTTAATATCTTAGGGATAATGTATTTGGGATGTCATAAGATTGCATACACAGATAATTTTATTTGAGTATTCACTTAGATGAACGAATTTTCTCGTTTGATGTATAAATCGAAGCATGTTGGATTTTAGGGAATGATTATCAAATATCGTAATGAGGGTCATTAGGACTTGCATGAATTGTATTATTTGCATTCACACGTATATGAATGGTATCTTACATTGATGGATTTCATCTCTGTTGATCAATAATTTGAAGAATCGTAGAGCATTAATCACGAGCAATATTGTCACGATAATAATTATAATGAATTCGGCTTAGCACGTATATGATTGGTGTTTGGATATATCATGCTCGTAACACGTGCTTACTTGAGAAATAATCGTGTCTTGTAATAGATCAATTTAAATGAATATTTGGTGTCCAGGAAAATAGCGTATTGTAATAGTGTCACACGTGAATGCTTGGACCCGCAACAATAAGTCTATTATCTAGTTTATTTGTGTCACCGAATTCTGTTTCTTAGGTTTGTTCTAAGACTTGAGCGAATGTTGCTCCATAGCTCAATTCCTCTCTTGACGCGTTTATGAACTCTAATCTTGTGCAACTGAATCGCTAAATTTGTATCAGATCTTGATATATTAAGAATCTCCTAAATCATGAATCTTTAAATTCATTAATGTCATAAGCAATCAATGAAAGATCGTGTTAAATTGATGCGACGCTTTGACTCGAGTTTCCGCTTGACTGACAACGGAAACCAACAAATGGTCATAGCAAACACAACCATTTTGATAAGAATTGCATTTAGACTTACATTAAAATCTCGTGCATCAAATAAAACACTTTCACCTTTCACTGATTACATCTAATGACATTTCTTGATCTGTGTATATGTTATACTCCGGAGTAGTATAATAAACTAACTTGTTCTGTTTAGCTCGTTTGTTTGCTGGTCATTGAATAATTTTGCTTCATGAGAAACTGGTACACTCATGCTTTTCTGCTTCTGTTATTGTTCTATATTTTACTCTGCTCACTGTTTATTTTAATGTTCTGAGACTTTTTCTTTTTGTTTTGAAATTGTCTTAATGTTCGTGCAGCGCCTCCAAGTACTCGAGCCCGATCAGCATTAAGTTTCAAGTTCTATGTTTACATTTTTTTTTACTATCAAATATTTTTTTATGTAATAATTGCAATCAGACATTTTCTATAGTATCACGGACAACTGCTATGCTATTTATATATTATATGTACAAAAATTTAGTATTATTTGCATGTCCATTCATCTGAGCATGCCATGACATAAAAATCTGTATCCGAAACTTGTGTTCGAAATTTTATTAAAAATACTTGGGCATTCAAATTTTCCACTCTCATGTTCTAAAAGCTTCCGCATATAAAAATCAACTTGTTTCTACTTAACAGTAACTATTTTAAGTATTCTCTGCATCCGCCTTAGCAGACATGATTTTCCTTCCGCTCATGCCTGTGGCATCACGGCCCGCCCGAAGCGCACTCTGACTTTTGTCGAGACGGGTCGTGACACATGCCCGAAGTTGGACCTTCTCTCACCCAAACCATGGAGTTTTTCTAAACGATGCTAGCCACCCAAAATGAAAAGATGGAGGCCCTCAATGCGCCTGGACTACCTTCAGGACGCCCTACCACCACCACTGCCGCACCATACAACCTCTCTGATCGCAAGCTGGGTCGAGTCAGCTCTTCTTCGCGGCGACTACTTCTCCGGCCCCCGTTCCGTCGATATGGATTTTCTGATCTACAAAGGCCGTGAAGACCCCCCTTCCGTAGCTTAAACGCTATGAGTTTTTCACAAATCAACACACTCCAGATGAGGAACATGTCGGTATAGCTCCTTCCACCTCCTTGGACCGGCGCAACTTTGGGTCACACAACTCCTTCGGGAGCAACCCAACACTTCTTGGGAGGAATTCTGGGCAGCCTGCTCCCTCCGCTTTGGACCAGCCATATCGGGCAATTCGCTCGGCGACCTTATTGCTCTCAAACAGTCTGACCCCACTGAGACTTGGAACAATTTCAGTTGCTACTCTCCCGCGCTACGACCGTGTTACCGTCGCAACAAGTTCCCCTCTTCACTGTCGGGTTACCCGGTCGGCTCTGTTGGGACATAAAATTTCAGAAGCCATCGGACCTCTTGACAGCTATGAGCCTTGCTCGCGCATTTGAGCGTTGGCATGCTTTGGACCAACCCGTCGCAAGCTGGCGGGATGTTTTCAGTCCTCGACCACAATCTGGTTTTCCCCTTTCCAAGCCACCTGATGGGCAAGAGACCCTACAACCAACTTACCGCCACTGTTTATCCCAACCGAAGATGGCGGCCCACCGCGAAAAGGGCCTTTGCTTCAATTGTAATGAACTATCCACACCCACTCATCGGTGCAGACGCCTATTTTGGTTGGAGGTTGACGACCCCCCCGGGGAACGAAGATGATAAGCCTGACGATCTCGACACACTTCAGCTTTCCCTACATACCTTGGTCGGGCCGCAGGAGGGATGCACCATTCAACTCTTTGTGGATGTGGAGGGCACACCTCTCTTATCCCTCATGGATGCGGGAAGCACTCATAGTTTCATTCGTCAGGACGAAGCAAGTCAGCTTCTTCTTCTGTATATTTCTCGCAGTCACGTCAAGGTGGTGAAGGGAAACGGACAGCAGATGCCATGTCCGGGCGTCTGTCAGCGTGTCTCCTCACTGTGGACGATTATCCATCACAGACTGACTTCTTTGTCGTGGACCTTCAAGGTTTTGACATCGTGTTGGGTGTTTGTTGGCTGAGCACCTTGGGGCCTCTCACATGGGATTTTGATCGTCTGACCATCTCTTGGCATGCGGGCTCTCGCTTGATACAGTGTCAGGGGCAAACCCCAAGACAGTTTTCATCCTCCTTTTTAGTACACACAGAGTCGTTGGCCACCTCAGCCAGCAGTGGGACGACCATCCTGCGGATCTTGCTTCCCTTCTGCAGGCGTTCTCTGCAATATTTAATCCACGCTAGGACCTTCGTCTGCGACGTGCACAGGATCACCGCATTTGCCTCTTGCCAGGGTCGTCCCCGGTATTGGTGCGGCCGTACCAATACCCCTTCCTCCAGAAGGATGAGATTGAGCGGCAATTTGATCTCCTCCTACAGCAGGGGCTTGTTCGACGTAGCTTCTCCTTGTTCTCCTCCCCAATAATGTTGGTGCACAAGAAGGATAAGTCGTGGCATATGTGTGTGGACTACCGAGCTCTCAACGCCATTACGGTCAAAGACAAGTTCCTCATTCCGGCGATGGAGGAACTGCTCGACGAGTTACATGGGGCATGCTTCTTCTCTAAGCTCGATTTGTTCTCCGGGTACCATCAGGTTCGGATGGCGGATGTTGACATGGAAAAAACTATCTTCCACACGCACCAGTCACTTTGAATTCCTGGTCATGCCTTTCAGCTTGACGAGCGCGCCTTCGACATTCCAAGCTCTAATGAACGAGGTATTCTAACTTTTCCTCCGCAAGTCAGTTCTGGTTTTTTTGACGATATTCTCGTGTATAGCAAAACTTGGGAGGAACACCTATGTCATCTTTAGGCTGTTCTCAAATTGGTGCGCACACGCCACTTGGTTCTCAAGGCTTCAAAGTACTCAACTACTTGGGCCATGTGGTGGATAGTTTGGGGTATCGACCAACCCGACCAAGCTCCATGGTGTGGCGTCATAGCTCCTGCCTCAAAGCCTCACCAACCTCCACGGTTTTCTGGGCCTCATGGGCTACTACCGTCGACTCATCCACGACTACGGCAGCATCGCAACCCCCTTGATCAACTGACTTCGAAAGAACGCCTTCGTGTGGACGGACGCGTCAACCCGTGCGTTCCACTCTCTTCAAGCGGCACTACTGTCCGCCCCGGTCCTCCGCCTCCCAGACTTCACTTTAGCGTTCCTTGTCGAGTGTGACGCATCCGACATTGTCTATGTCGCGATGCTACAACAGGAGTGTCACCCCATTGCCTATTTCAGTCGTCAAACGGTCATCCACCACCGGAAGCTACCTGCGTACGAGCAAGAGCTTATTGTCCTCGCAAAGGTCATTCAACATTGGCGGCCCAACTTATGGGGTCGATCTTTCATCATACGGACCGATCACTGCAGTCCAAATACCTGTTAGAGCAGCGCCTCACTACCGTGCCGCAACAAAGGTGGATGATCAAACTTCTCAACTTCGATTTCCAGGTGGAGCACAAGCCATGGGTACTCAATCACGCCGCCGACGCACTATCCTGCTGGGAGACTACACCAGATGCCTCCATCCTCGCCATTTCCTTCCCGACTGCAGATCTCTTAACATTGCTCTGTTAAGAGATCCACGCTTCTCCCAGTCTATCCGAGCTTTATCATCGGGCGGAACACGACTCATTTCATCGCTTTAGCGTGACCACTTGTGGAGGAGCACGTCGCACGGGTCTTCTTCCAAGAGAGCTTTCGGTTGCATGGCATGCCAGAAACCCTTGTCTCCGACCGAGATAAGGTTTTCACCAGTCAGTTCTGGAAGGAGCTTTTCTCACTTAGCGGTACCAAATTGGCCTTTTAATCAGCCTACCACCCCCAGTCTAACGGCCAAACGGAGGTGGTCAATCGTACGTTGGAGATGTATTTGCGGTGCATTACAGGAGATCGTCCTCGGGATTGGCCTTGTTGGCTACCTTGGATAAAGTATTGTTACAATACAACATATCACACTGTCCTATAGACCACGCTTGGATCAGGCTTCTCTGTCGGACTCCCCTCTCTTCCTCTCTTCCGAGCTCTTCTTCTTTCTCCTCTTCCTCTCCCTATTCCCTTCTTCCAGATTTTCGGGCATTCTCTACCATAGCACTGCCAAAGGACTCCTCCGCTCCTCTGAGAAACTCCTCCGCCGGCTCCATCACGAGATCTAGGTCTGGGGGTCACAACACAACATCAGTTACTGAAGCAAGCCAAATGCTCCTTCGGGACAAATAGGGTGGAATACTTGGGCCATATCGTACCCAACACAAATTTCTCTGCCGACTCTGAGGGGATTTAAGGGGTGATCTCCTTGCAAGGTCCTCAGTCCCCACGTGAGCTCCGTAGATTTTTGGGCCTCGCCGACTACTACCATCGTTTCATCCAGAGTCTCATCACTATTGTCGAGTCCATAGTTGCACTATTGAAGAATAACTCATCTGTCTGCGGAGAAGCGACAACGGTAGAAGCGACAAAGCGGCCACATGATCCTTCAAGGCCCTCCAACACACCCTGATCACCGCCCCTATTTCTCACATATTTGATTTCACTCATGAGTTACAGGTAGAGTGTGATGCTTCAGTAAGGTAGAAAATTAAAAATTGTAACCATGTAAAACCACAATGTTCCGCGCCAATTTTAAATTGCACCAAATAGTTCAGGTGCAGTGCAGTTTTGTTGATTGCAAAAACCGCACATGGTGCGTCGCAAATTGGTGTCCTCTTACGAAAAAATAAAGAAACCACACTACATGTATTTATTATGGATCTATTATTATTATTGTAATAAGTTATTAATATAATGAGTCGAGACAGAGTCGAGTTGTATAAGTCGAGTCGTAGTTATGATATTATAACTTAAACATCTTTTAGTATTTTATGCATTTCATTATAATTACGGTCATGTCATTGGGGGTCCTATGTATTGACCCTTAGAATCTTGTGTGAGGCAAGTAATGAAAAAGTTCTAGTTTCCTTGTCCCCCTTGTGAGATATTTGGTAGCTCTCTCTAATGAGCAATCTCCGCTTAGGTAGCCGCAGGTTAAAGCTCTGTTGTATCCTCCTACACCATCATCTCCGTCCCCGACCACTATTCCGGCCACCGCTCCGAATAGGCCCATAAAAAATTGGTATCAGAGGTTTTCCTCCCCTACGCCTGCGGGCTTTTCTTCACGAGCATAGACGTTGTTGTTTTTTCGTTCTGGTCACCGTCAGCTTCCTCCAACAACCACCAGCTACTCCATTCCAGTCCCCATATTTTTTGTAGTCCCCGTGTCAGCCCCTCTACTCGCCTGCTCATGCATCCCTCATCTAGATGTTGGGTCCTCCAACCACTTCAACCTACATGCCACATCCTCCGATCTGCATCACCCTAACACCAGTCATCATCCTTGAAGCTACCTACAAGTCATCGTTAGCCTCGCCAACAATCTTCTCCATTGTCGGTCGATGACCCCCCCCCCCCCCCAACATCCCTGATACTTCAGAGAAGAAGGTACCTCCTCTTTGCATCAATGCCCCGTGCCTTCCACGTCAACCTCAACAACGCCGCAAACTTCACGCTCCATCGCTTGCTTTGACGACATCCTCTCCGACAGCTAATTGTGATTCTAACAGTGTCAACCGTCTTCTTCTTCTTTTTTTCCGAGTCGTGTTCCTTCCCTTCTCTGCAGCACAGCTTCCTCGAGCCCTCTATCCTCGAGCTGTTCTTTTTTATTTTATTTTTATTTTCTCGCGTCTTCATATCCATCCCCACACTGCACGCCTTCTTTTTGTTCTTGCCTGTTTCTTTTAATTATTAATTGATTAATCACATATTCTGATTAAATAAAGACCGATTATGGTCTTTTAATATTATTGTTCAAGGCATCTTATAGAAACGTGCCGCAACCACCACCTTTATTTTAATATACAATGCTTTATTTTATTCGCGAACTCATCCACAGTTTTTTCGTGGTGGAAGCCACGGTAGTGACTAAAGGGATAAGAGCGAAGAAAACCACTCATAAAAACCAGGGGCGGAATCTGGCCTTCTGTTTCGTGTAGGTATGTCGGTACATACTGCGTACTATTTTCCCTGAACTATGCTGTGACTTTAGCGGCTTCGTCTGCGAGTGAATCTTCATCATCAGAGAGGCAGCCGTATCTTTGGACAAAATATTTAATTTTATTCCGTTCACAATGTTTTGTTAACTTGTGATCGGGATCTTTGAAGCTAAGGCTTCGTGGATAGAATAATTTTTCATCATTTGCGTGTAGCCAGACACGAAAATCTCGAGTTTTTACCGCGAGAACTTTATTGTACGGGAGGTCTATATCACATGCCTTTTTATAACTTCTAAAGGCCCTGATTTGTTTAGGCAGGCTACAGAGATCTGTACTGATGATGTTTGAATTGTTGATGTGGTTAGCCTGGATAATCGGCTTTTCCTCAAACTTGAAAATGTATATTTCTCTTTTGTTATTTTCTAAACAATTAGGTTCAAAGCATGGGGGAATGGCCCGGAGAAACATATCAGTAGTAATATTCCAGTTATTTGAAACAACACCTTATGGAGGAGGAGTAGAAACCCATATCCGGGCCATTCCCCCATGCTTTGAACCTAATTGTTTAGAAAATAACAAAAGAGAAATATACATTTTCAAGTTCGAGGAAAAGCCGATTATCCAGGCTAACCACATCAACAATTCAAACATCATCAGTACAGATCTCTGTAGCCTGCCTAAATAAATCAGGGCCTTTAGAAGTTATAAAAAGGCATACGATGTAGACCTCCCGTACAATAAAGTTCTCGCGGTAGAAACTCGAGATTTTCGTGTCTGGCTATACGCAAATGATGAAAAGTTATTCTATCCACGAAGCCTTAGCTTCAAAGATCCCGATCACAAGTTAACAAAACATTGTGAACGGAATAGAATTAAATATTTTGTCCAAAGATACGGCTGTCTCTCTGATGATGAAGATTCACTCGCAGACGAAGCCGCTAAAGTCACAGCATAGTTCAGGGAAAATAGTACGCAGTATGTACCGACATACCTACACGGAACAGAAGGCCAGATTCCGCCCCTAGTTTTTATGGGTGGTTTTCTTCGCTCTTATCCCTTTAGTCACTACCGTGGCTTCCACCACGGAAAAACTGTGGATGAGTTCGCGAATAAAATAAAGCATTGTATATTAAAATAAAGGTGGTGGTTGCGGCACGTTTCTATAAGATGCCTTGAACAATAATATTAAAAGACCATAATCGGTCTTTATTTAATCAGAATATGTGATTAATCAATTAATAATTAAAAGAAACAGGCAAGAACAAAAAGAAGGCGTGCAGTGTGGGGATGGATATGAAGACGCGAGAAAATAAAAATAAAATAAAAAAGAACAGCTCGAGGATAGAGGGCTTGAGGAAGCTGTGCTGCAGAGAAGGGAAGGAACACGACTCGAAAAAAAGAAGAAGAAGACGGTTGACACTGTTAGAATCACAATTAGCTGTCGGAGAGGATGTCGTCAAAGCAAGCGATGGAGCGTGAAGTTGACGGCGTTGTTGAGGTTGACGTGGAAGGCACGGGGCATTGATGCAAAGAGGAGGTACCTTCTTTTCTGAAGTATCAGGTAGAACGTATTACATAGACAAGTAGAACGTCAATGCAATTACCAGAAAATACTTAGAGATCTGGCCACTTCAAAAGAGGAGACTCTTAAGGGGGCCAAAATAGAATGCATAATCTACTCAGAAACACGAAAGAAACACGAAAGAGATTGACAATAGAATAGGGCAGCCATCTAGACCCACATACAATGACTATCAAGGTGAAAGAGACACAAATAAACCTAAAGGAAAGAGAATGCCGTTAGAAACTATAGATAAAAAAATTACTAATAGATGATGGTAGATTATTAAATATTACGGCACATGACCCTCAAAAATTACCAACAGTATTGAAAAAATGGAGTCAAATGGTAGTTCGAAAATATGATGAATTGGAAATCATCAAGACGCCTGAATAGATGTATAACTATCTCGAAAAAATTTTGGGAGAAACCGCAAGAGCAATATGGGAATCCTATAAGAAAGAATATCCCCAAGACGTTAGCCGAGATATTTCCTTAGGCGCAAATCTATACAATTTCACAAATAAGATCACATACCTATTATTAGGATATCAACCAAATATTACCCCTACAGCACAGATAGAGGCTATCAGGCGATTAGAACAACTCCAAATCAGGAAATGACATTACATCAAACCATTCCTCCAAGATTATATGTATTATAGTAGTATTGCAGGATGTTTTTATGACCAAACCATAGGAGAAAAACTATTCCTCAAATTACCAGATCCATTAGGAACCGTTATATATAAAAGATATAAAGAACGTCAAGTAAATTTTCCTCAAGTAGACAATATTAGTACAAAAATAAAATTTATTCTTGATTGTCTCGTAGAAAAATGCATTGATCTCCAAATCAATCGACACCTCAAAGGCGAGTATAGTTTTTGCCGAAACATCTATACACCCCAAAGATATGACAAGGACGAAAAACCTACGTACAGACCACCACAGCCTAATTATAATTACAAACCTAAACGAAAATATTTCCTACGCAAAAGTAATGCTAGGAAGCCGTACTTAAACAAAGACAGGCATGTTAGAAAATATGATCGACGAAGAAATTATAGTAAAACTCTAGCATGCTTTACTTGTGGCTCTACTGAGCATCTAGCTAGAGAATGTAATAGAAGACATAATATTCATAACAAACAAGCTGCCTTGATAGCCTGTACAAATGAGGATCTAATACACATTGACGAAACAATTAGTGACTCGGAAAGTGTCTACAACATCATTAGTATTAATGACCAAGATGATAAATATCTTTCTAACTCTGATAGCGATACAGAAGAATTGTCAAGAGAACTAGTTGAATTTGATAGGAAGTGTCTCCTCTTTTGAAGTATACATTCGGAGTACATTTTTTTTAAAATAAAATAAAATAAAAAAGTTGGGTTACCATGTATTCTAGAACTCAAGCGACTACAAGGTTTTGGGAGAGGTGAACCAAAGAGATAGGCGGAATGTTTATTGACCCTATAAAAGGTTGGGTTACCACGATACCAATTTAAGAGACGGTGAGCATAATCGTACTTTATCGGTGATCGTAAATTTACGACTTGCTTTTATAATTACCTCTCTTATTCTACTACAGCTAATAACCTGACTGGTTACTAGGTAGGAGCTTCGGATCTTAATTTCTTTTAATCCTAACTTTTTTGAGACTACTATCCTTATTGTATTTATTTTTAACATTCCTAAGCTTAGCATTTTATAAAATCCGTTTTGATTTTGAAAAACTCTAATTACTTTTTGATAAAATAATTTTAACAACTCCTCTCCTCTCCGAGTCTATTCCGAACATGTTTCTTTTTCACTTCCTTGAAGATGATCTGTAGGAGGGTCATCCCAAGCGCAAGATATCCCATGAGTCCTTACTCCGTCCCCTTCGGTCTCAATTAGTTTAAATTTAGAAAGTATAACAAAATTATTTATATTAGTACTTGCCTGCGGCTGCGATACTTTTTCCCTACGGCCTCTCGCCTGGCGGTACTTCTTCTCCCCGGCCCCCGAGTTCATACTGATATAATTTTTGTTATACTTTCCTTATCTAAACCTCTTTACATCGTTGGGGTTGGCCTCAGCCACCCATGTGCCGAGCTTGCTAGAACTTAGTAATCCACTGGTATGTAGTCAGGTACATACACCTGTGGACCATCTTCAGATTACGTGAACTAGCTTCATGTTCGTTTCCTCCGGAGAGGAGGGGAGGGGACTACTCACAAATCATTCATAAAAGATTAGCACAACTTACTAATTTTTATTCAAAATAGGAAATATACTTACAGTACAACTGCACAAGAACTCAAACACACTCTTACAAGCACTCACGCATGCACTCTAGGAAGTTTGTATATAATCGTGTGTCCTAGAACTGATCTCTCGCCTCGTTATATAGAGGGGCGAGCCTTCAGCCTGGATGCAAACGGGTACATAGATATTATATTTAAAGACTCATTAGGGTCTTTATTTATTATAAAGATAAATAAAGACCGATTATGGTTTTTTAATATTATTGTTCAAGGCATCTTATAGAAACGTGCCGCAACCACCACCTTTATTTTAATATACAATGCTTTATTTTATTCGCGAACTCATCCACAATTTTTCCGTGGTGGAAGCCACGGTAGTGACTAAAGGGATAAGAGCGAAGAAAGCCACCCCTAAAAACCAGGGGCGAAATCTGGCCTTCTGTTCCGTGTAGGTATGTCGGTACATACTGCGTACTATTTTCCCTGAACTATGCTGTGACTTTAGCGGCTTCGTCTGCGAGTGAATCTTCATCATCAGAGAGGCAGCCGTATCTTTGGACAAAATATTTAATTCTATTCCGTTCATAATGTTTTGTTAACTTGTGATCGGGATCTTTGAAGCTAAGGCTTCGTGGATAGAATAACTTTTCATCATTTGCGTGTTGCCAGACACGAAAATCTCGAGTTTCTACCGCGAGAACTTTATTGTACGGGAGGTCTACATCGTATGCCTTTTTATAACTTCTAAAGGCCCTGATTTGTTTAGGCAAGCTACAGAGATCTGTACTGATGATGTTTGAATTGTTGATGTGGTTAGCCTGGATAATCGGCTTTTCCTCGAACTTGAAAATGTATATTTCTCTTTTGTTATTTTTTAAACAATTAGGTTCAAAGCATGGGGGAATGACCCGGATATGAGTTTCTACTCCTCCTCCATAAGGTGTTGTTTCAAATAACTGGAATATTACTTCAGCTATTCTTGTTTCCTTGATATGTCTAACATGCCTCATTCTGATGAAGAGGAGGGTAATTAATCCTAATTCCATCAAGTTTGGAATGGTGAATTCTACACCCGATATGGTCATATCGGTCCATTTTGCTATATCTATTTGTAACCGTAGGTACGAGAAATGCAACTCATTAACTCGTGTTTCTGAGTAGGTTATGCATTCTATTTTGGCCCTCTTAAGAGTCTCCTCTTTTGAAGTGACCAGATCTCTAAGTATTTTCTGGTAATTGCATTGGTGTTCTATCTTTCTATGTAATACTTTGGCTAAAACAATACTTTTTACGGGTGCTAGTGCTGAGGGATATTATTGTCAATTATCTTCAGCTTATATTAATTCTTTAGTATACTGATTGGCCACTGCTTGTAGCTCTTTAATTTGATCTCGAAGATCTGCTAATTTATTTTCGGCTATGGCTAGAGATGTTCTCAACATGTGGTAATTTGGGCTCTGATGTGGCCTCAGTTGGATGCTACTTGATGAGGTTGTTTTTAGTAAATTATTGCCAATATTATGACTATTCTGACTGTTTAGGAAAGCAAAGTGTCCGCAGAAACATTCCACGATGTCTTTATAATTTTTGAATTTCTTGTTGTTCCACAAGTTGTCCATCAAGCACTGTTGGAGTAGTGTAATTTGGTGGTTTGTTCTGAAACAAAGATTGCTATGTGCTGGGAAAGTCTGAAGCTGGAACGGGCCGAATGTGATCTGGTTGTTCTGCTCCATCTGCAAAGAATAATATATAATTAGCAAAGATTAAGAGCTACTTGGGCTACTGCTGGAGCTATCTCCAGGGGTGAGATTTGCTATTTCTCTTGCGATCATGTCGCGAAGAGTAGTAATAAATCTTTTAATGTCTGCTACTTCTCTGGATAAATTCCGATATGTTGGGTGTAAAATTTGTCTACTTTGTTCTAGGTATTCTAGAATTCTTAAAGAGCGCTTATTTTCTGCGTGTAGTATGCGAAGTTTTTCGGTATCATCCATTAATTATTTTGTAGGATGCGAGACAATTGGTCTGCTACTTTATTGTCAGTACCTTTGATATGCTCGAACAATACTTTATAATTTTTATTTAATATGTGGTACATAAAATTGGTCCATCGTTTATAACAAATTTTCTTTTTATTTCTATTAAGGTAAAATTTTACTATTGCTTCGCAATCCGTTCTTACTAGTATCTTTTCTTACTCAATAGCATCCAGAACCATTATGTCTTTAGCAAATTCGATTTAAAATCAGGATTTTGGTTTGCATTTTAGAATGCCTCCCCATCCAGTTTCACAACCATCTGTTTCTATTATTTGGTATTCATTGTCTAGTGGTAATCTTAAGTCTGGCAGACAATTCTAAAATCTATTGGTTGTGAAACTGGATGGGGAGCCATTCTAAAATGCAAACCAAAATCCTGATTTTAAATCGAATTTGCTAAAGACATAATGGTTCTGGATGCTATTGAGTAAGAAGAGATACTAGTAAGAACGGATTGCGAAGCAATAGTAAAAGTTTACCTTAATAGAAATAAAAAGAAAATTAGTTATACACGATGAACCAATTTTATGGACCACATATTAAATAAAAATTATAAAGTATTGTTCGAACATATCAAAGGTACTGACAATAAACTAGCAGACCAATTGTCTCACATCCTACAAAATAATTAATGGATGATACCGAAAAACTTCGCATACTACACGCAGAAAATAGGCGCTATTTAAGAATTCTAGAATACCTAGAACAAAGTAGACAAATTTTACACCCAACATATCGGAATTTATCCAGAGAAGTAGCAGACATTAAAAGATTTATTACTACTCTTCGCGACATGATCGCAAGAGAAATAACAAATCTCACCCCTGGAGATAGCTCCAGCAGTAGCCCAAGTAGCTCTTAATATTTGCTAATTATACATTATTCTTTGCAGATGGAGCAGAACAACCAGATCACATTCGGCCCGTTCCAGCTTCAGACTTTCCCAGCACATAGCAATATTCGTTTCAGAACAAACCACCAAATTACACTACTCCAACAGTGCTTGGTGGACAACTTGTGGAACAACAAGAAATCCAAAAATTATAAAGACATCGTGGAATGTGTCTGCGGACACTTTGCTTTCCTAAACAGTCAGAATAGTCATAATATTGGCAATAATTTACTAGAAACAACCTCATCAAGTAGCATCCAACTGAGGCCACATCAGAGCCCAGATTACCACATGTTGAGAACATCTCTAGCCATAGCCGAAAATAAATTAACAGATCTTCGAGATCAAATTAAAGAGCTACAAGCAGTGGTCAATCAGTATACTAAAGAATTAATATAAGCTGAAGATAATTGGCAACAATATCCCTCAGCACTAGCACCCGTAAAAAGTATTGTTTTAGCCAAAGTATTACATAAACAGATAGAACGCCAATGCAATTACCAGAAAATACTTAGAGATCTGGCCACTTCAAAAGAGGAGACTCTTAAGAAGGCCAAAATAGAATGCATAACCTACTCAGAAACACGAGTTAATGAGTTGCATTTCTCGTACCTACGGTTACAAATAGATATAGCAAAATAGACCGATATGACCATATCGGGTGTAGAATTCACCATTCCAAACTTGATGGAATTAGGATTAATTACCCTCCTCCTCTTCACCAGAAAGGGGCATGTTAGACATATCAAGGAAACAAGAATAGCTAAAGTAATATTCCAGTTATTTGAAACAACACCTTATGGAGGAGGAGTAGAAACCCATATCCGGGTCATTCCCCCATGCTTTGAACCTAATTGTTTAGAAAATAACAAAAGAGAAATATACATTTTCAAGTTCGAGGAAAAGCCGATTATCCCGGCTAACCACATCAACAATTCAAAGATCAACAGTACAGATCTCTGTAGCCTGCCTAAACAAATCAGGGCCTTTAGAAGTTATAAAAAGGCATACGATGTAGACCTCCCGTACAATAAAGTTCTCGCGGTAGAAACTCGAGATTTTCGTGTCTGCCAACACGCAAATGATGAAAAGTTATTCTATCCACGAAGCCTTAGCTTCAAAGATCCCGATCACAAGTTAACAAAACATTATGAACGGAATAGAATTAAATATTTTGTCAAAAGATACGGCTGCCTCTCTGATGATGAAGATTCACTCGCAGACGAAGCCGCTAAAGTCACAGCATAGTTCAGGGAAAATAGTACGCAGTATGTACCGACATACCTACACGGAACAGAAGGCCAGATTCCGCCCCTGGTTTTTAGGGGTGGTTTTCTTCGCTCTTATCCCTTTAGTCACTACCGTGGCTTCCACCACGGAAAAACTGTGGATGGGTTCGTGAATAAAAAAAAGCATTGTATATTAAAATAAAGGTGGTGGTTGCGGCACGTTTCTATAAGATGCCTTGAACAATAATATTAAAAGACCATAATCGGTCTTTATTTATCTTTATAATAAATAAAGACCCTAATGAGTCTTTAAATATAATATCTATGTACCCGTTTGCATCCAGGCTGAAGGCTCGCCCCTCTATATAACGAGGCGAGAGATCAGTTCTAGGACACACGATTCTATACAAACTTCCTAGAGTGCTTGTGTGAGTGCTTGTAAGAGTGTGTGCTTGAGTTCTTGTGCAGTTGTACTGTAAGTATATTTCCTATTTTGAATAAAAATTAGTAAGTTGTGCTAATCTTTTGTGAATGATTTGTGAGTAGTCCCCTCCCCTCCTCTCCGGAGGAAATAAACATGAAGCTAGTTCACGTAATCTGAAGATGGTCCACAGGTGTATGTACCTGACTACATACCAGTGGATTACTAAGTTCTAGCAAGCTCGGCCCATGGGTGGTTGAGGCCAACCCCAACGATGTAAAGAGGTTTAGATAAGGAAAGTATAACAAAAATTATATCAGTATGAACCCGGGGGCCGGGGAGAAGAAGTACCGCCAGACGAGAGGCCGTAGGGAAAAAGTATCGCAGCCGCAGGCAAGTAATGATATAAATAATTTTGTTATACTTTCTAAATTTAAACTAATTGAGACCGAAGGGGACGTAGTAAGGACTCATGAGATATCTTGCGCTTGGGATGGCCCTCCTACAGATCATCTTCAAGGAAGTGAAAAAGAAACATGTTCGGAATAGACTCGGAGAGGAGAGGAGTTGTTAAAATTATTTTATCAAAAAGTAATTAGAGTTTTTCAAAATCAAAACGGATTTTATAAAATGCTAAGCTTAGGAATGTTAAAAATAAATATAATAAGGATAGTAGTCTCAAAAAGGTTAGGATTAAAAGAAATTAAGATCCGAAGCTCCTACCTAGTAACCAGTCAGGTTATTAGCTGTAGTAGAATAAGAGAGGTAATTATAAAAGCAAGTCGTAAATTTACGATCACCGATAAAGTACGATTATGCTCACCGTCTACACGCCTTCTTTTTGTGCTTGCCTGTTTCTTTTAATTATTAATTGATTAATCACATATTCTGATTAATTAATTAATTATTACAACATAATTAATTATTATGGATCACAAGGTTAGTGCGGCGGATCTAGCTGCCCTCCGTTCGATTGGGGGAATAATGATCTCACTCCAATGCAAGTTTATTGATTTTGATAGCCACCCTTTCACCGAAGCTTCCACCTTCGCTTTCGCTGCCTCTCCTCATGCAGTCACCATCATCGCCAGCCACTGACGCTCTGCGTGATAGCCCATCCTCCATCACCTCCTGCGGTGGGGCTTCCCCACCTTGGGCTACCTTCGCCCATTACCGTGGCCTACGCCCCACCGCCTCTTATGTTGTCCCCTTGCTGTGAAGACTCACACTCTGTTGACCTTGACAGACCCGTTGTTGTTGCCAAATGTCATTCCTCCGGCAGCCTTGCTACATCTGCTCACTACCACTCCGCCGGATCCATTCCTGTCGCCGGACTTGGTCTCTGGTCGTCTTACAACTACTCCCCGCCACCGCTCCACCAGCCCCGTCGGGCCTAGTCCTTCCACTGCAAACCTTTTCGCCAGCATCACAGCTTCTCACTGATGTCCCAGCTGTCGCGACCCGATACTGGGAGTTCTTCTAGCGCGAAATCAAAGAGTCGGATGATCTAATCGCCACATAGAGTTCGAGCTTAAGAACAAGTTCATTTTCAAAGACAGAGGAGTTGCTATGGATCTATTATCATTATTGTAATGAGTTATTAATATAATGGGTCGAATCTGAGTGGAGTTGTATTGAGTCGTAGTTAGGTTATTATAGCTCTTTTAGTATTTTATGCATTTTGTTATAATTATGGTCATGTCATTGGGGGCATATATATGGACCTTTAGTGTCTTGTATGAGGCAAGTAATGAAAGAGTTTGTTACGATCCTCCGTCAATTATCTTCATATATATGCATCGAGTCGTGATGTATTTAGTTGGAGTCGTCGTTATTAGACTCGTTGTAATATTCTAGTGTTTTAATATTTTAAGTGATGTATGTAATTACGGGTTTGCCCTCGGGGTCCTATATATAGGCCTTGTCATGCAGTTGGAAAGGAAGCAATGAATGAATGAAGTTTTTTTTATCTCTCTAACTTTCTCTCCCTCTCTCTAAACCCTCTCCTCCTATAGGGTTTCCTCTTCCCCGTTCCCCAAATTCGTCTCCTTCCTCAAGCTCTAGGGTTTTAACGCCCACGTATCTTCGCTTCCCATAACAACTTGGTGTCAGAGCCAACCCCAACACCGACTGTTTCGTCTATTTCCGCAAGCCAGGACGATTCAGAGTCGTCCAGCTCGTCAATCGATATTCCCGTGCCAGCCGCCGGTTTTTGTCGTTCCTCGCAGCCCGACACCAACGTGTCGCTGCTTCGTCGACTAGATCCGCACGTCCGCAGCGCCTCCTCGTAGCACCTTCCTCTTTCGTGCAACAAAAACAGCCAAATTCCTACTCGCCTTCCTCGGCAACGGACTCGCACGCGTCTTCTGCGTCGATTCCCCCTCGAGCCCAATGTTGCACGCGTTCCCCCCTCACAAATCGACGACGCCCATTTCGCTCGAGCCTCCCTTTCCGCATGGAGACCCCAATCGCAGCAGGCTTTCTCCTTAATTGACTATTAGGGTTAATTCTTAATTGAATTTAATTCTATTCCCCAATTAGAGGCAATGAGTTTCCAATTTCGGGACATAAAAGTGAGTGTTGCGGACGAAGCCGCCCTTTGTTCAATGTTGTGGAAAAGGTTGTCTAGGCCTCCACATCTCGACTCAACACCACACTTGACAAATTAGCGAATTCCAGACACTTCGGCGTTCCGCCTCTCCCAGTGTTGGATCCCTCTCGACTCGTGCATGTTGTCGCCGCTTCCGCCCCAGCTGGCCCGCCGACGAGACTTCCAATTACGCCAATTGTCCCTCCAGCCACGTCGCCTTCCGCTCTGTCGACCACTACTCTGCAAGCCCCTTCGACCGCAATGTTGTTGCTGCCTCGCACCGCACCGCTGTCCCCGCCGAAACCGGGCTTTCCGCCGACCATGGTTTCTCCAACCCTCTTCCAGTCGTTGTTCGCCGCCGCATCGCCAGTCCTGCCAGACCCCTTCATTAGGACGACTGCTATTCCAACGACCAACCTGCCATTGCTGCCTCTTGCTACTCCGCCGGACCAGCCAAACTCTTTTCTTCAGCCGCGCGTCCTTCTAAAGATGTCGTCGCAACAACTCGCGGCCTACGCCACCGCGACACGCTATCGGGCACTGTTTTGGCGCGAGATAAAGGAGCTCGCCGAGCCGATCATCATATTGGAGTTCGAGCTTGAGGACAAGCTCAATCTCAAAGATGCGTGGAGTGTTACAGTCCTCCGTCAGTTATTTTCATATATATGCATCGAGTCGTGATGTATTTAGTTAGAGTTATTGTTATTAGACTCGTCGTAATATTCTAATGTTTTAAAATTTTAAGTGTTGTATGTAATTACAGGCTTGCCCCTGGGGTCCTATATATAGGCCTTGTCATATAGTTGGAAAGGAAGAAATGAATGAATGAAGTTTCTTTTATCTCGTTAACTTCCTCTCCATCTCTCTCTAAACCCACTCCTCCTCTAGGGATTCTTCTTTCCCCAACTTTGTCTCTTCCTCAAGCTCTAGGGTTTCAACGCCCTTATATCTCCGCTGCCCATAACAGAGTTCTAGTTTTCTTGTCCCCCTTGTGAGATATTTGGTAGTTCTCTCCTCTAACGAGCAAGTCCACTTAAGCAGTCGCGGTTAAGGCTCTGTTATATCCTCCTCCACCATCATCTCCGCCTCTGCCCACTACTCCGGCCACCACTTCGAATAGGCCCATAACAATATTCAACTGTTTTTCAATTTTCAGTTCACTATTTTAGGACTGTGTTTCAATAGACTTGCTAACTTTAGCGGTTTCCCGATGTTATTATGTATTATTTAATAGTTATTATGTAACAATTATTATATTTTCTAACTCCGCGGGGGTTTGACGTAGGAATGAGGGCTCTAATGACACCGACATGGAAGGAGGATGGGAGATTGATGAGAATAGGAGAGGGCGCGGAATGACGGGCCACAAAGAAGTTGATGACGCGGATATCCACCGTGGCTTTTAGGAGACCCTTTCTCCGACAGCAGAGGGACGTGTTATGGTACTCCGATCTGGATCGTGTATGGGGGCCGGTGTAGCGATTGGATCCCCGCCCGGGTGAGGCTTGCGGAGCTCCTTGTCGAGCAATGATCGCCTATGGTAGCAGTAGGAGGGAAGAGAGGGAGGAAGAAGAAGGAGAGAAGAGTGGGAAGAGGAGATCGGAGGAGAAGAAGAGGAGGCGCAGGCGTCGGGGGTTCTTACGACGATGCGGAAGGCGCAGGCGATGGGGATTTTTGCACGGGGCGATGCGGACGGGGGCTAGGGCTCGAAAATCGCACGGGTTGAGAGAGAGAGGGAGAGGAAAGTTAGAGAGAGAGAGATTGGGGAAATAAAATTCTTCTTGTTTCTTTTCTCCAAAGCAAAGGCCTATGTATGGTCACACAAGTCCAACCAAGCAACATAATAAAAATGTACGTGCCCCTCACCTGGGCTTAGACAAGTGAGCATAATTAAAAGAAATACGAGACATAAAAATATAAGGATAATAGAGGTCACGCCATCGGCGGTTGGCGACGGCGCTGGTATGTACGTCCCCAAAGAGGATCCCTCTCCGGGTTAGCGTCCATCGGAAGTGCCGTAACATCACCCTCCTCGTCGGAAGACGGCTTGTCCTCAAGCTGTGGTGGAATGCTGACCAAGGGAGCGGAAGGAGGGGACCCAACGAACAACTTCAGCTGAGAGATATGAAAGACATTGTGGATCTGAGTGCCCATTGGAAGGTCAAGGCGGTATGCCACCTCGCCGAGACGCTCCACGATGGGAAAAGGACCGAAGAACTTGGGACCCAATTTGTTGAAAAGAGGGAGAGTGGCGGTGAGCTGCCGGAAGGCACGTCGGCGTACCCACACCAAATCCCCCACGGCCAAGGTGAGATCGCGGTGGCCCCTGTTATAAGCCTGCTCCATCCGCTGCTGGGCTCGAAGAAGACGATCACGAGCAGCCTGTAGAAAACTGTCACGATCCATAAGTGCCCTGTCGATCTCTGAGAGGCGAGCCGAGCCGCTAGTGTAGGACAAGAGGCGAGGGGGATTCCTTCCGTAGATAAGCCGGAACGGAGTGGTCTGCAGGCTTGTGTGATACGCGGTGTTGTAGCAGTACTCCACCCATGGTAGCCATCTGAGCCAATCTCGAGGCCGGTCACCAACGATGCACCGCAAATACATCTCCAATGTGCGGTTGACCACCTCGGTCTGCCCATCGGACTGAGGATGATAGGCTGTGGAAAAGGCCAACTTCGTGTCGCTCAATGTGAAGAGTTCCTTCCAAAATGCACTGGTGAACGTACGATCCCTGTCGGAAACCAAGGTCTCGGGCATGCCGTGTAAGCGGAAAATCTCCTGAAAGAAGACGCGGGCCACTTGTGAAGCAACTAGCGGACGCGCCAAAGGAATGAAGTGAGCCCCTTTTGAGAAACGGTCGACAACCACCATCAAAACGCTCTTGCCCCGGACGGATGACAAACCCTCGATAAAGTCCATCGAAAGATCTGCCCAAACCTGAGTAGGAACCGGGAGAGGCTGAAGCAAACCTGCGGGCAGGAGATGATCGATCTTGCTCTGCTGACAAATAGTGCAAGCCGCAATGAACTCGCGGACATGACGTCGCATGCTCTTCCAATAGAACTCGCTGCGAAGGCGCTGAAGAGTGCGGTGGATGCCCTCATGGCTCCGAGAGTGTACCTCCTCTATAAGTACTGAAATGAGGGGAGAAGTGGCGGCAACAAAAATCCGGCCGCGGTAGTACACCAAACCCTGTCGACCGGCCCATTGATCGTTGGGCAGCCCCTGTTCAACACGGTGTAGTAACTCGGTCAACCCGTGCGAGTCTTGAATCTCCTGGCGAAGGCGGGAGAGAAGGTCGGCGGTGGGAAAAGAGATGGCATAGAGAGCGGCGGAGGGAGGTGTATGGCGGCGGGAAAGAGCGTCCGCGGCCCGATTCAGCAACCCGGCCTTGTGCTCCACGGTAAAGTCAAATCCAAGTAATTTGCTCACCGAACGCTGCTGGGGAATGGTCGAAAGCCGCTGCTCCAATAAAAATTTTAAACTGTAATGGTCTGTCCTGATGAGGAAGGCACGCCCCCATAAATAAGGCCGCCAATGTTGGATGGCCTTGGCGAGCCCGATCAATTCCTGCTCATATGCTGGTAACTTCCGATGATGGAGGGCCGTCTGCCTGCTGAAGTAGGCAATAGGGTGACCCCCCTGTTGAAGTACTGCTCCATAGCCCAAGCCGGATGCATCACACTCTACCAGAAACGGGGCGGAAAAATCTGGGAGACGAAGAACTGGTGCCGATACTAATGCAGCCTTGAGATCCCGGAAAGTCTGTGTAGCGGTCTCCGTCCACAAGAAGGCGTGCCGCCGCAATAAACTGACCAGAGGGGCGGCTAGAGTGTCGTAGGCCTGGATGAAACGCCTGTAGTACCCGGTAAGTCCAAGAAAGCCCCGAAGCTCGGAGACGGTGCTCGGTTGGGGCCAAGAGGCCACCGCCTCAAGTTTGGCAGGATCGGCCGAAACCCCCACAGAATCGACTATGTGGCCCAAATAATGCACCGAGCGCTGGCCAAAAGTGCACTTGGATGATTTGAGGATCAACTGATGTTCAAGAGCCAGCTGGAAGACGGCCCGTAAATGCCGTAGGTGGTCCTCCCATGTCTTGCTATACACGAGAATATCGTCAAAGAAAACAAGAACGGACTTTCGAAGGAAGGGATGAAATACCTCGTTCATGATTGCTTGGAAAGTCGAAGGCGCATTCGTTAAGCCGAAGGGCATAACGAGAAACTCGAAGTGGCCATGATGGGTGCGAAAGGCCGTCTTCTCAATGTCCGCCTCCGCCATGCGAACCTAATGGTAGCCCGAGAAGAGGTCCAATTTGGAGAAGAAAGAGGCGCCATGTAGTTCATCCAGAAGTTCCTCCACGACCGGAATGGGGAACTTGTCTTTGACAGTGATAGCGTTCAAGGCCCTGTAGTCGACGCACATGCGCCAGGTGGAATCCTTCTTGTGAACCAGAAGTGCCGGGGAAGAGAATGGAGAAACGCTACGGCGAATGAGGCCCTGCTGAAGAAGGTCACATTGCCGTTCGATCTCATCCTTCTGAAGGAAGGGGTAACGGTAGGGCCTGACCACTACCGGGGCCGCACCCGGTAAGAGGCAAATGCGATGGTCCTGCTGTCGACGCGGGGGAAGCCCGAGCCGGGGTCCGAAGAGAGCGGAGAAGGCCTGGAGGAGCTCGGTGAGATCGGGGGGTTGATCCCCAGGTGGGACGGGAGGACCGGCAAACTGCTCGGTATGTACCAAAAAAGTAGAGGGGCCGCGAAGGTGCATGTCCCTGCCACTGAATCGGGTGAGAGCCCGCGCGCCATGAAACTGTCAGCCTGTCAAAATCCCATATCAAGGGACCCAAGGTACGGAGCCAGCGGACGCAGAAGACCACATCGAAGCCGCGCAAGTCGATGAGTAACAAATCGGTCTGGAAGGACGAGCCCTGAATCTCAAAGGTAACACTGCGGCAGACTCCAGGACAGGGCATATGCTCGCCGTTGGCCACGACAACCTTTACGTGCTCCCGATGCACGAAAGGAAGATGGAGCTGGAAGGCCGCATCACGGCGGATGAAACTATGGGTGCTGCCAGTATCCAACAAGGCAAGAAGAGGGGCACCCGAAACTGTCACATAAAGCTGAATAGTAGTCCCCGCCTTGTGAGGACCGGCCAAGGCATGCAAGGAGAGCTGTGGCGGTTCGGTGTCATCTGGATCATACTCGTCATCGGGGGGATCGTCCACCTCAAGCCAGAAGAGACGCTTACACCGGTGGCCGGGTGTATACGGCTCGTCGCAATTGTAGCACAGGCCCTTCTCCCGGCGGGCGGTCATTTCGGCATGGCTCAAGCGGCGGCGTATCCGGGGACGGGAGGTCATTTCGGGTGCGAGCCCTGAAGGTGCAGCCGGAGGGGGTTGAGAACGAAGTGGGGGCGGCCCCTCGAGAGAGAGGCGGCGGTCAAAGGCACGGGCCAGCGCCATGGCCGTCAGTAAATCTGGAGGCTTTTGAAACTCAACATCCCAACGAAGGCGGTCAGGTAAGCCGACCGTGAAGAGCGGCACCTGCTGAGACGGCAAAACAGAAGAGGCACGGGAGAGGAGCTGAAAGTTCTCCAGGTAGGAGTCGATCGCGTGTGCTTGAGGGCAATAAGATCCCCGAGGGGATTTCCCTGTAGTGCCGGCCCAAAACGAAGCATACAGGCGTCCCGGAAAGATTCCCACGCGGTGGCGGGGTGTTCCCGCAAAAGCTGAGTGACCCACAATTGAGCGGCGCCGAGCAGATGAAAGGAGGCGATACCCACTCGTTCTTCCTCCGGAGTACGGTGGTTGTCAAAAAAAAATTCACAACGGGTGAGCCACGACAAGGGATCTTCGCGGCCGTCATAAATGGGAAATTCCATGCGAACGAAGCGGGGTCCCATAGAAGATTCACCACGGGGCTGTTCGGGTTCGATCCGGTTGGCGGAAGAAGAGCTCACGGGTGGCGACAGTGGTGACGGGCTCGCCAAGGCGTCGACACGAGCGGAGAGCTGGGTGAACATTGCTTCGAATTGGGCCAAAAGCTGACCGACATTTGCCGGATCATCGGCCATCGGGGAAGCTGTAGCGGGCTGTTGGAGAGGGAAGGGGGCTGGTAGCAAACCGGGAGCCGCAGGATGCGGCGGCAGCGGTAATCGGTCGGGCCCAAGTAGGGCGTCGCGGTACAGGCCGGAGGAGGACGGCGCGCCGGCGGCGGACTCGGACGAATGGCCGGCGGTTGGCTCTGATACCAATCTGTTATGGTACTCCGATCTGGATCGTGTATGGGGGCCGGTGTAGCGATTGGATCCCCGCCCGGGTGAGGCTTGCGGAGCTCCTTGTCGAGCAATGGTCGCCTATGGTAGCAGTAGGAGGGAAGAGAGGGAGGAAGAAGAAGGAGAGAAGAGTGGGAAGAGGAGATCGGAGGAGAAGAAGAGGAGGCGCAGGCGTCGGGGGTTCTTACGACGATGCGGAAGGCGCAGGCGATGGGGATTTTTGCACGGGGCGATGCGGACGGGGGCTAGGGTTCGGAAATCGCACGGGTTGAGAGAGAGAGGGAGAGGAAAGTTAGAGAGAGAGAGAGAGATTGGGGAAATAAAATTCTTCTTGTTTCTTTTCTCCAAAGCAAAGGCCTATGTATGGCCACACAAGTCCAACCAAGCAACATAATAAAAATGTACGCGCCCCTCACCTGGGCTTAGACAAGTGAGCATAATTAAAAGAAATACGAGACATAAAAATATAAGGATAATAGAGGTCACGCCATCGGCGGTTGGCGACGGCGCTGGTATGTACGTCCCCAAAGAGGATCCCTCTCCGGGTTAGCGTCCATCGGAAGTGCCGTAACAGGACGCCACTTTCACTTCATCACTCCGAGCTTGGAGGCAATGCAGTTTCCCATTTAGCAGGGGGGATTTGAGGAAGAAAGCAGGGAAAGTGCCTATAGAGTGAAAAGGAACAGAACAAAATGAAATTGAATCTGAAGGACAGAACCTGAAAGAATAATAGAAAGAAATGCATGGGGTGGCGTATTGTCTGGAAATAGAGGAAGTGTAGAAAAACTGAATATCTGAAGCCCAAAACCCTAATGACAGATGAACATGAATGATCCAAAAGGCAAATGCAGGGTAAGTGTTGATAGAGGAGTCTCCTGAATACATTTATGGCCTTCAACAATGTCTAAAATTTATAAAATGGCAAATTCAACCTGAAGACTCTAAAGTCTGCATCTTCTTGCTTGTCACATGCAAATGATCGCATTTTGGTACAATGTTTGCTTAAAATGTTGTCTAAAATTTTAAAAAAATTATAATTAGTAAAAAGCGTTTTTGCAGAGCATTTCATGGTATACTTTTTTCTGTTCTTTTTGTGTCGAAAATGATGGCGTAGCATGGATCTAAACTCTCACTTTGTTACTCGCCGTGGAAGCATGTAAAGACTCGAGAGCAACTTATAGTTTTTCCTTCTACCTTTTTTTAGGTTGTAATTTGGACATTTTGTTTGGTGCTCTACTGCTTAGTTTCATCAAAATGACAGCTGAACATGGATCTAAATTTCTGTCTTTTTACCGCTTAGTTTCGTCAAAATGACAGTTAAACATGGATCTAAATTTAGGTCTTTTCTTACTTTTATCCTGAACTTGAAACGCATCATGTTTATTTGAAAGGCATCATGTTTATTTGAAACGCATCATGTTTATTTGAAACGCATCATGTTTATTTGAAAGGCATCATGTTTATTTGAAAGGCATCATGTTTATTTGAAAGGCATCATGTTTATTTGAAAGGCATCATGTTTATTTGAAACGCATCATGTTTATTTGAAACGCATCATGTTTATTTGAAACGCATCATGTTTATTTGAAACGCATCATGTTTATTTGAAACGCATCATGTTTATTTGAAACGCATCATGTTTATTTGAAACGCATCATGTTTATTTGAAACGCATCATGTTTATTTGAAACGCATCATGTTTATTTGAAACGCATCATGTTTATTTGAAACGCATCATGTTTATTTGAAACGCATCATGTTTATTTGAAACGCATCATGTTTATTTGAAACGCATCATGTTTATTTGAAACGCATCATGTTTATTTGAAACGCATCATGTTTATTTGAAACGCATCATGTTTATTTGAAACGCATCATGTTTATTTGAAACGCATCATGTTTATTTGACAATTAATTGAATATTTACAATTCTTGTGGAGATTAAATGACATCCAAAATGATAAAATTAAAGATACTAATAGTATGGCGATGGCTCCATATATATATTACCGTATAAAAGATGAAATTGCACTGCAAAAACTGACCAAAATTGGACCATTGCCAAACCGCCTCGCACGGTCTCGGTGTGGTGTGGTTTTGTTCAGTCCAAAATCCAAGCACCTCGGTGTGGTTGTAGTTTATGCCAAACCGCACCAAACTGTACCTCTTACAGGCCTACGCTTCAGGACCAGGGTGGGGCACAATGCTACAGCAGGACAGGCACTTGAACGCATATTTCAGTTGGAAGACAACCATACACCACCAGAAACTTCTAGCTTATTAGCAAGAGCTGATAGACTTAGCCAAAGCCACAAAATATTGGCAATCGAACCTCTAAGGGCAAACATTCTTCGTTCAGACCGATCATTTTAGCTTAAAGTATCTCCTTAAACAACTCTTCAGTAAAACCCCTCAAAAACACTGGGTTAGCAAACTGTTGGGTTTTGATTTCTAAGTCGAGTACTTTGAACCGTGTAGCAGATGCATTGCCCAGATAGGACCATCAGGGACAGACGACCGTCGCAATTTTCTCAGCCCAATGCCACGCTCTTCACCTGGCTTCTCCAGGAGATACAGAGCTCACCTACGCTCTTGGATCACAGTTGGCACATCGAGGAAGGTCATTTTCACCCTTGTTAGGAGTGCAAACGAGTCGAGCTCAATTCAAACTTGGAAAAATTCACAAGCTTGAGCAAACCATTTCAAGATCGAGCTCGAGTCCATTTTGCATGGCTAAAGCGCGAGCTCAAGACTTACATATTGAGCTCGAGCTGCTCGCAAGCTTTTCAACTCATGAACATTATTTTTTATATTTATAACTTTTTTTAAAATTGTTCCAAGAAAAAGCTTGTGAGCTGATGAGCAAAAAATGTAAGCTCGAGCTCAGCTCGCAATCAAGCTCGAGCTCGGCACGCAATAGAGCTCGAGATTGTTAAGCTTGATCTCCATGGACTCAGTTTGAGTCGAAGAGTTCATGAACCGACTCAACTCAACTTGCACCCCTATCCTACCCAGGACAATGAAGAATGACTTCATTATGTATAAGGGTGAAATGTACTTGGAGCCCACTCCTCCTTCATTCCTGGCATATTGGAGAGCACCCATAGCGGGGCTACAAAGGGTTCTACAAGATACTAAAGTGCATCAAAGCATATTTCTTTTGGAAATGCCTCTGGCGGAAAGTTCAGGAGTTCCTTGCGGCTTCCTCAATGTGTCAACGCAACAAGACTGATCGCCTTTTACCCATAAGTATTTTCAATCACTTACCGTTCCGACACAGATATGGACTGACATCTATATAGAATTTGTAGAAGGGTTACCTACCTTGAAGGCCAAGACAGTTATATTGGTAGTGGTGGACAGGTTCTTGAATGGAACACATTTCATAGCTTTAGGCCATCCTCTCATGGCAAAAGGTGTAGCCCGAGTTTTCTTTGAGTAGGTATTACGCCAGCATAGTCTGTCAAAGAGTATTGTATCCGACTGTGATAAGGTCTTCATTAGTATTTTTTGGAGGGAGCTCTTCGCACTTTGCGCTACCAAGCTAGCTTTCTCCTCGACTAACGAACCTTATTCAGATGCTCAGATCGAGATAGTCAATCGCACGATCGAGATGTACCTCTGCTGCATCATGTGGGATCTGTGTAAAGATTTGGCTCGTAAGCTTCCCTAGGTGGAGTACTGGTACAACACATCCTATCACATGTCTCTACAAACCACTCCCTTTTCTCATGATCTATGGGAAGGACCCACCCCGCATACTGACTTGTGGCGGTGGTACCTCCTAAATAAAAGTCATGGACAATGACCTTCAAACATAAGACCAAATTCTCACTCTAGCATGCGAAAACTTCCTTCAAGTTCAAGTGCACATGGAGACTGCTTACAGTTGGGGACGCCATGAGTTTTTCTTCGCACTCGGTGAATGGCTGTGGTTAACATGTTGCCCGTATCGTCAGGAAACCTCCATGAACACCCCCCCACCCTACACGCACACAACATAAGCTCGGCCCTAAAAACTATATGTAATTCTTGGTGTTACAGAAAATTGGTGAAATGGCTTATCAACTTTAGCTTCCGCACGAGGCCCAAACTTACGATGTGTTTCATGCTCCCCGGTTGAAATCGTTCGTAGGCCAAAAACCCAATGACACCATTGTTGCACCTTCTGCTGCAGCTGGACAAACTTGATCTCAACGAGGGTGAGTTATGGGTCCACAATGAAGAACCACGTACCAACAATGATCGAAGTCGAACAAGGAAAAGTGAGTGAAATAGCACCCCCCCCCCCCACCCCCCACGCCTATTTTATGTATTTGTACAATGTATGCTTCAAATCAACTCACATATGTATAGTCTTGTGAGGGGCGCTTTTGGACTAATTTATCTCAAAGGGGATCTCACCCTAATTTAAGGAAAACAATTATTATCTCAAATATTCTCTCTCTATCTCACTCACACAGCCGACTAGGGCTTCTCACACGACGGCAGCCCGCGATTGACATCTCCGTCGATCCCTCCCTCCAAGTGTTGCTCCTCTTCACTCCTTTCTTTTGCTTTCCTCCTCTTTGTGATCTCCATACATTCCCAAGTTTCTAAGAAGGTGAACTCCAACCTCCTCCAAGACTTCACCATCGCTCGGTTGCATACGAGATCTCAGTCAAGGATTCGTGTCAACTAGATGAATATAATTCCATGCCAATAGAAGATAGGAATCATAGTATGATGATTATACCATAAGAGGAGGCATTTTTCCCCACAAGTTTCCGTAGAAAATATTCAACTACATCAGTAAATACATATGTTTTTAAACATGTGAACTTACCTCTACATTGGTCAAAGAAGGCTTCCTTTTCTTTCCACATAAAAACGATCTCCCAAACTGCAAAAAATATATCAATCACTCCATAATCCTGAAAATTGTGTTTGAGGCACAATAAAACTTTATAATGCAAGAGAAAATGGTAAAATAGTAATAGTTAAGTTATGCTTTTTTCAAGTAGTCTGATTTAAATGTTATGAGCATTTATGTTCCGTTAAAATAAGGTCAAGAATACCAAACTCGGACCCAAGCAATAATAACATCAATAAAGATTTCCACATTACAAAAATCACAAAGTTAGGTCAAAAGATGTCTTCACAAAACAACATAGATCAAACAATGTCATTCAAAAAATGAATAGTCACATGAAAATTTGTCCAAACAAACTAGAGACTGGTAAAGCTTTCCATACATACACAAATCATCAATCCATCCAACATGAGTAGAAACCATCCAAAGAAGTTCAAAATTTTGGGAGAGGATCTCATAAATCTATTATTATCTTTAGTTATTGGGTCAAGGTATGTATCGTTTGTTATGTGTCTTTTAAAAAAAGGGTTAATTATGTGTCTAGTTTAGGTGCATTTTAATTCGGGATTAATTAAGAGTTTGTTTATGCAAATCATCTCTTTATGTGAGGTATTTTTGCGGTTGGTTCAGATATTTGGATTAAAGTGCAACTGTATGTTGAGTTGTATTTAGAGACCACTTGGTTGCATTGAAAGGTAGGCAAGAAAGAAATTAGTCTCATCTCCTCCCCCTTAGTTTTTTTAATGAAATTAGGATTGAAGCTCCCCCATAAGCTCTTGCTTAGGAAGTTGTGGTAAGGCTCTGATTATCTCCTTTTACCTGGAGCAAGTTATGAACAGAAGTTCATAACAAAATCCTAGATGCAAACTTGTAAAACAAGTAGAGAGGAAAGATGAGGGATGGAGGAGATACAAGTTCACCACCAAAAGAAAGTAAGGCGCTGAAAGCAAACCTCTGCACTATAAGAGGAAGGAACCGCAAAGAATACTCAGGGGGAGGAGAGCTGATGACTCCTTCTTCACACAGAGTACATGATGCCCTCTTCTAGGGCTCACAGTCGCCTTTAAAGCACTTAAAACACTTTAATAATCAACAAAAATAAAAAAAATTGCAAAACTACCCAAGAGTTGGTAAAAGAACAATTTGAACCTGTTAGAAACCACGGTGGGGCCCATTTGAGGGGGGCACGTGACATCCAGATCCGTGGCCGACTGCAGTCGTGGCAGAGCATCCCCAACCAAATCACCCAGGATGAATTTAACCGGGGTAGGTTGTTGGGAGCCGGGATCGAACCCGGGACCTCCCCTTTATCAGGCTACTATCTCAAGCGCTGATACCCAACTGCACTGCAGTGCAGTTGGGTATCAGCGCTTGAGATAGTAGCCTGATAAAGGGGAGGTCCCGGGTTCGATCCCGGCTCCCAACAACCTACCCCGGTTAAATTCATCCTGGGTGATTTGGTTGGGGATGCTCTGCCACGACTGCAGTCGGCCACGGATCTGGATGTCACGTGCCCCCTCAAATGGGCCCCACCGTGGTTGGAATCGAACCCGGGACCTCCCCTTTATCAGGCTACTATCTCAAGCGCTGATACCCAACTGCACTGCAGTGCAGTTGGGTATCAGCGCTTGAGATAGTAGCCTGATAAAGGGGAGGTCCCGGGTTCGATTCCCGCTCCCAACAACCTACCCCGGTTAAATTCATCCTGGGTGATTTGGTTGGGGATGCTCTGCCACGACTGCAGTCGGCCACGGATCTGGATTCATGTGCCCCCCTCAACTGGGCCCCACCGTGGTTTCTAACAGAACCATCTAGTTCAAACTTGTAGAGAGAGATGCAAGAGAGAGAAAATAACCCAGAATTTATTATTTTTAAATACAGGAGTACATACACTTATATAGAGAAAAAGAGAGGGAGAGTCTTCTACACTACAATATGGGACTAAATAGAATATACATGGGCCTCTCCTAATGGGCTTTTACATGGGCTTCTCCTAATGGGCTTTTTCATTACATCTTAACACTCCCAACAAGCGTACAAGTCGTAGACACCAAGCTTGGATAAGAACTGATGATATAATATCTGAGAGAGAGCTTTCGTGAATATATCAACAACTTGTCATGACGCAACGACATGCTCTAATTCTAACTTCTTCGATTGAACTTTTTCCTGAATGAAGTGACAGTCAACTTCAATATGTTTTGTTCACTCATGGAATATGGGATTCGTGGCAATATGTCTGGCTGTTTGACTGTCACAGAAAAGAGTGATCGGAGAGGAGAGTTTGAGGCCGAAATCACTGAGAAGACCCTCAAGCCAGGTGAGCTCGGAGACAACCGCTGTCATAGTATGGTACTCGGCCTCAGCAGAGGAGCGAGCAACAGCCGACTGTTTCTTGATATGCCGTGTAATAGGTGTCCAACAAGATAGGTGCAAAAACCAGTCGTGGAACGCCTATCATCAAGAGAACCTGCGTAGTCAACATCAGAATACGCAACAAGAGACAGAGAGGAGGACGGTTTGTAAGCAAGTCCTTGTCTTGGAGAAGTCTTCAAGTATCTGAGAATCTGCTCGACGGCTTGTAGATGAGATGTCCGAGGAGCATACATAAATCGGCTAACAAACCCAACATCGAATGAGATATCAGGTCGTGTAACAGTAAGATAGATTAGTTTTACTACCAAGCGTCGGTAATACTCTGGATTTGTCAGAACAGGATCAGTTCCAGATCCATGTGCAGCCAGCTTGTGATTCACATCCATAAGAGTGTCTGTAGGTTTCCATCCTGAGTAGCCCGCATCTTGCAAGAGATCAATGCAGTACTTCCGTTGGGATAAGATAAGTCCATCAGGTATTCTTGCAACCTCAATCCCAAGGAAGTATCAAAGATTGCCCAGATCTTTTGTCTAAAATACCGAGTTTAAATGTTGCTTGATGTTTCGAATCCTCGTGGTGTCGTCGCCCGTTTTTAGAATATCATCAACATACACAAGGAGAATTACAGTGCCTGTCGGTTGATTTTGAGTGAAGAGAGAGAAGTCAGCAGAGCTCCGTGTGAAATCAACCTCGCGAACCATTTTACTGAATTTGTCAAACCAAGCACGAGGAGATTCTTTGAGACCATATATAGGCTCTATTTGTTTGGGCGTTTCGCTGCTCCGTTTTGGGCAAATGCCGCCGGAAGGAGGGTAAACAAATGAATCTCCAGCGGCGTTTGCTCTGTTTCCACCTGCCCGCCTTGAGAAATGCCCCAAAAAGCTCTGTTTGGAGCAGTCACCTCCCCCCTCCGTTTTGAACACTCCATTTCCACCCGCCGGATCGACCCGCCACCGCTAAACCAAATGAAGCCATAGACTTCCGGAGATGACATACATGAGACTCCCCCGTGGTCTCAAACCCGGGTGGTTGGTGCATATAAACAGTCTCTTGGAGATCACTATTGAGAAAGACATTTTTGATGTACAGCTGATGTAGGGGCCATTGTTGATGCACAAGCGAGATCAGGACTCGAACAGTATTCAACTTGGCGACCAGGGAGAAGGTTTCGTCGTAATCAATACCATGTTGTTGAGTGAAACCCCTTTCCACAAAGCTGGCTTTGAGACGGTCAATAGTGTCATATGGAGCATGCTTAATAGCAAAGACCCCTTTGCAGCTAACACAAGACTGACCGGGAGGGAGAGGAACTAGGTCTCAAGTCTGGTTAGCCCAGAGGACTGTCATTTTCTCGTCTATGGTCGCACGTCACCCCGGGTGTTGGAGAGCTTCATGCAAAGAGTGAGGAATAGAAATGGTGGAGAGAGATGACAAATTTGAGAAGAGGCGGAGATAGGCGATGTAGGGAGACATAATTTGTCATTGGATGAGCCGTAGAGGGTGTTGTCGAATCATCAAGCCGCGGGATAGCATCGGTAGAAGGGAGCTGTTGTAGGGCATTTGTCCGGGATGAACGACGAGTATAAACACGAAGAAGTGGAGGAGGAGGTGGTGGAGGTAATGCTGGCACTGGGAGTGGAGGAGGAGGTGTGTATGGCAAAGTCGTGACGGGGACAGCCTGACGAGGAGTAGTGGAACGTGGAGGCAGTGTGGAGGAAGTGGAGTAGAAGGGTTGTGCCTCAAGAAAGGTGACATCTGCGGAGACGAGCACATTTTTGTCCGCAGGAGAATAGCAGACATATCCTTTCTGAGTGCGGGAGCAACCAACATACATTTTGTGGCTCGAGGGAAAAGATTGTCATGCGGTGGTCCAAGAAATTGGACATAGCAAGTACACCCAAAGACACGGGAAGTGAGGGAGAATGGAGACTTGAAAGGAAACAAGAAGCCGAACGGAGAAGCAAAGTCAAGCACGGAGGAGGACATGCGATTGATGAGATGACAAACAGTAAAGACAACAAAGTTCCAATATTTGGTGGGCACCTGCATTTACAACATAAGTGATCGAGTGACATCAAGTAGATGTTGATTCTTCCGCTTGGCCACACCGTTTTGCTGGGGGGGTATAAGCACATGAGATCTGATGAACAATCCTAAACTCGGTACATAAATTTGTGAAGGTGCGCGAATTATCTTTAAGGTAACAGAGAATTGTGTACGTGTCTCAGTAATAAAGACACGAAAGACATATGTCAGTTCAGTACGATCACGTAGTAGATAAAGTAATGCCAGATGCGAATAATCATCAATAAAAGTAACGAAATATCGATAATCAAAAACACTGGAGATTTTATAGGGCCCCCAGATATCATAATGTACTAAAGAGAACGGAGTAGTACTCCGATTACATGTAGGTGAAAAGGAAACACGATGCTGCTTGTCAAAGATACATGATTCACAGGAAAAATCATGCAAGAAGACACCAGGGAGAGCCTTCTTGAGAATCGGGAGAGGAACATGACCAAGACAACGATGCCAACCAACGGAGGGGACTGCAGAGAGGATAGTAGGGGAAACATCCAAGGGCTAAAGCTCATTCGACAACCGTCCTTTACCAATGATATTCCTTATTCGACGATCTTGCACAACAAAAGGCAAAGGAGAGAAGATTAGACAACAATCAAGGTCCTGAGCTAGCCTACTAACAGAGAGTAGATTGAAGGGTGATCCCGGAACATGAAGGACCGAGGATATGGAGAGAGTAGGAGTGAGCCGCAGGTCAGCAGTTCCAGACACCGGAGTTCTGTCGTCATTGGCCACAATGATGAACTAGAGATAATCATAGTGCATGTATTGAGGTGGCTTCTGGGAGGTAATGTGGTGAGTAGCACCGGAGTCCACGATACAGTGAGAGCTATGAGAGATATAGGATATACCTTCGGTGGAGAAAGAAGCAACCGAGCCAGACGAGCGATTAACAATGCCTTGGAGCTGCTGAAGTTGTAGGCGAAGGTCGTTGATATCTTGTTGGGTAGACGAGTGTGACTCAGTTGGAGTAGAGCCTGGGTGATAAGGAGCAACAACAGTTATAGCAGTAAAATGAGGAGGCAGACCATGCTTGCGGTAGCAGGTGGCTTCAAGATGACCATCCCGACTACAGTGGGTACACTTGAGAGTAGAGCGCCCCGCACGTCCTCAACCTCGAGACGTGAAGCGACCTCCCCGATTAGAAGAGCCACGAGCTGGAGGAGCATGAGTGGGTAAGAGGGGCTGCTGGAGCAGAGCCAAAGAGAAGCTGGCAGGAACCTCGGATGGTGGTGTAACCTTGAGCAGCATGGAGCAAACATCATATAAGGAAGGCTTAGTGGACGAGGAAAGAATTTGAGCCCTGACACTGTAAAGATGACTGGGAACACGAGCCATCATCATAACGATCCCAACAGCTTCCTTTTGTGTCCGCTGAGTAGCAAGATCTGTGGAGGGAGACTGATGTTATATCCAGGCTTCCACCAGAGTTTTAGCCTTCACAACAAAGTTAAGTAGCACGTGACTCCAGGGTCCAGTGATTGAAGAGCAGAGATAATGTCAAACAGGTGTTGTAAGCTGTCCTTGCCTGAGTAGAGAGAATGCAGTTCATCCCATATTTCCTTGGTCGTTTCATAGTACTTGGCCATTCGGTATGTCTCGATGTCCATGGAATTAAACATCCAGAATTGGACCCGGCCGTCATCACGGAGCCAGTCAGCAGGTTTGGCCCGAGTGAGATGATGGAGAAGACCTTTTAGTTTGTAGAACACGACGGACCAAATGGACCCATTCGACAAAATTGGCCTTTCCGCCGAGAGAAATAGTGGTTATGCGAAGCTTATCACGAATTTCAGAAGGCGGTGCAGCAACACGTGCGGGAAGGGAGGGAGGTGTCGTAGAGCCCATAGCAGCAAGAGAAGGGCGATCTGGCGACTAGAAGAAGGTGGTCGAGCGGCTAAAAGCAGGCGGACAACAGATGACGACTTGGCGACTAGAGGAGGGCAAGCCGCAGACAAGAGAAACAGACCGAGAAAATGCGGCTAGGAGAGCTCGCAGCGGCTAGAGGAGAAACAAGACGAGGCGACAACATAACGGCAGAGACCCGGCAGCCCGCGTCGAACAACAAGAAGGCCGGGTAGACCGCGCGACAAGCGACAAGGAAGAGGAGGTCGCAGCGGGCAGACCGCGCGACAAGCAACGACAAGGAAGAGGAGGTCGCAGCGGGCATACCGCGCGACAAGCAGCAGGAAGACCACGCGACAAACAACGACAAGGAATAGGAGGTCGCAGCGGGCAGACCGCGCGACAAGCAACGACAAGGAAGAGGAGGTCGCAGCTGGCAGAAGCCGAACCGGTCAAAAAAAGAAGTGGGGCCCAGAGGAATCTCTATAAATGGAGAGAGATGGGGAGGAGAGGGGGAGGATGTAGAGAAAAGAAGGAGAGAAGCGGGTAGAGAATAGGAAACCGCAATAGGAAGCGGACATCGCAGGAGCGGTTAGGGAAGAGAGACTGAGGTTAGCAAAAACACTAACCGCCTAGAGAAAGACAGATGGGCGGTTAGGGAAGAGGGACCGCGGTTAGCAAAAACACTAACTGCCTAGAGCAAGATCGATGGCTCTGATACCATGAAGAGAGAGATGCAAGAGAGAGAAAATAACCCAGAATTTTATTATTTTCTAAATACAAGAGTACATACACTTATATAGATAGAAAGAGAGGGAGAGCCTTCTGCATCTACAATGTGTGACTAAATAAAATATACATGGGCTCCTCCTAATGAGTTTTTTCATACATCTTAACAAAACTCTAGAGAGCAGCTGGACAACGTGGACCGCTCACAACTCATTTATTATGCTTCTAGATTGCCCACTCCTAGAAATGAATTCGGGCCTCTTGCAAGATAGCATGACACTATTGAATTATTCATTATACTTTTTAATAACTATTAGTTATTACACAAGTCTTCATATTGATTAATATTTGTATTAAAATCATTAAAATTCAAAAAAAATCTCATACCTCAGTTTTTGAATATTGCAAATCACGTATATGTATCCTATTATACCTGTTTCCATGCAAAATAGCTTGTCATCAATATGAAAACCCGCCAACAACTCCAGAAATGTAATCGCAAACCATATTGTCATCACCTACTATCCAATCCAATTGAGTCACTACATATTCAACTGACCCATCAGTCACAAAAACATTGATCTCTCATATCCTACTTAAGATAAATTACAAGGTCAGAAGATATACAAGCATCCTTGGCATCTATTATATTTTACGAACTCAAATGTTTCATGTGCAACTCTTCTACAATCTGCAGTGCTACTGTAGCTATTTTCAGACTTTCTGCTACCTCATGCTCTACCTCTAGAAAAGCACATCATCCTTTTTTTTCCTTTTAGCCACATCAACAGATGAAAGGTGGCAACAATTTTTTTGTGTGTTAGAAGACAGAGAATAATGATGTAAAGGCTCATTTATAGGCTCATTTCCTCTTTCTTCTTTAGTCCCACATCTATTATATAGGATTCTTTCTTCTTCACTTCTCCTATATATTTGTATTCTCACTTGTATTTGATTAAAGAAAAAGTATCTACAAGGTTGGCCTATTGATTTCTACATGGTATCAGAGTCACGTTTGATTTTTTTCTCCTATATAGGATTCTTTCTCCTATATATCTGTATTCTCACTTGTATTTGATTAATGAAGAAGTATCTACAAGGTTGACCAATTTGATTCGTGCCCTGCTGCGACCTCCTCCTTGTCGTCGCGACTTGCTTCTTGACGCCGCGACCTTCCTCAACTCGTCGCGGTCTCGCAGTCTTCTCTTCTTACCCGCTGCGGCCTTTTTCTCTACTCTGCTCCTGTCCGCGCCGACTTCTCTTAACCGCTGCTCTTGTTGCTGTGACTACCCGCTGCGACCACTTTTGAAATCGCGCGGGCTTATCGTGCAAGAGCTCTCCCTGCTCTACCGTTTGCGAGTTCTTCTTCGCCAAGTCTCGGCGACCTCTTCTATTCGCTCGCCTCACTGCTCCTCTTAACCGCTTGGCCTCTGCTTGGGTGCGGTCTGTTTCTACAACCGCACTGTTCGCTTCCTCATTCCCGTGGCTTTTGTCTTTACCCGTGGCGGCCTTCTCTTCTCGTCACGGATTTCTCTACCCGTCGCGGGCTCCGCCTCTTGGTCGCGGGCTCTTAACCGCTTGTGTGTTGACACCGAGACCGGGCGGCCTCCCTGCTTCTGTCACGACCCGTCTCGACAGAAGTCAAAGTGCGCTTTGAGACGAGTCATGATGCCACAGGCATGAGCGGAAAGAAAGTCATGTCTGCTAAGGCGGAAGCAGAGAAGCTGATAATAGTTTTAAAATAGTTACTATTGAGTAAAATAGCTTGATTTTTATGCGGAAATTTTTGAATTCATTAGTGAAAAGAGATTTGATGCACATGTACTTTGTAAAATTCATGTTTTACAGACTACTACAATAGTTCTCATGCGGTTATGATTCAACAGAGGGTGCACATACGTTAATTTTAGATTCTAGTACATAAATATTTAAGTAGCCTAGCATTTGTCCATGATAACAGAGAAAATGGCTGATTCCAATTATTACATAAAAGAATTAATTGACAGTAAAAGAAATGTAATCATAAAACCTGTAGCTTGATGCTGATCGGGGTCGAGGACCTGGCGGCGCTGCACGAATTCTAAGGCAATTCCAAAACATAAAGGAAAAGCCTCAGAACATTGAAATAAATAGGAGCACAGTAAGAGTAAAGTGCAGTAAGAGAAGCAGAAATATATGAGTGTATCAGTTTCTCATAAAGCTATGTTATTCGAGGCAAGCAAATAAAAATGCTAAACAAAACAAGTTAGTTTATTATACTACTCTGGAGTATAACATTTAGACGGACCAAGAGATGTCATTAGCGGTAATCAGTGGAAAGTGGAAGTGTTTTATTTGATGCACGTGATTCTGATGCAAGTCTGAACACAAGGCTTATCAAAATAATTGAGCTTGCTATGGCCATTTGTTGGTTTTCGTTGTCAGTCAAGCGGAAACTCGAGTCAAAGCATCACATCAATTGAACACTACATTTCACTGATTGTGTATGACATTAATGACTTCAAAGATTCATGATTTAGGAGATTCGTAACATGTCGAGCCCGGATGCAAATTTCGCGATACAACTGTACCAGATTAGAGTTCATGAACGCGGCAAGAGAGGACTTGAGTTATGGAGCCACATTCGTTCAATTCTTAGAACAGACCTAAGAAACCAGACAGACATCAGAAATCGAATTCGATGACAACAGATTTGATGACACAAGATTCTTCGTCACAAGATTCGACGACACGACAAAACCGGATAAGGAGCAATATATTTAGCGGGTTCAAGTATGTACGAGTGATATGATCGTCATACGCTACTTTTATGGACACTAAATATTCTTTTAGATTAGTCAATTCTCGGGCATAAATATCTTCCAAATAAACTGTATATATGTATATACGAGCATGACACAAATCACCAATCATTTAATCGTAGCAAGGAATCTTAACTGTATCCTTCAAAATAATTATTGTGGATGTTCACATAAACTATAGCTCTCCTAACCATCCATCAACTGGGATTCAATTCATGTAAGTGCGAATCCTAATGATACAATTCTTACAATTCCTAATAAGTCTCGTTAGGATATTCGTTAATCATTCCAAAAAAAAATCCAACATACATCAGTTTATACATCAAACAAGAAAATTCGTATAATCATAAGATCAGATCAAATAATTGAAATTCAATTATTTCAAGGGAGAGTGAGATCTCTACTTGCCTGAAAGAGGCTAAAACTGGCGGCGGCAAGCGAAAACAGAAATCCTGACTGGACCTGTTCAGGAACAATCACAGACAATATTTGATAAATAGACTTGACAGGGATCCAAAATGCTAGCACAAGCAATTAAACGATACATAACTAAATCGAGAGAGGGCTAAGAAATTTACCTCCCTCATGAGTGAGGGGAGAAGAGATTTCACGCGGAGATGAAGACTTGGCAGCGAATAGGTTGCGAAAACCCTAAATCGGAGAGGGATCCTTCACGAACCGACCATGGATGCGACGAACGATGCCGGAGAACACAATTACAACGAGAAACAAACGATCATTTAGGGCAAAAATCTGAATCATGGATTATACGCAAATTGGAGCACGCAAGTTCCAAAATAAATTCAAGGAGGGAAGAAAATGAGGGGAAAGAGAAAACCCTTACCAATAGGAACCAAATCGAGTCCAAAAATCTGAGTTGAGGAGGGTTTTGAGTGAAGCCCTAGGCGTAATCGGAGCCCAAGGAAGATGGAGAAGCGGCTGTCGGCCTTGGAGTAGAGGGATGAGGCGGCTGCCGGCCACCAGGAGGCGAGAAAAACCGCAGCCAGGCCTCAGAAAGAGAGGTTCGTCGATCTCCATGGAGGTGAGAAACCGACCAAGGAGGAAGGCCAGGAGAGATGTCGGCCAGAGAAAGTAGCGTACGGGAGGAAGGAGTCGGAGAAGGCGCCTGGAGCAGGAGGAAGAGGCGACCTGCGGGAGCTGCGGCTTGCGGTGGAGGCGGGATCGGGGTAGCCCTAGACAAGGCGGAAGCAGCGGGATGCGGGATTGGGAGAATCGTTGCGGGCTTGCGGGATTAAAAGAACGGGGGGGGGGGGGGGGGGGGGGCTCGTGTAGGTAGGAATTAGGTTAGGTTTTTTATAAATAATAATAAATAGGTTTTTTATAAAACCGGACCGTTACATTCTCCCCTACTTAGGAAGTTTCATCCCGAAACTTTCTGAGAATTCTCTGAATGAGGTAAAAAACAACGAAGATTCAGATAACATTCATTCCAACATGGTTTGCAGATCAAGGCATAGAAGTTAACTATGAATACAAGAAAACAGATAAAAGAACAAGCACGGAGACTTACTATGATCAAGAGAACAGTTGCGGATACTTGCAACGCAGGTCAGATTCAAGTTCATAGGAGAACTCTTTAGGCTTAGCGGTTCAGACATATACAAAAGATTGACTTCAGGGAGCACAAGAATTGACTTCGATTAGCCCAAAATTGAGCGGCAGAATGCGAGAATCCGGGAGCAAAAAGATCTTATACGGAGCAAATATAGAACGTCAACGGGGAAAAGTTGGAGGATGATTGAGTATCGACAGGAGTGAGTCAAACTGAAGTTGGAGAATCACCAGAAAACGCTGAAGCAATTCAGCAGAGCAATTAACAAGAAAAATTTCATTTTTTGCTGAAACTGAGAAACTATCTAGAAGAACATACAGGATGACCAGATAAAATTTACAAACATGCGAAACAGGAAGAACCAAAATACAAATACCAGAGGCTAGAAATTAGAAATTCTAACGCATTTCCTACTGTCAAGTACATAAATTATGTAATAATTACAGCATTTTCATTGGACAACTCTAGGTAATTTTCATACAAGTGCATCAATGAGAACATGTGTGATGTGAAGCATATAGTAAATCCATGTGTGTACAATCATTATTGTTGTTCTTGGCTTAACACTTGTGCAATAATTTATGATATGCATGCAAATGAATGGATACACATGACATGTTAAGGCCCATATCACTTAACATGTCATGCATATTAGGACTCTAATGTCAGTGCACTTGAAAATATTAAACCGCCTATACAATTTAATATTCGCAAGCGGTGTATATCCTAGTGGAAATTCATATGCACAAAAATGTTAAGTTTGCCCATAATCACTTAACATTCGTGTGCATACTACTCATGCTTATGAGTGAGTGTGTGCGTGTTTCAGCCGCGAACAACAAATAATGACAAGCTGAGTGAAGCAATGATATATGCTTATTTATATTTTTATCCGATGCAAATTTCAAAATATGAGGTTTAGAAAATACTTTTATCTTAGAAGCTAACCTCTCTAACCTCCCTCTGATACCAACTGTCACGACCCGTCTCGACAGAAGTCAAAGTGCGCTTTGAGACGAGCCATGATGCCACATGCATGAGCGGAAAGAAAGTCATGTCTGCTAAGGCGGAAGCAGAGAAGCTGATAATAGTTTTAAAATAGTTACTATTGAGTAAAATAGCTTGATTTTTATGCGGAAACTTTTGAATTCATTAGTGAAAAGAGATTTGATGCACATGTACTTTGTAAAATTCATGTTTTACAGACTACTACAATAGTTCTCATGCGGTTATGATTCAACAGAGGGTGCACATACGTTAATTTTAGATTCTAGTACATAAATATTTAAGTAGCCTAGCAGTTGTCCATGATACCAGAGAAAATGGCTGATTGTAATTATTACATAAAAGAATTAATTGACAGTAAAAGAAATGTAATCATAGAACCTTGAGCTTGATGCTGATCGGGGTCGAGGACCTGGCGGCGCTGCACGAATTCTAAGGCAATTCCAAAACATAAAGGAAAAGCCTCAGAACATTGAAATAAATAGGAGCACAGTAAGAGTAAAGTGCAGTAAGAGAAGCAGAAATATATGAGTGTATCAATTTCTCATAAAGCTATGTTATTCGAGGCAAGCAAATAAAAATGCTAAACAGAACAAGTTAGTTTATTATACTACTCTGGAGTATAACATTTAGACGGACCAAGAGATGTCATTAACGGTAATCAGTGGAAAGTGGAAGTGTTTTATTTGATGCACGTGATTCTGATGCAAGTCTGAACGCAAGCCTTATCAAAATAATTGAGCTTGCTATGGCCACTTGTTGGTTTCCGTTGTCAGTCAAGCGAAAAATCGAGTCAAAGCGTCACATCAATTGAACACTACCTTTCACTGATTGTGTATGACATTAATGACTTCAAAGATTTATGATTTAGGAGATTCGTAACATGTCGAGCCCGGATGCAAATTTAGCGATATAAATGTACCAGATTAGAGTTCATTAACGCGGCAAGAGAGGACTTGAGTTATGGAGCCACATTCGCTCAATTCTTAGAACAGACCTAAGAAACCAGACAGACATCAGAAATCGAATTCGATGACAGCAGATTCGATGACACAAGATTCTTCATCACAAGATTCGACGACACGACAAAACCGGATAAGGAGCAATATATTTAGCGGGTTCAAATATGTACGAGTGATATGATTGTCATACGCTACTTTTCTGGTCACTAAATATTCTTTTAGATTAGTCAATTCTCGGACATAAATATCCTCCAAATAAACTGTATATATGTATATACGAGCATGACACAAATCACCAATCATTTAATCGTAGCAAGGAATCTTAACTGTATCCTTCAAAATAATTATTGTGGATGTTCACATAAACTATAGCTCTCCTAACCATCCATCAACTGGGATTCAATTCATGTAAGTGCGAATCCTAATGATACAATTCTTACAATTCCTAATAATTCGCATTAGGATATTCGTTAATCATTCCAAAAAAAATCCAACATACATCAGTTTATACATCAAACAAGAAAATTCGTATAATCATAAGATCAGACCAAATAATTGAAATTCAATTATTGCAAGGGAGAGTGAGATCTCTACTTGCCTGAAAGAGGCTAAAACTGGCGGCGGCAAGCGAAAACAGAAATCCTGACTGGACCTGTTCAGGAACAATCACAGACAATATTTGATAAATAGACCTGACAGGGATGCAAAATGCTAGCACAAGCAATTAAACGATACATAACTTAATCGAGAGAGGGCTAAGAAATTTACCTCCCTCATGAGTGAGGGGAGAAGAGATTTCACGCGGAGACGAAGACTTGGCGGCGAATAGGTTGCGAAAACCCTAAATCGGAGAGGGATCCTTCACGAACCGACCATGGATGCGATGAACGATGCCGGAGAACACAATTACAACGAGAAACAAATGATCATTTAGGGCAAAAATCTGAATCATGGATTATACGCAAATTGGAGCACGCAAGTTCCAAAATAAATTCAAGGAGGGAAAAAACGAGGGGAATGAGAAAACCCTTGCCAATGGGAACCAAATCGAGTCCAAAAATCTGAGTTGAGGAGGGTTTGAGTGAAGCCCTAGGCGTAATCGGAGCCCAAGGAAGATGGAGAAGCGGCTGTCGGCCTTGGAGTAGAGGGATGAGGCGGCTGCCGGCCACCAGGAGGCGAGAAAAACCGCTGCCAGCCCTCAGAAAGAGAGGTTTGTCGATCTCCATGGAGGTGAGAAGCCGACCAAGGAGGAAGGCCAGGAGAGATGTCGGCCAGCGAAAGTAGCGTACGGGAGGAAGGAGTCGGAGAAGGCGCCTGGAGCAGGAGGAAGAGGCGACCTGCGGGAGCTGCGGCTTGCGGTGGAGGCGGGATCGGGGTAGCCCTAGACCAAGCGGAAGCAGCGGGATGCGGGAGTCGGCGGGATCGGGAGAATCGTTGCGGGCTTGCGGGATTAAAAGAACCGGGGGGGGGGGGGGGGGGGGTGGGCTCGGGTAGGTAGGAATTAGGTTAGGTTTTTTATAAATAATAATAAATATGTTTTTTATAAAACCGGGTCGTTACAGCTTCGCCTCGCTTTCTTCTGGTTGCGGTTTTCTCTCTTCTCTAGCGGCTTGTTCTCGCCGCTGTGGTTTGTTCTCACCGTTGTTATCTGTGCTACCTCTGTAGTAACCGCTGGTTCTGTCCGCTGGTTCTCACCGCTGGTTTCTGTGGCTAGTCACTGATCAGGATTATGGCTTCTGCCTCCACCACTGTTTATGAGATTGTTGTGTTGCGTGCTCAACTCCATCAGCTTCAAGAGGTAGTTCGTCGCTCCTCTGGCTTTGTAGCCTCGATCTTCCAGGAAGGTATATCGTGTCTCTCACACAACTTTCACTGGATTGTGGACTCGGGTGCTACAAATCATCACTCTCCACAGCAGCCGCCCAAATACTTAGATATTGCTTACCCCCAGCACATCACTATGGCCAATGGTGACCGGATCCCGATTTCTGGCACTGCTCATCTGCCTCTTACTCCTCTCTCCTTATCCTCGGTTCTTCATGTTCTGGGTTCTCCTTTTAATCTCTTTTCTGTTAGCCGTCTTACGCAAGATCTTGATTGTTGTGTTAATTTCTCCCGCTCTTCCTTTGTGGTGCAGGATCGGCTAATGCAGAATATACTTGGTAGAGGACGACTGTCTAACAAGCTATATCTTCTTGATGTTCCTCCCTCTGCTCTGACTACTGTCTCCACCACTGATTGGCATCGTCGTCTTGGGCATGCTCCTCTTCCAATTCTCAGGAAAGCTCTTCCTACTGCCCCCTTCATGAGTTCTTCTGTGAATCATGTATTTTTGGCAAGCAACACCGCGTTCCTTTTCTCCTTCCTGTACCCGGAGTGATACTCCTTTCTCCTTAGTTCACTCTGATATCTGGGGGGCTTATAAGGTCCCTAGCACTTTTGTGTATCGCTACTTTGTTACTTTTATCGATGATTACTCACGGGTCATCTGGTTGTATTTACTTTGTGATCGCACCGAGCTCCCAACCACATTCCGTACATTTCTTACGGAAACTCGCACGCAGTTCTCTACCTGTATCAAAACTCTTCGTAAAGACAATGCTCGCGAATATACTGGTCGCACCTTCTCCAATATATGCGTTGAATTCAGTATTATACATCAAACTTCCTGTGTCTACACTCCTCAACAAATTGGCATCGCGGAATGGAAGAATCGCCACCTCCTTGATGTAGTTAGTTCTCTTATGATCCAAATGCAGGTTCCTCCCATATATTGGAACTTTGCAGTCTCTACTGCTTGCACCTAATCAACTGCATGCCTTCGTTTGTCCTCAACTTTGTCGCACTCATTACTCTTCTTTACCTATCCACGAATCTCCTCTCTCACACCCGGGGTTTTTGGGTGTACCTGTTATGTCCACCATCTTGGTCCTTCCAATGACAAGCTAGCCCCTCGTGCTACGAAAGTCATGTTTGTTGGGTACTCCCGCACTCAAAAGGGATATGTCTGCTTTAATCCTATCACTGGAAAGGTAGTAGTGTCTGCTGATGTCTCATTTCATGAAAACCAACTATATCACGGAGGTCCTTTTGATTGTAACATCCGTAAAATTTGACGCAAAAATTATTTTAATTGTAGAATCGAGTCGCGACGGATTTTGATCGAGGCAGCGCGTCGTCGAGGTACGATATCAGTATGATCAAAATAATCGCGTTCGTTAATATGTGATTTATATCAGTCGTAAAGTTTGTGTGACACATTTTAATTTAATAGTGAAGCACAACACATTTCTATTGTCTTAAGGGGTCAATAGAGGTTGACACGTTTATGTGTGGGTTGCGTAAATAATCTACACCTCTTTGGGTGGATATAGGAGTGCCAATAGCAAGTCTCACCCTTTCCTCTAGCGGTTATTATCAAGCCCGCACTATGCCGATAAGTTAAAACCCGCTTGCCCGTATACTCAAATCCCGTAAGCATCATTTTCACGGGAGAAACCGCAAGCCCTCCGCCCAATTTTTGTGCCTCCCGTCTCCTGCACTCGACGCACCGCCGCCTCCCGCTAGCCCTAGCGGCGCCCTCCCCACTCCATTTTCTCAGCGTAAGCCCTTCGTCCTTGCTCTATGGGCGCCGGTGTGTGCTCTCCTTCCTTCCATTGCCGTGGGAGAACCAGTTTCTACCCTAATCGGTGGAATCAAGAGTGTCAAAGTTTGTTTTGGTTCCGATGAATTTTGTTCCTCTCTAGTCTTCATTCTTCATGGATATCCTTCTATTGGAAGTTAACCCGAATGTTTTTCGTATTTTTCCTCTTGCCCTAGTTAGGGTTTGGAGTTCTAGATCCACCGCTAATCTGGTGTTGGGCGCATTGTGAACCTTAGTCGCTCTCACGTAGAGATTTTTGGTGGCCTCGAGGCAAGGCTTCGGAAGTCCGCAGTACTCAGATTTCCTTCGGAAGAGGAAATGTCGCCGCGCCGAGTGTACGAGCGTTGAACCACTACTGTAAGGAATTCTAATTTTTTTTAGTTAGACGTATCAAGGGATTATTTTTATGTACCCATGTGTAAGTTCCGTACATGCACTATAACCATGTATAGTAAGGTGTGACGGTAGGAAAACGGTCGCGGAATTGGTTGTAGGGTAACCCCTTTTCCAAGACTCTAATAGTCAGTCATATATGCAAGTGTTAGGTACGAAACTTTTACACGTTTGCGTAAGTTTGGAAATTTATCTAAGTTAGAGCGTGAATGTCCCTTCTAGTCGACCACAAAAAAAGCAAGGGTCGCACAGTAGTACACCAAGCGATGTCCCAAGCAGGGTAGCATTAGACCGAAAAAGGGTCAGTAATCACGCATAAGTCTCCTCGTGCTAGGTAGAGACGCACTACCTTTCTCATAGGGCATATGAAATCCTATGAGTAGTAGAGTCTTGGGAGTTGACTCCCCTTTGAGACAGTTAGTAGATTCGAGACCGTGTCCGCGCGACACCAGAATAATTGAGTTCGTCAGATGGTCTCAGGTCGTCAGATTTCAGTTGCGCGTTAGGAGCTACTCTGTCTAGAACCTTTCAAGTAGAAGTGCAGATTAGAAGCCACGTAAAACTCAAACATAGACCTGACGTGAGACAGCGCACTATTTAGTGAACGCCGGGGCTTCGGTAAATGTAATGAAAACTCATGAACGTAGAACGAGTAGGTCTGTTGACCAGGAAGCATAGTAAACGCATGTATATCATAGTATAAAAGTTTTAATGAACAAAACCATTTTTCAAAAGACATGCATTCATCATTTAAGAAAAAATTTTAGTGTCACTAGGAGGAGTTATTTTTCCTAACTCTAACCTCTCGTGGGCAATGTTTTTACAGGTGACCCGGGTGGAAAACTACGCCTAGGATGAGCGTCTTTGTGGTGTCAGTTGTAGCTGTTTTCCCTTTTTAGTTTTTTTTTCAGTATACCCTTGTAACCTTGGATATTGTATTTGATTAATCCTTGAAATATCATGTATGAGACTTATTATGATATTTCAGACTTACAGTATTTTCATCTTAATTCATGTTTAGCGGCTCCGTGAATCCGGCATACAGGTATGTGTTTACCCTTAGTTTTCATTAATAGCTTCCGTTGTAAGTTTAAAATTTTTAGTAGTTTCTTCTTTATACCTGCTGTATATTAGTTTTGATACTGTTTTCTAGTTTTTTTTATATCGCTGACCCGGCCGGATGGCTGATTATTGTAAAACTGGAAAGGGGTGTTACAAATTGGTATCAGAGCTAAGTTTAGGATCTCTGGACCCAAGAAAGATTCACATAGTCATAGGAGTGTGTAAGAGTAAACACAATGTTTTAAAAACCGGACCGGACCGGACGGTCCGACCGGTTGAACCGCCGACCGGTCCTCCGGGCGGTCCGGTCTGGTTCCTAAAACCGGCCTGGCCAAGAACCGGCCAGGAACCGGAAAACCGGCCGGTTGAACCGAATAACCGGAAACCGGGCCGGTTTTTGGCTAACCGGGCGGTTCACAAAATGAGCATTAATTTTAGGCGTTTGTTAACCGCAGCCCGTTATTGGCTAGTTGCACCCCAAAATCTCATAATTTTTCGCTCCTTTTCGAAATACGTCTTGTACATGCAATATTAGGAAAAGTGCTCAACACGAAAGTTGTAGATCTCGTCAAGATCTACAACTTTTGTGTTGATCACTTTTCCTAAAAATGCATGTGCAAGACGTACTTTCGAAATATGCTCAGGTTTGCGCCTTTCAGAAATACGCCCTGTACATGCAATTTCAGGAAAAGTGTTCAACACGAAAGTTGTAGATCTCGTCAAGATCTACAACTTTCGTGTTGAACACTTTTCCTAAAATTGCATGTAAAAGACGTATTTTGAAAAAGTGTGAAAAGTTATGAGATTTTGGGGTGCGACTAGCCAATAACGGGTTGCGGTTAACAATCGCCTAATAAAGAAATTAACAATCGTCTAATAAAAGTGTGAAAAGTTAGGAGACTTTGCGGTCATTAATGTCAAAACGGTTCAACTCTGGTTCAACCGGTCAAACCGGTTAAAACCTTGAACCTCTCTCATGACCGGTTCTATGTCCGGTCCGGTTCTCAAAACCTTGAGTAAACACTTGTTAGTAGAGTATTTAAGTTGTGTATACGCCCTAGTTTTTGCAAGGGTATGAAATTATTTGCTAAGCCAAGTCTCCCAGATGCATGGTAAATAATCATATTTCTTTTATATGTTCTATCAGACACCACGAGTCAGTGAACCGGGTGAATCTTCACATCAGGACCCTGCTCTTAATGCGACCATGGGAGACGTTGCCGTGCCACAGGTACCACCAGTTCCAACAGCTCCAGAGGGCACTGACATAGCGTCTCAGATTGTCAAGGCGGTCATTGTTGCCTTGATGGAGTATCAAAGAGGATTGACTGCAGGGTTTCCAGCTCCAGTACAAGTACCAGCCCCTGCAACAGCTCCTGCGCCAGCACCCGTGGAGATGACCCTGGAACGCTATTTGAGGAACTTTAGAGAGCTTCAACCCTCGAACTATAGGGGGGATGAGACCCCGATGGACACTGACGATTGGATAGCAAACACAAGAGACCTGTTGAACGTAATGGAGTGCCCGGAGAACAAGAAGGTTCCTCTGACAGTTTTCCTCCTCCGAGGGGAGGCAAAGGTCTGGTGGGACAATTACCGGACAGATGACCATGCAGGTAAATCGTCATGAAAATTTTCTCTTATTTTAGAAAGTGATGTGTTCTTTATAAATGGTATGACCATGCTTTTTGGTCAGGTTGTACGCCGGACATGTTTACGTGGGGCGAGTTTTATAGGGCCCTTGCAAATTGGTTCGTGCCTACTTCCACACGACGAGGTCTCCCGGAGAGATATCTTAGAGACTACCGGTGGGATAAGAATGTTACTGAGTACGAGCGAGAGCTTACCCATCTGGCTCGTTATGCGGGCGTGATGCAGGGAGATCAGGCTGAGAAGTGCAGGCACTTTGTTGATGGCTTGCGTGACTCGTTGAGATGGTCGTTGATGACCATGGTCAACGCAGACTACAGGAGCTTAGTGGATACGGCTCGCAGGCTGGAGGCTGATCAGCAGAAGGTTCAGAAGCAATGTAGTTTCCGTACGAAGCAGTCTCAGGATTCGCATTAGCCGCAGCAGAGCAGGAATGACCAAGGGAAGAACTGAAACAAGAAGCAGAAGCCTGATGCTAAGAAGAGTGGTCAGTTTGGAGATAGGAGCAAGGGCTACCCCTCTTGTCCCAAGTGTCAGCGTCGCCATCCAGGAGAGTGTTTGACCAGCGCAGGCGTGTGTTACAAGTGCTGACAACCTGGACACATAGCTCGCTATTGTCAGAAAGTTGGCGCGACTCAGGTAAACCAAAACCTAGTTGTATACACTGCTTTATTTTATTACGGTAAATAACAAATGTAACTCGTTCCTGCAGTACAAGTTCGAGGTTGGTGGCCCAAGCCGAGTAGACAAGGGCAAAGTTTTGATGATTACTGACGGGAGGCCACAACAGGGACGAGATCTAGTGCAGCCCAGAGCGTATGAGCATGGTCAGCAGCAGGCAAAGGATCAGGAAGACGTAGTGACGGGTAAGTGTTTATCTTAATAAATAAACTTTATTTAATCCTTTGTAGTGACACACTCATCATCTTTTGTAAATCATTCATGTAGGTATCCTTATGATTCGTAATTTACCCTCCAAGATTCTGTTCGATACGGGCGCCTCGCACTCGTTCATCGCGGAATCTCTAGTGCGTAAGCTAAATTTAGAAGTTTGTCCAGAGACAGTACCACAAGAAGTCATGATGCCGAATGGATCCCTTCTGCAGACCAGAGATAAGTGCAGGGTACCAGTGCAATTTGGTGATACCGAGATTATCGTAGAGGCCTTGCAGCTTCCTATTGCTGGTTTTGATCTGATCGTTGGAATGGATTGGCTTTCGGCAGTCAACGCCAGGATGGACTGTAAAGCGAAGCAGATACAGTTTGAGGGCCCCAACCAGACTGCATTTACCTTCCAAGGCTTGAAGAGAGTAGCGATGATGATCATCTTCTCGGTCCAAGCTAGGAGGTGCATTTCGAAGGGTTGCGAAACTTTCTTAGTACTGATGAATGCGGAGGCTAAGGCTGACTTGTCAGAGGTACCGGTGGTGCAGGAATTCCCCGCTGTCTTCCTGAAGAGCTCCCTGGTGCCCCTCTAGATAGAGAGATTGAGTTCCCGATAGACCTACAGCCCGGGCCTACACCGGTAGCCAAATCCCCCTACCGGATAGCTCCAAGAGAACTAGCGGAGTTGAAGAGCCAATTGCAGGAGTTGCTTGATTTGGGCTTTATACGTCCCAGTACTTCACCTTGTAGTGCTTCAGTGCTATTTGTGAAAAAGAAAGACGGTAGTCTGAGATTGTGCATAGACTACCGTGAATTGAACAAACTGACAGTAAAGAATAAATATCTGATTCCTAGGATTGATGATTTGTTCGACCAATTGGTGGGTTCGTGCACTTTTTCCAAGTTAGATCTGAGGTCGGGCTACCATCAGTTGAGGATTCGGGAAGTGCATGTTCAGAAGACGGTCTTCAGTACCAGATATGGATACTTCGAGTTCGTGGTCATGTCGTTCGGGCTGACCAATGCCACTTCAGTACTTATGGACCTGATGAACAGGGTGTTTCGGGAGTACTTGTACCGTTTCGTTATCGTCTTTATAGATGATATCCTGGTGTTCTCAAAGAGTGCAGAAGATCATGTCGCACATCTCAGGATTGTATTGAACACCCTCAGGAAGAACTAGCTCTATGTCAAGTTTACAAAATGTGAGTTTTGGCTTTCAGAGATTGCATTCTTAGGTCGTGTCATCAGTCAGAAAGGGGTTAGTATTGATCCGAAGAAGATAGAAGTCATTAAGGATTGGTCAAGGCCGACGACAGTCTCAGAGGTTCGCAGCTTTTTGGGTCTAGCTGGTTATTACAGAAGATTCATCAAGGACTTCTCAAATATAGCCTTACCACTGACTTCTCTCACCAGGAAGGGTAAGGGCTTGGATTGGACAGTTGAGTGCGAGTTGGCTTTTGAGGACTTGAGGGGCAGGCTGATGACCGCGCAGATCTTGAGTTTACCATCAGGGCCCGACGGGTTTCAGATTTATAGCGATGCGTCATGTCAGGGTTTGGGATGTGTTCTCATGTATCATGGAAAGATCGTAACTTATGCCTCGAGACAGTTAAAGGTTCATGAGAGGAACTATCTCGTGCATGACTTGGACCTTGCGGCGGTCATCCATGCTCTGAAGATTTGGAGGCACTATCTCTATGGAGTGCGTTGCGAGATCTTCACTGATCATAAGAGCCTCAAGTATATCTTTGATAAGCGGGAGCTCAATTTGAGGCAACGCAGATGGTTAGAGTTCTTATCGGACTACAACATAGACATTCAATACCACCCAAAAAAGGCGAACGTTGTAGCTGATGCCCTTAGCAGTATAAGTTCGTGTTTCTCACTTCTCACTCAGCAGAAGGAGTTAGTGCGGGAACTGGAAAGACTGGACATCATTGTTGTGTCACGTTGTAGTTTTGGTTCTGCAAGGTTGAGTTGGATGGAGATTACATATGATATTAAGGATAAAATCAGGACTGCTCAACCTTTGGATCCAAAGATGGCAGAGATTTGGATCTCAGTGCAGACGGGTCAGAAGGAGAGATTCACTATTCAGGACGATTTGTTATTGCATGATGGAGGGGTGTGTATCCCCGATGGTAGTCACCTTCGCGAAGACATTCTATTTGAGGCACATAATTCCAGATATTCTATACATCATGGCAACACGAAGATGTATGCGGATCTCAAGAAGGTAGTCTGGTGGCCGGACTTGAAAGGTGATGTTGCTGATTATATAGGGAAGTGCGAGACGTGCAAGTTGGTTAAGGCCGAGTGCAAACGGCCTGAAGGCAAGTTGCAGCCACTTCCCATTCCCGAGTGGACTTTTGAGGATATACCCATGGACTTCATCCATGGTCTTCCAAGATCGCAGAGTGGGAATGACTCCTTATGGGTTATAGTTGATCGGCTTTCTAAGGTCGCTCATTTCATTCCTCTTAGGAAGATGGATCAAGGTCTGAAACTGGCACAGTTATATATAGACGAGATAGTTCGACTTCACGGTGTTCCCAAGACTATTGTTTCAGATCGAGATAACAGGTTTACCTCCAGGGAGTGAAGATACGTTCAGGAGTGGTTGGATACCAAGTTACATTTCAGCACCGCTTCCCATCCTCAGATAGATGGACAGACTGAGCGCACAAATAAGACTTTGGAAGATTTGCTACGGATGTGCATATTGGACTTTGGAGAGAAGGAGAAATATGTCACACTTGTGGAGTTCTCCTACAATAACAGTGTTCAGACGAGTATTGGGATGACATCGTTCGAGGCAGATCTTAGTATTGTGGTTAGACCAGTCAGAATCGTGAATTCAAGGATACAGAAACTCAGGAACAGAGAGATTCGCATGGTCAAAGTCTTTTGGATGAACTGTGTCCGTCCAGAGTATACTTGGGAACGAGAGGATAAGCTTAAGAGCAATGCAAATTATACTTTCCTCTTTGATTCAGGTATGGTTACAATTTTCGAGGACGAAAATTTTGTTAGGAGGGGAGATTTGTAACATCCGTAAAATTTGACGCAAAAATTTATTTTAATTGTAGGATCGAGTCGCGACGGATTTTGATCGAGACAGCACGTCGTCGAGGTACGATATCAGTATGGTCAAAATAATCGCGTTCGTTAATCTGTGATTTATATCAGTCGTAAAGTTTGTGTGACACATTTTAATTTAATAGCGAAGCACAACACATTTCTATTGTCTTAAGGGGTCAATAGGGGTTGACACATTTAGGTGTGGGTTGCGTAAATAATTTACACCTCTTTGAGTGGATATAGGAGTGCCAATAGCAAGTCTCACCCTTTCCTCGAGCGGTTATTATCAAGCCCGCACAATGCCGATAAGTTAAAACCCGCTTGCCCGTATACTCGAATCCCGTAAGCATCATTTTCACAGGAGAAACCGCAAGCCCTCCGCCCGATTTCCGTGCCTCCCGTCTCCCGCACTCGACGCACCGCCGCCTCCCGCTAGCCCTAGCGACGCCCTCCCCCACTCCATTTTCTCAGCGTAAGCCCTCCCTTCTTCTTCTTCTACGGGCGCCGGTGTGTGCTCGCCTTCCTTCCGTTGTCGTGGGAGAACCGGTTTCTACCCTAATCGGTGGAATCAAGAGTGTCGAAATTCGTTTTGGTTCCGGTGAGTTTTGTTCCTCTCTAGTCTTCATTCTTCATGGATATTCTTCTATTGGAAGTTAACCCTAACGTTTTTCGTATTTTTCCTCTTGCACTAGTTAGGGTTTGGAGTTCTAGATCCACCGCTAGTCTGGTGTTGGGCGCATTGTGAACCTTAGTCGCTCTCACGTAGAGATTTTTGGTGGCCTCGAGGAAAGGCTTCGGAAGTCCGCAGTAGTCAGATTTCCTTCGCAAGAGGAAATGGCGCCGCGCCGAGTGTACGTGTGTTGCACCACCACTGTAAGGAATTCTAATTCTTTTTAGTTAGACGTATCAAAGAATTACTTTTATGTACTCATGTGTAAGTTTCGTACATGCACTATAACCATGTATAGAAAGGTGTGACGGTAGGAAAACAGTCGCGGAATTGGTTGTAGGGTAACCCCTTTTCCAAGACTCTAATAGCCAGTTCATATATGCAAGCGTTACACGTTCGCGCAAGTTTGGAAATACATCTAAGTTAGGGCGTGAATGTCCCTTCTAGTCGACCACAAGAAAAGCAAGGGTCGCACAGTAGTACACCAAGCGATGTCCCAAGCAGAGTAGCATTAGACCGAAAAAAGGTCAGTAAGCACGCATAAGTCTCCTCGTGCTAGGTAGAGGCGCACTACCTTTCTCATATGGCATATGAAATCCTATGAGTAGTAGAGTCTTGGGAGTTGACTCCCCTTTGAGACAGTTAGTAGATTCGAGACCGTGTCCGCGCGACACCAGAACAATTGAGCTCGTCAGATGGTCTCGGGTCGTCAGATTTCAGTTGCGCATTAGGAGCTACTCTGCTTAGAACCTTTCAAGTAAAAGTGGAGATTAGAAGCCACGTAGAACTCAAGCATAAACCTGACGTGAGACAGCGCACTAGTTAGTGAACGTCGGGGCTTGGGTAAATGTAATGAAAGCTCATGAACGTAGAACGAGTAGGTAAGTTGACCAGGAAGCATAGTAAACGCATGCATATCATAATATAAAGATTTTAATGAACAAAACCATTTTACAAAAGGCATGCATTAATCATTTAAGAAAAAGTTTTAGTGGCACTAGGAGGAGTTATTTTTCCTTACTCTGACCCCTCGTGGGCAATGTTTTTATAGGTGACCCAAATGGGAAGATACACCTAGGATGAGCGTCCTTATGGTGTCAGTTGTAGCTGTTTTCCCTTTTCAGTTTTTTTTTATTTTAGTATACCCTTGTAACCTTGGATATTGTATTTGATTAATCTTTGAAATATCATGTATCAGACTTATTATGTTATTTCAGACTTACAGTACTTTCATCATAATTCATGTTTAGCGGCTCTGCGAATCCGGTATACAGGTATGTGTTTACCCTTAGTTTTCCTTAATAGCTTCCGTTGTAAGTTTAAAATTTTTAGTAGTTTCTTCTTTATATCTGCTGTGTACTAGTTTTGATACTGTTTTCTAGTTCTCTTTATATCGCTGGATCGGCCGGATGGCTGATTATTGTAAAACTGGGAAGGGGTGTTACAAATTGCACTTTTTGTAACGGCTTCCCCAGCCCACGCTCGCAAGGACGGCCACCGGCACCCCCAGCACCATGCTCGAAAGGGTTCAGCCTAACCAGGTATGTAGACCATGTACCCCAACCCCTCTCCATCCACAAGCGGGTTGTTGAGACCGGGGATCGAACCCGAGACCTCTTTGATATGAAGTTTTCAAACCGCTCCTCATCACCAACTGAACTGACCCGGTCGGATGGCTGATTATGCTTTGATGATGTTTCTTAGTTCTCTTTATATCGCTGACCCGGCCGGATGACTGATTATTGTAAAACTGGGAAGGGGTGTTACAAATTGCACTTTTTGTAACGGCTTCCCCAGCCCACGCTCGCAAGGACGGCCTCCGGCACCCCCAGCACCATGCTCAAAAAGGGTTCAGCCTAACCAGATCTGCAGACCATGCACCCCAACCTCTCTCCATCCACAGGTGGGTTGTTGAGACCGGGGATCAAACTCGAGACCTACTTGATAAGGAGTTTTCAAACCACTCCTCATCACCAACAGCCCGCCTGTGTATGGAGAGGGGTTGGGGTGCATGGTCTGCAGACCTGGTTAGGCTGAACCCTTTTCGAGCGTGGTGTTGGGGGTGCCGACGGTCGTCCTTGCGAGCGTGGGCTGGGGAGGCCGTTACATTGATCCCCTTCTTCCTTCTCTGCTACCTCGACGAATCATTCCTGTAACGTCTTCGCTTCCACCATTTCTCCCTACTCCTCTACTTCCGAGTCCTACACCAATATCCTCTGAACCCGTCCCCTCCAAACCTCCTATCATTGAAGTTTACACTCGTCGTCCTCCTCGTCCAGCTGCCCCGCAATGGCTTCCCTCTACCGATGTGATCTCGCGGCCTGTTGATCCGGCCTCCTCCCTGATGGCCCATCCCTTGGCCAATTATGTCTCACTACATCGGCTCTCTCCACCTCTTCTTACCATCTCTCTCTCTCTCCTCTATCTCTATACCTAACTCTGTGCAGGAAGATCTCCAGCATCCGGCGTGGCGTGTCGCCATAGATGAAGAAATGATTGCTCTGTGGGGTAACCATACTTGGGATCTTGTGTCTCCTCCTCCTGGCCACAGTTGTGTTAGCTGCAAGTGGATCTTTACAATCAAACATGTCGCAGATGGGACATTTGATCACTTAAAGGCTCGTCTTGTGGCACAGGGTTTTAGTCAACAGTACAAGCTTAATTATGAGAAAATGTTCTCCCCAGTCGCGAAATTAAATACGGTTCGGGTCTTGCTCTCTTTAGTTGTTCATCGTCACTGGCCTCTCCATCAGCTGGATGTCAAGAATGCCTTTTTGAATGGCGATCTTCTTGAAACTGTCTATATGCAACAACCGCCCGGGTTTGAGACCAAGGGGGAGTCCCGTGTTTGTTTACTTCGCGAATCCATTTATGCTCTCAAACAATCTCCACGGGCGTGGTTTGACAAATTCAGCAAGGTTGTTTGTGAGGTTGGCTTCAAGCAAAGCTCGGCAGATTCTTCTCTCTTCACTCGTCACCAATCAACGAGGACTACAATACTTCTTGTCTATGTGGACGATATTCTGATCACTGGTGATGACTCCGCTGGGATACAACAGGTTACGCAACATTTAAACTCTATTTTTCAAATCAAAGATCTGGGAAATCTTCGATATTTTCTTGGAATAGAGGTAGCGCAGCGACCTGATGGTCTTGTCTTATCCCAGCATAAGTATTGCATTGACCTTCTGCAAGATGCTGGTCTCTCAGGTTGCAAACCAACGGAAACCCCGATAGAAGTCAACCATAAGTTGTGTGCTCAGGGATCTGAGGCTGACTCTCTACTGCCAAATCCAGAATACTATCGTCGTCTTGTGGGAAAATTGATATACCTAACCGTTACAAGACCAGATATATCATTTGTGGTTGGAGTGGTTAGTCGGTTCATGCATACCCCACGGGTTTCCCACCTTCAGGCAGTGGAACGGATTCTCAGATATCTGAAGACTGCTCCTGGGCAAGGACTTGTGTATAAGTCATCTTCCTCCATTTCTCTTATTGCATACTCTGATGCGGACTATGCGGGCTCATTGGATGATCGACGTTCAACTACTGGTTTTTGCACCTACTTTGGAGGAAATCTTATCACATGGCGGAGTAAGAAGCAGACGGTGGTTGCTGGCTCGTCTGCTGAAGCTGAGTACCGTACGATGACTGTCGTTACATCTGAACTAACCTGGCTAGAAAGTCTTCTAATGGATTTGAGAGTTAAATTGTCATCACCATCGACGTTGTTTTGTGACAGTCAAGCTGCAATACATATTGCGAAGAATCCTGTGTTCCATGAGCGGACTAAACATATTGAGGTTGATTGTCACTTTCTTCGGGACAAGGTTCAATCAAATGTGCTAAAGCTTGATCATGTTCCTGCGTCTGGGCAAGTTGCTGACATCCTTACCAAGGCTTTACCTCGAAAATTGTATTGTCAATTCTTGTCCAAGCTTGGTGCCTACGACTTGTAAGCTCCATCTTGCGGGGAAGTGTTAGAAGATGTAGAAAAGGCCTGAAACTTGTGTATATTGATTGAGTATATAAATACAAAGAGAGTATACAAATATATAGGAAAGAAAGAGAGGAAATAAATCATATACAAGATGTGGGACTAAAGAGGAGAGAACAAGAAAATGGGCCCAAAACATGGGCCTAATACAAGGGCTATTCTAACACTCCCCCGCAAGCTGGAGCGTACAAATCGTATGCACCAAGCTTGGACAAGCATTGATAGAAGGATGCTTTGGGAAGAGCCTTTGTGAGGACATCTGCAACTTGTTCTGTCCCTGGAACATGCTTTAAATCGAGCTTCTTCATTTGAACCTTTTCTCGAACGAAGTGGCAATCAACTTCAATGTGCTTCGTTCTTTCGTGGAAGACTGGGTTCTTGGCGATATGTATAGCCGCTTGGCTATCACAAAGAAGTAGAGCAGGAGAAGGTAATTTAACACCCAGGTCAGTGAGAAGACTTTCAAGCCATGTGAGTTCGGATACAACAGAAGCCATTGCGCGGTATTCTGCCTCAGCCGATGAGCGAGCAACGACCGCTTGTTTCTTGCTTCGCCATGTAATATTTATTTTTCCAAATGTCCCCCAAAGTATGTGCAGAAACCACTAGTAGACCGCCGGTCATCAAGAGAGCCTGCATAGTCCGCATCGGAGTATGCCACTAAGGTAGGAGCAGACGAGGAAGTCCGGTACACAAGTCCTTGACCCGAGGCTGTTTTTAAGTACCTCAGAATGCGTTCAACAGCCAGAAGATGAGACTTGCGAGGAGAGTGCATGTATCGACTGACAAGACCAACAGCAAAGGAAATATCTGGTCGGGTAACAGTAAGATAGATCAACTTGCCAACAAGTCGTCGATAATATTCAGGGTTCTGGAGGAGAAGATCTGAGTCAGAAGCCTGAGCACACAACTTGTGGTTCACATCCATGGGGGTATCACATGGCTTACACCCTAAGAGGCCAGCATCATGAAGAAGATCAGTACAGTATTTCCGTTGAGATAGAATGAGGCCGTCCGGTCGCCTGGCAACCTCAAGTCCCAGAAAATATCGCAGAGTCCCCAGGTCCTTTGTCTGAAAGACCGAGTTCAGATGTGCTTTGACTGTATGTATCCCTTGGGAGTCATCTCCTGTGATGATGATGTCATCAACATATACTAATAGAAGGACCGTCCCTGATGGTCGGTGACGAGTGAAGAGCGAGAAATCAGCCGAGCTACGGCTAAAGCCGACAGCGTGAAGTACTTTACTGAATTTCTCAAACCAGGCCCGTGGAGATTGTTTGAGACCATACAGAGCCTTGCGAAGGCGGCAAACCTGAGACTCCCCCGTGGTCTCAAACCCGGGCGGTTGTTGCATGTAGACCGTTTCCTGGAGATCCCCATTTAAGAAAGCATTCTTAACATCAAGCTGAAAGAGAGGCCACCGGCGATGAACAGCGACAGAAAGAAGGACCCGAACGGTATTGAGCTTGGCGACCGGAGAGAAGGTTTCCTCATAGTCGAGCCCCTGTTGTTGAGTGAAGCCGCGAGCGACAAGGCGAGCCTTCAGACGGTCGATCGTCCCATCAGCATCATGTTTGATGACAAAGACCCACTTGCACCCTACCGGTTTGTGACCCGGAGGGAGGGGGACAACGGACCATGTCTGGTTAGCCCAGAGAGCAGACATCTCTTCTTCCATGGCGGCCCGCCAGCCCGGATGGTTAAGCGCCTCCTGTACAGAGTTAGGAACAGAAACCGAAGAAAGAGAAGTAGCAAAGGTGTGCAGAGGTGGAGAGAGGCGATGAAGAGAGACATAAGCCTCCAGAGGATGAGCAGTGGAGGGCGTTACCTGATCAGAGGGACGCGAAGCATCCGTGGTAGAGGTCGGCGGCAGAGGGGCGACGGAACAGGGAGGGCGACGAGAGTAGACCCGGATAACGGGTGGTTTGGTGGTAGAAGGAGCGGGTGGAGGAGAGAGCGGGGGTGGTGGTGGAGTAGCAGGAATAACGGGACGAGGGATGGACGGCGGGAGAGGAGGCGTTGGTGGAGCAGTAGGGAAAGGAGCAGGAAAGAACGGTTCGTCTTCCCGGAAGGTAACGTCCGCAGAGACAGTGACCTTGCCGGTAGTGGGTGAGTAACAAACATAGCCCTTCTGGGTGTGGGAGTAGCCAACAAAGATGTGTTTCGCCGCCCTGGGGTCCAATTTATCGGTGGAGGGCCCGAGGCAGTGGACATAGCAGGTGCTGCCGAAGATACGGGGCGAGAGAGGGAAAGCCGGAGTGGAGGGAAACAATATGCTGAAGGGGGTCGCATAATTGAGGACAGAGGAAGGGAGGCGATTGATGAGAAAGCAGGCAGTGGAGACCGCAAAGTTCCAGTAAGCTTTAGGCACATGCATTTGGATCATGAGGGAGCGGGCAACATCCAATAAATGACGGTTCTTGCGTTCGGCAACCCCATTTTGTTGCGGGGTATACGCACAAGAGGTTTGATGGAGAATCCCGTATTCCGTACATAAGGTGGTAAAGTCGTGGCTGGTGTACTCACGAGCGTTATCAGTACGGAGAGTTTTGAGGGTGGTATGGAATTGTGTCCGGGTCTCGAGGACAAAGGCCCGAAACACCCGGGGAAGCTCGGAGCGGTCGCGAAGTAAGTAGAGCCACGTGGTGCGGGAATGATCATCAATAAAGGTTAGAAAATAACGATAACCACATATACTAGGAATCCGAAATGGACCCCAAATATCCGAATGAACAAGATCAAAAGGAGCCGCACTCCGAGTACAATGCGAAGGAAACGAAGAACGTGTTGTTTGCCGAGAATACATGAATCACACTGAAAAGACGTAAAAGAAAGATCTGGAAGAGCCCGCTGGAGAACTGACAGAGGGGCATGACCAAGGCGGCGATGCCAGGCAGTGGAGGAGACGGAAGACAGAGCGAGTGGAGAGGCATCGAGAAGGTAGAGCCCATTCCGCAGCTGACCTTTACCAATGGTAGTCCGCGTCCGTCGATCCTGTATAACAAAGAAGAGGAAGTGAATATAACAGAACAATCCAAGTCACTCGTAAGACGCCCAACAGAGAGTAAGTTAAAAGGGAACTCGGAACATGAAGAGCCGAGCGAAGAACGAGAGATGGGGAAATAGAAAGATCAGCCGAGCCGGAAACAGGAACCAGCGCCCCATTGGCCACGGTGATGGACTTCGGAGAAGGAGAACCCGAGTACTTGGCAGGTCGTTGCGAAGTAATGTGATGAGTAGCGCCAGAGTCCATAATCCAATCCGGGCTGTGGGAGAGACAAGCAGTACCTGTGTGGGAGACAGAGGCGACGGAGGCCGAGGGGGGATTGAGCAGCCCCTGGAGATGTTGTAGCTGAAGGCGGACGGTCTCGAGATCCGGAGGAGCATCAGTAACGGCAGAAGCCGTCGGGCGAGGGGGGTAGCCGAGTTTCTTGTAACAAGCCGCCTCAAGATGGTCATCCCGGCCGCAGAAGGAGCACTTTGGCCGGCCACGGCCGCCACGGCCACGGCCCCGCGAGCCCAACCGTCCCCCCCGAGTAGAAGGAGGAGGAGGAGAGGGTAAGAGCGGAGGGGCATGCTGAAGGAGAGCCGGTGGAGAAGGAGCTGGAGGATCTGGAGGAGGCGAAACCCGGAGAAGCATGGAGCAGACATCCGAAAAAGAGGGCGTAGTAGGAGCGGCCAGGATCTGAGCACGAAGACTGTGAAGATGAGAAGGAAGGCGAGCCATAAGGATGGCAATGCAAGCAGCTTCCTTCTGAGCCCGCTGAGCAGCAAGATCAGTGGTCGGCGGCTGGTGTTGGATCCAGGCTTCAGCAAGCGTTTTAGCCCGGGCGACAAACGAGGTCATATCTGAGGCGCCGCCAGTGTCAAGAGTGAAGAGATCAGTGAGGATGTCAAAAAGATGCCGGAGGCTATCGCGGCCAGAATACAAGGAATGAAGCTCATCCCACATAGCCTTGGCGGTGTCGTGGTACATAGCCATTTGATAGGGCTCACCATCCAAGGAGTTCAGAATCCAAGTCTGAACACGACCGTCATTACGAAGCCAATCATCCGTAGGTGGAGAAGGAGGTGCCTGAGTAAGGTGCGGGAGAAGGCCCTTAGCCTGGAGAACCCGCCGAACAGAATGTACCCAAGGGATAAAGTTCTTCTTGCCAGAAAGAGAGATAGTAGTGATCCGGAGCTCGTCACGGAGGTCAACAGAACAGGCCGGGCGGTCTGGAGGACAAGCCGGAGGAACAGGGGGCGGGCTGGCCGCTGAGCTGGGAGAAGAACCAGAGGAAGTCATGGAGACAGGCCGCAACCCTTAGACAGGGAAGGAAGAGGGCCGCGGTTAAAGAAATAAACCGGGCGGACTGAGACAAGCCGCACTGGACGGAGACAAGTCGGGCGACCAGGCGACGGGAGAAGATCGCGACCAAAATGCAAGCAGGAAGGAGACAGCTCGCACGGTCAGGCAGATCGTATGCGCCGGACTGAGACAAGGTGTGTCGGACTGGGACAAGTCGCGTCGGACTGAGACAAGTCGCGCGACTAGGAGAGAGGCCGGAGATCGCGACCAAGATGCAGGCGAGAAGACAGCCCGCACGGTCAGGCAGATCTGAGCAGCGGACAGAGAAGGAGGCCGCGGCGAGAAGAGAGGGAGGCCGCGGTGAGAAGAAAGGCCGCGGCGGACAGAGAAGGAGGCCGCGACGGACAGAAGAGAGACCGCGGCAGACAGAGAATACCAGGCCGCGGCGGACAGAAGAGAGACCGCGGCGGACAGAGGAGAGGTCGCGGCTAGGAGAGAGGCCGCAGCGGACAGGAAGAAAGTGGTCCCACGGAGAGAGGAAATGCTATAAAAGCAGGAGGGGGGGAAGGGGAAAGGTGGATCCACGGAGAGAAAATGAGGGCAGAGGAAGGCGGTCTGAAAGGGCAGGCCGCGAGGAAGTGCGGCTAGAAACGAAACAGGCCGCGAGAAACAAGCCGCGGGAGGAAGACCGCGAGAGTGTTTACACAGTGCGGTTAGATAGGGACAAACCGCGAGAGTCGGAACCTGGCTCTGATACCATGTAGAAAAGGCCTGAAACTTGTGTATATTGATTGAGTATATAAATACAAAGAGAGTATACAAATATATAGGAAAGAAAGAGAGGAAATAAATCCTATACAAGATGTGGGACTAAAGAGGAGAGAACAAGAAAATGGGCCCAAAACATGGGCCTAATACAAGGGCTATTCTAACAGAAGACATAGGGAAAAATGATGTAAAGACCCATTTATAGGCCCATTTCCTCCTTCTTTAGTCCCACATCTATTGTATATGATTCTTTCTTCTTCTCTTCTCCTATATATTTGTATTCTCACTTATATTTGATTAATGAAGAAGTATGTACAAGGTTGACCCATTGATTTCTACAATGAGCACAATCGCTTCGAGACTTTTGTAATTGTTACAATATGTGTTATTTCCCGTTTAGAACTTTAATTTCATGTAATATTTATTTTTCATGTAATTGTACTATCCACTTCTATATATAGAGGAGATATTGACTCCTAATGAAATCAATCAAGTCATTTTTCATTTCTGTCAATAGTAATGAAGTGCTCCAGTATGTATTTTGTGCATATCCTCCCAGTACAAAATATCCTCTAATAAAATATTTTATCTTTACCCAACTCTTGATGTCTCTCCTGCCATCAAGTCTTATTTGTGCCTTTAAATTCTCTCATCAAATAGCATACTCTTTCCCCTCTTGTTTCATCTTTCCTTGAATTTATTTTGGAACTTGCGTGCTCCAATTTGCATATAATCTATGATTCAGGATTTCTTGCCCCATCATAATCGACTAATTCCTATTTATTTGTGTTTTTCGACGCCGACCGTCGAATCTCTCAGCAGGATCTCTCCAAATCCCTTTCAGAATTAGGGTTTGCTCAAGGCTAAGCGCCGCCAAGTCTCTGTCTCCACGTGGTGTCCCTTTTCCCCTCACTTTTGAAGGAGGTAATTTCTCTACCCTCTCGTGCTTTAAATTTTATAAATAATACTCCGTGTTATCGTATAACTTTCGTCATGTCAATATCAATTATGTTTGTACTTGATCAGGTTCGAAATATGATTTCTGGTTTTTGCTTGCGTCTCTTGATCGCCTTCGTCAGATTCTACTTCAGCCTTAAGACAAGTAGAGATCTCTCTCTCTTGCACACATTGAACTTAATTTATTTTGTATGTTCTTATGGTTTACGTGAATTCACCATTGAATGTTTGTTTGTCAAGAGAATTGAAATCTTGAATGTCTAATTTGATCAGCTAATATCTTAGGGTTTAATATGTTTGAAATGTCATGGGTTATGATCGTGAATGATTTTTTATTTGAATAGTCACTTAGGTAATGGATTTCTCATTTGATGAAGAATTTGAAGAATTTGAAGAATGATAGATTGTTGAGCATGAGTCACATTGTCATTATAATAAATGTACGAATTCTGGTTGGTGAATTTATGATTGGTGTTTTTATATCATGATCGTATCGTACATGCTTTTTTTGGAAGATGTTTGTGTCATAATGATAATCGATAATATTTTTGGTTAGCAACCAAATAAATGATTTGTGATTTTTTATAAAATATTTGGATCGTACACATGTTTACCTAGAAGATAATCGTGTCTTGGAATATTTACATGAATATTGGGTGTCCAGGAAAAATAACGTATTGTAATCGTATCACTCGTGAATGTTTGCCGCAAAACATAAAGTTCACTATTTAGTTTCTTAGTGTCATTGAATCTTATTCCTTATGTCTGTCTCGTTGTAAGTCTTGAGTAAAGGTTGTTTCAGAATCTGATCTTTCTCTTCGTCATGAGTCTGTTCCTATTAGGAATCTTCTAAAATATGAATCTTTTAGCTCAATAATATTTTAAGCAATCATTAAAAGGCAGTGTTTAATTTGCGCATCTCTCTATTTGCATGGTCACAGCAAGCATGAATTCTTCTAATAAGACTTGCATATGAACTGAGTGTGAGTTATGTGCACCCACTAGAAACACCTACACAACTCATTAATTACAGCGTAAGATATTACTTGATCAATTATATGTTATACTTCGGAGTAGTCTAATAATTTAACCTGTTATGTTGGGCAATATTTTACTTGTCTGTCTTGCTAGTTTTGTTTCCTGAAAACTGGTACTCATCTATTTCTGTTTCATTTACTGTTTTGTACTTTAATTTCCTCACCATGTTTATTTCAATATTCTGAGTTTTTTTCTTCTTATTTTAGAATTGTCTTAGCGTTCGTGGCAGCGCCTCCAGGTCTTCGAGCCCGATCAGCATTAAGTTTTAGGTTCCATGTTTACATTTCTTTTTCCTTACTGTCAGACATTTCTTTTTTGTAATAATAATGATCAGCAAATCATGGACAACTGCTAGGCTATATTATATGCAGTGTTTTAAATGTCGGCCGACATGTCCGACATGTCGGCCGACATGTCCGGCATGTCTGATTTCAAGTAAAACCGATATGCTTTTTCAGTTTAAGCAAAATTTTTCATTTTTATTAAATTTCTGCCGAAATTTCGGTCAAAACCCGAAATTTCGGCCGAATCCGAGTAATAAAATGTCGGCCAACATTTTATTATTTCGTTTTTTATTTCCTATAAAACTGACCGAGTCGTGCCTCGTGCCCTAAAAATCGTCGATCCGGCGCTGAGGAGAGAACGAAAGTCGCCCCTCCCTCCACCTCTGTCGTCGGCCACTTCTTGCTCCTCCCTCCTCCGTCGGCGGTGAGCAGCGATCGAAGCCCTGCTCCTTCCTCCTCCTCTATCGGCGGTGAGCAGTGAACGAAGCCACTTTCGGCTCCTCCCCCCTCCTCCTACTCCTCCGTCGGCGGTGAGCAGTGAACGAAGCCACTTCCTACTCCTTCGTCGGCGGTAAGCTTCTTTTTTGGTTTCTTATTGAGTTTTTCATTCGCTGATATTTTGCCCTAAATTTTCGCTTGAGTTCTTGTGTAGTGCGGCCATGAGCTGAGAACGAAGTTCGCTCCTCCCTCCTCTGTCGACGGCCACTTCCTGCTCCTCCCTCCTCCATCGGCGGTGAACGAAGCCACTTCCTGCTCCTCCCTCCTCCTCCTCCGTCGGCCGTAAGCACCCAGTTCTTGATTCTCTCTTAACTCTTAAATGTCTTCTTCCCTCCCTCTTTCTCCTGTCATTGTCTTATAGTCTTGCTTGTTTGGAGCCTAGATAATCGCTTTGTTCTTGTTTTACTGTTTTATGAGCATTATTGTTGACATGCTTTCAATAGTTAGATGAGTATCTTAGTGTTGTAATTGTTACACTTACATGTTCTAAGTTGCACGATTCTTGAATTTAGGTCAGCCATATGACTCATATCAAATTGTTACTACATTAATGATTGTTTAGAAGCTATGTATTTGGTGATATTACCGTGTTATTTTTCTTATACTTAATCTACTTTCGCATATTTTTCGTTGTTTTTCACTCTAGTATTGTTATTGAAGTGTTCTAATTATTTTTGGTCGAAAGTTTTAGCGAGTGCAAGCTCTCTTTTTTCTTCAATAATTTTAATGACTTATTGAATTATGTATGAGAATTCAAAATTTAATTTGATTATGCTGATCATCGAAGTTTCTAAGCATGAAATTGCTTGGGTTTTAAAGTATACTAACATCTAAACCCTTTATATTAATTTGGATAGGAAGAAAAATTCTTCTGAAACATGAAATAATCCTTCATGATGATTGTCACTTGTATATATTGGTTTCTTCTGAAATATGAAGTGCTTATAGATGTTCATTCTAATGTGTACTACAAGTCTACAAAGATTCTGTGAGAATTTAAAATATAAAAAAATTATTATTCCCAAAAAATAAATTATTACATAGTACTACCCTTTCTCCTGCCATTGTTCGCTTAACTCTTAATTATGAAGTCATGAAGTGCAAATATATTATAGCTCTTTTTGAGCTTTCTTATACTTTATTCATGTGTATCAGTGTATGTCTCTCTAATTACAGATCAACCAAGCCCTGTTATTAAAAGTAGAACTCGTGATGTCGTCTGAAGCTTCAACAAAGGAATCAAGTACTAAGCTAGGTAGAGATCCTTTTTGGTCTTACGGTGAGAAGGTTGATGCGAAGGATACAAATAGGGTTCGATGCCGGTATTGCAGTCAAGTACTAAGTGGAGGGGTGAGTCGGTTGAAGGCGCATCTAGCTGGGACAATATTCAAATTTTGCTATAGAAATCTCTATTGATAATCTATGTTATATGTTTGTGTATATCTCTTTTCATTAAACTTGCCTTAGTAGAACAATATTCAAATTTGAATTCTTATATAAAAAAAGACCGTAATATTTTGCATTTCCATCATTAACCACCTTTGGTGCAAGGTCAGAAAAATATGCTACTCCTGGAAGGCTTCTGGATCATCTTCAGCATACTCAGGGGTTCATTTATAAAAATATGGTACAATATTCTTCATTTTTCCAAGAGATTCAGTGTATTCTTTTATTTATTGTACTTGAATATTTATTGTTTTACTCAATCTGCTTGAAATATTTACTTGATGGTCGAACTAACCTGCAAATAAAAAAGGTGTTAAAGACATGTCATTTATCATTCTTTGTCAATATAAATAATAAAAAAGAACTTATAAAACAAATAATAATATATTATATTAGATACAGATACTAATAATTTTGAAATCCGACATTTTCAAATGTCTCCGACATCCGACATCCGACATTTAAAAACCCAATCTGATATATATCCAACATCCGACATTTAAAACATTGATTATATGTACTAGAACTTAACATCATTTCCACGTTCAAAACTAATTATTTTAAAAATATTTTCAGTTTTCTCTGCTTCCACCTTAGCATACATGATTTTCTTTTTCCCATGTCTGTGACATCACGGCCCGCCCGAAGCGCACTCTGACTTTCATTGAGACGGGGCGTGACACTCTCTATTCTCGCACCTTCTACGATCAACAAGCCCTCCTCCCATGAGTCCTCACTCCAATCACGAGCGCATCCCGCAATTGAACTTTTATGACTGCCAACGACCTTCTGCAAACTCTCCTTGTGTGTTCTACATGCTCACCGTCACTTCTGTGGGGTTTTCCTGAGTGTTTTTGTGAGATCTCCCAGTGAACTCGTCAGCTTTTTCGCCAAGCTCATCAAGCTTGCTTCTTTTGATATATGGCCAATCCACCACTCCCTTTTACTCTTGTCATGCTCCTCCCACAATCATTTCTGGTGCTTTTGGATATCTCAAAACAGTATCAAAATTAACTGGACTAAGTTATCCAGATTGGAGTTTCTTTCAACTTCCTTTTGCGCTCACAACGCAAATGACATCATCTAAATGGAGATCCTCCTAACCCCGCATCCCTCACATATGTTGATTAAGATGTCAGTGATGCTCTTGTTCACACCTGGTTTGCAAACAGTCTTTCTAATGCATGATTGACCATCATCTATCATGACAACACTGTGAAGGCAGTGTAAGATCGTCTTGCCGTTCTTTACTCCAAGAATGTCAACACCTCTCATATCTACACCTTGCATTTTAATCTCTTCACTCGACCAACACTCTCGCCAGATGTTGTATATAAGGAAGCTCAATTTCTCGGCGTGAAACTTCTCCAGTATGGACCCTTCTCTGTTGGACTTACCACTCAACAGAAATATTTTCAAGAACTCAATGGTTCGTTATCTTCCTCATCTTCCTCATTCCTATGAAATGATACGTCAATAAATCTGGTGAGAACCTGACATTCTCACTTTGGATGTCATTGTCACTCGTATCTTTGTTGTTACCAACCTTCTCAAGCGGACTCTGATTGTGTCCCCACCGCCCTCTGACAATTTTGCTCATGTAGCTAGTCGTGGAGCCTAACGTGGTCGTGGAGGGTGCACCCGGGGTCATGGGGAACCCAAACCTCTTTGCTCTCATTGCGGCTGGCTTGGACATCTTATCAAAAAATGCTTTTAAAAGTATCCTCTACTCCATACTCAAGCCCATGCCAATATCACTGCTCCTGAGCTTTCTGTCTTGTTGTCCACTCTACCGCTAGGGTCCGACTGTTGGTTCTCTTTAGCAGATATTGAAGCTCTCATCAATGCCTCCAAGGCCCAAGCAATCTATCTCCATTGCCACTTCCTCAGTTAGCGCATGTGTTGCTATTCAAGATAAGTGGATCATTGACTCCAGTGTCACCAATCATATGACTGAGAACTCTTTCTCCTCCTTTCTCACCTTGAGAAGCATGACCGACTACAATCGGTCTTTGTGTTTGATGGCTCTCTAGCTCCAATTTATGGATCTAGAGTTGTGACTACCGCCACTCATCTCCAGTTGGACAATACTCTATCCGTCCCAATTTTTTCTTACAATTTATCGTTTGTAAATGATCTTTAACGACAATTGCAATGTTTTGTCTCATTTTACCCTATTGCTTGTTATTTTCAAGACATTTACATGTACATGATGATTACTACTAGGATTGAACATGACAGTCTCTACTACCTCGACGATCTTCCCACTTCCTCGGAATCTATCATCTCCACTTCTGATGTAGACTCAGATTAGGGTTTTAAAATTATGATATTTTTATGCATTGATTTTAACTTGGATAAGGTTCCAAATCGAATTCACCCGCGTGCAACTCTTGTAACGACGAATTTCTCAAAAATTGTTATTTGTTATTTGAACAAAAACCGTCTCAAGCGCCTTTTCGAGTTTAATCAACGCGAACTTCGTACAACCACAAGCACAATCCACAAACAATAATTTATGAAATAAATGGAAATTAGGGCAGCAAGAACGTTCGAGGCACGCTGGAATTATTTAATTATGACGCATAAAATTAATCCAATATAAGTAATAAAAGGCAAGAGATTACCCAGCAGGCATGAATCCCATTCAAACCCAGTCGGCGCAAAGAAGAATCAACGCACATGAATAGTCAACAATCGATTGACGGAATGACTGTGTCGATGTCGACGTCAATTGGTGGGTCGATGACGACCTAATCAGGGGAGACCCACGCTGACATGGAGGATGAAGTCGACAGCGCTGGAAGCAACTCAGGTCGTCTGAATATGATTCCAGTGTCGACGACGACTCGGTGAGCGTGGTTCCCGACGGGGTTGACTGCGGCGTTCAGGAAAACCGTCAGAGGCGCTTGGAGGAACTGTTGGACGCGTCTAGAGGGTCGGGATCTAACCAGTGGCGGCATTGCTGGCGGCGTGCGGCAGGGAATGGCTATGTCGTGAAGTCCGTGAACCTCTAGAGTTTGAACAAACTGCTTCAGCGGCTGTTCAGCGGCTTCTTGGCTAAGCCAGAGAGAATGAAGGAGGGAGTCAGTGGCTGTTCGGGAGAGGCTATCGCCGGTATTACAGAGGGAACGAAAAGAATTTTGATCCTCTGTTCTATCTAGGCTGTCTTTCTTCTTCCTGTCCGGGCACTTTAATAGAATAGACAGCTGAATAATATCTTCCAAAAATTGTTTTCCAATCAATCCTTTCCAAACTTTTCACAAGGCAGTAACTTCAAATTATTTCTTTTCCATATTTCCTTCTTTTCTACATACGGCGACGCAACTATTTTGATTTTTTTCAAATGTTTTCCCCAAATATTTCTTTATATGATTTTTCTTGATATGATTTAAATATCCTTACGAGTTAGATTTATGTGTTCTTAAATAATATCAAGCTTGTATTTACAGTCCTAACTACCAAAATTACCGGACCTATTTATTCATGGTCTCATCGAGTGGTCAAACCGATGAGCCAAATAATTTTAAATAAAAACAGGTGGACGAAAGAAGTACAGAACAATAACTAAGTGCATGAAAAATAAAAGTTCCATGACCCATGATGACGTCATGCATATTTAGATGCGATGGAGGACGCATCAACTTCTCTACTCCAGTGGCACCGTCATCTTGTCTATCCGTTGATGCGTCTCCTCCACCAGATCATGCCCGGTTTTAGAGCCGACTCCACTTTAGAATGTGAAGCTTGCCCATATGGCAAATATATCATCGTAATTTTTTCCTTCTAAACTATGTAAAATTTTATTCGTCTGTTTGACCTTGTTCATTCAGACAACAAGGATCCTAATCCCACCAAGTCTGTTGGTGGAGATAGTTTGTACTTTGTAACTTGTATTGATGGTTTGTGTAGATGTACATGGGTATATCTTTAAGGAAAAGTTATGAACTTTTTTCTATCTTCTTAAAATTTTATTATGAAATTTGCACACAGCTCTGTATGCCACTCAAAGTAATTTGAAGGTCGTGATAAACTTTCTGCTCGCGCAACCAAATGTATCTTCGTGGGGTACTCTCCGACTCAAAAAGGGATATCATTGTTTTGCCTCTATCTCTAAATGACAGTTGATCTCTGCTGACGTCACCTTTTTTTGAATTTACCCCTTATTTTTTTGAGAAAGGGGGACCATTTCTCTCGACATTTCCTCTCTCTACACCCTCTCCTCCTCTAACCTTTATTTCATTGCTCGATATCTTTCATGCTTCTTCCACTAATATACCGCAGCTGATACCAACCCTTGCGCGTGTCCCTCCTATTTCACACTTTTCATATCAATATCGTCGACGTCCAGCTTCCACACTTGTCCTCTCTCCTTCCACTCCAATATCCCCGTCGAAAGTTCTCAGGTCAGCGCTCTCCTCTTCGGAACATGGATCTTCCCATTGCTTTCGGTAAAGGGTAAGAGGGAGCATGCAATATCCTCTTACTAATGTTGTCCCATATGCCACTTTTGGTCCCTCTTGCAACAAGTTTGCATGCGCACTCTTTACCACCATTGTTCCCGCTACACATGAGGAAGTTTTTTGCATGCCTTGCTGAAATGCACCATGGATGGTAAATTTCTACCTTAAAATCACGGGGTACCTGGACCCTTGTCCCTACCCCTTCTGAAGGAGACGTTGTCGGGTGTCCTTGGGTCTTTGTCATCAAGTTTCTCTCAGAAGACATTGTGGATTGGTACGAGGCTCGGCATATTGCTAAGAGGTTCACCCAAATTTAAGGTGTTGATTTCTTTGACACATTCTCTCGGGTTGCCCATATTAGTACTATTTGGTTCCTCTTCTTCGTTGTTGTCAATCAAAATTGGCAAATATCTCAGCTTAATGTCAAAATTGTCTTCATGTGTGGTGACCAACACGAAGAAGTCTATATAGAGCAACCTCTTAGTTATGTTACTCAGGGGGGAGTCATAGGTGTGCAAGTTTCGGAAGGTTATCTATGATCTCAAACAAAGCCCTCGCGTATGGTTTGATAAATTTAGTCGGGTTGTATCTACTATTGGTTTCTCTAAAAGCAATGTTGATTACTCTCTTTTTATACGAAAAACCAACCACTGCCTAGTTATTCTCATTGTCTACATTGATGACATTTGTCTTACCGGAAATGACTCCTCTGGAATAGAAAAGGCTAAAAAACATATTCTGGAGTATTTTGTCTCCAAAGATATGGGTCCTCCAAGAAACCTCTTGGGAATTGAAATTGCGCGACACAATAATTCCATAGTTCTCTCCCAACGAAAGTATGCCCTAGATCTACTCAATGAAGTCGGTCTCCTTGGAACAAAACCTACTCGGAAGCTCATGCCTATGGGCACTGATAAACTTTGGGACGAGACATCCCCTTTCCTATAGGACATTACTCGATACATGCGACTGGTCGGTAAACTCATATATCTTACCGTAACAAGACCTGACATCTCCCATAATGTTAGAATGGTCAGTTAATTCATGCAGACTCTTAGAGAGTGTCATCTGCAAGTTGTTTTAAAATTTTAAAAATACATAAAAGGGCCTACAAGAAAAGTACTAGTGTTTTAATGAAACAATCACTTTCACATTAAGGAATGTTCTGATGCAAGCTATACAGATGACAAAGAAATCGAAAATCTACTTTTGGATTCTGCACATAAGTCGGATGAAATTTAGTTACATGGAAAAACAAAAAACATGCAGTAGTGTCCAGGTCAAGTGTTGAAGTTGAATGCAGAAGTATAGTCCAGACTGCTTGTGAGTTGAAGTAGTTGACAATACTTTAACAAGACTTGGGAGAAATCTATGATTATTCTCTATTGATGTCTTATGATAATAAAGTTGCAATCTACATATCTAAAAAATCAGTGTTTCATGAAAGAACAAAATGTATTGAAGTTGATTATCACTTTGTCAGAGAGTATCAAACAACAAATATGCACTTTGTTTGTTCCTTCAGATAAGAAATTGGTCGGCGTCCTCACCAAACTACTTGCTCCCACTTTTTGGATATTTGTGTCAAGCTGAGAATGATCAATATATATGTTCCAGCTTGAGGGGGAGTGCTCAAGCCCAAGATCAAAAGCCACAAAACGGGCCATTGTATTTTTATCCTTCTTATATTTAGTCTCACATCTCCAAAATGTAGATACTTCTTCCTTCTCAACTCTAGATAAAGAGGGGGATTCTCACGTAATAACTTCAATTTTTTGGAAAAATAAATCCTTTTATTTCAAACTCCTAGAATCATAATTCAAACTATTGTCCTAATGGTTATATATACAAGGTTATAAGAAATCGTGATACCTCGTTGCTTGAATTCACTTTGGAGTGTAACAATAAAAATTCAGAACTGAAAAAGGTACCTTGGAATCAACAGATGTTCCCTCAATATCTTCTGCCTTCGGTTGTGTTTTATGGCCAACTATTGTAGCGTGCAAAAGATTATTTTGCAACTTCTTATTTCCAAGAGGTAAACGACTGTCTTGTATTTCACGGAAAAGTTGTGTGGTTGTTTCCCGGGCCAACTTAGTAACGAGTGAAAACTTCTCCAGTACTTGGACAGAAAGAACATGAGCAGGATCGAGAACCTTGTGCTTTTTCCTCCCTCTATATTTAGAATCAACAGAACTACCATGAACGGCAGTACCATTTTCACTCATACGGTCACTACTTGCAGAAACTGTGCTATGTGAATGATGAAATGTCGCCCTATTTGCAACTGAAAAATCCCTTGGTAGCTCCAGAGATGACAGGCTTTTCTGTAAGAAATAAACAAATGATAATAAAGAGAACTTAAATGAAAACTTACATTAATAGCGTAATATTAATTTTGACTACAGAGCTCATCAGCCAGAGAACTTAAGCTTACTGCAAATGACGGAGCAGGAAGGTTTTTAAAGAAATATATAAATAAGAAGGTATATTCTTTGTTCAGAAAAACAATAGAAATAGCACCTCATTCAGCACTGAGAATTCATAAAGACATTCCCAAATAGCCGGGCACCGCTAATTATGGCTATGATGATCTTATATAAATTATACAGAACTTTGTGATACTAGAGAAATCTGAGAACACTGTAATCGCCAAGTATGGTATCATTGAGTCAAAATTGATGCGGAGCAGAGACGATGACACGTTTTGGGCCCGTTCAGGGCTGATTTGGCAACTTTCCATATATGGCGTGCCCGGATCGACGATCGGGCTCCGCGATTGCGTCCGGAGCGTCGCCGCGAGTCAAAACGCTATATTACTTTATATTTTTTGAGTTTATTTTGATGTATTTTAAAGGCTAACCCCCCGGCCAATCATAGCCGTTGATGGGGATGCCCTAGTTTGTGTTTTCTTATAAATAGGATGCTAGGGGGCTGATTTGGGGGCATTGCAGAATTTGGAGAATTCATTTTCGGATTCCTGCGATCCTTCCCCGGTGCCGACGCCGTGGAGCCCTAGGTGACGACTCCTAGGTGGTTTTCTTCATCCCCAAGGTAATACCCATCCATAGTCTTCCCCCTCCCCCCTCAAAACCCTCATCCGCATCCCCTACAACCCCCAAATCTCAATCCCCACCGCCAATTATTGTTCATGATCACTGTTCACGGGCACTGTTCACCGAAACTGTTCACGGGCACTGTTCACTGGCACTGTTCGTCCGTCATTACTGTTCACCCGCACTGTTCATCCGCCGGCACTGTTCATCCGCCGGCCCTATACCAATCCCGCAGCCTCCTTCCCTCCGTGGATCCACTTCCCACCGCCCCGAAAACCCTCGATCTATTTTGATCTAGTGCTACCACCCTCCGATCCGTTTTTCCACCGCACAAACCTTCCATTTTTGCCCGGATCCGCTCCTAAATATCGGATCCACTCACCCCCGGCCCGGATCTACTCATTCGTGTCCGGATCCGCCGTTTTACCTTCCGTTACCACCACTTTCCACTGAGGGCAGCCACCGTCACCGTCGTCTCGCCACCGGTTCCACCTCCGATCGCCCGTTTTGCATCCGGTCCCTCAAATTCTCCACCACCTCGGATCAGCCCACTGCATCGTGAGTATCTCGTGGTATTGTGTTTTGTATTTGACATTTGCACTTGGTTGTTTATCTATATTTGTGCTATGATCATAGTTTGGTAGTTGTTGTACTTTTGCGCTAATATTTGTTTATGGAATTAATCGCCGCCGCTTGCTTGGGCCCTCCGCGCGGAGGAAGCCGTTGTCAAATCGCTAAAATTATTTAATTGCTTCTTTATTTTGATTAGCTGCGTGGTGTTGTTAATTCTCATTGCTTAAATTAATTGTCGTTGTTATCCGACTGTTTCATTGCATTTAGCATTGCATTCGCATATCCCCTCACACGTGCACGTAGAGTCCTAGCTTCCGAGCACCACTAGCCTACCCCTACATCATTTGGTATCAGAGCCAGGTTAGGCTATTTGCATGCTTTGTAGTGGTAGGTCATATAGAGTCTTTAGCTTCATCCATGACTAATTATCGTTGTCGTTCCTCTCCTCTCTTGAGACATTCTGAGTCTGCCTATACCCAATCTCATAGAGCGACTTCAGAGAAATCCTCACGTTATCATGATGATTATTATCGTCTGCGGCACACCACTTCTCGAGATCGTGTCGACCCACCGACACAACCTCACCACGCCAGAGACGATCAGTATGATGATTGTCGTCGTTCATATCCTTACACGCGAGCGGATCGTGTTGATCCTTCGACTCGACCCGATTACCTTAGGGATGACTATTATGAGGATCGTCACTTTGAGAGAAATCTTGAGAGTCAGTTTCGTACAGTTTCCCCTTCCTTTGACGGCTCATCGAGTCCCGAGTCTTTCAGTTATTGGCTTGTGGACATTGAGTATTATCTTGATTATTTTGAGTTATTCGGTGAGCGTCGCGTTAAGTTTGCGAAACTTAAACTTTTAGATCAGGCGAGAGCATATTGGGCTAGCGTTGAGAGAGCCCGCGAGCGAAACCGTCTTTGTCGCATCACTAGTTGGGTGGACATGAGGCGTACATTGTGTCAGAGGTACCTGCCTTCATCATATCGGAGTCGCTTGCTCGACCAATTATTTTTCCTTCAGCAAGAATCCATGTCTGTCGCTAATTACAGGGATTGCTTTGATGAGTTAGTTGTGAGGAGCGATATCCGAGAGGATTCAGCCATGACCACTTGCAGATTTCGGTCTGGGCTTCGATCTGACATCCGTACTAAGGTGGGTTATCATAGCTCGAAGTCCCTGGAGCAGACGTATCAGCTTGCTCTTCACTACGAACAGTCTTTGAGATCCGCCAGAGCTGGTCGGTTGGACCCTCACCTTGGCCTCCGCAGTACGAGTCCTCATATTGAGGTCATCATGACGTCTACCACTGTCCTGTTACCCACGACGGAAGTGGTACCTGATACGGATTGCTCTCACCCCAGCGAGATGCTTATCCCAGTGAGTGACCTATCTCTTGTCTCTGACCCGTCTCCCGCGACCCCGAGTGAGAGTGAGCCTGAGCGACCTATTGAGTCTGCAGTATTGTGTGACTTGTGTCCCTCACCCACATCTCTTCTTTTGTCATGTACCGGGTTAGTTAACACCCTCACCGTAGACCCAATTCTTGACACTACACCCACAGACCCATTCTTGAGTGTAGGTCTATGTTGCTCTCCCGTTGTCATTGCCCCGAGTCACATCACGACCGAGAGCCCAGAGCTTGATGTTGATCTCACAGTGACTATGCCACTCATTCAAGGGAACACGACCCCTTACGATGGTACTCACATGGAGGACCTTGACCTTAGTGACGAGCCCCCTGTTGAGCCTCCTGATGATCCGCCACATCTTGGTAAGGTTGAGACTCAGGTGAGCCACTCAGGTATGACGCCTCTTTCATTATCATTTCTGACCTTGCCAATGAAAAGGGACCTTGAGTGGAGCATGACATATGTAGGGCCTACCTTGAGTCCACTTGAGTATACTCATATTGGGAGGACCTATCTTATGATGCCTCACACTCTGGATGAGTTTTGGGACACGCCGCCCGCTGAGCCACCCGATGAGTTCTTTCTTGTCTGGGACGCTCACCATATTTTAGAGTCACGACTTCTAGTCAGTGCACACGATTTTCACTCGGGTGGTCGTCTCCTTCATGATGACTTTTCTTACACACCTCCTGGGGACCCCCCTGATACGCTACGTTTCCCGAGACACATTTGGCTCTTTACGAGCACGTATTTGAGTATAGTTGTCTCTCACGGTCATCTGAGCGCTCGTCACACACAGGATGAGTTTGTCTATACTCCACCGAAAGAACCTCCTGATAGGCCACCACATTTGAGAGACATCTCAGGAATTATTGGATTTTCCTATAAGGAGTGTATTGCGTCTGTCATGTTGTCTTTGCATCATTTGCATTACCTGCATGAGTCTGCTGAGTCATTTGCACAACATTTGCATGAGTCGGTCCGCCGACGAATATTAACAAGCAATGATAATTATAAAGCCCATGCAGATAATCAAAAGCGAGAGCAAATATTTAACGTAGGCGAGAAGGTAATGGTGCGAGTCCGCCCCGAGAGGCTCCCTTCGGGGCCTGCCAAGAAGTTAAGCGCGAGGCGAATAGGTCCATATTCCATTATTAGTCGTATTGGGACCAACGCCTACCGGCTTGACATCCCAGCCAGTATGGGAATTCACCACGTGTTTAATGTTGAGGACCTGACTCCATACTATGAGCCTCATGAGTATGTGGACCCGAGCAGTGGAGATGCCCAGCCACCCCCACCCCCTCGGTCGTTACCATATCATCCTCATACGTCCTCACTCATTGTTGGCCTCCACCCACCCGGGGACTCGTCTTCTTTGGTTTCACCGCAGGCACCACTGATCGCACCGGGATCCGCCACTCGTGAGTTGACCGTTGAGAGCTTCATGGAGACCAGACTCCACCAGTGCATTCCCACTACAGACGTTGGTGACTCTTGGGTACTTGCAGCAGAGTTTGATCGATTCGCCCATGGACTTCGACTTCAGCACGTCCGTCTCCATTCACCAGAGATGACATCTTTTCGGTCAGGGGGAGTTGATTGGCGAGGACACTTTCCAGCGACGACACTTGGGCGACCTCAGGTGGACTTCTTCGAGTTTTACCCGGCATGCAGCGAGAGAATTTTGATCCCTATTCATCGGGAGATGAATTCTTTCAAGCCGGGGAGATTGATGCGGAGCAGAGACGAGGACACGTTTTGGGCCCGTTCAGGGCTGATTTGGCAACTTTCCATATATGGCGTGCCCGGATCGACGATCGGGCTCCGCGATTGCGTCCGGAGCGTCGCCGCGAGTCAAAACGCTATATTACTTTATATTTTTTGAGTTTATTTTGATGTATTTTAAAGGCTAACCCCCCGGCCAATCATAGCCGTTGATGGGGATGCCCTAGTTTGTGTTTTCTTATAAATAGGATGCTAGGGGGCTGATTTGGGGGCATTGCAGAATTTGGAGAATTCATTTTCGGATTCCTGCGATCCTTCCCCGGTGCCGACGCCGTGGAGCCCTAGGTGACGACTCCTAGGTGGTTTTCTTCATCCCCAAGGTAATACCCATCCATAGTCTTCTCCCTCCCCCCTCAAAACCCTCATCCGCATCCCCTACAACCCTCAAATCTCAATCCCCACCGCCAATTACTGTTCATGATCACTGTTCACGGGCACTGTTTACCGAAACTGTTCACGGGCACTGTTCACTGGCACTGTTCGTCCGTCATTACTGTTCACCCGCACTGTTCATCCGCCGGCACTGTTCATCCGTCGGCCCTATACCAATCCCGCAGCCTCCTTCCCTCCGTGGATCCACTTCCCACCGCCCCGAAAACCCTCGATCTATTTTGATCTAGTGCTACCACCCTCCGATCCGTTTTTCCACCGCACAAACCTTCCATTTTTGCCCGGATCCGCTCCTAAATATCGGATCCACTCACCCCGGCCCGGATCTACTCATTCGTGTCCGGATCCGCCGTTTTACCTTCCGTTACCACCACTTTCCACTGAGGGCAGCCACCGTCACCGTCGTCTCGCCACCGGTTCCACCTCCGATCGCCCGTTTTGCATCCGGTCCCTCAAATTCTCCACCACCTCGGATCAGCCCACTGCATCGTGAGTATCTCGTGGTATTGTGTTTTGTATTTGACATTTGCACTTGGTTGTTTATCTATATTTGTGCTATGATCATAGTTTGGTAGTTGTTGTACTTTTGCGCTAATATTTGTTTATGGAATTAATCGCCGCCGCTTGCTTGGGCCCTCCGCGCTGAGGAAGCCGTTGTCAAATCGCTAAAATTATTTAATTGCTTCTTTATTTTGATTAGCTGCGTGGTGTTGTTAATTCTCATTGCTTAAATTAATTGTCGTTGCTATCCGACTGTTTCATTGCATTTAGCATTGCATTCGCATATCCCCTCACACGTGCACGTAGAGTCCTAGCTTCCGAGCACCACTAGCCTACCCCTACATCAAAAATACTATTGTGGATGATGAAGAGATGGTCGGGAATAGGGAGATACAGAACTCTATTCATTAATGCAATTCCTACACATAATGTTAAAACCCGGATACCGGTTCAATGAAGTTCGGATGAAGAGGGTGTAGCTTGAGTTACTTATCCCGCAGTCGGACTCTAAGAGCCAAGTATTTTCAGTCTAGGACTAACCCTCACTGATAAGAATCTAAATTACCACTCAAAGTCCCACAAGCTGCAACAAGGAGGTCCCGCCACACACACGAAAGTTTTGAAGAACTTGCCCTCCCAAAGCCAAAAGCTAAGCTAGCACCTTGGACAACACAAAGAAGAGAATTCTGAGAGCGTGAACTCTGGGGGTGGGGGGGTGGATTTATGACTTCTCCAAGGTGTTATGGGGTCCTATTTATAGGAAACTCTTCTCGAGGGGGAGGGATATTGGTCATATTGGTTTGTGGATAACTTCCTCCACCCTAATCAAAATACTATTCCCAAACCAAAGTGGTATGCAAATACCCCCCTCCCCCCCCCCCCCCCCCCCCGCGCCTTAACAAAAATATTATCTTAAAACCCAAGTGGCCTGCAAATAGTTAACCCGCCTTCAAGAGAATATTCTGGATTTACCTAGGCGAGTTCACAAGTCAGGTCGACCTAGACTCGCCTCGCCTACTCTACCTTGAGGGCAAGTCCAACAGTCAACATGGACTGACCTGGATCTTCCTTGAGGGAGAGTCCGATTGACATGCCTGGACTCTCCCTACTCCTGGGTCGGCCTTTAGACTTCTCGACAAATACAGGTTGAACACATACCTATACTTGTTGGGGTAGGATAAAACAGAAAAAACACAACTACAAAAATATCACTATCTAACGCATTACATTGAAACATATAAAATAGAGTAAGACTTGATATATTAATTCAACTCTCCCCTTCAAATCGAATGAAAGATATCTATCATTCGCAACTTGAGTATATCATCAGTAGAGATATCACAGCTACGACCTTAGGTGAAGATATCCAACAACTGATCTTTTGGAGTGAATAAATTGAGTACCAACGTTCCACTTGTCAAGATGATCTTTTATAAAATGCATATCCATTTCAACATGTTTAGTCCTATCCACTTCAACATGCCTTGTATTTCAGAACATGACGAACCGTCTCTTGGGTGTTAGACCCTGGGGGCATGCATATGTCTGCTCAATAAGACTATAACAAATGTAATATCACGGTGTGGGTGTGGGTGTGTGATAGGCACATCAGTCTTACAACCAATATTTGATAGCTATACATTTCAACCCTATTTCCATCACCATTCTCATTGATCTTGTGATTTTCATCAATGGAAATATCCCTTGAAGTAGACCCAATCATCTTTGTTTCCTCTAGAAGATCCAGTACAAATTTTCATTAAGAAATGAAGATGCCTTTATTGGATCTCACAACTTCAATCCCAAGAAAGTATCTCAGCCTCTCTGAATCTTTGACCTCAAATTCCTTGGCCAAATGAACTTTTAGAGTGACAATCTCCTCAGTATCACCACATATGATCACAATGTCATCCACATATATAATGAGAGCAGAGATTTTTGGATCCTATCTTTTTACAAACATAATGTGATCAGACCGTTGATGATTGTTTACTTGAGAGTTATTGTACAGGTCGTATATTCCGGGTTTTTATTATTATTGTGCGTAAGTGACTTTTAATCCCACACCGTGAGTCTAGTTGTTATTGTAGAGAAATGGGCATAAGCCTTATGAACCCTTTTTCATATATCAAAAACAAGTATGAGAACATATATATAGGAGAGGAGAGATGAGAAGAGTCCTATACAAGAGATGTGGGACTAAATCAAGAGAGAATAAAATGGGCCAAAATAATGGGCCTTTACAATATATCATATTTCTCTAACACTCCCCCGCAAGCTGGAGCATACAAGTCGTAGGCACCAAGCTTGGATAAGAACTGATGGTACAAATGCCGGGGCAATGCCTTGGTGAGGATGTCATCAACTTGCTTGGAAGCGGGAACATGCTCTAGCTCTATCTTCTTTAACTGAACCTTTTCACGAATGAAGTGACAATCAACTTCAATGTGTTTGGTCCTTTCATGAAAAACTGGGTTCTTTGCAATATGGATTGCGGCCTGACTATCGCAGAATAGAACAGTTGGCGAGGATAAGGCGACTCCTAGATCACCAAGAAGAGCCTCCAGTCAGGTGAGTTCAGAAACAACGGCGGCCATTGCACGATACTCAGCTTCAGCAGAAGATCGGGCAACAACAGATTGCTTCTTGCTGCGCCAAGTAATGAGATTCCCTCCAAAGTAGGTACAAAAACCCGTAGTAGAGCGTCGATCATCTAGGGAGCCCGCATAGTCCGCATCAGAATATGCGACAAGAGATAGAGAAGGGGATGGTTTATATACCAACCCTTGTCCTGGTGCATTCTTCAGGTATCTGAGGATCCGTTCCACGGCTTGTAAATGAGAGCCTCGAGGAGCATGCATATACCGACTGACAACGCCGACAGCGAATGAGATGTCAGGTCTTGTAACTGTCAGATATATTAGTTTTCCTACAAGCCGTCGATAATACTCAGGGTTTGAAAGCAGATCATCAGAGTCAGACCCATGGGCACATAGCTTGTGATTTGCATCCATCGGTGTATCCACAGGTTTGCACCCGGAGTAGCCAGCATCACGGAGAAGGTCAAGGCAGTACTTCCGTTGGGATAGGACCAGTCCATCAGGACGTCTTGCGATTTCAAGGCCAAGGAAGTATCGAAGGTTTCCCAGATCTTTTGTTTGGAAAACAGAGCTAAGATGTTGTTTGACCTCTAGTATGGCGGGTAAGTCATCGCCTGTGATTAGAATGTCATCAACATAAACCAAAAGAAGAACCGTGCCGGTTGTTCTATGTCGAGTGAACAGAGAGAAGTCTGCCGAACTCCGAGTAAAACCAACTGCCTGAACTGCTTTACTGAACTTATCGAACCATGCCCGTGGGGATTGTTTGAGACCATAGATAGACTTTTTAAGATGACAAACTCGGGACTCCCCCGTGGTCTCAAACCCGGGAGGTTGTTGCATATAGACAGTCTCGTGGAGGTCGCCATTGAGAAAAGCATTCTTAATATCAAGTTGGTGCAAGGGCCACTGACGATGCACAGCGACAGAGAGAAGGACACGAACTGTGTTAAGCTTGGCGACCGGAGAGAAGGTCTCCTCATAGTCGAGACCATGTTGTTGAGTAAAACCGCGAGCCACCAGTCTGGCCTTAAGACGGTCAACCGTCCCATCGGAAGCATGCTTGATGACAAAGACCCATTTGCAGCTAACAGTAGTCTGCCCAGGCGGGAGAGGGACCAGATCCCATGTCTGATTCGCCCAAAGGGCGCGCATTTCGTCATCCATGACAGCCCGCCAACCGGGATGTTGCAAAGCCTCCTGCACAGAAGTAGGAACAGAAATAGAAGATAATGAAGTAGCAAACGTGTGAAGGGTCGGGGAGAGGCGGTGTAACGAGACATAATTCGCCATGGGATGAGCGGTGGAGACGGGCACGGGATCAGCAAGCCGCGAAAGTCCTTCGGTAGAGGGAGGCCGTGGCAGGGCATGTGAGCTCGGAGGGCGACGAGAGTACACCTGGATGATAGGAGGCGTAGGACGGAGTGGCGGGGGTGGAGGCGTGGGAAGTAGAGGAGGGGAAGGAGACGTAACGGGGATGACGGGCCGAGGGAGAGGAGGAGGAAGACACGGATCTGGAGAGAGGGGATGAAAGGGTTGATCTTCCCAAAAGGTGACATCAGCAGAGATGATTAGTTTACCCGTGGCAGGAGAATAGCAAACATATCCTTTTTGGGTGCGGGAGTAGCCAACAAACATCACTTTGGTAGCTCGAGGAGCGAACTTGTCAGTGGGCGGAGCCAAGTTATGAACATAGCAGGAGCATCCAAAGACACGGGGCGTGATAGAGAACAGAGTCTTGGAAGGAAAGAGAAGAGTGACAGGAGCCACGAAGTTTAAGGTAGAGGAGGGCATGCGGTTGATGAGATGACAGGCAGTAGAGACGGCGAAGTTCCAATAGAGAGGTGGAACGTGCATCTGAAACATGAGAGAGCGGGCGACCTCGAGAAGGTGCCGATTCTTCCGCTCGGCAACGCCGTTCTGTTGAGGAGTATAGGCACACGAGGTCTGGTGAACAATACCAAACTCGGTGCAGATATGAGAGAAGGTGCGGCCTGTATACTCGCGCGCATTATCGGTACGAAGGAGTTTGATGCAGGTAGAAAACTGAGTACGGATCTCGACCAGAAAGGCACGGAAAGTGGAGGGAAGTTCAGTACGATCTCGAAGTAAGTATAACCAGGTAACGCGGGAGTAGTCATCGATAAATGTGACGAAATAGCGATAGCCGAAAACACTCGGGAGCTTATATGGCCCCCAAATATCAGAATGGACTAAGGAGAAGGGGGCGTCGGAACGAGTACTAGGAGAGGTAAAAGAGACACGATGGTGTTTGCCATAAACGCAAGCCTCACACCGAAACGCAGAAAGGGAAATGTCAGGAAGAGCTCTCTGGAGAATTGGAAGGGGAGCATGCCCAAGACGACGATGCCAGTCGGCAGAAGAGATGGTGGAGAGAGCGGTGGGGGAAGAGGAATCAAAAATGTAGAGCCCATTGGACAGCCGCCCCGTACCGAGGATGTTCCGCGTCTTGCGATCCTGCACAATACAAGAGGTGGAAGAGAAGATTAGGTCGCAATTAAGGTCGTGAATAAGACGATTAATAGAGAGAAGATTAAAAGAAGAGCCAGGAACATGAAGAACAGAGCGTAGGGTAATAGAGGGAGTAAGAGAGATGTCAGCTGAGCCAGAAACGGGCGTGGTAGCCCCATTGGCAACAGTGATGAACTTAGGATGCACTGAGGCCAAGTAGTGTGGAGGCTGTAATGGGGTAATGTGGTGCGTCGCACCAGAGTCCAAAATCCAGGAGGAACTGTGGACAAGACAGGAACTGCCAATATCAGAGAGAGACACCACAGAGCACAGTGGCGGGGTGAGCAGGGCAGAAGAGGCACACATCCCGAGAGGGTCGCCACAGACCAGACCGGAGAGGCCGCAACAAGGCCGGCAAGCCGCAACAAGGCCGTCAGGCCGCAACAAGGCCGCAACAAGGCCGACAGGCCGCAGAGGCCGCAACAAGAACCAGGTAGAAGCCGAGGCTTGAGTAAGAACCAAGCCGCAAGGAACTGGTGTAGGCCGCAGCGGCGGGAAGTAGAAGAGCCAGAGGAGACCGCGAGTAGAGAGACTCAAGCGGAAAGAGAAGGGACCGCAGCGAGCTGGACCAGGCCGCAGCAAGCCGGAGCAGGCCGCGAGAGAGAGGGAAGGTGGATCCGACGAGAGAAAGAGGAGAGGGGCAGGAGGCCGCTACAAGAAGAGAGCAAGACCGCCTGCGAGAAGGACTGAGGACGACCACGACCAGAATGCGGATAGGAAGCAAGCCGCACGGTCAAGCCGGACACCAGCGAGTAGTCAGTTCGCGACCAAAGGGCAGAAACAAAGAGAGACCGCCCCGGTCTAGGTGAAGCCAGCAGCGGTCAGAGAGCAGCCCGCAGCGGGTTGACAGAGATCGCAGTAAGCAAAGGGGAGACGGCGAAGCCGCAGCGGACGGAGAGGCAAAGGCCGCGAGACAGAAGAGAGGAGGCGGTCAGAAGAAGAGGCCGCCACGGATAGAAGAGACGTGGGCCCCACTAAGCAGAGAGAGGGTGGCTATAAGAAGCCAGAAGGGGAGGGTGGATCCACGGAGAGGGAGAGGAGAAGCGGATGCAGAGGGGCAAACCGCAGAGCCAGGGGCGGACAGGAGACCGGAGCGGATAGGATGCCAGGCCGCAGGAGACAAGGGAAACCGGGCGGGCTGGGCGGTTAGAAAATGGGAAACCGGAGGTGACGGACCGTGTGCTCTGATACCATGTAGAGAAATGGGCATAAGCCTTATGAACCTTTTTTCATATATCAAAAACAAGTATGAGAACATATATATAGGAGAGGAGAGATGAGAAGAGTCCTATACAAGAGATGTGGGACTAAATCAAGAGAGAATAAAATGGGCCAAAATAATGGGCCTTTACAATATATCCTATTTCTCTAACAGTTATGTATCATTGTAGTCACTATATATTCCCACGTTGTGGAAGAATAAACGAAGCTTTCTCTCTATTCAACTTGGTATCAGAGGGAAAAACAAAAAAAACCTAATTCTGGTCTGACTCCGCCTCCCCTCATCCCGCTCTTCCAAATCCCGCGTCGTCCCGACTCCGCCCTACCCCACCCCACTTTGGGTTCGTCCCGCTCGACACCAACCTCGATGTCGGGCGGCCTCTAATGACACCGCCGGTTGCTGAGAGGGGTGTCGCCGCCGTCGCTCTGTGATGCAGTCAGCCGTCTCTTCTCCGTGTTAAAGTCGCCGCCTCCTTTGTCTGATGTAGCCCGACTGTCGCCTCCTCTGCCTGATGCAGCCCGACCGCCGCCTCCTCTGCCTGATGCAGCCCGACCTCCGCCTCCTCTGTCTGTTGCAGCCCGGCCGCCATCTCCTCTGCTTGAGGCAGGCCGCCTAGCCTCGCCGACGGTCCCTCCTTCCTCTCTCGGCTTCAGTGGTACTTTCTTCGGTGTCAGGCATCTGTGCTGCCCGCAGTCTCTCTGGTCGCCTCTTCTGCGGTTTGGCTCCGGGTTATTGCGTTTTTTTGCTTCATGGATGCTCCTTCCCCCGATGGAGGTGACTCTTCGGTGTCGTCCCCATGTGTAATTCCTCCTCAGATGGAGGTGACTATCTTGAATAGTCCCATGCAGCGCTACATGTCATCTGCAGCCCCCAGATGTATGGCAACATCGATGGTACTGTTAAGGAGCCCCAACTAACTGATCCCTCTTGGAAGCGATGGGACTCAGAAAACTCTCTGGTTGTGTCCTGTCTCCTTCACTCAATTTCTCTGAAGGTTTACCGAAGTTACATGCTGATGGATTTTGTCTTTGATATCTGGACCAATGCCCGGGAGACATATTCCCAGATTGGCAGCTCTACGCAGTTTTATGAACTTACACGCCACATTTCGGAACTACGACAAGGATCTATAACGGCGTCATCTTTTTTCTCCGAGTTCGAGGGGTTATACCAGGAGTTGGACTACTTCTCCCACTTCACTCCAGCATGTACTGCAGATGCTGTCCAGCTACAACACAGGAGGATTGCTTTCATCTCCATGTTTTCTTGATGGGACTGAACATGGAGTTTGACATGGTACAGACGCATATTCTTCACCGCACTTCACTTCCATCCATTCGAGAGGCCTTCAGCATGATCCTGGGTGATGAAGACTGTCGGAGGTCTCTCAGTGCTAGTGCCCCCCTTGATCGCTCTGCTCTCACTAGCGTTGGTCGTGGCCAAGTCCTCAGCCTTAGCCCGTCTACTCCTATGTGTGATTATTATGGCCGCAGAGGCCATACTCGGGAGGTGTGCTACAAGCTCCACCCTCATCTTGCCCCTTGTGGTCGTGGTCGTTGATGAGGGCCTGGACGAGGGGGCCATCGCTTGGGTGGTTCCAGACCTCATGATGTTGCTTACTCTATAGACGTCTACGACGAGACCCCCCATGTTATGCCTGGGCAACTTACAGCTCCTGAGTTAGATGCATTCCGCCGTCTGTTGCACTCTCAGTCTGATCAGCCTCCAGTCTTCTGCTTCCATTGTTATTATTGTTATGTCGCATGCTCATTCTGTCACTGCCTCCCCGTTTGAGTGGGTGATTGATTCTGGTGTCACTCACCACATGACCGACTCTTCCTCAGGTTTCCTCTCCTACACCCCTTTGTCTGGTAAGGACAAAGTTATCTCTGTTAATGGCTTGTTGTCTCCCATTACTGGGAAAGGCCAGATCTCCTGTTCTCCTTCTATCTCTCTACCATTTGTTCTTCATGTCCCCTCCTTTTCTCGCAATCTTCATTCTATAAGTGACATTACTCGCTCTCTTAATTGCTCTGTAACTTTTTTTTTTGATTCCTGTGTTTTTCAGGAACTGGGTACGAAGCGGAACAATGGCGTGGTAGGAACCGCAGTGTACTGTATTTCCTGGATCAACCACCTTCTCAGGCCCTTTATTGTACTCATGTTACAGTTGATGATGTTCGTTGTTGGCACCTGCGGCTTGGACATCCCTCTCCTTTCTATCTTCAGAAATTGTTCCCTACTTTTTCCCCTTTTTTACAAACTTTTGTCTGTGATATCTGTGATGAGTCTAAGCATGTGAGACATAGTTCATCGCATTTAGCTTCTCCTTGTAGCACTCTGTTTGATATTGTTCATTCTGATGTTTGGGGACCGTCCCCTGTTTTACCTACCTTTGGGTTTCGTTGGTTTGTCACATTTATTGACTGCTTTTCTCGTACAACTTGGGTGTATTTGCTCGAAAAGAAAAGTGAAGTCTTCCCTTGTTTTCAGCTTTTTCACAAAATGGTTCAAACCCAATTGAAGGGTGTGGTTTGTGTCTTACGGAGTGATAATGGGGGGAGTATGACGATCGGGGAGTTTTTGGCTCGTACCTCGCTAATCATGTTATCATACACCAGACCACGTGTGTGTTCACACCTTTACCCAAAATAGAGTTGCTGAACGAAAAAACCGACACCTGTTGGACGTCTCACATTGTCTTCTGAGTGTTATGCACCTTCCTAAGTCGTATTGGGGCGATGTAGTTCTTACTGCTGCACACCTTATCAATTGACTTCCCTAACGTGTGCTTAGATATGCTACTCCCCTCGCTCGGCTGTCTACTATGACTGTGGTCTATACTTCCCACCTTCCTCCTCGTGTCTTTAGTTGTGTATGTTTCGTCCACATCCATTTGCCCCACCGTGACAAATTGGACCCTCGGGCCCTCTGGTGTGTGTTCCTCAGATACTCGTCCACTACGAAAGGGTATCGGTGTTACCAACCTCCCTCTGTGCGTATCTATTGCAGTATGGATATTACCTTTCGGGAAGGGGAATTCCTTTTTTCCATCGACTCATGCTCCTCGTCAGGGGGAGAATATTGGCGATATGGATGTCCCTCTTCCCATTCTTCCTTCTCTACCACCACAACCTCCTGTGCCTCAGGAACAAGGCCTCCTATTCCTGTTCCTTTGTCTGATACTCTGATACTCCGATGTCTCAGGAACAAGGCCTCCTATACATGCTACTGAGGCTCCACCTCTACCAGTGTCTGCTACTGCCTCAGATTCTGATGATGCAGATTTGCACATCCCGCTTGCTCTGTTAAAAGGTAAGACCGTACGTACTAAACATTTTATTTCTAACTACGTGGCTTACCATAACCTTACCCCGGCCTGGCATGCCTTTATTGTTTCTCACTCGACGGTCGTTGTTCCCAGGACATGACAAGAAGAATTGGGTATTCTAGCCTGGACTCGGGCTATGGAAGAGGAGATGTCAGCCTTGGACAAGAACCATACTTGGGATGTCTCGTCCCTCCCTCCTGGCAAGAGGGCATTGGCTCGCGATGGGTGTTTTCGGTCAAACAGAATCAAGAAGGGAAGGTCGAACGGTACAAGGCACGATTGGTTGCTCGGGGGTACACTCAAACTCATGGAGTTGACTACCAGGGGACCTTCGCCCTCGTGTCTAAGATGGACTCCATTCGGGTATTGTTGTCTTGCACGGCTTGCATGAACTGGGATCTTCATCAACTGGATGTTAAGAACGTGTTTCTTCATGGTAAGCTCGATGAAGAAGTGTACATGAAATTCCCTCCGGGGTTCGTAAAAAGGAGCTAAAGACCTTGTTTGTCGACTAAGGAGGTCCTTATATGGCCTGAAACCGTCCCCCAGAGCGTGGTTTGGCAGATTCTTCATGGCTATGCTCAAATTTGGGAACAAACAGGCGCAGTCGGATCACACTATGTTTATTCGGAGGCGTGTTCAGGGTGGTCTGGTTCTTATTGTCTATGTGGATGACATTATAATCACAGGTAACGATTTGGAAGAGATTGCAAATCTCAAGTCCCTCTTAGTTGCTGAATTTGAGGTGAAAGACTTGGGAAGACTATGATACTTTCTGGGAATTGAGGTGACTAGATCAGATCAGGGTATCTTTATATCACAGCGGAAATATGTCCTAGATTTGTTGCAGGAGACCGGTATGCTTGGTTGTGTTCCTGCAAACTCTTCGATGGAAGAAAATCATGAAATCGGTGAATACGGCGACAGTGACCAGGCTGATGTCACTCGCTACTAGAGATTAGTTGGGAAACTAATATACTTGCCTCATACTCGTCTGGACATTACATATGTAGTTGGCATCCTGAGTAGATACATGCATGCTCCCAGGGCCAGACATCAAGAGGCAGCGTACTGTGTGTTACGGTATTTGAAGAAAGCCCCAGATCGAGGTCTTCTGTTCTCCAAGAACGGCCACCTGAGGATTGAAGTTTTCACCGATGATGATTGGGTCGGATGTCGTGACGATCAGAAATCTACAACAGGTTATTGTTCTTTTGTTGGAGGAAACCTGGTAACATGGCGCAGTAAGAAGCAAAATGTATTGGTCCGATCGAGTGCTGAGGCAGAATACCGTGCTATGTCTTAAGGCATGTGTGAGGGTCTATGGTTGTGTACCATTCTACAGGACTTGGGGTTTCCAGTGACGTCTTCATTCTCCTTGTTTTGCGACAACAAGGCAGCCATCAGCATAGCCCACAATCTAGTTCAACATGACAGAACAAAACACGTGAAGGTGGATCGACATTTCATCAAAGATCACTTGGATAAAAATACAGTGGTCACACCGTTCGTCCACTCTAAAGATCAACTAGCAGATGTGTTCACTAGGACCTTGGGAAGTGACTCGTTTATGGATAACATCAAGAGACTTGAAATGACTGACATCTTCCATCCGATTTGAGGGGGAGACTTGAGAGTTATGGTACAAGTCGTATATTCCGGGTTTTATTATTATTGTGCGTAAGTGGGTTTTAGTCCCACACTGTCAGTCTTGTTGTTATGTACCATTGTAGTCCCTATATATTCCTACATTGTGGAAAAATAAAGGAAGCTTTCTCTCTATTAAGCTTGTTTCAGGCCATACAATACTTCTTTAGCTGGTAGGCAGCTCCTTGTCCCTTTCCCATAAATCCAAGAGGAAGCTTCACATATACTTCTTCCTCAACTCCCCCACAGAAGAAGGCATACTTCACGTTTAAGTGGTGAAATTCCCAACCTAGATAGGTTGCACACGAATAGAATGCATTTTTGCAACTTGAGTAGACGTCTTAAAATAGTTTATCCATTGAGTTTGAGTAAATCTTTGGGTAACAAACCTCGCATTGTAGCATTCCCCCATGCCATTTGGGTTATGCTTCACAGAAAATACCCATATTTGACTCAACTCTCTTGCCCTAAGGAAATCGGGAAATTTCCCAAGTATGATTCTTCTCAAGATAGAACAAATCCTTCTTTATAGCCTTCTTCAATTTGGATATCCCCAAAGTATCCTGACAATTCTTATGAATAGTAATTGAGGATAAAGAAATAATGAAAGCCAAATGTTCATAATTAATATTATGATACGAAACATAGTTGGAGATAGGGTCATTGGTACAAGCTGGTTTACCTTTTATGAGGGCAATAGGAAGATGAAGGTCATCTTTAGAGCTTGGGTCCGAGATAGGCATTGGTAGAGTAGGAGTCGTGGAAACCCGGGCTTTTTGGGCACATGTATGTCTGCAATGATAAACAACAATAAGAGGAGATATTAGAGATAGGGGAGGAATAACCTGAGACAATGGTATCTCCTGGATGGGAGGAGGTAATAAAGAAGAGAGGTAATAGGAAGAGGAATATCACCCACATGAATGGCTTCTCGTTCCATGCCAACAACATATATATATATTGTCTCTCCTGGATGAATGGAATGAGTCAGACTAGGAAAATAGGACTCCCTCTCACAGAAGGTAACATCTGCACTACAAAATACACGCCGCGTGTGTGGTGGGAGGGGGGATAAAACCGATATTCCTTCGTAGTAAAGGAACAACCAAGAAAGACATATCTCTGGGCACGTAGATCAAGCTTGTCCCACTGAGGTTGATGAATGTGTACGAACCAGTGGAGATGTGATGTATGAACTATGTTGTTGGTGTAAATGTAACGACCCAAATCTTAGTATGACGTAAAATAAAATTATTCAATAACGCCCCCATGAAAAAACATAAAGTCTGTGTCACGAGTTAAGAAATTGTCGTATTCATGTAACGTAATCGTGCCTATGAAAACAAAAGGGCAGCACGATTTTATTTTTTAGTGTTATTTGTTTTGTGTATATTTGTTATTTAATTTTATTTGGGTGCTATTAGCTTTTGGCTTGTGGTGGTGGCATGTGGAATCATTTATGTGGCTTGTGTTGGCTGATTTGGACACATGGCATGGCCATGCGTTGGCTAGTGGCTTAACATAGGTGTAATATTGGCACCTGGCTAATTTTGGCTAAGGTATTAAGCGGTGCACACCACTGGCTCCGTTAATAAAACAGGCCGAGCCTTTCCGTCTTCCGCTATTCCACCTCGACTCCTCTTCCGCTCCCGGCTCTGCGTGTGCCATTCGATGGTCTTCTTGGGCCCTTCTCCTCCCAGCTCCTGCAAGCTCTCTCTCCCTCTCTTCCTCTCTTTCATTACCACTGTTTCTTGTGTCGTGTCGCTGCCTCCAGTGCCGCGAGTGTCGTGTCGCTGCTTCCTGTGCCACTGGCGGGCTTTCTTGTTGCCGGATTCCAATGTCTGTCACTGTTTCTGCTAGGTCGCTGTGTCTGCCACTATTTCTACCACTTCAGCGCCTTCATCTTCTCTCCAATGTGAGCTTATTTTTCCTTCTCTTTTCTTTATGGTCGCTGAAATGTGGTTAGAGTTAGGGTTCTTAGATTTGGAGGTTTTTCTTCTATAATGATCAACTAGGGTTTCAGATGTTGGGGCTTTTTACTGATTTTTGCTTTGTTTTAATATTGATAGCTATCCTATTTTATGTGACATAATTTTGCATCAGATTTTGGGGGAAAATTTTTTTACGGATTCTTTGTGAAGACCAGTTGTTGAATTTGGGGTTACTGTTTGGGCTCTTATTGTTGCTATTTTGATGGGGGATTTAGTGGTGATGGCCATTTGGGGGATTTAGTGGTGATGGCCTATTAGTAACTAGTTTTGTAAAGATATCGGCCAACTTTTTTTGAAGTGACAAACAAAGTGCAAATATGTTTCCTCAAAACTTCTTCTCTGACAAAGTGACAGTCGACTTCGATACGCTTCATTTTTCATGGAAGATTGGATTCTTTGAAATATAAATGGTTGTTTTATTATAGTAAAACATGGGTAGATGATGATTGTAGACTTCTCTCGAGTCCATAAGAAGTGCTTGTAACCACTTTAATTTGCGTGTGGTTTGAGTCATACTTCTACATTTTGTTTCGGCACTTGACCTAGATACAAATGCATGTTCCTTGCTTTTTCAGATGACTAGATTTCCACCTACGAAGGTGCAAAACACAAAGGTGGACTTTCAATCTCCTTTGTCATCAGCGTAGCTAGCTTCTGAATACGCTTCTATCCGCAGATGGTTGTTCTTTTGAATAATATACCTTTGCCCAGAGACCCTTTAACATATTCCAATACTTTTTACGTTGTTCGAAGATGGCACTCTTCCCAACAACATAAACATCTGGTCTTATTAGTTATTACGGTAAGGTGAATGAGTTTACCAACAAATCGCCTATATTGAGTAGCATCAAGAAGGAGAGGAGAAGTCACACTCAAAAGTTTATCATCTCCTATAACCATAGGGCATCGAGTGGGTTTTGCACAAAGAAGATCATTTTCACTATGAAGATCGAACGCATACTTGCGTTGGAAGAGAACAATAGAGTTGCGCCTTCCTCCAATTTTGATGCACAAGATGTAACATCCGTAAATTGACATGCGTTTTTATTTAAAATTGTAGGGGAAGGTCGCGACGAATTTTTGATCGAGGCGGCGCGTTGACAAGGTATAATGTCACTTTTCCTTTTGATAGCGATCATTAGCTCGTTAAGTGCATAAATTTTAGTGCGTGACGCATTTCGTTTTAGTGACGCGCGGTGTGAAAGTGAATCAATCTTCAAAGTATTAGTGTTGGGGTGCCAATAGTATTTCCCCCCCCCCCTCTTCTCATGCGGTTACCAAAACCGCAAGAATTATTTAAAACCCGCGATTCTCTTCTCTCGGGTTTAAACCGCAGCCGTCTCCCGCAGCAGTCGCCCGCACCGTCCGTCTACCGCAGCGCGCAGAGCCGACGCCTCCCGCAAGTTTCTTCGGCGCCCGATCCCTCTCCGGAAACCATTTCCGACTCCTCCTCCTTCCTCTACGAGCACCGGTAGACATTCTTTTTCCTCCCTTGGCCGTGAAAGTGCCGAATCCAACCCTAACCGGTGGAAGTGAACGTTTTGGCTTCGGTGAGTTCGATTCCTTCCTTTTTCTCGTTTTCTACTTGGTTTTCCTTTGATTTGGAAACAAATCTAACCTAGGTTTTCGTTTTGTTTGCCCTATCCTAGGTTTTGGTGTTCGTAGTTCCCCACGGATTTTGTGTGGAACGCTTGGGTAGCCCCAAACGCTATACTAAAAGGTAATACTTGTAGTCTAATGCACAAATTTTGTAACACTAGTGATTTATAAATTTTTCCATGAGATTATCGTAGAGGGGAAATTCTAAATTTAGGGTTACGGTAAATTTCAGGAATTTGGCGGGGTCGGGGAAACTTTTGAAGGTCTCCAACAGCAGGATTTACTTCTGAAAAAGAAAATGTCGTCACGCCGAGTATACGAACGTCGCAGCACCACTGTAAGGAAATCCTAATTCCTTTTAGTTAGACATATCAAATAATTGTATTTTATACGCATAAGTAGGTTTCGTACAACATCATAATCATGCATAGAAAAATGTGACAGTAGAAAAATAATCGTGGAGACACGTATGAGAACGCCCTTTTCCATAACCACGTTAGTTAAGTCGTGAACAGTTAGTTAAGTACGAAACTTCACATGTACACGTAGGTTTGGAGACTGTCCGACCAAGGGTTCGAAGGTCCATTCAAGTCGACCACGAGAAAGTCAAGGGTCGCTCAGTAGTACACTAGAAAATATATCCCATGCAGAGTAGCGTCAGACCAAAACTGGTCAGTAGCACACCAGTATTTTCGTGTTTGGTAGAGGCGCACTACCATCCTCATAGGGCATATGGTATCCTATGAGTTACAGTCTTGGGAGTTGACTCCCCTTTGAGACAGTTAGCAGATTCGAGACCGTGTCCGCGTGGCACTAGAACAATTGAGTTCGTCAGATGGTCTCGGGTCGTCAGTTTCAGATTTTTGCGCGTTAGGAGCTACTCTGCCTAGAGCCTTCCCAGTAAACGTGTAGGCTAGAAGCCACCTAGAACTCAAGTATAGACTTGACGTGAGACAGTACACTAGTTAGTGAACGTCAGGACTTGGGTAAATGAACGGAAAGTCATGTGGTTAGAATTATAGTGTTCACCAGTAAGGATAGAGAAAAGCATGCATATCATATATCATGAAATGTTTTCAGTGCACGAGACTAGTTTAAAGACATGCATGCATTCATATGTAAATCCTTTTTTTTAGTGTCACTAAGGGGAATTGTTTTTCTTTACTCTGACCCTTCGTGGGCAATGTTTTTCAGGTGACCCAGGTGGGAAACTTCGTCTAGGATGAGCGTCATGGTGGTGTCCGAGTGTAGTACTTTTACTATTTACAGTTTACTCCATTTTCAGCATGTACTTGTAATTGTGGACAGTGTAACTCATTAATATTTGATGTATCTTGTGTCAGACTTATTTGATAGTTCAGATTTTCAGTTAATGCAGTTTCATTTTGTTTAGTGGCTCTGTGAATCCAGACATCAGGTATGTGGTTAACCTTAGTTTAATTTTTGCTCCCGCTGTAAGTATTAAATCTGTTTAGTTTGGACTTTTATTACCTGCTGCTACTAGTTTTAAATACTGCTTCCTAGTTTTCTTTATATCGCTGACCCGGCCGGACGGCTGATTTCTGTAATACTGGGAAGGGGTGTTACAAATTGGTATCAGAGCCAGGTTTAGGATCCCTGGACCCTAGAAGGTTTTCACAGAGCCATAGGACTGTATAACAGTAAACTTTTGTTAGTACAGTATTTTAAGTTGCGTTTAAGGCTTAGTTTTTCGCAGGAGTACGAATATAGTTGCCAAGCCAGTTTTAGTAGACGCTTGATAAATAACCAGATTTCTTTTATATGTTCTATCAGGCAACTCGAGTAAGTGAACCAGGTGAATCTTCACGTCAGGACCATATTCCTAACGCCACTATGGGAGATGCTGCAGTGCCCCAGGTACCTCCAGTTCCAGCAGCTTCAGAGGGCACTGATATAGCGTCTCAGATTGCCAAGGCGGTTACTGTTGCCTTGATGGAGTTCCAGAGAGGACTGGCTGCAGGGTTTCCAGTTCCAGTGCACGTACCAGCCCCTGCACCAGCTCCTGCCCCAGCACCCGTGGAGATGACCCTGGAGCGTTATTTGAGGAATTTTAGAGAACTTCAGCCTTCAAACTACAGTGGGGATGAGACCCCGATGGATACAGATGATTGGGTAGCAAACACCAGAGACCTGCTGGATGTTTTGGAGTGCCCAGAGAATAAGAAGGTTCCTCTGGCAGTTTTCCTCCTCCGAGGTGAGGCAAAGATCTGGTGGGACAAGTACCGGGCGGATGATCCCGCAGGTAAATGGTTATGAAAATTCCTTTAATTATTCTGGAAGTGATATGTTCTCTATTTAAATAGTATGATTATGTTTTTGGCCAGGTCGTACGCCAGACATGTTTACGTGGGACGAATTTTCTAGAGCCCTTGCGAATTGGTTCGTGCCTCCTTCCGCACGACGAGGTCTACAGGAGAGATACCTTAGACTTTTCCAGGGGGACAGGACTGTTGCTGAGTACGAGCGAGAGCTTACCCATCTGGCTCGATATGCGGGCGTAATGCAGGGTGACCAGACTGAGAAGTGCAGCCGCTTTGTGGATGGCTTACGAGACTCATTGAGACAGCCGCTGATGACCATGGTCAATGCTGATTACAGGAGCTTAGTGGATACGGCTCGCAGGCTGGAGGCTGACCAGCAGAAGGTTCAAAAGCGAAGTAACTTCCGTGCAAAGCGAGCTCAGGATTCGCATCAGTCGCAGCAGAACAGGAATGATCAGGGGAAGAATTGGAACAAGAAGCAGAAGCCTGATGCGAGGAAGTATGGTCAATCTGGTGACAGGAGCAGGGACTACCCCCTTTGTCCCAAGTGTCAGCGTCGCCATCCAGGAGAATGTTTGGCCAGCGCGGGCGTGTGTTACAAGTGTCGTCAACCTGGACACATTGCTCGTTTCTGTCAGGAAGGTGGTTCGAATCAGGTAATCAACCTTGTTGTATTTTTGTACATTTATAAATTTTTGGTAGATGACAAATGCATTTTGTTCCTGCAGTCGAAGTATGAGATTGGTGGCCCTAGCAGAGCAGACAAGGGCAAAGCGTTGATGATTACCGATGGAAGACCACAGCAGGGTCGAGATTTGGTGCAGCCCAGAGCTTATGGACTTGGTCAGCAGGAGGCTAAGGGGCAGGAAGATGTAGTGACAGGTAAGTGTTTAATTTGCCTGATAAGCTTATTTAACCCTCCGTAGTGACACTCTTTTCTTTTTGAAAATTCATTCATGTAGGCATCCTTATGATTCGAAATTTACCCTCTAAGATTCTGTTTGATACGGGTGCCTCGCACTCGTTTATCGCAGAATCTCTAGTGCGTAAGTTGAATTTAGAAGTATTCTCAGAGACTATAGCGCTGGATGTTATGATGCCGAATGGATCCCTTCTGCAGACCAGAGATAGGTGCAGGGTACCGGTGCAGTTTGGTGACACCGAGATTATTGTGGAAGCTTTGCAGCTACCTATTGCAGGATTCGACCTGATTTTTGGAATGGACTGGCTGTCGGCAGTCAACGCCAAGATTGACTGTAGGGCGAAGTAGATACAGTTTGATGGTCCCAATCAGACTTCTTTTTCTTTTCAGGGCTTGAAGGGAGTAGTGAAAATGATTATATCTGCAGTCCAAGCAAGGAGGTGCATCAGTAAGGGTTGCGAAACCTTCGTAGTACTGATGAATGCAGAGACTAAGGCTGAGTTATCAGAGGTACCAGTGGTGCAGGAATTCCTCGATGTCTTCCCGGAAGAGCTCCCTGGTGCCCCTCCAGATAGAGAGATTGAGTTCCCGATAGACTTGCAGCCTGGGGCTACACCGGTAGCCAAATCTCCCTATCGGATGGCTCCAAGGGAACTAGCAGAGTTGAAGAGTCAGTTGTAGGAGTTACTTGATTTGAGTTTTATACGCCCCAGCACTTCACCATGGAGTGCTCCAGTGCTTTTCGTGAAGAAGAAGGATGGTAGTCTGAGACTGTGCATAGACTATCGTGAGTTGAATAAGCTAACAGTGAAGAACAAGTACCCGATTCTCAGGATTGATGATTTGTTCGACCAGTTGCTGGGATCGAACACTTTCTCCAAGTTAGATTTGAGGTCAGGCTATCACCAATTAAAGATTCGTGACTCGGATATTCAGAAGACGGCTTTCAGCACCAGATATGGACACTTCGAGTTCGTGGTCATGCCGTTTGGGCTGACCAATGCTCCTTCAGTATTTATGGACCTGATGAACAGGGTGTTTCGGGAGTACTTGGATCGTTTTGTCATCGTCTTTATAGATGACATCTTGGTGTTCTCTAAGAGTGCAGAAGATCATGCAGCACATCTCAGGATTGTTTTGAGCACACTCAGAAAAAAACAGTTGTTTGCCAAGTTTTCAAAGTGCGAGTTTTGGCTTTCAGAGATTGCATTCTTAGGCCATATCATCAGTCAGAAAGGAGTTAGTGTTGATCCGAAGAAGGTAGAGGCCATTAAGAGTTGGCCAAGACCGACGACAGTTTCAGAGGTTCGTAGCTTTTTGGGTCTTGCTGGTTACTACAGGAGATTCATCAGAGATTTTTCGAAGATAGCCTTACCACTGACTTCCCTCACCAGGAAGGGTAAGGGCTTGGATTGGACAGTTGAGTGTGAGTTGGCGTTTGAGGACTTGAAGGGCAGGTTGACGACCGCACCGATTTTGAGTTTACCATCAGGGCCTGACGGGTTTCAGATCTACAGCGATGCATCAGGTCAGGGTTTGGGATGTGTTCTCATGCAGCATGGAAAAGTCGTAGCCTATGCCTCGAGACAATTAAAGGTTCATGAGAGGAACTATCCAGTGCATGACTTGGAGCTTGCAGCAGTCATACATGTTTTGAAGATTTGGAGGCACTATCTCTATGGCGTGCGTTGTGAGATCTTCACTGATCATAAGAGCCTCAAGTATATCTTTGATCAGCGAGAGCTCAATTTGAGGCAGCGCAGATGATTAGAATTTCAATCAGACTACGACGTAGACATTCAGTACCATCCAGGAAAGGCGAACGTTGTAGCTGATGCCCTTAGTCGTAGAGGTTCATGTTTCTGTCTCCTCACTCAGCAGGAGGAGTTAGTGCGAGAGCTGGAGAGACTGGATATTACCGTTGTGCCACGCAGTAGTTTTGGTTCTGCAAGGTTGAATTGGATGGAGATTACCTGCGATATCAAGGACAGAATCAGGACAGCTCTACCGTTGGATCCAAAGATGGCAGAGATTTGGAGCTCAGTGCAGTCAGGACAGAAGGAGGGATTCACTATTCAGGATGATTTATTGTTGTTTGATGACAGAGTGTGTATCCCCGATGTTAGTCACCTTCGCGAGGATATTTTATTTGAGGCACACAATTCCTGATATTCTATACATCCGGGTAGCACGAAGATGTATGCAGACCTCAAGAAGTTAGTATGGTGGCCAGGCTTGAAGAGAGACGTTGCAGATTACGTAGGGAAGTGTGAGACGTGCAAGTTGGTTAAGGCCGAGTGCCAAAGGCCTGGAGGCAAGTTGCAGCCACTTCCCATTCCTGAGTGGACATTCGAAGATATATCCATGGATTTCATTCATGGTTTGCCGAGATCGCAGAGTGGGAATGATTCATTGTGGGTTATAGTTGACCGACTTTCTAAGGTCGCCCATTTCATCCCTCTTAGGAAGACGGATCAAGGTCCGAAGCTGGCGCAGTTATATTTGGACGAGATAGTTCGGCTTCACGGTATTCCCAGGACTATAGTTTCAGACCGAGACGGCAGATTCACCTCCAGGGAGTGGCGATACGTACAGGAGCGGTTGGGTACCAGGTTACACTTCAGCACCGCTTTCCATCCCCAGACCGATGGACAGACGGAACGCACAAATAGGACTTTGGAGGATTTGTTACGGATGTGCATTTTGGATTTTGGAGGAAAGTGGGAGAAATATGTTACACTTGTGGAGTTCTCCTACAACAACAGTTTTCAGACAAGTATTGGGATGGCACCGTTTGAGGCCCTCTATGGCAGACGTTGTCGGACACCGTTATGTTGGGCTGAAAGTGAAGAGAGATCCACAATCAGGGAGTCATGGATTGATAAGACCACTGATAGGATCAAGCTTATTCAGGAGCGTATGAAGACAGCTCAGGATCGCCAGGGCAAGTATCATGATCAGAAGCACAGGTCAGTAGAGTTCAGTGTTGGAGACTACGTTTATCTGAAGGTCAGACCAGTCAGAGGAGTTTCTAGAATAAAGCGGATGAAAAAGTTGAGCCCCAGATTCGTTGGTCCTTTTGAGGTACTGGAAAGAATTGGTGAGGTTGCTTACAGATTGGCCTTACCTGAGGAGATGAGTGGTGTTCATGATGTCTTCCACGTCTCTTATCTGAGGAGAGCAGTCAGAGATCCTAGTCAGATCATAAGTACCGAGGAAGCACCAATTGAGACAGATCTTAGTATTGGGGTTAGACCAGTCAGAATAGTGGATTCAAGGATACAGAAGCTCAGAAATAGAGAGATTCGCATGATCAAAGTCCTTTGGATGAACTATGGCAAACCAGAGTATACTTGGGAGCGAGAGGATGAGCTTCAGAACAATGCAGACTACTCTTTTCTCTTCGATACAGGTATGACTACAATTTTCGAGGACGAAAATCTTTGTTAGGAAGGGAGATTTGTAACATCCGTAAATTGACATGCGTTTTTATTTAAAATTGTAGGGGAAGGTCGCGACGAATTTTTGATCGAGGCGGCGCGTTGACAAGGTATAATGTCACTTTTCCTTTTGATAGCGATCATTAGCTCGTTAAGTGCATAAATTTTAGTGCGTGACGCATTTCGTTTTAGTGACGTGCGGTGTGAAAGTGAATCAATCTTCAAAGTATTAGTGTTGGGGTGCCAATAGTATTTCCCCCCCCCCCCCTCTTCTCATGCGGTTACCAAAACCGCAAGAATTATTTAAAACCCGCGATTCTCTTCTCTCGGGTTTAAACCGCAGCCGTCTCCCGCAGCAGTCGCCCGCACCGTCCGTCTACCGCAGCGCACAGAGCCGACGCCTCCCGCAAGTTTCTCCGGCGCCCGATCCCTCTCCGGAAACCATTTCCGACTCCTCCTCCTTCCTCTACGAGCACCGGTAGACATTCTTTTTCCTCCCTTGGCCGTGAAAGTGCCGAATCCAACCCTAACCGGTGGAAGTGAACGTTTTGGCTTCGGTGAGTTCGATTCCTTCCTTTTTCTCGTTTTCTACTTGGTTTTCCTTTGATTTGGAAACAAATCTAACCTAGGTTTTCGTTTTGTTTGCCCTATCCTAGGTTTTGGTGTTCGTAGTTCCCCACGGATTTTGTGTGAAACGCTTGGGTAGCCCCAAACGCTATACTAAAAGGTAATACTTGTAGTCTAATGCACAAATTTTGTAACACTAGTGATTTATAAATTTTTCCATGAGATTATCGTAGAGGGGAAATTCTAAATTTAGGGTTACGGTAAATTTCAGGAATTTGGCGGGGTCGGGGAAACTTTTGAAGGTCTCCAACAGCAGGATTTACTTCTGAAAAAGAAAATGTCGCCACGCCGAGTATACGAACGTCGCAGCACCACTGTAAGGAAATCCTAATTCCTTTTAGTTAGACATATCAAATAATTGTATTTTATACGCATAAGTAGGTTTCGTACAACATCATAATCATGCATAGAAAAATGTGACAGTAGAAAAATAATCGTGGAGACACGTATGAGAACGCCCTTTTCCATAACCACGTTAGTTAAGTCGTGAACAGTTAGTTAAGTACGAAACTTCACATGTACACGTAGGTTTGGAGACTGTCCGACCAAGGGTTCGAAGGTCCATTCAAGTCGACCACGAGAAAGTCAAGGGTCGCTCAGTAGTACACTAGAAAATATGTCCCATGCAGAGTAGCGTCAGACCAAAACTGGTCAGTAGCACACCAGTATTTTCGTGCTTGGTAGAGGCGCACTACCATCCTCATAGGGCATATGGTATCCTATGAGTTACAGTCTTGGGAGTTGACTCCCCTTTGAGACAGTTAGCAGATTCGAGACCGTGTCCGCGTGGCACTAGAACAATTGAGTTCGTCAGATGGTCTCGGGTCGTCAGTTTCAGATTTTTGCGCGTTAGGAGCTACTCTGCCTAGAGCCTTCCCAGTGAACGTCAGGACTTGGGTAAATGAACGGAAAGTCATGTGGTTAGAATTATAGTGTTCACCAGTAAGGATAGAGAAAAGCATGCATATCATATATCATGAAATGTTTTCAGTGCACGAGACTAGTTTAAAGACATGCATGCATTCATATGTAAATCCTTTTTTTTAGTGTCACTAAGGGGAATTGTTTTTCTTTACTCTGACCCTTCGTGGGCAATGTTTTTCAGGTGACCCAGGTGGGAAACTTCGTCTAGGATGAGCGTCATGGTGGTGTTCGAGTGTAGTACTTTTATTATTTACAGTTTACTCCATTTTCAGCATGTACTTGTAATTGTGGACAGTGTAACTCATTAATATTTGATGTATCTTGTGTCAGACTTATTTGATAGTTCAGATTTTCAGTTAATGCAGTTTCATTTTGTTTAGTGGCTCTGTGAATCCAGACATCAGGTATGTGGTTAACGTTAGTTTAATTTTTGCTCCCGCTGTAAGTACTAAATCTGTTTAGTTTGGACTTTTATTACCTGTTGCTACTAGTTTTAAATACTGCTTCCTAGTTTTCTTTATATCGCTGACCCGGCCGGACGGCTGATTTTTGTAATACTGGGAAGGGGTGTTACACAAGAAGTATTTGGGAGAACCCATGTCTTTGGTTATAAGGTTGTCGTGCAGATGTTTCTTGATCATTGTTATTCCCGATAAATTATTGTTAGTGAGAAGGATGTCACTAACATATACCACAAGAATAACCAGTCTGTCAGTGGTCTTCCGTATAAAAGAGAGTGATCTGCAGAGTTTCTGGAAAAACCAATAGTAAAGATGACTTCACTAAACTTCCGAACCAGGCAGGTGGACTATGTTTGAAGCCATAGATAGCCTTTGCCATCATAGAAGAACAACATAACTAGGAGGTTTCTCCATGTAAACTTCTTCCTGCAAGTCATCATAGAAGAAGGTGTTCTTAACATCCAGTTGATACATCTGTTAATCCTTGTTAACGGCTACATAGAAGAGGACTCTAATAGTACGGATTCGGGTAACTGGAGAGAATGTGTCGAAGAAATCAACATCATAGATTTGTGCGAATCCTTTTGCAACAAAATGAGCCTTATATCTGTTCACGGAGCCGTCATATTGATACTTGATGAAGAAAACCCAAAGGCCACCAATAACATCCGCGCCAAGACGAGTATGGACAAGATTCCAAGTACCCCTAGATGTTAAAGCCGATATTTCCTCATTCATAGCAGCTTTCTAGTGAGGTAAGGGAAGATCCTTTTGATAAGTAGTTGGGATGACAGGAGTCAGGATAGTTAGAGTAAACTCCTTGCAAGAATAACTAAGTTGCGCATACGACACTATATTATTAATGGAATACTGATGACATGTCTGGACCCCTTTGCAGAGAGCGATGGGAATGTCAAGCTCTGAGACGTCATTGTCGTCAGATCTTTCCAAAGAAAAGAGAACTGGCCTGAGAAATGACAGTGAGAGCATCATAGTAGCTAGATGGAGGGGAGGGGTAGGAGAAGGAGAAGGTGATAAAATAGGAAAGGGTAGTGGTGTACTATCCAGTGGAGGAGCATGCAAAATGGGAAGAGATGAAGAAGATGTAGGAGGATCTGCGAGGGTGACATCTGAAGAGTTGGTGGAGAAATAATGGGTGGACTCAAAGAAGATTACATCTGTTGAAACATACTATCGTTTGAGAAGAGGGTCGTAACATTGATAGCTTTCTGAGTCAGGGAGTACCCAAAGAAGATACAATTGATAGCGCAAGCGGACAATTTATCATGACCAGCATCAGGAGAGTGAACGAACACAATACACCCAAACACCTGAGGGGTCAAAGAGAACGGAGTGGCGTCAGGATACAAGATCGAAAAAGCAGTCGCGCATTGAAGAATAGGGGAGGGAAGATGATTGATGAGGAAACAAGCCATGAGAATAGTATGTACTCAGTAAGAGCGAGGAACATTCATTTGACAGAGAATAGTTCGCGCAACATCAAGAAGATGACAATTTTTTCTCTCGGTCACCTCAATATGTTGAGAAGTGTACACATGGGTAGTCTGATGAATGATGTCATTAGGCGTACAAAAAGAAGTGAATTGATTGATAGCATATTCCTTGGCATTATATATGCGAAGAATTGTTAAAGAAACACCAAATTGCATGTGAATCTCATTATAAAAGGCAGAAAATACAAAAAATAGTTCAGAGTGTTCTTTAAGAAGATGCACACAATTACAACAGGAAAATTCATTAATAAAAGTAACAAAATGCATACTACCCTTACAAACAGATTTAGTAAGACAAGGACCTAGATATCCGAGTGAACAAGATCAAACGGATGAATCGAACTGCGATATAACTTTGTAGGATATGAAGAGCTGTGATGTTTGCCAAACTGGCAAGCTTCACATTTTAAGGCAGAGGTTGTTGTCTTGAAGGAGGGCATGAGCTTGTGTAATAGATGGAGAGGAGGATGAAAAAGCGAAGATGTCATTGAAGCAGTGCATTGGAGACGGTGGAAGTCGAAGAAGCGGGAACATCATCAAGGAAATAGAGCGAGAATCCTGAAAACAACAAACAATGGAGGTAAATGAGACAGAACATTATAGATACCATGAAAGAGCACTAATGGACAATAAATTGCAAGGGAAAGTTGTGACAGAGAGTGTCATTAAGTTGTAGAGTGGGGGTGGCTTGGACCACACCAGTTCCACGCACAAGAAAAGGAGATCCATCAGCAACAAAAACAAGTGGAAACCTAGTGTGTTTCTCCAGATGAGAAAAGATGTGTGAGTTCCCAATCATTTGATTGGTGGCACTGGAGTCGATGAGCCACTTATCCTGTGTGGCAACGTGTGTGTTACCTGAAGTAGTGACAACAGATGTGGATTGTCTAGAGGCATTGATGAGAGCCTCAATATCAAATTATCAATAAAGGAAAACTAGCGGCCGGTCTCTGATGGAGGAAGAGAAGGAGATGGAGGCGCGGCAGACTTCACTGCACTTAAGTAAACCTGAGGGCGGACATGTGACAACTAGAAGAAATAGAGACCCTGTGTGGTAATAGGACAAGAATCTGCACCTTCCAGAATATGCAGGAGGATAGAGACTGTAGGAATAGTGCGAGCAGAGGGTCAGACGGACATGAACAGGAGTTCGCCCGATCGGATTAGAGGACGAAGTCGCATGAGACAAGAGACGGGCGCTCACTAACAGGAGAGGAAGGTGTTCATCCAAGCTCGATGGGACAACGAGCACAGAAGATAGACCACACAAGGTATAAGCAGGTCGATGTGAGTCCAATAGATATGCCGGGCGGTTCGGAAACCGAAGTCCAAGCAGAACTAGATGGGGAGGGGCGCGCGAAGCAAAAATGACTGAGAAGATGGTTAAACAACTGAAATTCGCTTATATGCAGAACGAGAGAGGATTGGGCGGACACAAGTTCAAGTCCGCACGTGGGAGAAAAAATAAGTTTGTTAAGGGAGGGTGGATAGTTATAAGATAGCAGTTTGCAGGATCACAGCTCTGATACCATATGATAAATTGAAAATAAAAATCTTTTTATTTCCAAAAAATCTAAATATTATACAGGAGGAGCCCCTCTTTATATAGAACAGCGGGAAGAGAATTTATAATTGACAATGTGGGACTAAAACATAAAACTGGGAGAAAGGAATTCAAGCGGTTGTAACACAGTTAACCTCCCAGATTATAGCTATACAATGGGCTTCGGTAGGCACACAATGAGTAACCGCCCAGACTCTATTACACGGCAACTCGGACCAGAATCACCGGGCGGTTACGCCCAAGAGTAACCACCCATCCTTATCTACAGTTCATCTTGTGCTTTAACAAGTTCTAAGTTAAAAGCTGCGTGTGAAAGCCGCAGAAGAAGAACCCGATGAGTGGGGAGTAAAGAATGATAAAGCGTGAAAAACTTTTTTTGAATTTGATCGAACTCTAAAACATCACCACTACGAGGCAGGAGGAAGTGAAGAGGAGGATGGCTCAACACTCGATAAACATGTATTATTAAAGTAGTTCAAGAAAGAAGATTTAGTGTTGAAGAAAGTAGATGTAGCTGGGAAGCTCAACCTAAATAGATCGGTTTGTTCTTGATCCGAGAGGTTTTGAAGAAAGTAGATTACAAACTTACAATGCACGAGGGAACGAAGGTGTCAAACAATTAGAGCATGGGCAGTCTTAGGATAATGTTACAACCTTTTGATTGCGAGTCGGTGTGTGATCTTGAGAGAGTCTCGGAGAGGATCGTCTCGACTCTTCCTTGGCTCAGCCTTCCTAATAGAAGAAGATACAACGGAAGCCGATCTCAACTGAGAGAAGAAGAGGAAGAGGGGATCTTTGCACAACCCTAGCTCTTGCTTAAGAAGAAGAGCAGGGGGAAGATTAGGAGGAAATATTTAGGGTTACTTTATGATATCTTCTAAGCCCCCCACCCCCCCCCCCCCCCCCCCCCCCCCCGCTCGCCCTCCTCCCCTTACGCAAATAGTGAGAGGGACCAGTTTCACAATATTAATGTTTTGCCCCTCACCTAGTGTTCATGATGTGTGAATAAATTAAAGTGTCTGAAAAGATAAAATGAGAGAAATAAGGATGCAATGCAAAAAAAAAAAGAAATGTGTCGTCTGATGTCACACATCGTCACCCCTACATGGGCCCATAAAATCACCTCCCCCATGCAAATCAAATTTGTCCTCAAGCTTAGGGTATGGGGTTCTCGTCATCCTGACATCCTTATCGTTGTTGTCATCTGGATGATCGTCAACTTTTAGCCAAAAAAGACGCTTACACTTGTGTTTGACTGTATATGAATCATCTAAGTTAAAACAAAGCTCTCATGTGCGTCATTCCTCCATCTCTGCTCGTGATATGTGTTTGACGGATGAATTCCTAGCCCTTGGTGTAGTGGAAAAGGTAATGAAATGAGAATAAGGGGTGTCCTCCCACCAACTACCCTCGTTCCCGCCATAGCGGCAGCCATATGGATTGTCCATGAGGAGACGTTGCTCATAGGTATGGGCTACGCTCATGACTGTGTTAAGGTCACGCAAAGCTTGGAATACTACATTGAGATGTGGTCGATAATGTAGGGTGGCAGTGAAGATAAGCACTTGATGTTCAAGTAGTATAAAAGGGTCACAAGCTAGTAACATCTGAAAACTCTTCAAATGATCAGTGACGGGCCCTGATTGCTTGAGAGCAAGGTCGCCCACGGATTACTACGAAGTAGTAGAGCGAAGCACAGATTGCAGAAATGTTCGAAGGCCGCCCAATTTAAATTGGGGGTCTCACGCGCAAGCTAAGCCTATCGCAATTGCACTTAGCTCATGAGGTGGAAAGAGGCCAACCATATCCAATCATCCAACGACATGAACTGGATAGCGAGTAAGTTCTCACAAAGCATGAGCCAAGCTAGGGGATCACTCTTCTCGTCAAACATGGGAAAATTCAGCTTCACATAATGCAGAACACTGCCTACAGTGGCCCGGTTGCCATGATAATATAAGTGCATGGCATACTGCGGCCTACCCTAATTGGAACACTTAGAGGTCAGTGTATCTACTGGGGTGGTAGATGCATGAAATCGAGGTGGGTTGTCAAGGCAGCGAATGCGGCTAATTGTTGAGCATGGGAGGACATCATCATTTGCATTGCCTCAATTATCTAAAAGACCTGACATCACCCAGTCTTTAGGATGCTGGCTATTCGGGATGCAAGCCTGCTGGCACTCCTATGGATGTCAACCACAAGCTTTGTGCTCATGACTCTGACTCTGATCAACTACTTCTGAACCCAGAGTATTATCGACGTCTTGTAGGAAAGTTGATATATCTTACTGTTACAAGACCTGGTATCTCGTTTGTTGTTGGAGTTGTCAGTCGATTTATGCATGCTCCACAGACCTCACATCTCCAGGACGTCAAGTGCATACTCAGATACTTGAAGACCGATCATGCCTCTGGAACAAGGGCTTGTATACAAACCATCTTCCTCTCTATCTCTGATTGCCAAATCTGATGCTGACTATGCTGGCTCTCTTGATGATTGACGCTCCACAATTGATTTTGTACTTACTTTGGAGAAAACCTTATTACCTGGCGTAGCAAAAAGCAATCTGTTGTTGCTCTCTCATCTGTTGAAGCCGAGTATCGTGCAATAACAGATGTTATGTCTGAGCTTACCTGGCTAGAAAGTTTCCTTGGTGATTTGGGAATCAAACTTTCCTCACCAGAAACTTTATTTTGTGACAGTCAAACTGTGACACATATTGCCAAGAATCACGTATTTCATGAGCGAACCAAACACATTAAAGTTGATTGTCACTTCATTCGGGAAAAGATTCAATTAAACAAGTTGGAATTAGAACATGTTCATGCTACCGGGCAAGTTGTTAATATTCTCACCAAGGTCTTACCACGACAGTTATATCATCAGTTTTTTTTTTCCAAGATTGGTGCATATGATTTGTATGCTCCAGCTTGCGGGGGAGTGTTAAAGAAACTATGTAAAGGCCTAAATTTAGGCCCTCTTGTAATCTTGTTTAGTCTCATATCTTAGGATTGAGAATCCTCTCATTTTTCTCCTTATATAAGTGTGCAAATACATATTATTCTTGTATAAGACAATTGAGAAATTAATAAAATTATTTTTATTCTCTCTATTCTATGTGCTTCTGCAGTATATATATACATATATTTGGTAACTTCATATTTTCAATAATAATACTTGCAACTACAACAAAAACAATAATAATAAGGTAGACATGAGGAACATAAATGAAACAGAAGTTAAAAGAGTACCTGAAAAGAATCATGTAAACCATTTAAACGAAAGACATTTGTATCATCTGCTGACCTGAAGATATCAACTTTCTCATTAAGAAACCTGTCTAGTCAGCACTTGCATGAACAGAAATTGATAAATGAAGTTATCTTTATGACGTTCTTATTTACTTGTGGTCCTTAGGCTAGTTATAAGGTGGGTCAGTTTCATCAAAATATACACCAAGTGTGCATAAAGTGTACATATGTAATCATAATTGAAGTACCAACCTCACAATAAATACATACTGCTTCAATGTTGCAAGAAATTCACGAACTCCCCCAGTATAGAAGTACAATGGAGGGAATGAAAGCCCTATATTAGCCCCCAAAAAATTCATGTAACTCAATCTTAAATATCAACACCAAGTTAATCAGACACATGTGTACACACAAACAAATAATAGATGAAATTTCAGTATTCTGGAATATAGCTTGACATTACGATCTATAATTGAATCAATAAAAGCTTATACACATATGTATTCCTTCAGCATGCCAAAAACATACTTCATTTGAGTGGGAAAATATTTTGTAAGGAGAAGACTCGCCTCAAGGTTAGTTGAGCATTTCAATTCTCACGAATCTTTAATGCTAAACTCTCTGAAAGGTAAGCATTTAACTAACCAGTACATTTAGTTGAATATGCGTATTTTATTTTTAGTATGTTATATGTCATGTGTTTGAGACCTATATATGTATGCTTGCCTTGAGTTAGGGTAAATGATAATACATTTCTTTTGTTGTCGACGCGATCCCGCTTCCGCTTTCGCAGCGCTCGATCCCGCTTTCGCCGCGCTCGATCCGCTTTCGTTGCGTTCAACTCGTCACATCTTCCACCGTGTTCAACTAGTGCATCTTCCGCATCCCTAGCCTAGGGCTTCCAGCACGTCATTTCCTCCGCTCCTACAGCGCTGTCTCCAGCGCCTAGGGCTTCTAGCAATGTCGCTTCTTCCGCTTCCTCCTCTATCGGCATTCGAAGCCTTCAACGTCCCATCCACCCATTTTATAGGCGGCCCTTTATCTCTGGCCATTTTGTCTTCCATGGGGGCTATCGGAGATATTGTGGTCACATCCTCCTGTATCCTCTCCGGCAGCGCGATCTAAGGGACACTCGTAGAATGTGGTTTCTTCTGTCTTGAGTTCTTCTCGCTAGTTGCCTTCGGACGGTCATCGATGAGTGATTCCTCTGAAATCGCATATTCTCCCTGCACAAGTCCGTCTAGAGATCCTCCTGAGCCACGGCCAATCTGGCTCCTTAAAGATAACTATTATTGCATTGGACGGCACAAATTATCTTGAATGGTTCAGGGCAGCACAACATGCTATTCAAAGTCACCAATTATATGGACATATTGATGGAAACATTGTTGAGTCACCATGTACCGATCCCTCATGGAAAAAATGAGATGCGGACAATTCCTTGGTTGTTTCGTGGTTACTTCACTCTATGTCCCCTCAGGTGTATCACAGTTACATGCTTCTGGATTCTGCTCACGAAATTTGAAAAAGGGCCCGTGACACCTGCTCTCAGGAAAGCAATTCGACGCAGATTTATGAGCTTACTCGCCGCGTTTTGGAGCTGAAGCAAAGAATCATGTCTGTTTCTGCTTATTACTCTGAGTTCGAACGTTTTTATGAGGAATTGGATTACTTCAACACCATTATTACTGCATGCACTGCACACGCGCAGGCTCTTTAGAAGGATAAAGACCATTTTCGTGTTCACGTCTTTCTTATAGGGCTCAACATGGAGTTTGATGTTGTTCGCCTATGTGTCAACAATGAGCCTCTTCCCTCTCTTAAGGAAGCCTTCAGTATGCTCCTTAGTGATGAGAATCGTTGCGTCTCTCTTGGTCCCCCTGCAGACCACTCTACCCTTGCTGGGATTGGTCGTGGCCCTCCTCATTTTTCCTCTCGTATGCGGCCACTGTGAAGGACGTTTGTTTTCATCTACACCCTCATCTTGCTCCTCCTGGACGGGGATGTGGTGCTCGTGGGAGAGGTAGTCACTGTTGTGGTGGACGTTAGACTGATGCCCGCACACAGTATTCTGCGCATTCGACCGAAGTTTATGAGGACAATCCCCCCCCCCCACCTCTGGGGGCCTTTCTGCTATGGAGTTAAAAGTCTTCTATCGTATGTTGCGTTCCCACTTTGACTCTACATCAACTGATTCCACTATCGCGTTTGCTACTTCAGGTATCTCCAGTGCTCATGATGTGTCTTCATCCCATTCCAAGTGAATCATTGACACGGGTGTGACTGACCACATGACTGGCTCTACCTCAGGTTCAACCATGTACACTCCTCTCTCTGGTCGTGATAAGATTATTGATGTCAATGGTTCCCTTTCTTTTACTGTTGGCAAAGGAATCATTGCTTGTTCTCCTGACCTATCTCTTTCTTCGATCTTGCATGTCCCTTCGTTTACTCGCAATCTTCTCTTCATTAGTCACTTAACCGTGTCTTTAAATTACTCCGTAACTTTTTTCCCGATGTTTGTGTGTTTCAGGATTTGGATACGAAGCGGATGCTTGGCAATGGTAGGAATGTTGGCGGACTGTACTAGCCGAACTAGTCGTTATCTCCTAGTGCTCTCTCCACCACCCGTGCTCCGACTTTGCATCACATCCGACGTTGGCATCTTTGTCTTGGCCACACTTCTGCTTTATGTCCTGCTATTAGCTGTTTAATTAAATCGTTTACTTGTGATACCTGTGAACTATCAAAACATGTTCGTCATAGTCTCAGTCATGTTTCTTTTCCTAGTCTTGTCGATTAGATGCAATTCATTCTGATGTTTGGGGTCTCTCCCCCGTGTTATCTTTATCTAACTATAAATGTTTGTTACTTTTATTGATTGTTATTCAAGTACTACTTTGCTGTATTTGTTAAAAAGGAAGAGTGATGTGTTTACTTGTTTTCGTTCTTTTCATCAAATGATTGTGGCGCGGTTCACAACCATGTTGCTTATACATCTAGTTCACAACATGATTGTTAGAAGGTAATTTTTACAACATGATTGTTATTCTGGCACTCGGCTTGGGTAAATCCAATTTAATTAAAGTCTCATCTAGTTCTTGGGGTATTGATAGTGGAGCAACTAATCATATTGTTTATACACTATATGGATTCACCAACACGAGAAGGTCAAGTAAGGATGAGTGCAGACAGTTGACAACAATCCTGAAGTTGAAGTCGAGTTTATTGAGGATGTTTGTTTGATTTTCGACACCAATTTTAAGCTTTTGTTAAAAGATAATTTTTACATTTCTACATTTCGAACAAACTTAATTTTTGTTTGTGCATTAGACAAATGTAATTATGTTTCAACATTTCTAATGATTTAGTTCAGTTGTTTTATGAATCACAAATTGTAAATCATTGTTATTGTTAGAAAAGCTCATTTAATCTAGACCCATTATGTAACATTTATTGTTTTTCTCTCCCATCTTTAGTCTCACATCATGTATAGGACCTTCTTCTCTCTTTCTCTCATCTATATATTTATACTCATTCTTTGTATTTGACACAAGTGCACATATATATAAGGTTGGCTTTTTCCTTCTCTACATGGTATCAGAGCCACCGATTTTCCTTGAGCGGCTTCCCTTTTCCTACCCGTGCGGTCTGTCTTCTGTCCGCTACCCGCTCGGCTTCTTGTGGACTGCCTTCCTGTCCGCTCCGCTCCTCTTCTTCCGCTTCCACTTCTTCTCTGTGGTTCCACCTCTCCCCTCAGGCATGTTATAGCCTTCCCCTTCTCTCTCTCTCTCGTCGGGTCCACCTTCCCTCTCTCTCCTCCAGACCGCTGTACTCTGCGGCCTGTTCTCTCTCTCTCTGCGGCCTGTCTCTCTTATGGCCTGGGGCAGCTCGCTGCGGCCTGCTACTCTATCTGCCTCTCTCGCGACCTGCTCCGGTTCGCTGCGGCCTGCTATACCTTGCTGCGGCCTCCCTCTCTTCCGGTCTGCTTCAGCTCGATGCGGCTTGCCCTAGCTCGTTGCGGCCTGATCCTCCTCGCTGCGGCCTTCCTCTCTTCGGCCTGCTCCAGCTCACAGCGGCCTGTCTCTTCTGTGGCTTGCCTCTGCTGAGGGTTGGTCCTGGTCGTTGCGGTCTCTTCTCTCTTTCCGCTTGAGTCTTCCCTCCTCGTGGTCTCTTCTCTCTGACCGTCGTCGGCCTCCTGATTCTCGGACCGCTGCTGTACTCAGCCAGGCCGTGCGGCCTCTTGCCTTCCCGCATTTTGGTCGCGGTCTTCTCCTATTTCCTTTCCTCGCGGATTCTCTCTGTCCGCTGCGGCCTGCTTTCTCTACTGGCCTCCGCCTTTGGTCGCGTACTCCTCTCGTTGTTGATGTCTTCCTATAGTGGCTGGGCGGTCTCTCCTCTGGTCGTGCGGCCTTCTTTGTTGCCCGGTCTGTTCTCCTAGCCGCCTCTCTTCTTCATGACCTCCTCTGCTGATTTAATTGGCACTGCGGTTCCTCCTGCTGACCGCCCGGTCTCTCTCCCGGAAGTCCGCGATGAGCTTCGTATTACTACAATCTCTCTGACCGGCAATAAAAATTTTGTGGAATTGGCACACTTTGTTCGCCGTGTCCTGCAATCCAAGGGGTTCCTTCATCACTTGACTTAGGTCGTTACCGGTACTCCTACTGATGATTGGTTACGTAATGATGGTCGGGTGCAGACTTGGCTTCTTAATTCTCTTGATGACGAATCTTATCGCCTGACCATGTACCATGAGACGGCCAAAGGTATGTGGGACGAGCTCCATACCCTTTACTCTGGCAAGGATAGTCTCCACCATCTGTATGACATTATCACTGCTCTTCAGGCCCTTGACGGTAGTGGCGCGACCGATCTGACGTCCTTTGTTGCTCAGGCTCGGTCTCTGGTCGAGGCTTGGATCCACCATCAGCCTCCTACTCTGGATCTTGCTGCCCAACGTGCCCAAAAGGAAGCTGTGGGTATAGCCATGATGATGGCCCGGGTCCCGCCTCACCTTCACAGTGTACGGGCTCACAGCCTCTCCTCTACTGTTACCTCATCTTTCTCCGATATGTGCTCGATGCTTTTCAAAGTCTCCCCGCCTTCGGATGTGCCCGGGACCCCTTCTCCGGCTCTTGTTCAGCAGACCCCTGCTCCCTTATTGCCTCTTCCATCTTCTGCTCGTGGAGGTCGCTCTGATTCTCGCGGCCGGGGTCGGGTGTCCGGCCTCGGCCTAAGTGCTCGTTCTGCGGCAAAGATGGACATCTTGAGGCCACGTGCTATCGCAAACATGGTCGTACTCCTCGTCCGCAGGCCTTTGTTGCTACCACCGACTCCTCATCCACTCGTCCTGCCTCGACGAGGTTTGTCTTCAGCTTCAGCATCTTCATGGACTGCTTAGCCGCCCACCTGCCTCGGTTGCCTCCGCTGCCTCCATCTACAATGAAGGTATCGCCTGCCTCTCATCTGGCCCGCAATGGATCCTCGACTCTGGTGCCACTCATCACATCACCTCTGTTCGGCGCCTCAGTACTTGTCTTCACCTCACCCGAAGTACATTATTGTGGTCAATGGAGCATCTGCTCCTGTCTTTGGCTGTGTTGATATTCCCCTCACCTCTTCTCTCCTTCTGCGCTCAGCTCTTCACGTTCCGGGTTCTCCTTTTAATTTACTTTTTGTTGGTCTCCTTACTACTGATTCTAATTACTTCGTGACATTTACTTCCTCTTCTTTTCTCATACAGGATCAGCAGACGCGGACTATCATTGGTAGGGGGCGGCTGCAGAATGGGCTCTACCTTCTTGACGACTCTCCTACTATCCTCGCATCTATCTCCTCTTCGGATTGGCATCGCCGTCTGGGTCATGCTCCTCTTCCCGTCCTCTGGAAGGCTCTTCCAGATGTTTCTCTTCCTGCATTTCAGTGTGACACATGTATTTTGGGCAAACAGCCCCGTTAATATTTTTCTTCTCATTGTACTCGGAGCTCCGCTCCTTTTATTTTGGTACACTCCGATATATGGGGTCCGTACAAAATCACTAGTATTTTTGGCTACCGGTATTTTCTTACTTTTATTGATGATTAATCTCGCATGACGTGGTTGTATCTCCTCCGGGATCGCTCTGAGCTTCCCCGCGTCTTCCGGGCCTTCATACTTGAGACTCGGACTCAATTCTTTGCCCCAATTCGTACTATTCGTACTGACAATGCACGTGAGTACACCAGTCATGCCTTCGCGACTCTCTGCTCTGAGTTCGGCATTTTTCACCAAACCTCGTGTCTGTATACTGCACAACAGAATGGTGTCGCCGAGCGCAAGAATCGTCACCTTCTTGATGTCGCTCGTTCCCTTATGCTTCAAATGCGGGTTCCCAAACCGTACTGGCACTACGCGCTCTCAACGGCTTGTTTTCTCATCAACCGTCTCCCTTCTTCCATCCTCCAGTATGCTACTCCATTAAGCCTTCTCTTTCCCTCCACTCCACCTTTTCCCGTTCCTCCCCGGGTTTTGGGGTGTACCTGCTACGTTCACCAACTTGGTCCCTCCGCCGACAAGTTGGATCCCCGTGCCGTCAAACATATCTTTGTGGGTTACTCGCGCACCCAAAAGGGTTATGTGTGTTATTCGCCTACTACCCGCAAGGTTACTGTCTCTGCGGATGTCACTTTCCGTGAGAATCTTCCCTTCTTCTCTGATATGGATATCGCTCCTGATCCAGACCTCGTCGTTCGTCCTGTCATCTCTGCTCCCTGCTCCTCCTCATCTACTCCTCCTGCCCTACCTCGGTCCGTCCACCACCACCAGTTATCCGGGTCTATTCTCGTCGCTATCCTCATCTCGTTGCCCCTCTGCAGTCGGCTTCGACCTCTGGTGCTCCGCTACCTGCTGCTCCGGCTCCCGCATCCACCGCTCATCCGATGGCGAATTACGACTCTCTCCATCGCCTTTCTCCACCTCTTCTTCACTTTGCCACCTCATTATCCTCTATTTATGTTCCTAACTCTTTGCAGGAGGCACTTCAACATCCAGGCTGTCGGGCTGCCATGGAGGAGGAAATGACGGCCCTTTGGGCCAACCAGGCCTGGGACCTGGTTCCCTTACCTCCCAGTCAGCACCATGTTGGGTGTAAATGGGTTTTCGTCATCAAGCATGCTCTGGATGGCACTATTGCCCGCCTGAAGGCCCGCCTTGTGTCCCGTGGCTTCACACAACAGGAGGGCCTCGAATATGAGGAAACCTTCTCTCTGGTGGCTAAGCTCAACACCGTCCGTGTTCTTCTCTCCGTGGCGGTGCACCGACACTGGCCCCTTCATCAGCTCGATATCAAGAACGCCTTTTTGAATGGCGACCTTCAGGAAACCGTCTACATGCGCCAACCGCCCGGGTTTGAGACCACGGGGGAGTCTCGGGTTTCTTCTCAAGAAATCCATCTATGGTCTCAAATAGTCCCCTCGGGCGTGGTTTGACAAGTTCAGCAAAGTGGTTCGGGACATGGGGTTCACTCGAAGTTCTGCAGATTTCTCCCTATTCACCCGACACCGGGCCACTGGAACTGTCCTTCTGTTGGTTTATGTTGATGACATACTACTCACTGGGGATGACTCAACGGGGATTCAAGAGGTCAAACAACATCTGAGCACTGTGTTTCAGACTAAAGACCTGCGGCATCTTCGCTACTTCCTTGGTCTAGAGATCGCACGGCGGCCGGACGGGCTGTTCCTCTCCCAACGAAAGTACTGTCTCGATCTTCTCAAAGACGCTGGCCAGTCTGGTTGCAAGCCAGCTTGTACCCCGATGGAGGCAAATCACAAACTGTGTGCTCATGCTTCTGATGACGATTTGCTTCTTCAGAACCCGGAATACTATCGATGCCTTGGGGAAAGTTGATCTATCTAACGGTCACGAGGCCGGATATATCGTTTGTCGTTGGGGTTGTCAGTCGGTTCATGCATGCCCCCCGGGTTTCTCATCTCCAGGCGGTTGAATGGATTCTCCAATACCTTAAGGGAGCTCCGGGTCAAGGGCTGGTTTACAAAACCTCTAACTCGGCTCCCGCATTGGTCGCTTATTCTGATGTCGATTATGCCGGTTCCCTGGACGATTGGAGGTCAACAAGTGGGTTATGTACTTATTTTGGTGGTCATCTCATTACATGGAAAATTAAGAAACAAGCCGTGGTCGCTCGTTCCTCTGCGGAAGTTGAATACCGATCGATGGCATCGGTTGTCTCAGAACTCACATGGCTTGAAAGTCTCCTTACTGACCTGGGAGTAAAACTCCCCTCATCTGTTGTTCTATTCTGTGATAGTCAAGCCGCCATACACATAGCAAAGAATCTGCTGTTTCACGAGCGCACAAAACATATCGAAGTCGACTGTCACTTTATTCGAGAGAAAGTTCAATTGAAAAAACTTGAATTAAAGCATGTTCCGGGCACTGATCAAGTTGCTGACATTCTCACAAAGGCCTTATCAAGTACCCTGTTCTACCAGTGTTTGTCCAAGTTGGGTGCATATGACCTATACGCTCCAGCTTGCGGGGGAGTGTTAGAAAAGCCCATTTAATCTAGGTCCATTATGTAACATTTATTGTTTTTCTCTCCCCTCTTTAGTCCCACATCATGTATAGGATCTTCTTCTCTCTTTCTCTCATTTATATATTTGTACTCATTCTTTGTATTTGACACAAGTGCACATATTTACAAGGTTGGTTTTTTCCTTCTCTACAGTTATTTTCATAATGGATTATATAGGATATGTTTTACTCACAATGACATTTACACGACTTCATTTAATATATAAAAATGTTGTTTTTAAAAGACCCTTAATTAAAGAAAAGTCTTTCATGTTGTGTCATAAAAGATTTTCCCACACCTTTAATGATAGAGTAAAAAGACTAATTAAATAAAGCATTCCTCCTACTCTTGACTTAAGTGACCTATAGATATGCGTTGACTATTGCAAGGGTAAAATGACCAAAATTAAGAAAAAGATGTTAAAAGTAATGTAGACTTGCAGGAGATAATTCATACAGATATTAGTGGACCTAATTCATTTACGCTCTACAAAATCAACTACTTCATTACGTTCATTAATTATTTCTCATGTTATAGTTTCTTGCTCTTGATTAAGTAAAAGTCTGACTCTCTTGATAAATTTAAGATTTTCAAGACTAAAGTCCAGAAACAATTAGATAATGTTATCAAGAATGTTAGATATGACAAAGGAGACGAGTATTTTGGCAGACATGAGGCTTTCGAATAACATAAAGGTCATTTTATCAGATACTTGGAGAGTTGTGACATTGTTGTTCAATACTTATCAGGCAGTCCTGAACATAATAGAGTTGATGAAAGGTATAATTGCACTCTTAAGAATATGATGAGTATTATGATGAGTATGATGAATCTTCCTGAATTTCTCTGGGGTGAAGCTCTTAAAACGGCAATTTACAAACTTAATAGAGTTATGACTAAATTTGTGCCAAAGAAACATTTTAAGTTATGGACTAGTAGGCGATCTAGCCAGAATCACTTGCGTGTTTGAAGTTGTCCAGCTAAAGTTCATTTATATAACTGTCGCTAGGTCTTCTCGTTGATACTTCATAGGCTACCGGGATCATTTGAAGGGTTTTAAGTTCAACTGCCCTTTTGGAGGTCCTGAAATTATTGAGTCAAAAATAGCAAAGTTTTTCGAGTTTGATGTTGATGAGTGACCTAGTTGCTCTCAAACCATTAAAGAAATCAAAAAAGTTAGGAATATTAATTGCACTTCACCTATGGTGGAAACTAGAGGTACTTGAAACCATAATTGTGTCTGCAGAGAAAGTGAAGTCAGCTTACAACCGCCTCCTATTAAGGTTCCTCGGCAGACTTTTGTAGTTCAAGCGCATCCAAGAAGATCTACTAGGAGCGAAGGTTCAAGCACATCCTAGAACGATTTTGATATTGGTCATATGATTGACCCAGTGATGTTTACTAAAGTTATTTCTGAACCTCAGACCGATTTGTTATAGAATGCGATGAGAAATGAAATAGAGTTCATGAGGGATAATGAAGTTTAATAATTAGTTATGTTACGGAAAGGCTGCAGACACATTGATTTTAAATGGTATTTAAGATCTAGAAAAATTTTAAAGAAAAGTTCGAGCGGTTTAAAGTCACACCGGTTGCTAAGGAATTCATTGAAAGATAAGGGATCGATTACCACAAAACCTTCTCTCACGTTTCCTTTAAAGAATCATTTGGAGTCACTATGGAATTTGTAGCTCATGCTTTGGAGTTACGCCAGATAGACGATAAAACCGCATTTTTGAATTGTGACATGGATGAAGAAGCCAACATGGTGCAGCCTAATGGATTCAAGACTGGTCGTTCTGACTAACTTGTGTGCTTAATAAATCTCTATATGGCTTGTCAAATGGAACACCAAAAGATATCATTCCTTGAATAATAAAAGCCTCATATATAGACAGAGGGTAATACATGAGGATATAAAAATAAAACATGGAAAAAAACACATTAGTTTTAACACTCCCCCTCATGTCGGGCATGTAATGTTCTTTATGCTCAACTTACTAATAATCGACGCAAAATGCTTTTTCACTCAATATCTTGGTGAGAAAATCTGCAAATTGTCTCGTTGAGTGAACGAAAGGAGTACATACAATCTCTTTCACAATATTACTTCAACGTGCTTGGTGCGCTCATGTTGGACAGGGTTCTGAGCAATGTTGATTGCAGGCTTATTATCACAATACAAATTGAAAGGACCGGTTTCCAATAAACCAATATCATACAAGAGGGAACGAAGCCACATCCCCTCGCATATACCATGAGCCATGACTCTAAACTCAGCCTCCGCACTAGAGCAAGTTACTACATGTCCTTGCTAGTGACCAGATTAGCCCCGACAAAAGAACAATATCCTGTGGCAGATCACTTATCATCAACTGATCCGGCCGAGTCTGCATCGGTATATATTTCATTTTTTAAGTGATCATTAGGAGAGAATATAATTCCCCTACCAGGCGAGGTCTTCAAATACCTCAAAATTTTGTGCACAACATCAAGATGTCTGACTTTAGGGGAATGCATGTATTGACTTACCAATCCTACTGCATATGAGATATCAGGATGAGTATGAGATAGATAAATCAGTTTACCTACCAACTTTTGATAACCACAAATATCTTTCATTAACTCTTCATCATCTCGTCCAAGTTTGTGATTCACTTCAATAGGAGTATCAGTAGGCTTGCAACTACTCATTCCTGTCTATTTTAATAAATCAAGGACATACTCTTCCACTGAGAAATATGAATACCATATTTTGATCTGCCTACCTCAATCCCTAGAAAATATCTCAACTTACTCAAGTCTTTACTTCAGATTCACTGGCAAGTTTGAGTTTCAGGGCACAAATCTCATTCATGTCATCACCTGTAATAACCATATCATCAACATATACAATCAGGAGATCCACCTTCATCTCTTTTCATCTAATAAATAGAGTGTGGTCAACGTGACTTTGGGTATACCCCAATGAGATCATGACTTCGTGAAGTCACTCAAACCAAAGCTCTCGGAGATTGTTTTAACCTACATAGAGCTTTCTTTAATGTACACACTTTCCCTTCAAAGTCGATAGGGACAAGACCTGGAGGCATCGACATACAGACTTCCTCTTCCAACTTGTCATGAAGGAAAGCATTTTTTACATCAAGCTACTGAAAGTCCCACACTTTACAAGCGGCACAGGATAATAGGACCCATATTGTATTCATTTTTGCCACGGGAGCAAAAGTCTCTTGGTAGTCAATACCATGAGTTTGGGTGTAGCCTCTTGCCACCAATCGTGTCTTGAATCTCTCCACAATACCTTCAGAGTTCTGTTTTACTGTAAAAATCCATCGACAACCAATTGTCCTCTTGCTAGGAGGGAGATCGACCAGGTTCCATGTATGGTTTTTTTTAGAGCCTGCATTTCTTCCATCATCGCCTTTGTCCATTTTGGGTAACCAAGTGCTTCCCGTCATGCACCGGGAACAAACACAGAAGAAAGAGAAGCGACGAAGGGTTTATGGGAAAAGGATAAAGAGGCATATGACACATAGTTAGATAATGGATGTTGAGTGGATGAGCATATACCTTTTTGAAGGGCAGCAGGTAACTCCAGGGATGTCGTAGACAAATCCGGTGGCGGTTCTGGTATTATGGGATGCGATTGAGTGTTTGATCTTTTGCTTCTCTGAGTGTACAAATGCAAGTCCTTTTCTTTGGGAACATCTTTGAGAATATCCTCACTCTCCCCCTGAGTGGTAATGTATGGAGGAGGAATAGGAAGAAGAAGAGTAGGAGCACTCACTTCCAAGTATGAAGACTCTCCCTGAAGTTAGGACACATAATAGGAGATACTTTCATGAAACGTAACATCCATGGAGACAAATATTTTTCTGCTTGGAGGATGATAGCATTTGTATCATTTCTGTGTAGGGGAATAACCAATGAACACACAACGAATGGCACGAAGATCAAGTTTTGTTCGAGTAATGTTATGAATATGAACAAAATATAAACACTCAAACACAACGGGTACAAGAGTAGTAGAAGGTATACTTAAGGAATGAAGAAGAGTGCGATTGTCCAGATGACGAGACGGCAAACGATTGATGAGATAAGACGTAGTAAGAAGAGCATCACCCTAATAGTATTTTGGAAGAGACATTGTAAATAACAAGCATCGTGTCATTTCAAGAAGATGCCAATTTTTTCGTTCAGCAACATCATTTTGTGCAGGAGAATGTACACAAGTGGTTTGATGAACGATGTCATGAGCACTCAAATAGTTTTCAAATTTAGTATCCGTGTATTCATGACTATTATCACTGCGAAGAATTTTAATGGTGACACCAAATTGAGTAGAAATCATTTTATGGATTTTTTGGAAAAAAGGAAACACCTCATTTTAATAAATCCACGTAGTATGAGAAAAACAATCAATGAAAACAACAAACTAATGATAAACAGAGATCGAAGCAACAGGACAAGGGCCTCATACATCACTATGAATAGTATGAAAAGGTATAACATAAGACTTAGACGCATGATTGAAAGAGACGCGTTTATGCTTAGCAAGTTCACAAACATCACACATAAAATTTTAAAAAACAGAAGATAAAAACTGGGAAATAAAGTCTGCATAGTAGAAATAGAGGAATGGCCCAAGCGACGAAGACAGGTAGCCAACTGAGGAAGCTAGTGAGCATGAAAGACCTGAGGAACAACAGCATCAAGCACGTACAATCCATCACACATCCTACCAGAGTCAATCACCTTCTTCGTTTGCAGGTCCTGAAAGACACAATAAGAACGAAAGAAAGTGATAGAGCAATTCATGGAATTTGTAATATGACTAACAGATAAGAGGTTGTGAGTAAAATAAGATACGTAAAGGGCAGAAACCAAGGTAAGAGAAGAGCAAGTGATAGAGCCTTTTCCTGCAATAGAGGAAAGGGTTCTGTTGGGTCCGGCGTTCCTTCACTTGACCTGTGGCGCTCTTCTACTTATTTAAGAAATTAAGTAGCATCATTTCCAACAGTCCGGGTTTTTGGAACAGTTGGTTATGCGCTTGATCCTTCATTGGTATCAGAGCAGGTCACGGGTTCAAGACCGGGGGAGCGCTATTAAATCCTGATTTTTCCCTTCTACCTGTTGGGTCCGGCGGGTCAGGCAACCGTGGACATGTGGTAACCCCACCTCTGAGCCGTGCAACCGTGGACATGTGGTAACCCCACCTCTGAGCCATGTGGGCCATGCAGTAGCCCCACCTCTGAGCCATGTGGGCTATGTGGTAACTCCACCTCTGAGCCGACGGGTTGTGTTGGACGTCGGGGGGGGGGGTTGTTGGGTCCGGCGTTTCTTCACTTGACCTGTGGCGCTCTTCTACCTATTTAAGAAATTAAGTAGCACCCTTTCCAACAGTCCGGGCTTTTGGAACAGTTGGTTATGCGCTTGATCCTTCAGGTTCCATCAGCAATGCTTACCTTGTCTCTGTCAGACAATGGTGAATAGGAAACAAAACCTGACAATGACATAGTCATATGATTTGTGGCTCTAGAATCAATGATCTAATGAATGGTAAGCGATACAGCAGCAGAGTGAGCACTTGGACTACCTGAATGAGCAAAGGACGGGGATGGACCAGATGTGGGCTCTGAGGATAACCCCTGCATCATGCGACGGAGAGTCATCATCTCATCAACAGAAAAGGCCCCAGGGAGAGACAGAGGCTCGGAGTTTTGGGCACTGGAGATACTATCATCAATGAACTCAGTCGGGTGAGTAGAGCGAGGAGAGCTGAAATTTGAGCGGCCACGACCATGTCCAACACGGCCCCCACGAGGAACCATGCCACCTCTCGATGGAGGGAGCCTATGCAATTTGAAGCAAGTGTCACGAGTATGCCGACTCTGACCGCAATAATCACACATCAAGTAGTCTTTGTCCGAGAGCCCGGGCTTAAAGTCCCGAGGAGTGGTGCCTCCAGAATGAGAAGCTGCAAGAGCAGAACCACTAGAAAGAACCTCTGAACTCCAAGATTGATGGCGGTCATATTCCTGTAGGACAATATTATAGGTCTTTGACAACGAAAGGACTGGTATGCGGTCAAGGATCTAAACAATAATCTGATCAAAATCCCAGTGTAAACCATGTAGAAACTCAAACACTTTATTCTGATATTCATGAGCACGAACAAGAAGAGCATCAACAGTGCAGGCAAAGTCGGGGGATGTAAAATGGTCATACTCTTGATATAGCTGAGTGAATTCCAAATAATAAGCGGACGGTGGTCGATCACCCAGTCGAAGGAGAAAGATCTTTCTTCATTGCTGAAAGATCTGAGCAGTGTTGCCTTTCTGGGAATAGGTAGATTCGGCACGACTCCAAATATACGCAGCGGTATCCAAGAATAGGTAATTTCGTACAATAGTCTCTTGCATGGAATTAATCAACCATGGCATCACCAAAAATTTCTCTGATTCCCATTGAGCCCACGTAGATGCAGTCTGCTCTGGATCCTTAATAGTCCTGTTAACATAGCCAAACAAATGGCGGCTCTTAAGGGTCAAGGAAATAGATCGAGATCATGAAAGGTAATTTGTTGTATCAAGACGAATCGTGAAGATCTGAGACGCCATATGATCATGCCCAACCCGAGTAGATCCAGCGAGTTGTAATACGTTGGGAGAATCAACCACATCAGACATAATGAAATCAGAGAACAAAGATGCGCCGGAAAAAAAATCCGAGTAGGAAAAAAAACAGCCTCCAGAAGATTGCCGGAAAATGAGCGATGTCAGAAAAAATGTTGGACACCACCAAAAGAACCGCCTCGGATCCTAGAACAATAAATTCTTGAGTGCTGAAGTTAAAGGAGGCTTGAAGGAAGAGATAGAGACTTTTTCATGAGAGAAATAAAGGAGAGGAAGATCCCAAGATCCATGATATAGGGAGATCTAGTGGAGCGATTAATTGATCCCCCTAGTAGGAGGTTGAGGGTTGAAAAGTGAACTTTTCTAAGAAAAATGGGGTACATCAGATGGTTGTCGGAGGAGTGGCCATCTGGGGCGCCGATCAGCCCGTGCGCCAATCGGCGGGCTACGCCACCCGCAACAGTCGGAGGACGCGGAGTATGAGAGTTAGAGAAGGGAGGTGGAGGGAGAGAAGGATGGCCGACGGCGATGGGTTCACTGGGCTGCGAGATCGAGCAGAGAGGCGGGCGCGGTATCGGCGGATTGCGGGATCAAGCGGCGGCTAGGGCTTCTTTCCCGTAGATCTGATACCATGTCAAACGGAACAATGAAAGATATCATTCCTTGAATAATAAAAGCCCCCTATATATAGAGGGCAATACATGAGGATATAAAAATGAAACATGGAAAAAATACATTAGTTTTAACATGGCTTAAAGTAAGCCTCAAAAAAGTCGTATCTGAAATTTGATGAGCTAGTAACTTCATATGATTTTGTTGAAAACAAAGTAGACAGTTGCATACATCTCAAGATCAGTGGAGGCAAATCCATATTCTTAATTCTCTACGTATATGACATTTTGCTAGTAAGCAGTGATTTGGGAGTTCAACACAAATCTAAGCAGTTGTTATGCAAACATTTTGACATGAAGGGTCTTAGAGTAATATCTTTTGTTCTAGACAACAAGATCAATAGATATTGTAGAGAGAGCTCAAATCTATTATGTATAGCTTGTGTAACCAAATACAATGAGTGAATACAAATATATAAGAGGGAGAAGGTGAGAAGAGATCCTATACAAGATGTGGGACTAAGAAGAGAAGAAGAACAAAAATGGGCCCAAATACGGGCCCTTACATGGGCTTTTCTAACACTACCCCGCAAGCTGGAGCGTACAAGTCTTATGCGTCAAGCTTGGATAGGCATTGATAGAAGAGGGTACTAGGTAAAGCCTTCGTGAGGACATCCGCAATTTGTTCAGTACCCGGAACATGCTTTAGTTCAATCTTCTTCAAGTGAACTTTCTCCCGGATGAAATGACAATCCACTTCAATATGCTTCGTTCTTTCGTGAAAGACCGAGTTCTTGGTTATATATATGGCAGCTTGACTGTCACAAAGGAGGAGAGCCGGTGAAGAAAGTTTTACCCCAAGATCAGCAAGAAGACTCTCAAGCCACGTGAGTTTCGAAACCACAGATGCCATTGCCCGATATTCTGCTTCAGCTGAGGATCGAGCAACCACCGTTTGTTTCTTGCTCCGCCAGGTAATCAGATGCCCTCCAAAATATGTGCAAAAACCGCTGGTTGATCGTCGATCATTGAGGGAACCCGCATAATCAGCATCAGAATATGCCACCAATGTTGGGGTTGAAGTTGAGGTTTTGTATACTAGTCCTTGGCCAGGAGTTGTTTTAAGGTATCGGAGAATTCGTTCAACGGCTTGGAGATGAGAGCTTCGAGGAGAGTGCATATACCGACTAACGATATCAACATTAAAGGATATATCCGATCTCATTACCGTTAGGCAGATCAGTTTCCCAACAAGACAACGATAGTATTCCGGATTTTGAAGCAGAAGATCAGAATCCGAGATCTGAGTACATAGCTTGTGATTTACATCCATTGGGGTGTTTACAGGCTTACAGCCGGAGTAGCATGCATCATGAAGGAAATCGAGGCAGTACTTTTGCTGAGAGAGGACAGGGCCATTTGGTTGTCTGGCAAATTCCAGACCCAAGAAGTACCGAAGGTGCCCCAGATCTTTTGTTTGAAATACGGAGCTCAGATGTTGCTTGACCGCATGTATTCCGTTCGAGTCGTCTTCAGTAATCATGATGTCGTCAACGTAAATCAATAGGAGAACCGTTCCCGTTTCCTAGTGGCGAGTGAATAACGAGAAATCTGCCGAGCTCCGAGTAAAGCCAATTTATCGTAGGGTCTTACTGAACTTGTCAAACCATGCCCGAGGGGATTGTTTGAGACTATAGAGTGACTTCAGAAGACGACAAACCCGAGACTCTCTCGTGATATCAAACCCAAGAGGTTGCTGCATGTAAACCGTTTCCTGGAGATCGTCCTTCAGAAAAGTATTTTTGATATCCAGTTGAAGTAATGGCCACTGGCAATGCACAACCACGGAGATGACACGAACCGTGTTGAGCTTGGCCACAGGAGAAAAGGTTTCGTCATAGTCGAGATCTTGTTGTTGGGTGAATCCGCGGGCCACCAGACGAGCTTTGAGTCTGTCAATGGTCCCGTCAGGAGCATGCTTGATGACAAAGACCCATTTGCACTCAACCGGTTTCTGATCAGGAGGAAGGGGTGTCAGGGACCAAGTCTGTTTTGCCCAGAAAGCAGTCATTTCCTCATCCATGGCGGCGCGCCAGCCAGGATGCTGGAGAGCCTCCTGCACAGAGTTAGGAACAGAGACCGAGGACAGTGATGTAGCAAATGTCTGAAGGAAGACAAAGTTAGCCATCGGATGAGTTGTAGAGGCGGGCACCGGATCAGCAGGGCACGGAGAAGCCGAGGTCAAGGCCGACTACGTAGGGGCAACGAAACGAGGAGGGAGGCGATTGTAGACACGGATAACAGGTGGCTTGTAAGGAGCGGGAGCTGGGTTAGGAAGAAACTGTGGAAGAGGGGCAGTAACGGGGATCACAGGTCGTGGGAGGGATGGCGGTAGAGGGGTCGATGGTAGAGGAGTAGAGAAGAAAGGTTGATCCACCCGGAAGGTAACATCAGGGGACACGGAGACCTTCCGGGTAACCGGAGAATAACACATATAGCCCTTCTGAGCGGGAATAGCGGACGAAAATGTGTTTAGCCGCCCGGGGATCCAACTTGTCCGTGGACGGACCCAGAAGATAGACGAAGCAGGTGCAGCCAAAGACCCTGGGTGTGAGAGGGAAGACCGGAGCGGAGAGAAAGAGGAGGCTGAACAGAGTGACATGGTGGAGAACAAAGGAAGGGAGACGGTTGATGAGGAAACAAATAGTGGAGACCGCAAAGTTCCAGTAGACTTTGGGAACATGAATGTGAATCATGAGGGAGCGAGCAACGTCGAGCAGGTGTCGGTTCTTCCATTCGGCAACGCCGTTTTGCTGGGGGGTGTAGGCACAGGATGTCCGATGAATAATACCGAACTTCGCGCACAGATTTGCAATTTCGTGGCTAGTGCACTCGCGAGCATTATCGGTGTGCAACATTTTTATGGTAGTGAAGAATTGCGTACGAGTCTCTAGCACAAAAGCCCGAAACACGTGAGGAAGCTCGGAGCGATCAAGAACTAAGTAAAGTCACGTCGTGCGAGAGTAATCATCAATAAAGGTGATAAACTAGCGATAACCAGAAATACTAGTAATTTTGAAAGAACCTCAAACATCGGAGTGTAGTAAATCAAAAGGAGCCGAGCTTCGAGTACAATGTGCAGGAAAGGAAGAACGACTTGCCGAAAATACAAGAATCACAATGAAAGGGAGGAATAGATACATCAGGAAGCGCCTTATGGAAGATCGACAGAGGGGCATGCCCAAGACGGCGATGCCAATCAACGGAGGAGATGGAAGAGAGGACGGCAGGAGAGGCATCGAGAAGGTAGAGCCCGTTTTGCAGTCGTCTCCTACCAATGGTAATCTGCGTCTGTCGATCTTATATCAAAAAAACAGCAGAGGTGAATGTGACAGAGCAATCCATATCATGAGTAAGACGACCAACAGTAAGTAAATTAAATGAGAAGCCCAGAACATAAAGAGTCGAGCGAAGAGAGATGAAGGGGTTGAGGGAGAGGTCAGCGCAGCCAAAGACCGGAATAATCGCCCCATTAGCCACGGTGATACACTTTGGATGAGGAGCATCTGAGTACGTGGGCGGCCGCAGCGAGGTGATGTGATGAGTGGCACCCGAGTCCAAGATCCAGCGCGGACTGGAGGAAAAACAAGCAATACCTGCAGTGGAAGTGGAGGCAACAGAAGCAGATGGAGGGTTGAGCAGCCCATGGAGTTGTTGTAGCTGGAGGCGAACGGCCTCAAGGTCGGCACTTGTGGCAGAAGAGTCGTCAACTACAACAGCAGCAGACGGACGGGGAGGGTAACTATATTTCTTGTAGCAAACTGCCTCACTGTGGTCGTCCCGGGCACAGTAGGAACACTTTGGGCGGCCCCGACCACCACGCCCCCGTCCGCGGGAGCTGGAACATCCACCACGAGCAGAAGATGGTGGGGGAAGTAGGTGGAGGGTCTGTTGTAGAAGTGCTGGAGAGGATGGTGCAGGAGTATCTGGGGGCGGTGACACTCGAAGGAGCATAGAACAAACACCACATAAGGAAGGAGTAGTGACCGAAGCCAGAACCTGAGCCCAGATACTCTGAAGTTGTGGCGGGACACGAGTCATCATCATATCAATGCAGACAGCCTCGTTTTGAGCTCGCTGAGCAGCAAGATTAGTGGTAGATGGTTGATGCTGGATCCAGGCCTCCGCAAGAGTCTTAGCACGAGCAACAAACGAGGTCATGTCCGCACTCCCGCCAGCGTCGAGAGCCTGAAGATCGGTAATAATGTCATAGAGGTGTTGGAGACTGTCCTTGCCTGAGTATAAGGAGTGGAGCTCGTCCCACATATCTTTGATCGTCTCATGATACATGACCATCTGGTAGGGCTCACCCTCCAGGGAATTGAGGAGCCACTTCTGAACGCGACTGTCGTTTCGCAATCAATCGTCGGTAGGAGGAGAAGGAGGTCTCTGAGTGAGATGAAGCACAAGGTGTCACGACCCGTCTTGACAAAAGTCAGAGTGCGCTTCGGGCGGGTCATGATGTCACAGGCATGGGCGGAAAGAAAGTCATGTCTGCTAAGGCGGATGCAGAGAATACTTAAAATAGTTTTAAAATAGTTACTGTTGAGTAAAAACAGGTTGATTTTTATATGCGGAAGCTTTTAGAACATGTTAGTGGAAAATTTGAATGCACAAGTATTTTTAATAAAATTCCGAACACAAGTTTCTGATAGAGGTTTTTATGTCATGACTTGCTCAGATGAATAGACATGCAAATAATATTAAATTTTAGTACATATAATATATAAATAGCCTAGCAGTTGCCCATATATTATTGTTCATAATTATCACATAAAGAAAACATCTGACAGTAAAATAAATGAATCAAAACCATCAAACCTGACACGGCTTAGAAGATCAAATCATCGGAAAGCAGAAGCTTGATGCAGATCGTTCTCGAGTACTAGTCGGCACAGCACGAACACTAAGGCAATTCCAAAATAAAAAGGAAAAGCCTCATAACATTGAAATAAACAGGTGAGCAAAATTAAAGTATAGAACAGTAATAGAAACAGAAAAGTAGAGGTACCAGTTTTCATGAAGCGATGCTATCAAAACAGACAAGCAAATAAAAGAGCTAAACAGAACAAGCTAGTTATTAGACTACTTCGCAGTATAGCCTAAAATTATTCATGTAATATGTTGTAAACAGTGATCAATAAAGGGTGTAGGTGTTATAGCGGGCGCCCATGATGGTTCACGATCAGATCTGCGTGCAAGTCTTTTCAGAAAAGTAATCCTGCTTGTCGTGACCATGGCGGCAGACAAATGCTCAGTTAGACGCTACAGTTCAAGGATTTGCTTACAACTATGGATTTGTTTTCGAATTTCAAACTTATGTGATTTTTAACGGAAACGAAAATACTTAAAGTGAGCGATCAGACCAAGAATAGTTTTACTCAGACAGACATACGAAACCAGATTCGATGACACAAAAATTGATGATAGACATAAGAAACAAGATGCGGTGACACAAAAGGAACTAGATAGACCTGTATGATTTTGTGGTTTCAAGTATTCGCGGGTGATACGATTACATTTCCTCATTTTCTAGGACACCTAATATTCATTTAGATTGATTCATTACAAGATACGATTATTTTCTAAGCAAACATGTGTTCTCTACGAGCATGATATAAAGACACCAAAATATATATTTGTTCTACAGAATTCGTTACAATTATTATCATGACAGTTGTTGCTTGTGCTCAATATTCTATCATTCTTTTCACTATTCATCAAAATAAATCAAATCATTCGCTCTTGTAAATATCCAACTAAAATCTTTCATCTAAGTGTATATCAATCTAAGACTTGCTCATAATCACAAATTCAAGTAATTCCAAACATATTATAGCATAAATTATTAACTTATCAGACTTGGTATTCAAGATCTAAACTTATTGTCAAACCAAACGTTCCAGGGTGAAATCAAAGAATCGTAAGAACAGATAAAACAGTTATGATACAAATTCGTTAACAGATCAACATATCCCGAAATGTAGTCACGAATTAAAGAACAGGGCATTAAATTACACACAATGCTTGCAAGAGAGAGAGAGGTCTCTACTTGCCTGAAGGAGGCTGAATCTGACGGAGGCGGCTAAGCGACGCATGCAGGATTTAGAAACCTAATCGGACCTGTACAAGAACGATGAAAGCGACACAGCAATTTATTACCATGCTAACACAGGCAAATATTCGTTACAAAATTAAATCAAGTGCGGCTAAGAGATTTACCTCCCTCAAGAGTGAGGGGAGAAGAGATTCCACGCGAAGACGGATTCTTGGCGGTGCTTGGGTAGGGGAAACCCTAAATCAGAGAGGGTTTGCACATGATTCTCACCAACTGAATCGAGCAGCGGCGCCGGAAAACAAAAACATATCCTAGTTAGACAATTACGATAGGGGCAAAAATCTGAAGCAAGGGGAAAGAAGAGTAGATCATACCAAGAGGAACTAAAATCGAGTCCAAAATCTGAGTAGAGGCGAAAAACGAGCAAACCCTAGGAAAGAGTGAGTAAACCCTAGCCGCTCTTCTAGCCAAATGTCGGCCAAAACCAAAAGGGAAGAGGGCTGCTGGAAGGGAGAGCTGTTGCAGGCCTTGGAGGAAGGGAAAAGAAGCAGTCGGCCCTTGGAGGAGACGGAAGACGACTACCGGACAAAGAGGGAGAAGCTGTCGGCCATGGAGATGAGCAAGAGATGTCGGCCCATGCAGGAGGAGAAGGAGGCGGCCATGGCTGGGAAACCATCTCCAGCCAGAGAGGAAGAGGCGCAGGGAGCGGGAGCGAGATGGGTTTCCGTCGGCTTTGCGGAAACGGGAAGAGCGGGAGCGAGACGGGCTTCTGTCGGCTTTACGGAAACGGGAAGAGCGGGATGCGGGATCGGGAGAAAATGGGCTGGCCGGCTCGGGCTATATGGGGGGGAGTAATTTAGGTTTTATAATAATAATAATAATAATAATTATTATTATAACTATTATTATCATTATTATTACCTAAATCAAAAATTGGGTTGTTACATTCTCCTCTACTTAAGAAATTTTGTCCCGAAACTTTCTGAGAATTCTCTGATTATGGACTCTTAGGGCGAAAATTCAGATGACATTCATTCCAACAAGGTTTGCAGCTCAAGACATAGAAATTAACTTTGAATACAAAGAAACAGAGAGGAGAACAAGTGTGAAAACTTACTATGATCAAGAGAAAAGTTATAGATACATGCAACACAGGTTAGATTCAAGTTCACAAGAGAACTTTTCATAATTAGCGGGTTCGGACAGATACAAAAGATTGGCTTCAAGGAGAACAGGAATATCTTCAATTAGCTCAAAATTGAAAGGTAAGACTCAAGGATTTGAGAGCGAGAAAATCTATGCACGGCGCGAAGATAGAACATCGACGAGGAAAAGAAGCTGAATGACGTCTGAGTATCAACATGAGCGAGTCAAACTGGAGTTGGAGAATCACAAGACAACGCTGAAGTAATTCAGCATAGCAATTAGCAAGAAAACTCTCATTTGTTACTGACACTTAGAAGGTATTTAGAAGGAGATACAGGATGACCAGATAAGATTGACAGATACGAAATAGGAAGGACTAATTACAAATATCGGTGAGTTGAAATTAAAGATTCTAACACATTTCCTACTGTCAGGTACATAAATTATTTAATAATTACAGCATTTTCATTGGACAATTATAGGTAATAATCATGTAAATGGAATACCGATGTCATGTGCAATGTCAAACAAATAGAAAATTTATGTTTGTACAATCATTATTGTTGTTCTTGCTTCACACTTGTGCAATGATTTATGATATGAATGCAAATGAATAGATACACATGTCATGTTATGCGTCCATATCACTTAACATGTCATGCATATTAGAACTCTAATGTTAGCGCACTTGAAAATATTAAACCACTCATACAATTTAATATTCGCAAGCGGTGTATAACTTAGTGGAAATTCATATGCATAAAAATGTTAAGTTTTCTCATAACCCCTTGACATTCGTGTGCATACTAATGCATATGAGTGAGTGTGTGCGCGTTTCAGCCGCGAACAACAGATAATGACAAGTGAGTGAAGAAATAATGCATGCTTATATTTATTTTTATAATAAAATTCAAAATATTTGATAATTACAGAATACTTTATCTATAGCTGCTCAACCTCTCTAACCTCCCTCTGATACCAACTGTCATGACCCGTCTTAACAAAAGTCAGAGTGCGCTTCGGGCGGGCCGTGATGTCACAGGCATGGGCGGAAAGAAAGTCATGTCTGCTAAGGCGGATGCAGAGAATACTTAAAATAATTTTAAAAATAGTTACTGTTAAGTAGAAACAGTTTGATTTTTATATGCGGAAGCTTTTAGAACATGTTAGTGGAAAATTTTAATGCACAAGTATTTTTAATAAAATTCTGAACACAAGTTTCGGATACAGGTTTTTATGTCATGACATACTCAGATGAATGGACATGCAAATAATACTAAATTTTAATACATATAATATATAAATAGTCTGACAGTTATCCATGTATCACTGTTCATAATTATCACATAAAGAAAACATTTGACAGTAAAAGAAGTGAATCAAAAATATCAAACCTGACACAGCTTAGAAGATCAATCATCGGAAAGCAGAAGCTTGATGCAGATGGGGCTCGAGTACCAGTCGGCGTTGCACGACCACTAAGGCAATTCTAAAACAAAAAGGAAAAGTCTTAGAATATTGAAATAAACAGGTGAGCAAAATTAAAGTACAGAACAGTAATATAAGCAGAAAAATAGAGGTATCAGTTTTCATGAAGCGATGCTACCAAAACAGACAAGCAAATAAAAGAGCTAAACAGAACAAGCTAGTTATTAGACTACTCCGGAACATGGCCTAAAATTATTCATGTAATATGTTGTAAGCCGTGATTGATGAAGGGTGTAGGTGCTATAGCGGGCGCCCATGATGGTTCACAATCAGATCTACATGCAAGTCTCGTCGGAAAAGTAATCCTGCTTGTCATGACCATGGCGGTAGACAGATACCCAGTTAGACGCTACAGTTCAAGGATTTGCTTACAACTACGGATTTATTTTCGAATTTCATACTTAGGTGATTTTTAACGGAAACGAAAATACTTAAAATGAGCGATCGAAACAAGAATATGTTTTACTCATACAGACATACGAAACCAGATTCGATGACACAAAAATTGATGAGAACATAAGGAACAAGATACGGTGACATAAAAGGAAATAGATAGACTTGTATGATTTTGTGGTTTCAACTATTCGCGGGTGATACGATTATATTTCCTCATTTTCTATGACACCTAATATTCATTTAGATTGATACATTCCAAGATACGATTATCTTCTAAGCAAACATATGTTCTCTACGAGCATGATATAAAGACACCAAAACATATATTTGCTCTCTAGAATTCGCTACAATTATTATTATGACAGTGGTTTCTTGTGCTCAATATTCTATCATTCTTCTCACTATTAATCAAAATAGATCAAATCATTCGCTCTAGTAAATATCCAACTAAAATCCTTCATCTAAGTGTATATCAATCTAAGACTTGCTCATAATCACAAATTCAAGTAATTACAAACATATTATAGCCTAAATTATTAACTTATCAGACTGGGTATTCAAGATCTAAACTTATTATCAAACCAAACGTTCCAGGGTGAAATCAAAGAATTGTAAGAACAGACAAAACAGTTAGAATACAAATCCGTTAATAGATCAACATATGCTGAAATGCAGTCATGAATCAAAGAACAGAGACATTAAATTACACACAATGCTTGCAAGAGAGAGATAGGTCTCTACTTGTCTGAAGGAGGCTGAATCTGACGGAGGCGGCTAAGCGACGCAAGCAGGATTTAGAAACCTTAATCGGACCTGTACAAGACCGATGAAAGCGACACAGCAATTTATCACCATGCTAACACATGCAAATATTCATTACAAAATTGAATCAAAGGCGGCTAAGAGATTTACCTCCCTCAAGAGTGAGGGGAGAAGAAATTCCACGCGTAGACGGAGACTTAGCGGCGCTTGGGTAGAGGAAACCCTAAATCGGAGAGGGTCTGCACATGATTCCCACCAACTGAATCGAGTAGCGACGCCGGAAAATACAAACATATCCTAGTTAGACCATTACGATAGGGGCAAAAATCTAAAATAAGAGTAAAGAAGAGTAGATCTTACCAAGAGGAACCAAAATCGAGTCCAAAATATGAGTAGAGGCGAAAAACGAGCAAACACTAGGAAGAGGGAGTAAACCCTAGCCGCTCTTCTAGACAAATGTCGGCCAAAACCAAAAGGGAAGAGGGCTGCTGGAAGGGAGAGTTGTTGCAGGTCTTGGAGGAAGGAAGAAGAAGCAGTCGGCCCTTGGAGGAGACGGAAGACGGCTGCCGGCCAAAGAGGGAGAAGCTGCCGGCAATGGAGATGAGCAGGAGATGTCGGCCCATGCAAGAGGAGAAGGAAGCGGCCATGGCTGAGAAACCGTCGCCAGCCAGAGAGGAAGAGGCGCAGGGAGCGGGAGCGGGAGCGAGAAGGGCTTCCGTCTGCTTTGCGGAAATAGGAAGAGCGGGATGCGGGATCGGGAGAAAAGAGGCTGGCCGGCTCGGGTTATATGCAAGGTTGTCAGGATCGAGATCCTAGATAAAATCGTTTTGAAGCAGAATCGGATCTGATAGTATGGTCGGATCGAGGAACGCTTTACAAAATCAGGATCGGTTTACAAAATTTGGATCGTAGAATCGTAAGATCCTATGATCTGGATCGCGATCCTGACAACCTTGGTTATATGGGGGAGGAGTAATTTAGGTTTTATAATAATAATCATAATAATAATAACTATTATTATCATTATTATTACCTAAATTAAAAATCGGATTGTTACACAAGGCCCGTGGCCTAAAGAACTCGGCGAACCGAGTGCACCCATGGGATGAAATTCTTCTTTCCAGACAGGGAAATGGTGGTGATCTACAGCTCATCACGGAGGTCAGGAGGAGGAGTCGGGCGGTCTGCAGTGGCGTTACCCGCCTGGCCGGTGGAGTCAACAGAGGAACTCATAGAGACCGGAGAAGCCGCAGCGACAGGAAATGGCGCTGCGGGTTGAAGAGATCATAGCGGTTATAAGAGGGTGCATCGAGCAGAGGTCGCCACGAGCAGGAAAGGGTGCAGCGAAAGGGTGCAACAAGCAGAGGTCGTCGCGGTTAGAAGAGGGTGCAGCGAGCAGGAAAGGGCGCTGCGGGTTGAAGAGATCGTTGCGGGTTGACGAGGTCGCCGCGGGTTGAAGAGATCGTCGTGGGTTAACGAGGTCGCCGCGGATTGAGTAGGTCGCCGTGGGAGAGCACTCTTACACGACCAGCCCGTGCGGTTACACGAGAGGCCGCAGCGGGTAGTCAAATCGACAAGAGCAGCGGAGAGCAAGAGAGAGAAAGGGAGGCCGCGACCTGAGTGCGGAAAAAACAAACCGCACGGTCACAGTGAGCACACTAGCGGCCAGAGAGGGAGAGACAAGAGAGGTCGGCTCGAGCAGAAATAGAAAGAGGACGCAACGGTGAAGGAGAGACCGCGCGGGAAGGAGAGGCCGCGAGAAGAGAACTCGAGCGGCAAAGATGGCAGCAGCTATGAAAGACCGCGCGGGAAGAATAGGCCGCGAGTAGGAGAACTCGAGCGGCAAGACCAGGCAGCGTCTAGCGCGGGAAGACCGAGCGACCAGCGAGAGAAGGCGGGGCCCCCCTGGCAGAGGGTGGAGAGCTATAAAAAGAGAGCAAGAGGGAGGGAGGAGGCCAGGAGAAGCTGCGAGAAGAAGCGCAGTTAGAACAGAGAAGACCGCATGGAGACCGGCGAGGAGAACCGAAGGACTACCCGCGGATAGAAAGCGGGTAGAGAAGGAGAGGTCGCCGAACAGGAGAGGGAGGTGGTCTAGGGCGGTTAAAAAGAGGGAAACCGCCGGTACCGGAACCTAGCTCTGATACCATGTAGAGAAAGCTCAAATCTTGTATGTATTGCTTGTGTAACCAAATACAATGAGTGAATACAAATATATAAGAGGGAGAAGGTGAGAAGATATCATATACAAGATGTGGGACTAAAAGAGAAGAACAAAAATGGGCCCAAATACGGGCCCTTACATGGGCTTTTCTAACATATATAAATCTCGTTATACATTAGAACTCTCTCAAAGAGCTTATATTGAGTGTGTACTTCAGAGATTTAGTATGCTCGAATGAAAGGTTGGTGATGTGTTAGTAATTAAGGGTGAAAAGTTAAGTTAGTCGCAATGCCTTAAAAATGATACTGAGTGAGAGTTCACGAAGAATATATTTTAAGTTGGTGCAGTAGGCAGCTTAATGTGTGCATAGGTTTGCATAAATCAAGAAATGATCAAAACAATTTATTATAAAACCCTACCCAATTTAACAACATTTCAAAAGCCCAGTCGAAACTCGTGATATAAAGGAAACTAGGCAACATTAATATCATAACAGAAATAACTAAAGTTTATTGCGGAAGTAAGGCTGAAATTAAAATTTGTAAAATACCTTATACTTTGAAACACAGAGCCCACTAGAAATTATGTGCGAACAAACTGACTCATATTCCCTATACAGAAAATTTCAAAAATGAATCAACCCATTATCGAGCAAGAAAGACTTTTCCCCGGTGAAACTAAAACATAAGGAAAATAGGCATGCAATATTTGAGTCTAGAAATCATGAGTTTTATATAATGATTGTGCATGCTTCTAATTAAAATAAATGTAGGAAAATAAATATCATTTTTGCATTTGCCGCATTACGGGTTATGTTCTTTATCTTAAATTCTTGAAGTATGGAGATTTTTGTGTCCTGAATTCTATTCTTGAAGTATGGAGATTTTTGTTGTCGATGAAAGGACGTACTGATTAGGCCACACGCCCAAGGCACACGGGCGTGTACCAAGGGTGTGTCAATCTGTACGGGGTGCTATATAAACTCTTTGTCGTTTTGTCATCTGTACGACAATTTGGTGCCAGCTCTGAACTAGTTGTTTTGGGGTTTTGGCTTTCTATTTTTTGTATTTTGTGTTTATATTCTATATTTTAATATTCACCCACCCACTGTAGCTTCCTCTGTTCTAAATAGTGAAAATCCAATTGTTGTTTCCCATGGACGTAGCCCATCTTGGGGTGAATCACGTAAATCTATGTCGTCTGTGATTGTTTATTTATATTTGGCTCTTCATTCTACTTTAATTACCGCAACGCGAATTATGTTAATTTAATTGATATTTAATACAAATTCATATGCTATTGATGATTCAATTTCATGTGTATTTTGTAATAAATTATGTCTTAATATGAATTCATGTATTACTGATGATTCAATTTCATGTGTATTGTGTAATCAATTATTTGTTTGTTATCATAAAATAAAAGCCTACGAGCATTGTGATTCGTATGTATTCTGACACGACCAAATAAATAAATCTACAATAAGTGAGATGTCTAGCCAAGAGGAATCAAATTTCTTACCTCGGCGATGCGGCATTCGTAAACAAGCGTGGTAGAATGACTCTTCTAGGCTACTTTGAGCGCAACAAGACTTCTTCTCTAATTAATCGTAGGGCTCTCCTTCTCTGTCCCCCCCCCCCCCCTCCAAGATCCCTAAGAGGAAGATGAATCATGTTCTTACAACTCCAAAAACTTAGCAATACTTAACATGAGAGCAATTCATAATCTAAAAGAAATTAATATGAGGGGGGTTAGGAGGAGGTAAGGTGACCTTACCATATTCAAATGAAGAAGACCACTCGGGAATCGTAAATCCCGTAAAGACCATTTTTGATTGATAGAGGGGAAGGGGAACGACAAGTCAGTGGTTGAAATATCCTGATTGAAAATGACAAGAAGCAGAGAGACTCGGTGCATACTGAAATAGCAAGAGAAAACCCAAATGACAGTGAATAAGGAGGAAGGAAAACCGTAAACTTCCTAAAAAAGGATATGGCGGTTACCTAATAGAATGGCGGATGGGAAGATCAATGGTGAGTAGAAGGAAACTTGATCGACTGTCTAAGGCAAGGGAGAAGGCGGCTTGTTGTTTGATGTCATCGGCTTCGACGGAGGACGTCGTTGCAAGAGTTATTCTGTCGATCAACTGGAACCAGAAAGGAAAGGTCAGGGACTCGTCTGCGAGAAGCACGCGATCTGCGGTTTGGTTTCGACTCCTGGCGTGCAGCTGAGAGGGAAGTACCGAGTCGGTTTACTTTTAAGCTTAGGATTTCTATTTTCTTTATTTGTATATAACAAAAATGTCATTGCAACCATGCTCCATACAAACTTGGGGCGGAAATGTCCTTACGGACCCTGAATTGCACCAAAGTAATTCTTGTAAAAATTTCTACTATAATAACTAATTGTTTATTTAATTAACATGTAAAATTTAACACTAGCTAGCTTAGATAACTCAATCCGCGATGAAACAACATTAAAATTACTCGTGATCGGACCCTCAGATTATAATTATAATTATTTTAAAATTTTGGATGTTACAGCAAGCAGCTTAATATATGCATGGGGCTTCACCAGACTAGGCATTGCATTTGCAGTAGGACTTCTAAGGAGATATCAATCAAACTTAGGACATGCTTACGGGATGGTTGGTGTTAGGTGCTAGGGTTGAAGAGGAGATAGGGCTCCTCCAAAAGTGACCTTACTCCGAGATAATCCAAATGAGATACAAGCATAGGCATATATAATGTCTACTTCTGAGGCACGCAAGTGCAAGCGGTAAATAACTCACAACCCAAAATACAAATGCGATAATAAAATATAAAGCTGGTGGGTGAGTTATGCTCGTGCGCACTACTGGCAAATGTCTGTCGTAGTGTTGGGATCTGTGTTATTGTCACCTCGGTCCTGACATTGACATATGCAACGTGTCCAAGTCTCCTTGTCCCTCGCCCTCTTCAGTATTCGTAACAATGTCGCCCCATCAAAAATTCATCTTGTCCTCAAGATAGAAGAAACTTCCTGAATGCCTTACAACTAGAGTGGTAGACGGGCGGTTGGGCGGGTCGGGTCAACGATGTGCCACTAGTTGGCGGGAAATTCCACTATCGTTGGATGCTTAGGAGGATAGAGGGCCACTGTCGGATGGGGAAGGGGTGTCTCCCCCGCCAAGAGGAAAGAGACTCCCGCTTGAGGGAAGTGCATCGTCATACAATCCCAATCACTAAGGGTACGAAGCCACATGACACTAAGTATGACGTCAATGTCACTGAGCTCAAAGGACTAGAAATTTGCACGGCGAGGGCAGGGTCCCACAGTCAATTGCAGGCTCGTACAAAGGCCCCTCACTGATTTTGCAGTGACCATCGCCCAAGCAAACATCGAAGTGAGCGGTAGAACACCAGCGAATGTCGAGTTGTATCACCAGGAGCTCGGAGATGAAATTGTGGTTGGACCCACAGTCAATTAGCAGCGTCGAGAAAGTGTCATACATGGATCCAAAGAGTGTCAGAGTGTGGGGTACAGAGGTACCGCCAACCGCAGAGCACAGAAGGTCTAGACAATGCAGTCACACATTGGGGTCCCATGGCAGCTGGTGAGTCATCTCCCTTCAGGGCATCGAAATCCGCAAGGGTGATCTCTAGGTCCTCCTCTCCAATGGTGATGTGGAGCTCCTTCAGAGGGAAGTCATGATTTGAGGAGTGGGATTGTTTACAACAGAAGCAGAGGACCTTAGTGTGAAGATCATTGTACTCCTGGTTGGTCATCAGAGGGGCGTCCGACGATCGGGGCAATCGGGGAGGTGGTCCGAAATGCGGGGGAGCCGTAGTATGCACCTGATATGGCAGTCGGAAGGGTGTCGGAGGGTAGTCAATCAATCGGGAATTAAAACTCCCAGTGGTTGGCCATTTCGATGGAGGTGACATTGAAGTCTGCAACCACCAAGCGAGCGAGATCCAAGGCATCAGTAATCATTTAGGGGTGGCAGGTGCGAAGGAGGGACTCGATGTGGGGAAGGAGCCCCTGCATGAAAAAGTTCAAGTAATGATCTAGCGGTAGACCAGGAACGTGCATCGCCAAGACAATGAACTCATTGATGTAGCCGTCAAGGAGGCCTGATTGACGAACACCACACAAACATTCTATTACCGTCCCGGAACAATGAACATCATAGTGGAGAAAGTGGTCTCGTTGGAGTTCCGACAAAGAGAGTTAAGGGTTATTCTGTCGTAGCCAACAGACCCAATGGAGCGTCAACACCTCCATGGTGATGAGAGTCGTAGCAACCTTTTGCGGCTCCGGAGTCAGATGAAGGTCGAAGAATTGTTTCTTATGGGGTCAGTGTCGTTGAAGGAAAGAACGCTGAATGAATGATGTATCAAAGGAAGGCCTATCGGCGGTGAAACTTGATCCCTTGGAAGGTCCAGATGTGCACCAAGAAGCGATGGTGACTCCGCATTGGAGGTCAAGGAAGTACTCGGTTGGCCGCTCAGGAAGGCATGCATCCGCAATATTAAGGCTTGGAGAGAGGCGATGGACTCCTCATGAGCGTCGAGGTGGCGAGAGAAGGCCGAATTGATGGGGGGCTGAGCAGCGGGAGCGTTCGAAGGTCCCATTAAGCAAAGGTGGGACATACGAACGCAAGTTGTGGTGGACAGAGCGCAGAAACAACATTGATTGGCGGAACAGGACAGTAACAGGAAATACGGGTGGAATCAGAAGAAAATGGGATGCGGAGGAGCGCGGAACTACGGATCTGGAAGGCGCTCGGAACTGCAGCTGGCCGGTGAAAGCGTGGAGCTGGTTGACACAGGAACAGCGAGCGGGGTCACGGGTTGCGAGAACGCAAGCGAGGATCTAATAAATGTGAAAGGAGAGGAGGCAAGACGGCGAGCAAACGAACAATATAAATGCAAGTGATGCAGGCTGGATTGATCCGAAGTAGGATCGTGTGAGCGAGTCGTGGAGCAGATATGGAAGCAGCAGGTAGGTCTTCGGGAGACAGAAGCTGTGGCCAAAAGAGCAACAAGTCGGACCAAATGTTAGGTGTTAGGGTTGAAGAATAGAAGGAGAAAGAAGAAGAAGAGAGAAGAACTCATCTCCTAGGGCTCTTCCAAAAGTGATCTTACTCCAAGATAATCCAAATAAGATACACGCATAAGCTTATATAGTGTCTAGTTCCAAGACATGCAGAGCAAACAGTAAATAACTCACAGCCCGAAATACAAATGTGATAATAACATATAAAGTTGATGGATACGCTATGCCTGTGCGCATCGTTGAAGATTTCCTTCGTTGTATTGGGATTTGTGTCATAGTCACCTCAGTCCCTACATCGACATATGTGTCATGTCTTAGTCTCTTGCCCTTTTTTTGTATTCGCAATAGCTGCCGGGAAGATATTGAGATATTTAAAGAGAACAAAAAATTTTAAGTTGATTTATCCTAAAGAATACAACCTAAAACTAGTGGGTTATACGGACTCTGATTTTATTAATTATGAGAATGATCAAAAGTAAATTTCATGATATATTTTCAAGTTAGTTTATGGGGTTGTTTAATAGAAGAGCGTCAAACAGACATTAATTCGGAGTTCGTCGCTATTTCTGCTACTCATGTTGTTTGGCTCAAAATTTCATTGCTGAATTAATGGCCATGGACATTGTTGTTATGCCCATTCGGTTGTAGTGTGATATTATTTCAGCAGTAATGTTATTTATGAACAACAAAAGTATCGCAAAATCCAAGCATATAGAAATTAAGTTCCTGACCGTGAAAGAATTGGTTAAGAAATGTGACATTATGGTGGAGCACATCGGCACGGATGATATGATGGTTGATTCACTTACTAAGAGACTTTGGCATAATATTTTTAAGAAGCATGTCTATAGTATGGGGTTTGAAGAGTTCATTGATGTGCTTAATTAGCGGGAGGTTATGTATAGCTCAATTTAATGTAATATTTATCAGTTAATTTATTATGCACTTCAATTTTTTGTATATTAAGCTTTTGCAAATGAATATAGTTTGAATTCAAACATAAGATCTTATTCATATATGGTATTATTTGGCTTTAATACTCACAACTTCATGTGACACATCACAATTTAGATAAATGTTTTGAAACTAGCATCAGTCTCAAGCATAAGGTGTATGACATTCATTTAATTCATAAAGCTTTGTTCGTATGTATCCTTGAGACATTAATCAAATTATAAGATATTCATTTGATTGAGCATATACACTTTTTAAGAACTAAAAATTTCTCACAGCAATGTTTAGTGCATTCAATAGATAAATTATTTGGCCACTAAGTTAAATAATAATTTGTGATCACAACTTCTATATATTGTTTTAACTCTTTATGATCGCATTATGTCTCTGTCAATTGAATCTGTAAGCTCTTGTGATTATTAAAGGTCGAGGGTTGCAAAATGATGTGATTGCAGTAGGATTCAGTTAGACTGAATTGACGTGTGGAGTAGACTTATCAAGCGAGCTTACCCTTACGTTTGGTAAAGCACTTTCATCATAGGTTGTCGTAGATTACGGTTGATATAGTCCAAGTGGAAGAATATTAGATTTTTTTCGTTATAGAGTGGACAATACCAATCCAGTCGATCTGATCTAGAACTAACACGTTTAGGAATCTGTGAGCATCTCCCATGAATGTGAGTTGCTTTAATTTTCCCGAATAGTCGAAACTCATGATAGGAGAGCTAAACAATTTCGGACTTTCGTTGTGTGAGCTTGGTCTCACTCTAGGCATGTTCTGTCATGACCCGTCTCGACAAAAGTCAGAGTGCGCTTCGGGCGGGCCGTGATGCCACAGGCATGGGCGGAAGGAAATTCATGTCTGCTAAGGCGGATGCAGAGAATGCTGAAAATAGTCTTAAAATAATCATTCTTAAGTAAAAACAGTTTGATTTTTATGTTGCGGAAGCTTTTAGGATTTAAAACAGTAAGAGTTTTTAAACGCACAAGCAATTTTTGTAAAAATCATGTTTTTATAGAACACTGATATAGTTTTCATGCAATTATGATTCAACAGAGGGTGCACATACATATAATACTAAATTTTAGTACATAAATATGTAAATAACCTAACAGTTGTCCATGTATTACTGTTCATAATTATCACATAAAAAAAACTTCTGACAGTAAAAGAAATGAATCAAAAACATCAAACCTGATACGGCTAGAAGATCAATCATTGGAAAGCAGAAGCTTGATGCAGATCGAGCTCAGGAACCTGGCGGTGCTGACACGAAAGTTAAGGCAATTCCAAAACACAAAGGAAAAGCCTCAGAACATTGAAATAAATAGGGTGAGCAGATTAAAATATAGAACAGCAACAGAAACAGAAAAGCATGAGTGTACTAGTATCTCATGAAGCAAAACTATTCAATGATCAGCAAACAAAAGAGCTAAACAGAACAATTTAGTTTTATTAGACTACTCCGGTGTATAACATATAGACAGATCAAGAAATGTCATTAGCTGTAATCAGTAAAAGGTGAAAGTGTTTTATTTGATGGACGAGATTCTAATGTAAGTCTAAATGCAAGTCTTATCAAAATGGTTGTGTTTGATATAGCCCTTTGTTGGTTTTCGTTATCAGTCAAGCAGAAACTCGAGTCAAAACGTCACATCAAGTTAATAATACCTTACATTGATTGCTTATGACATTAATGACTTTAAAGATTCATGATTTAAGAGATTTCTAACATATCAAGACCTGATAAAAATTTGGTGATTCAGATGTACAAGAGTAGAGTCACAAATACGACAAAGGAGGAATCCAGTTATAGTACAATATTCGCTCAAGTCTTAAAATCAGACAGACCTACGGGACAGAGTTTGAAGACTCAGGGAAGACTAGCACGAGAGTTTTGAGCCTCGTGGGTTCGAGAGGTTAATGCTAAATTAACACGAAGATTTTCCAAGTAAATCGCAGAGGGGGTCAGTTGACATGCATCGATTATGAGACATCAAGTCCTCATCTAGATTTAAAATATTTTGACACGAGTATCTTTCAGATAGAACATGTGTTCACTACGAGCATGATATAAAAAAAACGTATATTTGATATCCAGAATTTGTTACAATTATTATCTTGCCCATTGATGCTCGTACGCAATATTCTATTATTCCTCAAATTATACATCAAATGTGATAACACATTTCATCTAAATGTATATCAATCTAAGACTCGCTCATGATCACAAATTCATATTGATTTAAATAATTTAAATATTAACCACTAACATATTAACTTGTAAGATCAGACATTCAACATCTCAGTTTATTCGACAAATCAAAAGGTGAAAGAATGACGTCATGTACGCACAAATTATGTTCAATGATTGCACAAGCGCAACCCGTGACTCTACTTGCCTTAAACTGAATCTGACGGAGACGGCTGAGCAGCACAAGCGCAAACCCAAAATCTTATTTCAAACCTGATCAAGTACAAACATAATTGATATTCACATGACGGAAATTCTACAATAGCACATGGTATAATTTACAAAAATCTAAAGCACGAGAGAGAATAGAAATTACCTCCCTCGAAAGTGAGGGGAGAAGAGATTCCGCGCGGAGACGGAGACTTGGCGGCGAATAGGTTGCGAAAACCCTAAATCGGAGAGGACTTCCCATGATTCCCACCAACTGAGTCGAGCAGCGGCGCTGGAAATCTCAATACCACAATAGGGTTTGGGATTAAAATATGGCATAAACTTGGTTTCATAATTACACGCAACTTAGAGCACAGAATTGGAGACAAAGAATGTAAACGATGCAAGAAAAATCTGAATATGAGGTTTTGGGGGGAGAATCTTACCAAGAAAGACCAGATCTGGACTCATAAATACTCGAAGAGGGGTTTCGAATGAAACCCTAGGAGTTCCTCTTCAGATTCACCGGCCAAAACGGAGAGGAATAAGGGTTGTCGGCGGAGGAAGAAACAATGTTGGCCTTGAGAAGAGGGAAGAAGTTGATTCCCTAGCTGAATAGAGGAGAAGAGGAGAAGGTTGTCGGTTCTTTTGGAGGCAGAAGAAACTGTTGGCTCAAACAAGAGGAACGGGAGGCGCCGACCACAGGGGAAGCAAGAGGAGGCGATACCGCCAGCTAGGGCAAGAGGAGGAGCCGGAGGAGGGGTTGGGGGCAGAAGGAGGCAGTAAAGTTGGAGCGGCGGGCTGGAGGAGGAGACGGGATCGGGAAACCTAGCCGACGGGAGACGGGCTTGCGAGATCGGGATGTTTGCGGGAAAAGCACTGGACTGGGTGTTTTATAATCGGGGGAGGCTGGATAGGGTTAGGTTAGAAGAGGAGAGGGGGGAAATCAGGGTTATATATTTTGATTTTATTAGCATAACCGAAATCAAAAAATTGGTTGTTACATTCTCCCCTACTTACAAGTTTTTGTCCTAAAATTTCCCTGAGAAGCTCTCTGAAGTGGGACTTTTAGGGCGAATATTCAAATGACACTGATTCCAACAAGGTTTGCAGGTCAAGGCATGGAAGTTAATTATGAACACAAAGAAACAAAGAGAAGAACAAGCGCGAAGGCTTATCAAAATCAAGAGAAAAGTTGCAGATACTGCAACGCAGATCAGATTCAAGTTCACAGGAGAACTCTTTAGACTTAGCGGGTTCGGCCAGAAAAAAAAGATTGGCTTCTGGGAGAACAGAAATTTCTTCAATTAGCTAAAAATTGAGCGGCAAAACACAAGAATCCGGGAGCGAAAAAAACTCGCACGAAGTGAATATAAAACATCAATGAGAAAAAGAAGCTGAATGATAATTGATTGTCCACAGAAGCAAGTAATTGTAGAGATGGAAGAACACAATCAACGCTGAAGAAATACAACAGAGCAATCCACAAGAAAAAACTCATTTCTTGCTGACACTTTGAAGTTATCTAAAAGGGGATACAGGATGACCAGATGAGAATACAGACAGGCGAAACAGGAAGAACTAATTACAAATATCGGAGACTTGAAATTAGATATTATAACACATTTACTACTGTCAGATACATAAATTATGTAATAATTACAGCATTTTCATTGCACAACTTTAATTAATAATTATGCAGGTGTCATACCGAGATCATATATAATGTCAAGCAAATAAAAAATTCATGCGTCAACAATCATTATTGTTGTTATTGGTTTCACACTTGTGCAGTGATTTATGATATGAATGCAAATGAATGGATACACATGTCATATTAAGCGCTCATATCACTTAACATGTCATGCATATTAGGACTCTAATGTCAGCGCACTTGAAAATATTAAACCGTCCATACAATTTAATATTCGCAAGCGGTGTAAATCCTAGTGAAAATTCATATGCACAAAAATGTTAAGTTTGTCCATAACCCCTTAATATTTGTGTGCATACTACTCATGCTTATAAGTGCGTGTGTACGTGTTTCAGCCGCGAACAACAGATAATGACAAGTGAGTGAATAAATGATACATGTATTTTTTTATATAATAAAGTTCAAAATATTTGGTAATTTCAAAAAAATTCATCTTTATGAGCTAACATCACTAACCACTCTAACCACCCTCTGATATCAACTGTCACGACCTATCTCGACAAAAGTCAGAGTGCGCTTCGGGCGGGCCGTGATGCCACAGGCATGGGCGGAAGGAAATTCATGTCTGCTAAGCCGGATGCAGAGAATGCTGAAAATAGTTTTAAAATAATTATTCTTAAGTAAAAACGGTTTGATTTTTATGTTAAAGAAGTTTTTAGAGTTAAAAACAGTGAGAGTTTTTAAATGCACATGCAATTTTTCGTAAAAAATATGTTTTTTTATAGGACACTGATACAGTTTTCATGCAATTATGTTTCAATAGAGGGTGCGCACACATATAATATTAAATTCTAGTACATAAATATTTAAATAGTTTATCAGTTGTCCATGTATTACTGTTCATAATTATCACATAAAGAAAACATCTGACAGTAAAAGAAATGAATCAAAAGCATCAAACCTGACATGGCTAGAAGATCAATCATCGGAAAGCATAAGCTTGATGCAGATTGGGCTCGGGAACCTGGCGGCGCTGACACGAAAGCTAAGGCAATTCCAAAACACAAAAGAAAAGTCTCAGAACATTGAAATAAACAGGGTGAGCAGAGTAAAATATAGAACAGTAACAGAAACAGAAAAACATGAGTGAACGAATATCTCATAAAGCAAAACTATTCAATGAGCAACAAACAAAAGAGTTAAACAGAACAAATTATTTTTATTAAACTACTCCGGAGTATAACATATAGATAGATCAAGATATGTCATTAGTTGTAATCAGTGAAAGTGTTTTATTTGATGCATGATATTCTAATGTAAGTAAATGCAAGTCTTATAAAAATGGTTGTGTTGTTATTGTCATTTGTTGGTTTTCGTTGTCAGTCAAGCGAAAGTTCGAGTCAAAGCGTCGCATCAAGTTAACACTACCTTACATTGATTGCTTATGACATTAATGAATTTAAAAATTTATGATTTAAGAGATTCTTAACATATCAAGACCTGATACAAATTTGGCGATTCAGATGTACAAGAGTAGAGTCACAAATACGACAAAGGAGGAATCCAGTTATAGTACAATATTCGCTCAAGTCTTAAAATCATACAGACCTACGAGACAGAGTTCGAAGACTCGGGGAAGACTAGCACGAGAGTTTTGAGCCTCGCGGGTTCGAGAGGTTAATGCTAAATTAACACGAAGATTTTCCAAGTAAATCGCAGAGGAGGTCAGTTGACAGGCATCGATTATGAGACATCAAGTACTCATCTAGATTTAAAACATTTTGACAAGAGTATCTTCCAGATAGAAAATGTGTTCACTACGAGCATGATATAAAAAAACACCAAACGTATATTTGATATCCAGAATTTGTTACAATTATTATCTTGACTCTTGATGTTCGTGCGCAATATTCTATTATTCCTCAAATTATACATCAAATGTGATAACACCTTTCATCTAAATGTATATCAATCAAAGTCTCGCTCATGATCACAAATTCATATTGATTTAAATAATTTAAATATTAACCAATAACATATTAACTTGTAAGATCAGACATTCGACATCTCAGTTTATTCAACAAATCAAAAAGTGAAAGAATGATGTCATGTAACATAAGATCAAACGCATAAATTATGTTTAATGATTGCAAAAGAGAAGGATCTCTACTTCCCTTAAACTGAATCTGACGGAGACGGCTGAGTAGCACAACCGCAAACCCAAAATCTTATTTCAAACCTGATAAAGGACAAACATAATTGATATTGATATGACGTAAATTCTACAATATCACATGGTATAATTTACAAAAATCTAAAGTGCGAGAGAGAATAGAAATTACCTCCCTCAAAAGTGAGGGGAGAAGAGATTCCGCGCGAAGACGGAGACTTGGCGGCGAATAGGTTGCGAAAACCCTAAATCGGAGAGGACTTCTCATGATTCCCACCAACTGAGTCGAGGAGCGGCGTTGGAAATCTCAATACCACAATAGGGTTTGGGATTAAAATAGGGCACAAACTTGGTTTCATAAATACACGCAAATTGGAGCACAAAATTGGAGACAAAAAATGTAAATGATGCAAGAAAAATCTGAATATGAGGTTTTGGAGGGAGAATCTTACCAAGGAAGACCAAATCTGGACTCAGAAATCCTCGAAGAGGGGTTTCGAGTGAAACCCTAAGAGTTCCTCTTGAGATTCACCGGCCGAAACGGAGAGAAATAAGGGTTGTCGGCGGAGGAAGAAGCAATGCTGGCCTTGAGAAGAGAGAAGAAGTTGATTCCCTAGCTGAATAGAGAAGGAGAAGAGGAGGTTGCCAGTTCTTTTGGAGGCGGAAGAAACTATCGGCTCAAACAAGAGGAAAGGGAGAGGCTGGCCACAGGGGAAGCAAGAGGAGGCGATACAGCCGGTTAGGGCAAGAAGAGGAGCGGGAGGAGGGGTCGGGAGCAGAAGGAGGCGGCAAAGTTGGAGTGGTGGGCTGGAGGAAACGGGATCGGGAAACCTAGCCGACGGGAGACGGGCTTGCGGGATCGGGATGTTTGCGGGAAAAGCATTGGACCGGGTGTTTTATAATTGGGGGTTAGGCTGGTATCAGAGTGTTATGGTTATCAAGAGGAGATGGGGGGGAATCAGTAGGTTATTCATATTTTGATATATGCATCTAGCTTATATGACCTAAATCAAGAATCGGGTTGTTATATGTTCGAAATGACTGAGTAGAATTTCATGCACTCAATTAAATGTTTGAGATGAACTCAACCTTTATTAAATGTTGAGGGGTATTTTGATCACAGCACTCTTCTATCCTTGAATATCTCTCTTATTAAAGAAGTCATAGGACCGATCGGTTATTCATTCATTCCGTGAATGTGGACAGGAGCGACTGTGGCTTGCGGTTACCCTTTTCTTCTCACGATCTCTGCCCTAGCCAAAAACAGATTCTATCGCAGGCAATTGGCATTTTCCTTCTTCATCGCAATTTAGCCTACCCGAAGAGAATCAATCTTCTAGTTGGTGAGCGATGCCCATCTCTTCATCGTGAAGACCGATCGAAGCTATCTCCTTCATCCCAAAAACCAGTCAACAACCCCTCATTGGAAACGGCAATACATTGGGATTTCTTCTCTTCAGTCAATCAATTAACAGAAGGAAAAGAAGCAACTAATCGATCCTAGGACAACTTCACCACCTGTTATGGGAGACCCAAATGTGTGATATAGGGCTTCTTCATTCACGACAGAGTTAATATGTGATTAAAATTTTGATTTAATTACACTACACCATAAGAATTAGTTAATTTTGTTCATGACGATTTTGATAGCGGAGATCACCAAATATCTTGTTTGCACTTTATTGATCGCATGACATCGATATTAGTGATTTATTAAGGCAACTTTATTCATAACAGCACCATCTTCCATTTGCGGTGGGAGATGGGTGATAAGTCCGACCAAATAATGTGTTCACTTTTTGAGCAAGTGAGAAGATGCTAGAGTAGGTAAACACATATTATACATATTTCTATCTACAACAATTAAATATATCAAAAAAATGAAAATGCTAGAAACAGTGCAATTCCTAAAGTGTTATCACTTGCCAATAAGAACACAACTTTACTAACAAGAAACTTCACATATTAAAGTTCAGGCAATAGGTTTGAATGGGAACCGACCACAAATCAACAGCAAAACTAATTTAGTGAACAATACAAAAATAGTGGATGAAGTTAATTTTGAACATAAAAGTGGATGAAGTTCATTAGATGTGGTCGGGCATTCACGAACGCCGGTTCATAACCGCCGCGTTCAAAACTGCCACAGCAACACCAAACCTAGCCTAAATGCAAGCAAGAAACTTTTAAAAAAAAAAACAATGAATGAAGCAACATAGAATATCAAAATCTCATGAAATTGATTAAAGATTGTGTAGATTTACCCGACAAAAGAACAACAATTATGTGCTGCCATCCAAATGGTGGAATGTGTCTTCTTATGGAATGAATATCACCCAGTGATACTGATTTTATTGCGTACAGATTTTCATCTGCATCCAATCACAAAAACAAGAGAGCATGGAAATAAATATAAATGTCCTGAATCCAACACAACGACTAACAGAAAAGAACTTCAATTGCAGCTCCCTTTTAACCTTCCCCAGTTGCAGCTGAGCTTAATCTGTGCCCCACTGAGTCAATCAGCTTTGATTCATCTCTGTATGGTATCCATGTCTGTCGTGATGTATAGATGAAAGTATTAAAAAAAGACTAATCAGCTTGAAGAAAAAGACTACTGAACCATTTGAACTAAAACCAGCAGTGGCGAGAAGGGGAAAAGAGACAGAAACAAACAAATTGAAGAAACTGAAGCGAACCAAGAACAACGAGGAGCTTTGCTTAATGACACGCAAACGGCCGGTGATCCGCAGCGCGACGTACTGGCTCGGGTGAATCGCGACATTCTCTTTGCAGTAGACCACTTCGAATTCACCGGAATCGCTCAACTGATCGGAATCCAAGCTCGAGTTGATGCCAGAATCCTGCGGGTTGGAATCGACGACGTTTGAAGAGGCTGAACAGAAGAAGGATTGGAGATCAGAACAAAGAGTCGATTGTTTCTACCTGACACTGGCGCTGAGAGGCGGCGTAGTCTGGATAGTCGGAGAGATCGTGCAGGTCCATGTTGGGCGTAGGGATAAATCCAGTGGAAGAAGAAAGAGCAATCGATGGATACTCCGGCGAGAGAGACGAGGGCGGCACTCCGGCAGTTAAAGTCTTATAGCCGCACCGAAAAAAAGGGAGAATTTTTGTATACGGCTCCCCGCATGAAAACCGTGTGAAAAATATGTGAAGCTACTTAAAATTGCGTGCAGCTCCCGAAATTTTAAAATTGCTAAAAAAAATTTTGGTATGTGTAGCGTTCTTTTTTTATGAACGCGTTTAAATTAGAACTTCAAATAACGCCGGGCCCACTCATCTGTTTCCCCTGAGTGTTTTTTGTTTTCGCCGCGATTTTCGCCTGTCATTCTTTCCTTAACCTAGGCGGCGACCTCCGCCATTCCTTCCTCAACCTAGACGGCGACTGAAGACCTGTGTTATCCTGCGGTGACCTTCTCGCCTGATACTCCATTTTCAGCAAGCTTTTAGGTCCGACAACATCCACGTGTAACCTAGGTCGGGTCGTTGACTTCATCGCTCTGCGGACTGGAGATCGGGCTTGTGAAGAACTACGAACCTGAGCTGTGTTTTCTGCCGCTGCAAATAGTTTTAAGTTTTTATTAGTCTGAAGATCTATAGTATGACTGCAGATCAAGCTTGTGTAGTATGACTGTAGTATTTCATCAAGTTTAATGTGAGATTGTATGTCTAGTTAGTTATTGTGCTAGAGTTTTTTCAAGTTAGATGACCAACTGTATTTCATGTTCATTAGACAACTGTATTTAACTTTTAGTAGTAGTCCAACTGTATTTTATGCTCAATGTACAACTGTATTTAACTTTTAGTAGTAATCCAACTATATTTTATGTTCAATGTACAGCTGTATGTACAGTCGTATGTTCAAGTTAGATGACCAACTGTATTTCATGTTCATTAGACAACTGTATTTAACTTTTAGTAGTAGTTCAACTGTTTTTTATGTTCAATGTACAATTGTATTTAACTTTTAGTAGTAGTTCAACTGTATTTTATGTTCAATGTACAACTGTATGTACAGTCGTATGTTCAATGTTGAACATATTATCACTGTTGAACCTCATTTATGTACTCCTCGTCTCCATGGATCCCTACTCCAAAAGAATGTTTCTGCAGGCAAGAAAGCTTGGAAAACTCATTGAACTTAAAGATAATACGTAAACAGATACTGACGAAGGCGACGAGGCCCGGAGAGGAGGCGGCGGGCGACGGGGGAAGAGATAAAGGGCGGAGGAGATGAACGTGTAGGTCGGAAAAAGAAAAAACCTAGCACCAAAGCGGAAAGAAGAAGAGAGTTCTGCAAGTCAAGAGCGGGAAAGTGAAAATTAGGTGAGGTCCGCATAATATTAATTTAAAGGCGTTCCTAAAGGAGGGAACGCTACACATATCAAAAAAATTTCCCCTGGCCACACCCGGCACCTCCATGGTGCGGCCAGGGCTGCACATATCCTGGTCGCACCTCCCACGTGCGGCCAAGGGCACATCCCCTAAGTCCGTGGTCACGGCGCGCGTCGGGTATCTTCGGGTTCAAGGTGACCGGGTCCAACAGAAATCCTAGTTCCGCCACTGGCTGTGGCGACTAGATCTATGGTAAATCTAGGTGCGGTTCAAAGCCGTATCTTGTAGAGAGGCTATAATCAACACGCACCTTGAACCCAGAGATAGGCTAGAACCAACCGTATCTCTGTGTTTTTATGGTGCCCGGGTCAAACAGAAATCCTAGTTCCGTCACTGGCTGTGGCGACTAGATCTATGGTAAATCTAAGGGACGGTTCGAAGCCGTACCTTGGAGAGATAGGATAGAATCAACCAATCCTTATGAGAACCAATCGTATCTAGGCCGTATCTTGGAGAGATAGGACGTATCTTGGAGTATCTCCGGGTTCAAGCTGTGTGTTGTGCGTCCGAGTTCTAACCCCCGCCTTCGCTACGCGCACCGAGTGCCTCCGAGTTCGCAACCAAGGACAGGCGCCCCCGCCTTTGCTACGCATGTCGAGCGCCTCCGCATTCGCGAGGCAAACACGTCTGCACTAATTGCACGCCCAAAATGCCTCTGTGACGTGCGGCAAACACTCATGTGCTAACTACACGCTCAGAATGCCACCGCGCGGACCGAACGCCTCTGCATTCCCGGCGTGTGTCATAGTTAACTCTCTTTACTTCTCAAATTGCAGGTTGTGTTCGTTGTCATCATCGCCGCCAACGGAATTGCCTGAACTACCCGAACTGCACGAACTTCCTGGGGGCAAAACAATCATGTCCGAAAAATAGCAATATTTGTGCTCCAGACCAACGAACGTGATTCGCCCGTCATGTGGTTATGGTGGTTACAACGACAAAATTACAGGACTACTCATGCCCAAAGCTATAAAAGGAGCTCATAGCCCTATTTGAGAACATCTTGTCTTCAGCGCCGAATAGAACTCCTTCGAAGATCCTTCAGAGTTCTCCTTCGACGTTCGAAGAATCCTTCGAGGATCTCTTTTGGCGTTTGAAGAACCCTTCGAGGATCTCCTTTGGCTTTTACAGACCTTCTTTCCCTTCGAAGATCTCCTTCGAAAGCGACTTGAAGATCTCCTCTTTGGCTTAGAAGATCTCCCTTCTCTCTGAGAATTCTCTCTTTCTCACTCCTTTTTGCACCACTTGCAACGAGCGGTGGCATGTCACCATCTAGCGTTCGACTACTGGAAACAACCAGAAATATAGTGGAATTTGGTCGACACCAATCCGGCCCCGTAGTTTTTATTCTTTTCGGATTTTCCCTAACTTTACTTTGGTTGTTTGCGCGCTCGGCTCACTCTCGAGTTGAAAGGATTCAATTCAACCGGTCAACCTAAGCGTAGAGCAACCCACAACAATCCGATTGCAAATTTTCATTGCAAGGCACTAAGAAAGATGGTGACAATCATACCTATACAATGCACTTGCTATTTATGTAGAGAAATGTGTAATAGACTTGTTGTGGGTTGCCCGACTTTTTTCCCGGTCCGGAGAATCGGCCCGTCTTAGTTGGGAGTCGAATCGGGCACGCAAATAGTTAAAGAAAACCACAGCAAATGACAAGAAGCTTTTTTGGCGTGAAAAATCCAAAAAGGTTAAAAACAACGTGGTTGGATCTGTGTCGGGCCAAATTCCGCTAGATCTCATGTGCTTACAAAGGTGGGAGTTTGATCTCGGAGGACGACATGCCGCTACTCCGTTATAAGTGTAGAGAATGAACTGCGACGAGCAGGAAACGATTAAGTCATTGGAGCATCGATGGAAGAGCTCAGGCCTTGAGATGACGTTGAACTCACGGAACCTCGGTAGAAGCATTCCGGCTGAAAAATTTTATAAATTTGCGAAGCTTATACAGGGAGCGCTCTCATTGATGTGGGGTCTAGATGGGAGCGCTCTCGAGGAGGCGGTTGATGTCACTTGAGACGTGAGAAAACTGTGGCCCAAGTAGGAGAGCGGAGTGAATTCCTGAGCGGAGAATCGGCCTAAGGTCACGATCTCGCCGGAAAACCTCAGAGCTTTGTCTTGCCCCTGGAGTTGCTTGATTTCAAATGAAGGTCTGGGGGTCTATTTATAGTTTTCTGCTGGGTTATGGTGGTAATTGCGTCGGGGAGTGATTTGTGTTGTCGAATGGTTGCTCTGTTTTGATCACTAGGATCGTCATTTTTACCAAAATGACGAGAGTGTCTCTCCTTCCCTCCGGGTAGCTCGGGTGACCGGGGTAAGTTGCCCAGAGGCGGAGGCGGCGGCGAAGGAGGCGGTTGGGGATGGCGAGGGCCTCCGGTGGCGGTGGCGGTGGCGACTGTCGTCGGCGCCCGTACGCTCAGGCACGCTGCTGGTGCGGCGCGACCCTACGAGGTCGTGCAGGCTGGTGCGCCGCCGCAGTGTTGTTGCGCGCGGGCCGCAGCGCGCGGTGCCGCGCGCGGTGCCGCAGCGCTGCTGCGCGCGGGTGCCGCAGCGCTGCCGCGCGCGGTGCCGCAGTGTCGGCTGCGCGTGGGGCTGCGGGAACACCGCTGTGCGCAGGTGGCCGCATCTAGGGCCTGCGCGTGCACTATGCACGCATGTCCATGTGCGCGCGCTTGCGCGATGAACACATGTCCTTGCGTGCGCGCTTGAGCGTGGCGCTCGCGTGCGGGCTTGCTTTGTCCTATTGGTTCCTCTACATGTCTTTGACTGAGCTCCGACATAACTTAGAAGGTTCAGGGGAAACCCCATCAAGACAGACAAAACTAAGCCCAACAACTCTGGCTTGAATCATTGACAATGCACTATTCCGAAAGGCATAGAACTATTCAAATTGGTCATTGCACTAGGTTGTGTTTGGCGCAGCTTATCACGACTTATTTGCTCCGGTGATGTTGGACAAAAATATCATTGTCATACCAAAATCTTATGCCACAAACTAGATTTTTTTTATAACGGTAGTAACATTTGTCATATCAAAAATACATTCTATATGACAATGACGTTTTTGTCCAACCTCACCGAAGCAAATAAGTTACGATAAGTCACGCCAAACGAAGCCTAACATTCATGCTGCCGGTCGAATCTGCAATTGCTCCAAACCAACACCAGCTCATGGACAAATCAAATTGCTAAATTGTGTATTTTATTATATTTTTAAAGGGTGATTTATCTGGAACTTCCCCCCACAAAGTTTGCATAATTACAACTGCACCCCCACTAACTTTTGAAATTATAAAAATCTTTCCTCAATATTTACATTTAACAATAACAAACACTTTTTATGCTATGGTGTATAATATAAGCAAACACTTTTTTATGCTATGGTGTATAATATAAGCAAACATTTTTTATGCTATGGTGTATAATATAAGCAAACATTTTTTATGCTATGATGCAACATTTTAATCTCAAATTATCTTGCTTTTTTTCAAACTCTCCTCATTAGTTCTATGGTTTTTAGGTCAATTGTTCATCACTGCTTCATTCATGCAATATTTTTGTAGTATTTGTTTACTGATTTGTATGTTCATCCCCCGCTGAATGTCGCCTTCATGACGAATGTCGCCCCCACGACGAATGCCGCCCCCACGACGAATGTTGCCCCCACGACGAATGCCCCCCCGACGAATGTCCCCCCCCCCAACGACGAATGTCGTCCCCACGACGAATGTCACCCCCAAAACGAATGTGGCCCCCACGACATTAGTCGCCCCCACGACGAATGTCTCCCGCACGACGAATGTCTCCCCCACGACGAATGTCTCCCCCACGACGAATGTCGCCCCCTCGACGAATGTCGCCCCTCGACGAATGTCTCCCCCACGACGAATGTCGCCCCCACGACGAATATCGCCCCCACGACGAATGTCTCCCCCTCGACGAATGTCGCGCACACGACAAAGGTCGCTCCCTCGACGAATGTCACACTCATGACGAATGTTGACCGCACGGGGTCCCCGTGCACGATTGCTTGTATTACTAAATGTACATTAAAATGTAATTGTAATTTCAAAAGTTAGAGGGGTGCAAGCTGTAATTACGCAAATTTTGAGGGAAGATCCCGGTAAATGACTACACCAACAACAACACAACACTCAAGCCTTTATCCCACTACAGTGGGGTCGGCTATATGAATCCTTTTGTTGTCATTGTGCCCTATCTTTTGTCATAATCTCACTAATGTCTAAGTACATCGTGTCTTTTGTAACACCCTAGTTTTTCCAGAACTTGAGCCTCCGGAAGCTATCGTCCGGCGATAGGTAGTTATCTCCCGACGATAGCTAAGCGTTGAGTAGGAAGACGTTGAAAGCGTCGAGTGGTACCGCGCGGCGGTAGGATGCTATCGCGCGGCGGTAGCTCCTAAAGCATTCAGTGGCTATCGCGTGGCGGTATTGTTAACGATGGCGATAGCGATTTCTTTCTGAAAGGACCGACGGCTCGGGAAGTTATCGCGGCACGGTAGGTAGTTACCGCCCGACGGTAGCGCACAGGAGCAGTTCCGTCATTTGGCTTTTTAGCCGTCCGATTTCTCTTGGGATTTGATCCTATGGCCCAGGACACTCCGTCCAAATGGCATAAATAGGGTTGAAACGTTCTAAACCGTCATTTGTTTCTCATTTTGAGAAAGAGTTGGGGTTTGGGAGAGAGCATGGAGGAGGAAGAAGGTCTTTCTCCGCCATTGACGAAGCTTCGGGGATGCACTCAAACAAAAGCACACCCGATAAAAAGTTCTGGGAAGTCCTCCCGCATTGCTTGTTCACGCTCCCAGGTGAACTCGTCTCGCCCGTAGTTATCCCACCACACCTTTACGAGCATGACCTCTTTGTTCCGTAATTGCCGAACTTCTGAGTCCTCTAGCCAACCGGACTGACTTTCGTCCTCAAGTTCTCTTCTACTGGCACCATCGTCGACTCGACCACAACGCTCGTCTCCATCAAGGATTTCCTCAAAACTAAGACATGAAAGACATAGTGTAATCCACTCAGCTCTGTGGACAACGCCAACCAGTAGACTGCTTCTCCAATACGTTCCACGACCTCGAACGACCCCAAAAACCTCGGACTCAACTTCTTGAGTCGGCGAATCCGCGAAACGCCTTTGAACGACTTAATCTTTAGGTATACTCAGTCGCCTACTGCGAACTCCACGTTCCTGTGGCGAGCGTTGAAATACTTCGCTTGCCGATCCTGAGCAATCTTCATGCGCTCCTGAATTGTTCGCACCAACTCGCAAGCATCAACCACCACTTCTTTTCTCAATAGTTTGGTGTCTCCCGCCTCTATCCATGACATCGGTGTTCGACGCCGCCTTTCATACAAAGCCTCGTATGACGCCATCTTGATACTCGCCTGAAAACTGTTATTGTAGACAAACTCCACCATGAAAAGATGATCTTCCCACCTCTTGCCAAAATCAAGGGTACGCATTCTCAGCATATCCTCCATAGTACGGTTCGTCCTTTCGGTTTGACAATCGGTTTGAGGATGGAATGTCGTACTAAATTTGAGCTTTGTGCCCAGACTTTTCTGTACCAATCTCCAGTGCTTGGACGTGAACCGTCAATCACGACCACTAACAATACTCTTGGGAATTCCGTGCAACTGCACGATATTGCGAACGTACGGTTCTACCAGCTTCTCTACGCTGTCCTTCCGATTCGGGATGAAGTGAGTCACTTTGGTCAAACGATCCACGATCACCCAAATCACATCATTTCCATGTTGCGACCGAGGTAAGCCATGCATAAAGTCCATGAATATGTCATCAAATTTTCACCTGGGGATAGGAAGAGGCTTCAGGAACCCGCCCGACTTCTAACACTCAGCCTTCACTAAGGCACAAGTTTGGCACCGACTCACGAACAAAGCTACGTCATGCTTCAAACCAGACCACCAAAAGGATTTCTTCATATCCAAGTACATCTTTGTACTGCCCGGGTGAATGGAGTACTTTGTGAAATGAGCCTCAAACATCAACTCCTCACGGAGCTTGCCGAACTGCGGTACACAAATCCTTCCGTCATTCCTTAAGATCTCATCAATCATCTCTCAGGCACTACCCTCGCCTTTTTGTGCTTCCACCACAAACGGCTGGAACCCTGCATCCACACTAGTCACTTCCCGAATACGATCAGACAAGTCGTTCTGCAACTCTATCCAGTTCAATCGAGTCATGCTAGACTCGACTCTGGTTGCACACTCAATGCCAATGGACTCAAAGTCCCGCACCAACCGCTCATCATTAACTTCAATTCAATTCTCTTGTCCTGAATACTTTTTACTAAAGGCATCAACCACCACGTTGGCCTTGCATGACATATACTGAATCGCCACATCGTAGTCTCCAAGGAACTCGACCCACCTGCGTTGTCGCGTGTTCAAGTCTTTTTGATCTATAAGATACTTCAGGCTTTTGTGATCCGTGAATATCTCTACCTTTGCACCGTACACATAGTGTCACCACAACTTCAACGCAAAAATTACCGCCGCCAACTCTAAGGCATGAACGGGGTAATTCCTCTCATGAGGTTTCAATTGTCTAGACCCAAAGACTATCACCTTGCCATGTTGCATTAACACGCAGCCCAAACCGCATCCTGATGCGTCACTGAAAATCTGAAATCTTTCAGTCCCCTTTATGAAGACTTAGGATTGGAGCTGACATCAACCTTTCCTTCAAGGTATCAAACGCTTGATTGCACTCCTGAGCCCACACAAACTTCTGGTCCTTACGAGTCAGAGTAGTGATGGGCAGAGCTACCCGCAAAACATTTTCCACAAACCTTATATAGTACCCGACTAGTCTAAGGAAACTCCTGACTTGCGTCACGGTGCTCAGAACTGGCCAATCTTTGATGACCTCAACTTTCGTTGGATCCACCGCCACCCCATCACCACTAATCACATGACCCAAAAATGCAACCTTCTCAAAGCAGAACTCGCACTTCGAGAACTTTGCATACAGCTGGTTTTCTCTCAAAGTCTGCAAGACTACTCTCAGATGAGCCTCATGCTCCGCCTCCGATTTGGAGTATACCAAAATATCGTCGATGAAGATCACCACAAATGAGTCGAAATACTCACGAAATACTCGGCTCATCAAATTCATGAATACCGATGGCGCGTTCGTCAACCCGAAAGACATCACCGAGAACTCGAAGTGACCATACCTCGTTCCAAACGCTGTCTTGGGTATGTCCTCATCTCGAATCCGCAACTGATAGTACCTTGACTTCAAGTCCAACTTAGAGTACACCACTGACCATACCAACTGGTCGAACATGTCATCTATCCGTGAAATCAGATACTTATTCTTGACGGTCACTTTATCCAACTCCCGGTAGTTTATGCACAGCTGCATACTACCATCTTTATTCTTCACAAATAGCACTAGCGCGCTCCAAGGAGATGAGCTGGGTCTGATATACCCCTGCTCCAACAGTTTCTGCAACTATACCTTGAGCTCGACTAACTCCTTCGGTGCCATTCTAAAAGGAGGACATGACACCGACCTAGCTTCTGACACTAACTCAATCGAGAAATCGATTTCCTGTTGAGGAGGCGCTTCAGGAAGCTCCTCAGGAAACACATCCTCGAATTCTGTCACTACCGGCACTTCTCCAATTGATAGCTTGGAAAGTTGAGCTTCTAACAATGCTATGAAAGCTACTCCTCCCCGGAACTGCTCGCACCAACTGCATGGCTGAGATCAGAGAACATGCCACTCCACTAAGGCCCTCAAATTTAACCCCTTCCTTTCCTTCGCTTCTCAGGGTCACGACCTTGGATATGCAGTCAATACTGGCACGCTGCTCTGCAAGACAATCCATCCCCAAGATCACATCGAATTCGGCTAACGGTAGAACCGCTGCTACCAACACGAAGTCAACTCTGTCTAGATTCCAACCAATGCGCCCTCTCGTCCCGGTAGTCATGAAAGATCCATTGGGAATGCGCACCGTAAGTTCTGCGTCCGACGAAAAGGGCTCGACTCCAATTCTCCGGATAAAGCTTTCCGCAAGAAAGGAGTGCAACGCTCCTGTGTCGAACAATACCCTAGCGGGATAACCGGAAACTAGCACGAAGCCTCAGACACAGACAATACACATAAAAGTCTCGAAAGTCTAAAGCCAATAAACAAACTTAAACTTTCTCATACCCGTCACCACATCGGGTTGTCGAATCGCTTCCTGCTGCCCAAGGTTGTACGCCCTTGGCTGCACGGGTTGGAAACATCGAGCGTTTGACTCCGCCATTTTTTCCTTTCCCCGCAACGCTGGAACCGGAACACACAGATTGCTCCTGCCTTGACTCCTGCTCAGCGCCACCCTCAGTACAGAAACGAGCTATGTGGCCTGGCTTGCCACACTTGTAGCACGATGGTGGTCCCTTGAAGCGAGAACCCCCAGACGTCGTACTGCTCTTCTCCCATGACTTGAAGGGATGAAGCTTCTTCTTCCACTTATTCCCTTCAGACTTCCCTTGCGATTGAGAAGTCTTTCCTTCTCCTTTTTTTACTGCAAGTCCCTTACGACGTTGGGTTCGTTCTATGTCACTTTCCAACGTCCTGTCCGCCTCAATCAACTCGTTGAAGCCCACATTTTTCATTGCTATTAGGGGTTGCCTTAAGTTCTCTCTCAACCCATGGTAGAAGAGATTGTCTCTCTCTTCATCGTCAGCCATGATTCTTCCAGCATAACGACCCAATTGAGTAAACTCCTGAACATACTCATCCACAGTCTTGTCTTGTTGCACCAAGTGCAAAAACTATCTCTGAAGGGCTAACCTTGTCGACGAAGGGATATACTTTTTCAACAAGGCATTCCCGAACTCTGTTATGGACGAGGTGCGTTCAGGAAACTGACGGTCGCTATGACTCACCCACCACAACTTAGCATCCCCTTCTAACATGAAGCATGAATGTCGCAAACTCAGACTGCTTCTCCTCTGGCGTCTCTACCGCCCTCAGCAGTTCTTGAATCCTCGCCCACCAGTGCTCTGCATCGGTCGGCATGCCGACTCCCTTGAAAGTTGGAGGATGAAAACTCAGAAAATACTTCATATGTCGGTCTCCCTGCCCGACGACCACTCTCTCAACCAACGGCTCCGTCGGCCCGGCTCCTCCGCCTGGTACAACCTGTGCTGCATCCGGGGTAATACGAGTCGCTACCTGTGCAACAAGGGTCACAAATTGCCCTACCACTGCAGCTTGGGTCACTACCATTGCTTCTGCAAGCATGCGACAGAAATCAGTCGGGGTTGCACCCATGCCCATCGGACTTGGAGCAATAGCACTGCTCGCCGAAGGCTCCTCTTGCGGCCTCGACGTCCTCGCCTCGTCGCTTGCACCCTTAGCAAAAGAAAGGTAAAACAAGAATCAGCTTTTATCGCAAACTTAGACACTAGGACACTCATGGTCTCACGATACTCATATGTGGATAACTTCTTTACGCGAAGTGATTATGTCAAATCAACCACTAAACCTTGCATTGAACACTAACCTGTCCTTTGATACCAAAATGTAACACCTCCCCGGTAATGACCGTATAATATGGGTCCGGCCGGGACCCCACAACATACAGACTCCACAGCTTAAGCATTATAAGATGATATAAAATTATCCAACTCAAAACTCAGAATATAAATAATGGAAACAAATAAACAACACTAGAAGTTATCCATTATCACAAAAGTATCAAAACTGCGTTAAGGCCTTACAACATTCATGAGTCCAAAAACTGAAACAATAACATCAACATGTCAACGTGCATTAACACTCCTAGGTTACTTCGACATGCAAGCCGCAATCATAGTGCACTAAGCATAACATTTAACAATACAAATCTACCAAATAAAGAGTTCACTTCATGAGGTTTAGACATTTGTGACCGGCGAGCTTGCTCCCGCTTGCGATCATTGTCCTGTAAAAAAATTGTGGTAACGTGGGTCAGCAATGGCTGACCTTAGCTGTGTAACCAACATATCTCCTCCCGGCCGTCCCTAGCGATCCTGAGGCACACCACCATCCTGCAAGTCAGCACTTCGTATGCAAAAGTACATAGATTAAATAAATGTTAAACAAGTTTAGATGTCTCATACAACAAACATGTTTATATGTTGAGCATATAGTAAAAGGGGCCTACAATGCAGCATGTATGCAAACCCGAGTTTCACTCAAGACACCATATAGCTTATGAATCTAACACATCATCACACATCATCAATCGGGTATTTCCAATTTCCCCTTCGGCGTTCAAGCCGCAAACACATGAGTACTTCCAATTTCCCCTAATGACATACAAACCGGCACACAGAACTCTTGCCTAGGCCCCACCCGCTCGTGGGTCTCAAAACCCGGACTTGTCTACAAGCTCTGACTTCTCACGTCAGAATTCCGTCACACAAACAAACTGATGCTAAGAATTCTTGCTAGACCCCACCCGCTGGTGGGCTTCATTGCCCGGGCTTGTCCAAAGCTTGGCGTTCTCGTCAGTTTCACAAAAGGGGACTTGTCTCGCCGGGACACTCTCCACACATGACTTGCACGTCACGGGCTAGCCAGCCGACCACAGAGACAAACCACACCTTCGTATGCCAATCAACAAGCAAAGCCTTCTCGCCCAAATCCACCATTCGTTCTCGCACGAAATAAGGGGGGACAAACATCACACATGACATCTTGCCGCAAACGGATTTCTAACACAATCCTTAAAACTCGTTATGCAACATCACTGAGTCGGACTAACGGTCGCGACTACGACTTCACCCACAATGCCTATTTCACTAGCGGAGCGGATTTCTAATGCAATATCATGTCGGAGACAGACACAATCAATCTGGTGGCTCCTCTTGAATCATGGCAACCCGAACCCCTCTCATTTGAGAGATCTGATGCCTAAAAGCTTGAAATAAAGCAAGAAATAAATGGATGTCATGCACATATCCTAAAGACCGAGAAGAGAAATGTCGTTATCTTACGACTCCTCTTCCTAGCCATGGAAAACTTGATTTGCACGGATGAAAATATGCGTCTTCAAGTCCTCTCCACGGATCTGGCCTCAGATCGACGATCGGAGGACGAAATTCTTCTAAGGGGGGAGAAGTTTTAATACCCCAATTTTTCCAGAACTTGAGCCTCTGGAAGCTATCGTTATCGCCCGATGATAGCTAAGCGTTGAGTAGGAAGGCGTTGAGAGCGTCGAGTGGTACCGCGCAGCGGTAGCTCCTGAACCGTTGAGAGCGTTGAGTGAGGAGCGTTGAGTGGCTATCGCGCGGCGGTATTGTTAACGCTGGCGATAGCGATTTCTTTCCGAAAGGACCGACGACTCGGGTAGTTATCGCGGCGCGGTAGGTATTTACCGCCCGGCGGTAGCGCATGAGAGCAGTTCCGTCGTTTGGCTTTTTAGCTGTCCGATTTCTCTTGGGATTTGATCATATGGCCTAGGACACTCCGTCCAAAGGGCATAAATAGGGCTGAAATGTTCTAAAATTTCATTTGTTTCTCATTTTGAGAAAGAGTTAGGGTTTGGGAGAGAGTTTGGAGGAGGAAGAAGAAGGTCTTTCTCCGCCATTGACAAAGCTTTGGGGCTCCGATCGTCGATCCGAGACCAGACCCGTGGAGAGGACTTGAAGGATCATATTTTCATCCGTGCAAATCAAGTTTTTCATGGATAGGAAGAGGAGTCGTAATATAACGACATTTCTCCTCTCGGTCTTTAGGATGCGTGCATGACATCCATTTATTTTTTGCTTTCTTTCAAACTTTTAGGCACCAGATCTCTCAAATAAGGGGGGTTCGGGTTGCCATGGTTCAAGAGGAGCCATCGGGTTGATTGTGTCCGTCCCCGGTATGACATTGCATTAGAAATTTGCTCCGCTAGTGGATTAAGCATTGTGGGTGAAGCCGTAGTCGTGACAGTTACTCCGACTCGGTGATGTTGTATAACGAGCCTTAAAAATTGTGCTAGAAATCTGTTTGTGGCAAAATGCCGTGTGTGATGTTTGTCCCCCCCCCTTATTTCGTGCAAGTCACGTGTTCCGACGAGACAAGTCCCCTTCTGTGAAACTGACGAGAACGTCAAGTTTTGGACAAGCCCGGGCGATGAAGCACACGAGCTGGTGGGGTCTAGCAATGGTTCTTAGCATCGGTTTGTTTGTGTGACGGAATCCTGACGTGAGAAGTCAAAGCTTGCAGGCAAGCCCAGATTTTGAGACCCACGAGCGGGTGGGGCCTAGGAAAGAGTTCTGTGTGACGGATTGTATGTCGTTAGGGGAAATTGGAAGTACTCATGTGTTTGTGACATAAACGCCGAAGGGAAAATTGGAAGTACCTGATTAATGATGTGTGATGATGTGTTAGATTCATACGCTATATGGTGCCTTGGGTGAAGCTCATGTTTGCATACATGTTGCATTATAGGCCCCTTTTACTATATGTTCAACATAGAAACATATTTGTTGTATGAGACATCCAAACATGTTTAACGTTTATTTAATCTATGTACTTTTGCATACGAAGTGCTGACTTGCAGGGTGGTGGTGTGCCCCGGGGTCCGCTAGGGATGACCGAGAGGAGATGTGTTGGTTACACAGCTGAGGTCAGCCTTTGTTGACCCACATTACCACAATTTTTTTACAGGGCAAGGATCGCAAGCGGGAGCAAGCTCGCCGGCCAAAAAGGTCTAAGTCTCATGAAGTGAACTCTTTGTTTAGTAGCCTTATATTGTTGAATGTTATGTTTAGTCCACTATGATTTCGGCTTGCATGTTGAGGTAGCCTAGGAGTGCTAATGCACGTCGACATGTTGATGTTATTGTTTCAATTTTTGGAATCACGAATGTTGTAAGGCCTTATGGCCATTTTGATACTCTTGTGATAGTGGATAAATTCTAGTGTTGTTTATTTGTTTCCGCAGTTTATAGTCTGAGTTTTGAGTTGGGTAATTTTATATTATCTTATAATGCTTAAGTTGTGCAGTATTTATGTTGTGAGGTCCCGGCCGGACTCATATTATACGGTCATTACATGGGAGGTGTTACACTTTGGTATCAGAGGATAGGTTAGTGTCCAAGGTAAGGTTTAGTGATCGATTTGACATAATCGGATCGCGTAAAGAAGTTATCCACATAGGAGTATCGTGGGACCATGAGTGTCCTAGTGTCAAAGTTGTGCGATAGAAGCTGATTCTTGTTTTACTTTGCTTTTGCTAAGGGTGCAAGCGACGAGGCGGGGACGTCGAGCCCGCAAGAGGAGCTTTCGGCGAGCAGTGCTACTGCTACAGGTCCGATGGGTAAGGGTGTAACCCCGACCAATTTCTGTCGCATGTTTGCAGAAGAAATGGTAGCGGCTCAAGCTGCAGCGGCAGCGCAAGTTGTGAGCCTTGTTGCACAGGTAACAACTCCTGTTACCCCGGATGCGGCACCAGTCATACCGGGCGGAGGAGCCATGCCAACACAGCCGTTGGTTGAGAGAGTGGTCGTCGGGCAGGGAGACCGATAGATGAAGTATTTTCTGAGTTTCCATCCTCCAACATTCAAGGGAGTCGACACGCCGACCGATGCATAGGACTGGTGGGCGAGGATTCAAGAACTGCTGAGGGCGGCAGTGACGCCAGAGGAGAAGCAGTCTGATTTTGCGACCTTCATTTTAGAAGTTGATGCTAAGTTGTGCTGGGTGAGTCATAGCGTCTGTCAGTTTCCTGGACGCACCCCGTGCATAGAAGAGTTCGGGAATGTCTTCTTGAAAAAGTATATCCTTCGTCGACAAGGTTAGCCCTTCAGAGACAGTTTTTGCACTTGGTGCAACAAGACAAGACTGTGGATGAGTATGTTCGGGAGTTTACTCGATAGGATCGTTATGCTGGAACGGCCATGGACGGCGATGAAGAGAGGGGCAATCTCTTCTACCATGTGCTCCTCTAAATTTCTATTATCTATTCAGCTACAAATTTTCACCAAGCAACGGGAAATAGATGTAATGTTGTGCCGGAGCACGGAAACCTTGCACAATTACTCATATATCCCTGAACCAATTTGGTCTCTAAACATAAGAACAATAACACACCCAAATAGGTAAATAACCCTATATGAGCAGTTAATAATGTTCCGACGTGTCACACTAATCGGACGCTTAGATACCCTAAACAAGCCTAAACCACGCCCAAACATGTGCTCGCATACGTCACAATCAATTACACTCACATTAACACGCGTCAAAACACTACAAACAGTGCTGAGAACGCTATGGAAGGACCGTATTTTCCCTAAAAGAAAAGTACCTTAGGTTAAGTTCGGTTGAACGAAATTGAGGCTTTGAAATTATAATTAGAGATTACGGCTTCATTTGCTACGGTGTTTTTTTTTTTGCTCCAATGAGTCTTAACAAAAACACCACCGCCATAAAATGAATGTTTGGGATGACAGCCCTAAACCCTAAACCAAGAAAAGAAAACTAGTTTTGAACATAAAAGTGAATGGAGTTTTTTAGGTCGGACGTTCACAAATGACGGTTCATAGCAACCACGTTCAAGACCGCTACCGTCATGCCAAAAGGAGCCTAAATTCAATTAAAAAATGGCACCCAATTCTAATTTCAGGACTCCAATTTTGTTCAAACGAACGGACTCTAATACGTTCTCTTGCATACGTAAAAGAACAGGCATTGCACATATACAATTAAGGAAGAGAGAGAGAAAGAAGTGCATAATATATTTCAAGAGAAAATTACAACATCCAGCGTGAAAGCAAAAGACAATATATACAAACCACACCTGGAACTTCTCCCCTCTAGGAGTAGAAATTATTCAGCAGCACTTCGCCCACAGAATGCAGTGTGATTAAGGGCATGTTTGGAGGCGGCGGTGGCAGTGGGAAACGCTATGGTGGGAAATTAATGGTGACTACCCTAAATCCTAATGCCACCATTAACTTCCCACGAGAGCTTTTTCCACCGACACGGCTGCCCCAAATAGGCCTTAAAAGAAAATTATCTAATGTATTTTTTATATAGAATTACATAAAATAATGCAATTACGTTCATCATCAGGTGAAAGTGTGAGCCTAAGATGAATGTAATATTCCGCATAATAATTCTATGTAAAAAATATAAATTAGGTAAGCAATTTCTTTCGCCACACTCGGGCGACCGTACATTCTGATAATTAGTCAAAAAAGAAAAGGCAAAAATACTTAAATTAGTCTCTAAGGTTGGGGAGGATTTGAAATCCTCCCTAAACTCTAGGGGACCAATCTATGTATTTTGCCAAAAGAAAAACAAGGCTGTAAAATTATTCACATTCACTAAACTTTATGTACATAATGTAAGCTTTTCACCTAGGTTTTTCTCGCGCTCCAGATATTTGATCGGCATCCAGCTTGGCATCCCCTTTGGATTTATTCGCCACGGAAACGCCGTCGGCGAGCAAAAAACCCCGAACATTTCGCCCGAGCTCAGGTTTAGAGATGAAATCATTTTCGAGATTCGAAAGTTTCTCCTTCAGCTCCCCTTTCAGCAGCTCCACCACTTCCACCATTACAGGCCTCTTCTCAGGGGCGCCCTGGGCACAGGCCAGAGCAACTACAATCATCCTCTTCAATTCGGCTTCGACGTAGCGGCCGCCGAGCTTGGGATCCGCCATTTCCTCGAACCGCTTCTCTCTGGCCAGCGGCAGCGCCCAGTCTGCGATTGATCGCTTGATGGTCGGGCTCAACTTTTCAAACGGTTTTTTCCCGCTCGCGAGTTCGAGCAATAGTATTCCAAAGCTGTAGACATCGCAGCTCTTGGAGGCCTTGCCAAACATAGCGTACTCGGGGGCGAGGTAGCCGAGGGTGCCTTTCACCCTCGTGGTGACATGAGTCACTCCTTCGGGGATGAGCTTCGCGAAGCCGAAATCGGCGACCTGGGCCTGGAATCCGGAGTCCAGTAGAACATTGCTCGCTTTGATGTCCCGGTGGATGATGCGAGGCGTCGCATTGTGATGAAGATAGCTGCGGGCAAGGAGCAGCAAAAAATCAGTGGCTCGGCTGAAAATGGAGCCGTGGTAGAAGATGAAGGGCTAAATCAAAGGTTCATAGAAAATTACGCAATGCCTTCGGCTGCTCCTATGGCGATACTCATTCTTCGGCTCCAGTCGAGAAGGCATACGGCGGAGTTGTGACCATGGAGATGCGTGAGCAAACTTAAATTAGGCATGAAGTCGTAGACTATTAAGCGCTCTTCCCCTTCGGCGCAATATCCGCGCAAGCAGAGGAGGTTTTTGTGCCTCACTCTTCCCAGAATCTCCACCTCAACAGCGAACTCCATCTCAGCCTTGTTGCTCCATACTTTTAACCTCTTCACAGCAATCTGAGGGAAACAGAAAAGGCAGCACAAACCGTTAAAAACTAAAACACAAAATACACCCAGTTCGTTTCACTGTTTTCGGAGGTGGAGGGAATTAAAATTGGGGGTCCTAATTATAATTCTTGCTCTCATTTCGGTATTTTCACGGACGGAATTGGCTTTCGATGAAAATCTATGGATTTTGGGCATTTGAAAAATAGGCAGCTCCCAAAACTCACCTTTTTTGATTGACTTTCACGATTTCACGGTTTCGAACAGGTTTTGCAGGAAAACTCGCCTCTTTTGATTCATTCGTTCTAACTTTGGATATTCCCGTCCTCACAATCACTTACGCTTCCAGGAAATGGCCAGGAACGAAGAGAGCCACTGAATGAAGAGAGCAGGGGCATCGCCGACAAGTTTTAGGGATTTTTGCGGTCCATCGCTAGCTTCTGTAAACGGCCTCAATAATCCTCAATGACGACTGCCTCTATAGAGCTTCTGGAACTCTCCTTCATGAGCTTCTGGAAACGGCCTCAACTCGAGCAAATTGAGCGGATATAAAAATATAAATCCAGGAAACGACCTCATTACAGAGCTTTTGGAAACGGTCTCAATTCGAACTTTATCTATTGAGCTTATAAAAATATAAATCCTGGTTTTCATTATTTGGATGATAAACAAATCGAGCAAATTGCCTCATTGTTTCCTCCCTCCTTTGCTCTCTGACTCTCTAGAATCACTGTGGTCCGCACTCCGCATGGTTCTATGAGATAAGATTTCATGTCTAGGGTTTAATATTTGAAGTGCGGAGGCGGACGAAAACATATGGCGCCGTTGGTACAACCAATTCTTGACCCTCAAAATCCATCTGCAAATGAACAAGGGAGCTTGGAATTGGGCCAATTCAAAAACCTGAGTTTTTTGTTTCGGACCAAAATCAATTCCCTCCTACAAAAACCCATGAAACAAACGGATTATGAAGAAAAGTGAGTAAATTGACTGTCACCTAGGCCAAGTGACCATAAGATGAGGATTCTTGAACAAAAGCGGAGTATTGGAATGGCTTGATTTAGTGAGTGGCCGTTGACGAGGTGTGTTGAGGGCAGTGTTGTGGATATCGGCCGACATGTCCGACATGAAGGTTTGGGAGCAAAAACGACACAAAACCGGCACAATTTTGTTTCGTGGCGTTTTGAAAATAGCGGTCCGACATGTCGGTTAAAACCGACATGTAGACACCAAATAACGCCCGATATCGGGCGTTATTTTACCTTTTTTATTTATTTAAAAAATTATTTTATTAATTCTTATTTCTTAATAATAAAATGACCCTGCTCATTTCACAAGACCCCGCTCATTTCACTTCATCCCGCTCTGCCCTAGCTCTCACCGTCGCTCTGCCCTAGCTCTCCCCGTCGCTCCTGCCCTAGCTCTCCTGCGCGCGTCGGCGACACTGTCTCTCTGGTTATTTCTTCTCCCTGCTCGCTGTGCTCTCTGGTTCTTCGGTGTTCTCTAGCTCGTTGGTGCTCTCCCTCTCTCGCGCGTTGTCGGCACTCTCTCTCTGGTTCTTTCTTCTCCGTGCTCGTTGGTGCTCTCCGGTTCTCTGGTTATCTGGTGCTCTCCCTCTCTCGCACGCTGTCGGCACTTTATCTCTCTGGTTCTTTCTTCACCTTGCTCGCTGGTGCTCTCTGGTTTTCTGTTTCTCTGGTGCTCTCTAGCTCACTGGTCCTTTCCTCTCTCTACTCGTTGGTGCTCTCTCGACTGGTTCATTCTTCTCCCTACCTCCCCCTCTCATTCTATCGCTCTGCATTTCATTTTTTTAGTGCTATAATATTACACCAAACATATTATCTAATATTAACTTTTTAAGAAGAATGAATACGTTGTAATAGGAAAGGGACATGAAGAATGTTCTTAATAATTGAATAGGTCTTTCGCATGGATCCTAATAATGATTATTTCAACTAACTGTGAACAGAACTTATTGGTAGTACTGTGATATGTATAAAAAATAAAAAATAACATTTAATTACATATATAATTAATTAAATATTAAAATCTGATATATGAAATATCCCCGATATATAAAAAACTGACATGAAAACCCAAACCGACGTGTCCACGACATCCGACATCTGCAACATTGATTGAGGGGATGGAGAGGGTGGTGGATGCGTCAATGCTATGTGGTCTCATTATCCAAGAAATTACGAGGGGGTGTAAGAGGAAGGAACATTTTGAAGGGGGCAAACTAGTAATTCTGCCCAACTTGTTCGGTTCTAAATATTTGAAATTTACAAGAACCAGAACCGTTTCTCGGTTCCGGTTCGGTTCCGAATTAAAACAATAATTTCAATAATATTTAATAAAGACTTCATGGTATTTGAGTTTCACATCAATTGATGAGAAAAGCTCAAAATCAAATGAAGGTAACTTAAATATTTTTCGACGAAAAGACGCTTAGTGAGTAGTGGTTGTCGAGGTGTGTTGAGGGGATGGAGAAGATTGTTGATGTGTCGACGTTGTGTGGTCTAATTATCTAGGAAATTAGGGGCAGGTGTAAAAGGAAGGGACATTTTGAAGGAAGCAAACTTGTAAAACTTGTTTGAAATTTATTAATTACAACAATTATTTCAATAATATTTAATGTAACCTTCATGGTGTTTGGTATCTGAGCTTCACAACAATTGAGGAGAAAAGTTTAAAACCAAATGAAGAGAATTCAAATTATTGAAACTTCTCTACGGAGAGAGCTTTTGTTATTCTGTCAGCGAGCTAGTCTCTGGTGTCGCAATAGATTAGGGTAATCTCTTTTTCAGCCACTAATTCTCTCACAAAATCGTGCTTAATCTGGATGTGTTCGGTGCGGTTGTAGAAAACTGGATTCTTGTTGATGAAGATGCCCGAAATGTTTTTGATCATCGGGACCGTAGATTCTTGCTCGTCTCTTCTTAATCCTCTCAAAAGACGATTCAGCCACACAAAATCTTTTGCTGCTTTGTCAATTGTCATATATTCTGCTTCAGTGGATGCGAGAGAAATACTCTTTTGTTTTCTTGAGTTCCATGAAATAGTTTTCTTCCCTATCTGGAATACGAAACCACGGGTGCTTTTGCGATCGTTGGCATTGTCGGCCCAACCATTGTCGGAATAACTAATCAATCTCTCTTCTTCATCTTCTCTTCTTGTATACAATAAGCCATAGTCCCGAGTGTCCTGTAGGCATTGCAACATGTGTTTTACTGCTTTCATGTAGGTAGAACTGGGTTCGCTTACAAATCTAGAGGCGATGCTTACAGAGTGCTCGATGTCGGGTTTGTTGTTAGTTAAACAAACAAGTGATTCTACTATGCTTTGATAATTCTCTTCATTAACTTTCTCTTCCTCATCTTCTCTTACTAATTTCTCTCTGGTTGCCATGGGGGGTGAAGTGGGCTTGCATTTCTGCATACCAAACTTCTCTAACAATTTTGTTAAATATTTTTGTTGGTGAATGAATATGGTTAATCTGTAGGCCCAGAAAATACTTCATGAGTCCCAAATAGCTCATCTCAAACTCATCCATTGCATTGTTAAATTCCCCTATTAAATGTAGGTTAAGGATCAAATTTGATTGACTATTGTGGATGTTCCTTCAAACATTGTGAGGATGTTCCTTAGTGCTCACGACGTGGAGCTTGCTGCGAAAGGCTTGGAACTTCTTTACGGAGAGGATTTTTGTCATTCTGTCAGCGAGCTAGTCTCTGGTGCCACAATAGATTAGGGAAATCACTGTCTCCTCCAATTCTCTCACAAAACCCAACTTAATCTAGATGTGTTTGGTGCAGTCATAGAAAACTGCATTCTTACTGATGGAGATTACCGAAGTGTTATCGACTACCGGGATCGTAGATTCTTGCTCGCCTCTTCTTAATTCTCTCAAAAGATGAACAAGCCACACAACTTCTTTTGTTGCTTCGCCAATTATCGTATACTCTGGTTCAGTGGATGAGAGGGCAATACTCTTTTGCTTTCTTGAGTTCCATGAAATAGTCGTTTTCCCTATCTAGAAGAACAAACCATTGGTGCTTTTGCGATCGTTATCGTTACTGGCCTAGTCTCTTTCGGAATATACCAATCAATCTCTCTTCTCCATCTTCTCTTCTTGTATACAATAGGCCATAGTCCCGAGTGCCCTGTAGGTATTGCAACATGTGTTTTACTGTCATTGTGTGGGTGGAACTGGGCTCACTTACAAATCTGGAGGTGATACTTACAGATTGCTCGATGTCGGGACCGTTGTTGGGTAAATAGATAAGTAAGCCTACTATGTTTCGATAATTCTCTTTATTAACTTTTATCTTCTCCATCTTCTCTTACTAATTTCTCTCTGGTTGCCATGGGGGTGAAGTGGGCTTGCATTCTTGCATACCAAACTTCTTTAATAGTTTTGTTAAATATCTATGTTGGTGAATGAATATGGCGCCTCGAAGTTGGTTAATCTGCAAGCCCAGAAAATACTTTGTTAGAAACCACGGTGGGGCCCATTTGAGGGGGGCACGTGACATCCAGATCCGTGGCCGACTGCAGTCGTGGCAGAGCATCCCCAACCAAATCACCCAGGATGAATTTAACTCCGGGATCGAACCCGGGACCTCCCCTTTATCAGGGTCCTTAGCGGAAGCCTGATACCCAACTGCACTTTGTTAGAAACCACGGTGGGGCCCATTTGAGGGGGGCACGTGACATCCAGATCCGTGGCCGACTGCAGTCGTGGCAGAGCATCCCCAACCAAATCACCCAGGATGAATTTAACCGGGGTAGGTTGTTGGGAGCCGGGATCGAACCCGGGACCTCCCCTTTATCAGGGTCCTTAGCCACACAACTTCCGCTAAGGACCCTGATAAAGGGGAGGTCCCGGGTTCGATCCCGGCTCCCAACAACCTACCCCGGTTAAATTCATCCTGGGTGATTTGGTTGGGGATGCTCTGCCACGACTGCAGTCGGCCACGGATCTGGATGTCACGTGCCCCCCTCAAATGGGCCCCACCGTGGTTTCTAACATACTTAATGGATCCCAAATAGCTCATCTCAAACTCCTCCATAACATCCTTAAATTCTTCTATTAGATGTAGCTTAAGGTTCTGATTTGGTTGACTATTGTTGATGTGCCTTATTTCATTGTGAGGATATTCCTTAGCGCTCACTCACGATGTGAAGCTTGTTGCGAAAGGCTTGGAACTTCTCTAAGGAGAAGATTTTTGTTATTCTGACAGCGAGCTAGTCTCTGGTGTCGCAATAGATTAGGGCAATCTCTTTCACCTCCACCAATTCTCTCACAAAACCGTGCTTAATCTAGATGTGTTTGGCGGGGTTGTAGGAAACTGGATTCTTGTTGATGGAGATGACCGAAGTGTTGTCGACCATCAGGACGGTAGATTCTTGTTCGACTCTTCTTAATTCTCTCAAATGACGATGCAACCACGCCATTTCTTTTGCTTCTTCGTCAATTGCCATATACTTCGCTTTAGTAGATGAGAGGGCAATACTCTTTTGAATTCTTGAGTTCCATGAAATATTTTTCTTCCCTATCTGGAATACGAAACCACTGGTGCTTTTGCGATCGTTGGCGTTGCCGGCCCAGTCGTCGTCGGAATAACCAATCAATCTCTCTTCTTCATCCTCTTATTGTATACAATAGACCACAGTCTCGAGTGCCCTGTAGGTATTGCAACACGCATTTTACTGCCTTCGTGTGGTTAGAACTGGGATCGCTTACACATTTGAAGGCAATTCTAACATAGTGTTCGATATCGGGCCTGCTGTTGGTAAAATAGATAAGTGAACCTACTATGCTTTGATAATTCTCTTCATTAACTTTCACTTCTCCATCTTCTCTTACTAATTTTGCTCTGACTGCCATAGGGGTTAAGCGGACCTGCATTCTCACATACCCAACTTCTCCAACAGTTTTGTTAAATATTTCTGTTGGTGAATGAATATGGCGCCTCGAAGTTGGTTAATATGTAGGCCCATAAAATACTTCATGGGTCCCAAATAGCTCATCTCAAACTCCTCCATAGCATTCTTAAATTCTTCTATTAGATATAGGTTAAGATTCTGATTTGGTTGACTATTGTGGATGTTCCTTTTTCATTGTGAGGGTGTCAAATTCTAGCCATAATAGGGTCAATCTAATGGATACAACCACCTCATTTCCTCTATATCCAGTCTTTAAAATTTTTCACGACTCTTTATCTGTTTCAGCATCAATAATCAGAGGAAGGATTGACCTCCCGACTTCTTGTTGGATACAGAGAATGGCTTTGACATCCCTTTTCTGATTTTCCAAAAGAAGTTGGACTTTGGCCAGCTCCCACTAAGCGGACAGAGTTTTCGTCGAGGGCTGTGGGTATACATGTTGGATAAAATCCCATAAGCCATGTGAGATGAAGTATGTTTTCATCTGCTTGCTTCAATAGTCATAAGCTTCGCCTTCAAAAATGGGGATTTCTGTTTGAGTAAAAAGAAATGTGTGGCTAGCGGATGAGGTCGTCATATGATGAGGATCCTTGCAAGAATCGAAATGTGATTCAAGATACTACACACGATCTTCTGACAGCTTGAGTCGTTGCCTCTGATATCATATGTTGAAGAATGATCAAACAACTACCTGTTACGAGACGCAAGAATTTGAGGAATGGCAAGGAAGAAGAAGGTGTACAATACGGGAGAGACGGGAAGCTGGAAACTTGAAAATTGGAGGTTTTCCCTTATTGGTGTCAACATTTATAAGCTCCACGGCTCCCAAAAAGATACAACTATATAATGTTTCTATTATTACGTAAATCTCTAAATTATAAAGACTAATTGATGTAGGGTAGGCTAGTGGTGCTTGGAAACTACAACTCTACGTGCAGGTGCAGGGGTGACACACTAATGGAATGCTAATGCAAGGTGGCCGTCGGTCGGCAACGATAATTATTATAAGCAATGAAATTAATAACGTCACGCAAATAATTGAAATAAAGAAACAAACAATTAAATTTTAGCAATTTTGCAACGGCTTCCTCCGCTCGGAGGGCATAAGCAAGCGTGCGGTGAATAATTCCACAAACAATTATTAGCATAAAAGGAAATAACTATTACACAAGCATAATATCAGCACAATATAGATAAACACCGAATGAAAATATCAAGTCACAGAATACAATATCATAAATGCTCACAACGTAGAGGGCTGAACCGAGGCACTGGAGGATTTGAGGGTGGGATGTAAAGACGGGCGATCGGGGGTGGAACCGGTGGTGAGGCGACGGTGACGGTGGCTACCCTCGGCGGAAAACGGTGGTAACGGATGGTAAAACGGCGGATCCGGCCACGAATGAGTACATCCGGACCGGAGGGAGTAGATCCGCTATTTAGGAGCAGATCCGGGCAAAAATGGAAGGTTTGTGAGGTGGAAATAACAGATCGGGTGGCTAGATTCCTAGATCTTGACTGATCTAGGATTTTTGGGGCTATTGGGATGATGGATATTGGGAAAATAATGGATCGGAGGGTGGTAGCACTAGATCAAAATAGATCTAGGGTTTTCGGGGCGGTGGGAAGTGGATCCACGAAGTGGAGGAGAGAGGAGTGGCCGGCTAGGGTTAGAAAACCCTTTGGGTGGCCGGTTCTGGAGAGGAAAAGGGGGCGTAGCTGCTGGGTGGCTGGCAGCAAGGCCGGCGGCCGGTTTTGGACACACAAGCGGCGGCGGACAGGGGGCAAGCAGGGTTTCGGCCGGTTTGTTGGGCTGCAGGCCGACGGCGGTTGGGTGGGGATTTGAGGGGATTCCGGTGGTGGAGAAGGGGGGGAAGATGATGGAAAATGATGGAGGGGGGTAGGATTTACCTTGGGGGGAATTTTGGTAGCCTAGAAGTCATCACCTAGGGTTCCACGGCGTCGGCACCGGGGAGGGAACGCTGGAATCCGGGAAACTCTTTCTCCAAATCCAACAATGGTTCAATTCAGCCTCTAACACTCCTATTTATAAGAAAAGACAATATAGAGTATCCCCATCAACGGCTATGATTGGTCGGTGGGTTAGCCCCTTAAAATTCATCAAAACAAACTCAATAAAATAAAATAATATAGTTTTTTGACTCGCGTTGACGTCCCGGACGCAACCGCGGAGTCCGATTGGCGATCCGATCAAGTCTTCCTGCGCGAATACATGTACGTGGGTTCCTCCTTGCGGCGAACCCCTCCAGGTGCATCTGATGGTTCCCCATTAACTCCCCCAGACTGAAAAGCCTTCATCTCCGATGAATGGAGATGATCGTACTGAGGTCGAATTCCGGGGGTGAGCCGATCGAGCTCTGCCGGTAGTATCCAAGTGTCGTCAGTGTTAGGGCGGTCCCGCCAATGTACCAGGTAGCGGCAACACGGTCCGTCCGAGATGGGAACAAACTGGTGGGATCTGATTTTCGTGATGCTCTCATCTCTCGCCTCTCGAAAGGTGGATCCCAGTGCGATCGATGGTGCCTGTGGTGGAACCAAAGGGGATGACTTCCCGGGTGGGTGGGTGGCAACAGTGGGTGAACCAGGATGGCCATCAGATGGTGGTGATGTGTGAGGGTGGCATGGTAGCGACAGTGGGGGCGGGGGTGGCTGGGCATCTCTACTGCTCGGGTCCACATATTCATGAGGTTCATAGTATGGTGTCAGGTCCTCAACATTAAACACATGGTGAATTCCCATACTGGCCGGGATGTCAAGTCGGTAGGCGTTGGTCTCAATACGACTAATAATGGAGTACAGACTCATTCGCCTCGCGCTTAACTTCTTAGCAGCCCCGAAGGGAGCCTCTCGGGGCGGAGTCACACTATTACCTTCTCGCCTATGTTAAATATTTGCTCTCGCCTTCGCTTATCTGCATGGGCTTTGTAATTTTCATTGCTTAATATTATTTGTCGGCGGACCGTCTCATGCAACTCATGCAAATGTCGTGTAAAATACTCAACAGACTCATGCAGGTAACGCAAATGATACAAAGACAACACGACAGACACGGTACACCTCTTACTGGAAAATCTAATAATGTCTGAGATGTCTCTAAAATGGGGTGGCTTATCAGGAGGTTCTTTCGGTGGAGTGTAGATGAACTCATCCCGTATGTGACGAGTGCTCAGATGACCTTAAGAGACAACTATACTAAAATACGGTCTTGTAAAGTTCCAAATGTCTCTCGGGGGACGTAGCACATCAGGAGGGTCCCCGGGAGGTGTGTAAGAAAAGTCATCACGAAGGAGACGACCACCTGAGTGAAAATCGTGTACACCGATTAGAAGTCGTGACTCTAAAAAATGATGAGCGTCCCAGACAAGAAAGAACTCATCGGGTGGCTCAGCGGGTGGCGTGTCCCAAAACTCATCCAGAGCGTGAGGCGTCATAAGGTAGGTCCTCCCAATATGAATATACTCAAGTCGACTCAAGGTAGCCCTACATATGTCATGCTCCACTCAAGGTCCCTTTTCTGGGGCAAGGTCAGAAATGATAATGAAAGAGGTGTCATACCTGAGTGGCTCACCCGAATCTCAACCTCACCAAGATGTGAAGGATCATCAGGAGGCTCAACAGGGGGCTCGTCATAGGGCTCGTCACTAAGGTCAAGGTCCTCCATGTCAGTACCATCGTAAGGGGTCGTGTTCCCTTGAATGGGTGGCATAGTCACTGCGAGATCAGCATCAAGCTCTGGGCTCTCGGTCGTGATGTGACTCAGGGCAATGACAACGGGAGAGCAGCATAGACCTACACTCAAGAATGGGTCTGTGGGTGTAGTGTCAAGAGTTGGGTCTATGGTGAGGGTGTTAACTAACCCGGTGCATGGAAGAAGAAGAGATGTGGGTGAGGGACACAAGTCACATAATACTACAGACTCAATAGGTCGCTCAGGCTCACTCTCAACCGGGATCGCAGGAGACAGGTCAGAGACAAGAGATAGGTCACTCACTGGGATAAGCACCTCACTGGGGTGAGAGCAATCCGCCTCGTGTATCACTTCTGTCGTGGCTTACAGGATAGTGGCAGGCGTCATGGTGACCTCAATATGAGAAGGACCCGTACTGCGGAAGTCAAGGTGAGGGTCCAACTGACCAGCTCTGGCGGATCTCAAAGATTGTTCGTAGTGAAGGGCAAACTGATACGTCTGCTCGAGGGATTTCGAGCTATGATAAACCACCTTAGTACGGATGTCAGATCGAAGCGCAGACCGAAATCTGCAAGTGATCATGGTTGAGTCCTCTCGGATATCGCTCCTCACAACTAACTCATCAAAGCAATCTCTATACTCAGCGACAGACATGGATTCTTGTTGAAGGGAAAATAATTGGGGGAGCAAGCGACTATAATATGATGAATGCAGGCACCTCTGACACAATATACGCTTCATGTCCACCCAACTAGTGATGCGACGAAGACGGTCACGCTCGCGGGTCCACTCAACGCTAGCCCAATATGCCCTCGCCTGATCTAAAAGTTTAAGTTTCGCAAACTTAACGCGACGCTCACCGAATAACTCAAAATAATCAAGATAATACTCAATATCCACAAGCCAATAACTGAAAGACTCGGGACTCGATGAGCCATCAAAGGAAGGGGAAACTGTACGAAACTGACTCTCAAAATCTCTCTCAAAGTGACGATACTCATAAAAGTCGTCGCTAAGGTAATCGGGTCGAGTCGAAGGATCAACATGATCCGCTTGCGTGGAAGGATATGAACGACGACAATCGTCATACCGACCATCTCTGTCATAGTGAGGATGTGTCGGTGGGTCGACACGATCTCGAGAAGTGGTGTGCCGCAGACGATAATAATCATCACGATAATGTGAGGGTTTCTCTGAAGTCGCTCTACGAGATTGGAAATAGGTGGACTCAAAATCTCCCAAGAGAAGAGAGGAACGACGCTGATAATTAGTCATGGATGAACCTAAAAACTCTATATAACCTACCACTACAAAGCATGCAAATGGCCTAACCTTGACCTATGATACCAAAATGATGTAGGGTAGGCTAGTGGTGCTCAAAAATTACAACTCTACGTGCAGGTGCAGGGGTGAAACACTAATGCAATGATACATGCAAGGTGACCGTCGGTCGTCAACGATAATTATTATAAGCAATGAAAATAATAACGTCATGCAAATAATTGAAATAAAAAACAAACAATTAAATTTTAGCAATTTGGCAATGGCTTCCTCCGCTCGGAGGGCATAAACAAGCGTTCAACGAATAATTCAACAAACAATTATTAGCACAAAAGGAAATAACTACTACACAACCATATTCTCAACACAATATAGATAAACACCGAATGAAAATGTCAAGTCATAGAATACAATATCATAAATGCTCCCAACGTAGAGGGCTGAACCGAGGCATTGGAGGATTTGAGGGCCAGATGTAAAGACGGGCGATCGGAGGTGGAACCGGTGGCGAGGCGATCGGAGGTGGAACCGGTGGCGAGGCGACGGTGATCGGGGCTGCCCTCGGCGGAAAACGGTGGTAATGGATGGTAAAACGGCGGATTCGGCCACAAATGAGTAGATCCGGACCGGGGGTGAGTAGATCCGCTATTTAGGAGCGGATTCGGGCAAAAATGAAAGGTTTGTGCGGTGGAAATAACAGATTGGGTGGATAGATTCCATGATCTTGACTGATCCAGGATTTTTGGGGCTATTGGGATGATGGATATTGGGAAAATAATGGATCGGAAGGTAGTAGCACTAAATCAAAATAGATCTAGGGTTTTTGGGGCGGTGAGAAGTGGATCCACGAAGGGGAGGAGAGAGGAGTGGCCGGCTAGGGTTAGAAAACCCTTTGGGTGGCCGGCTAGGGTTAGAAAACCCTTTGGGTGGCCGGTTCTGAAGAGGAAAAGGGGGCGGAGCTGCTGGGTGGCTGGCAGCAAGGCCGACGGCCGGTTTTGGACACACAGGCGGCAGCGGACAGGGGGGGGAAGCAGGGTTTCGACCGGTTTGCTGGGCTGCAGGCCGGCGGCGGTTGGGTGGGGATTTGAGGGGATTCCGGCAGTGGAGAAGGGGGGAAGATGATGGAAAATGATAGAGGGGGTAGGGTTTACCTTGGAGGAAGTTTGACGGCCTAGGAGTCATCACCTAGGGTTGCACGGCGTCGGCACCGGGGAGGGATCGCTGGAATCCGGGAAAATCGTTCTCCAAATCCAACAATGGTTCAATTCAGCCTCTAACACTCCTATTTATAAGAAAAGACAAGTTAGAGCATCCTCATCAACGGCTATGATTGGCCGGTGGGTTAGCCCCTTAAAATTCATCAAAACAAACTCAAAAAAATAAAATAATATAGTTTTTTGACTCGCGACGACTTCTCGGACGCAACCGCGGAATCCGATTGGCGATTCGATCAAGTCTTCCTGCGCGAATAAATGTATGTGCGTCCGCCTTGCGGCGAACCCCTCCAGGTGCATCTGATGGTTCCCATCACTAATACTTTAGCATTATCTAACAATCACGCCCCCTCTTAAACTAGGGCTTCCTTAACGCTCACGACGTTGAGCTTGCTGCGAAAGGATTGGAACTTCTCCACAGAGAGGGGTTTTGTCATTCAATTAGCGAGTTGGTCTTTGGTGTTGCAATAGATTAGGGCAATCTATTTCTACTCCATTAATCTCACAAAAGGTGCTTAATCTGACTGTGTTTGGTGCGGTTGTGAAAAACTGGATTCTTGTTGATGGAGGTGGCCGAAGTGTCGTCGACCATCAGAACAGTAAGCTCCTGCTCATCTCTTCCTAATTCTCTCAAACGACAATTCAGCCACAACTTCTTTTGATGCTTTGCAAATTGCCATAAACTCATCTTTAATGGATGAGAGAGCAATACTCTTTTTCTTCCTTGAGTTCCATGTAATAGTTCTCTTCCCTATCTAGAATACAAAATCACTGAGCTTTTGTGAAGGTGTACAACTAGATAATAGCAAAGAATTTGAGCCATTGAAGGGAGGAAGGTGTACAACGGCAAGAAGAAATAGGAGAGGCGGGAAGCTGAAAACTTGAAAAATGGGGGGGGGGGGGGGGGGGGGGTTCCTTAATGCAGTCAAAAGGTGGTGTGAGCATTAGATAATGTTTTTATTCTAGATTATAAAGACTAATACTTTAGCATTATTTAACATTTTAGCCTTCTTCCTCCGATCAATTCCCTCACGACTCTCTCCTAGAGGTTCTCTCCGTCCCTCTCTCTATCACTCTCTCTCTCTCTAATACTCTTCTCAAGTATTTATAGTCCCCCATGACTACCTCCTCCTAGAAGTCATCTACTATTAGGTCTCCCACTTAAGAATTTAATCAGTAATATATGACGCTCTCACTGAGATCCGAAATGGCTTATTCCTCCACCGTCCGCAACAAAGATAGCAAACAAGGATCAAGAAAGACATTGATACCAACAAGAATCAAAGAAAAGAATGTACCTAGTTTTTCCAAATCTCGAAACACAATTTGTTCTCATATTGAGGAAGATGAACAAGAAGCACCTTCGATTAGCAGCTATTCTAACCTTTTGGTATTTCTTCCGGGTGCCCGCGAGGCCAAGAAGATTAGCGATATCATTGCCGAGGAGCTCAATTCTGAGATGGATCTGTTGGTGATCAAAAATGGTTGTTCTGGGTCATCAACATAGCCGTCTCTACCGAACAAGATCAATGTGATCAGCGCTGTGCACGCACTGTGCAGCACACTCAATTTTTTATGGTGGACCCTCGTGTTTCGACAGCCACCGCCTCCAGCACAGATTGATAGTGCATCCAATGAATATGAATTTTGTCGGATCGCAGTTGGTAAAAAAGTTTGCTTCAGTTTTTAGTTCAAATTTAAGTGAAATTTCTATCGATTGATTGTTGTACAAATGCCCAAATTTCTCAAATCCCAAATGAAGATTTCTTCTCATTTTAGTTCCCAATCAAAAACAAGAACGAACCTCAATCCCTAACTCCAAGATAGAAATCCGTCAAAAAAACATTCAAAATTCAAAACTGAAACCGAAGCAAAAGATCAAACTGAAACAGGAATGAAACTGTTGGAATACCTGAGATCCATCCAAAAGTTGACCCCAATAAACGCTCCCAAATCCTCCTTCCCCTAGCTTATTGTCGTAATTGAAGCTGTTCGTGGCCGCATGCAGCTCCTTGAGGGAAAAAATCCTCCAAGTGCCGAACCTCCACCCCTCTCTCCTGCACCAAAATGCCCTCGCTCGCATCACAATCATCAGATCGCCAACAGCATCCCCACCCAGAGGATCGAAAAGAAGAAAGAATCGCTCACCAGTCGTGGGAGTTCCCGCAGCATAGAAAGGAGAAGTAAGAAGACATCGGATCCCTAATCGTCGAGGAGAAGCAAGAAGCCGACCACCTCAACTCCCTTGGATCATGGCTGGAACTGGAAGCTAGTTTCTCCTGTGTATCTGTGTGAGCGAGCGAGCGAGAGAGAGAGGGAGAGAGAGAGGAGAGAGACAGAGATTTGGGAGCAAGTAGAGCAGCAGCAGCAGCAACCAAAAGAAATTACGGTGACGTCTACCGATTGCGGTACGCTGAACCGCAGGTGCAATGATACCCTGTTCCAAGTTGCGCTAACCTAATTTTGAAGAAGACAATGGAATGGAACGTGTTAGCGATCTGATGCATTTGTAGTCATTGGATTGTGCATTGCACCGTAAAATACAACACATTTTTCTCTTGAATACAAGTGAAATTGAGGGTGTTTCGAGAACTTCTCATCATAAAATATGTATTTTACAGTATTAAAAAGAAGGTAAAAAAGTTGTGTTTGTTAAAAAGTTTCAATATTGTGGAATATAGTAGTTGCGGGTCATTTGGCGTTCTCTCGGTTTGGGAGAATCGAATCGTTTTAACTCGAAAGTGAGTCAAAGGCGCAAATTGTTAAAAGTGAACCGACAACTGGGGCGGCAAGATTTTTTACATGTGAAAACTCGAAAAGAGAAAAAAAATCACGGGTTCAGTTTGATGCCTACCAAATCAACTAACTTGCATGAAGTTACAAATGTTAGAATATTCATGAGGGTGACAAGCCATCACTCCGATTACAAGTACTTAGAGGCGAAAAAATGCGAAGGCTCCTTGGGCCACATCGTTGGGCCTCCAGCCAGCTCCCTTGGCCACCCGACCGTAGGTGCACTATCGCCCAACCTCCTTGGTCGCGCGAGCGGTCTCCCTGCCGGCCATCCGGCCAGCCCCTAAGCCCTCATTTCATCTCGCCATGTCTAATACGCACGAGTGAGCACCAGAGGAATCCTTTGAAGATCTTCATTTACGCTTGAAGACCCCCTCGAAGATCTTCAAAAGCGTTCGACGATCCCTTAGGCTCCGTTCGTTAAGCGGGAATTGGGCCTTTGGAATTGACATTCATTTGCCAATTCCAATTGTGGCTGTTCGGCGGTCATAAAATTACATTGGAATTGGAATTCATTTCAATTCCCATGAGAATTGATTATAGAAGAAACATGTCTCCCTCAATTCTTACCTCATGAGGTAAGAATTCGTGATTCTCACCCCTACCAGCGCGTCCCTAACTCTCTCAAAAAAACATCAACGCAAATAATGTTGTTCGTCCATGACCGAATTTTTTGCCGAAGATCAAATTTTTCGATGAAGCGCACATTTTCTGCCTGGGATCGAATTTTTCGCTCGGGAGCTCATTTTTCGCCAGAGCACGCAATTTTCGGCCGGGCGTGCATTTTTCCGCCACAACAACCATTTTTCGCCATGGAGCGCATTTTTCGCCCGTGCGCGCATTTTTTCCCCGGATACATATTTTTCGCCTGGGAGCATTTTTCGCATGAGGGCGATTTTTTTCGCTCGGGAGTGAATTTTATGCTCGGGAACGAATTTTACGCCTGAGAGCGAATATTTCGCCCATGCGTGAATTTTTCGCTCGGGCGCGAATTTTCCGTCATGGCACGTATCCCCCCCCCCCCACCCCGACGCGTATTTTTTGCCCGAGCACGCATTTTTTTTCCAATGCACGTATTTTCGCCAGGGATCTCATTTTTCGCACGGATGCGAATATTTCGCTCGGGCGCGTATTTTTCGGTCGAGCGCATATTTTTCGCTCGGGCGCATATTTTTCGTTCAGGCGCACATTTTCGTCACGATGCAAAATTTTCGCCCGTGCGCGAATTTTTCTCCTTGAAGCGATTTTTTCGGCCGGGCGCGAATTTTTCGGCCCGGGCGCACATTTTTCGTCGCGGGCGCGCATTTTTCGCCCGGGCGCGCTTTTTCGCTCAGGCGGGCATTTTTCGTCGCGGGCGCGAATTTTTCGCTCGGTCCCGAATTTTTCGCCTGCGCACACATTTTTCGCCCGGGTGCGCATTTTTCAACCGGCGGGCGTGAATTTTTCGCAGTGAAAAAATGTGCGGCCGTGCGAAAACTGTGTGTCCTGGCGAAAAATGCTCGCCCGGACGAAAATTGCGCTCCCATGCAAAAAATATGCGCCCGGGCAAAAAAATGTGCTCCGGGGCAAAAAATGCACGTTTGGACAGAAAATTCTTATATGAAGCCGAACAGTGAAATTACTAATTCCAATTCCCATGACAGAATTCCTGCATTCAGCCGAACAGCAGAATTGGAATTAAATTCAATTCCAATTCCTGCGGGAATGAGAATTGAATTCAATTCCAATTCCTGCAGCTCAATTCTTGCGAAACGAACGGACCCTTAAAGATTTCTAGCAAGCATTAGAAGATGCCTTGGGGATTGTTCCAAGTACATTGCACCGAGCACATTGTGCGGACCACATTGCGCGATCGCATGGCGCGAGCCGCATTGCGTGAACTCCATTGTGCCGACAGCATTGCGTCGACCGCGTTGCGCGGACCCCATTGCGCTGACCGCGTTGCGCGAACCAAATTGCGCCGACTGCATTGCGCGGACCACATTGCGCGGACCACATTGTGTTGAGCACATTGCGCCGATAATACTTGTTCCACTGTTGAAACTAATAAACTAGTTCATAAAAGTTTGGACCTAAGTTGTAACCTGGGGTTACCGACCCTGTGATCCAACACAATTTACTTGTTGGCAAGAGAGAGAGAGAGAAAGAGAGAGAGAGAGAGAGAGAGAGAGAACTAGGAGCATGGTTCTCTATAAATGAGACACGCGTGTTGTAGTTAGGAGGTCTTATCATGCCTCCAAAAATTTATAGGAACTTCCCGTTATTAAGCCAAAGCTAAGCAAGATACAAGAGAAGCGAGCTTTGAGGCTTAAAGGAACTTTGTGGGGGTCAAAATGCCTTTAACTTGTGATCTGGAGTCCTATTTATATGTAATCCAATTGGGGGTTTGGACTGTGAATAACCATCCCTTACTAATGTTGAATATGAGATACTTGCTTCCCCGGTGGCCTTACTCGAAGAGTTCGCTCTGTTTATAAATTAATGGTGTATGCGTCGCTACGACGAAATAATATTATCAAAGATTTCTAATGAATGCAGCAACGCATAAACATTGAGGATCGTTTTAACCAAACTATATTAATCTCTAATTGGAGTTTATACTGAATATTATTTTTCTTAGTTTAAGAACACTGAAATAAGTGAACTAGAACACACGGTAACTGAAGTGCGGAAATTAATTTATATCGTTTTTTGGATTCTTGTTCATTCTTCATCATAGCCGCGATTGCCAAGAGCTTTGATGTGTTCTTCCTTATGTAATCTGATGCGTTAGCGGATCTCGCTAACATACAAGTCTAAGATGTTTCTCTACAATTCAAACATATAAGTCAGCAAAACATGCATAGATATATATCAAGTGTTATGAGTTTTGAACACAGTGGAGCCCTTTTAATCGAGTTTGTTCCAGTTCGTGTATTGGAGCTCAGTTTTTTAGATAATTCGGATCTAAATATTCATGAATCAGTTTAGTGTTATGCGTGTGCAATCAAAAGGCATATCCAAAGAGAGATTAAACTGATGTTAAAGGATAACTGCTACTACATTAATCTCAGAAAAATGAGAGAGACCAATTCTCTAAAATCATGGACCGAAGTAAAATCTTTAGAGCCAAAAGAGACGTATACCTGCTTCGGAATTCGACAGGAAGATGTTCAACTAAAAACCTTCACTGGATCGGGAGGAAGAAGCCTGATACCTTACTCGGTATAGAAGCGTTGTTGTTTTATGTAGCTTTTTCCCGATGATGGTGATTGGGATGGAGGGCGGCTATAGATGTCTAGAAATCACCGGCGGTGGAGATCGGGATGAATTCCAGCGGTAGATGCACGAATACCTCCGGCAATCTCTTCACCTGTAGCCCGAACGAAAAAGAGCACTATTCCGTCAGCGACGATGCCCTGTTGGAACGTCTTCTCCAAAAGCTGAAGCAGAGGGAAGAGCGCTGGTGGCTGGAGATCAAAACCAGGCTTGCCGATTGGCTTCTTGCCCTAAGGCCGGCGGTTTCCAGGGGTGAAGGCGGAGGAGTGCGTGCAACCGTTTCACAATGAAGAGGAGAAGAAAAGCAAGCCGTTTTCACCCTTGTTCACCGGTTGAATGATGATCCTAAAATGGGTTTTCATTTTGGCTTAATAGAAAGCCCTAAAGGGGGTTACCAAAATTGGGATCAATTAATCTCATAACTCCCAAATTAAAACCCATTAATTAAATCCAAGAATATTAATTTGGATTTAATAATCATTCTTATTCAAATGCCAAGGGTGAGACCGGGTTCGCGACTGAAGTTACGAGACGGTCTGGCTCACCTATCACAGGCTTCGACCGTTCGCGCGACTGAATTAACGCGCGCTTGTAAGAGTCCGAATAGACCAAATATACGCGTACAACTTTAACGGATCGTCTCGATGAATCGAGTCCACCTAACGGAAAATTTCAAACACGCTCGAGTCGGGCCTTTTGAGGACGAGATCGCCAGAGTTGGGCTTGCTGAGGGTGATATCGCTAAAGACATACTTGTGGTCTGGAGTCCTATTTATAGGTACTACAATTGGCGATTTGGACTGCGAATAACCATCATTTACTAATGTTGAATACGAGATACTTTCTTCCCTGGTGGACTTACTCTAAGAATTCACTCGAGTCGGGCCTTTTGAGGGCGAGATCGCCAGAGCTGGGCTTGCTGAGGGCGATGTCGCTCAAGCCATATTTATGTGGTCTTGAGTCCTATTTATAGGTAATCCAATTAGGCGTTTGGACTGTGAATAACCATCCCTTACTAATGTTGAATACGGGATACTTGCTTCCCAAGTGACCTTACTCCAAGAGTTTGCTCGAGCCGGGCCTTTTGAGGGCAAGATCGCCAGAGCTGGGCTTGCTGAGGGCGATGTCGCTAAAGCCATACTTGATGGATAGAGGTTGCATGGGAAGAAAGCGGTTGAACGAGCTGAAGATTGTAGAGCGAGCTCTCCAACAAAGTCCATAGGAGCTCCTTGGCGAGTTGACGATCAATGGACAGGCTCCCAAGCGAGCTGATACACCGAATTGTCGAGCTCCTGTTGAGCTCCATGTGTCGTTGATGAGGCCATTATTTCTGGTCAGTGGTCAACATTCTGAGGTATGGGATCATATAATTATGCCTTAGTGAATTTAGGTTATACATCCACTATCACAAGTCTGGTCACTGACGATTAGAGCGCCCACTACTGAAGGGTAAAGCCCAAGAAAAAATTAAGAAGATGTCATATCAAACATAGCCTCGCAACTATTTAATTAGTCTCGAGAATGTCAGAATTGAGCGCGTATGATTTCAGCGTGTTCTCATTGACTTTAGGAGTCTAGAAGCTTTCTAGGATTGATTTTGAGATAGTTTTCTCAATATCGTATATTTGAGTCGTCGTGCAGCTCGACGTGATCTTTTTGATCAACTTCTACGATTCTCATCTGAATAGAACGTAACAAAGATTGTTAGGTTTGCATGGGTCATGCAAGTTCAATGCAACTGACTGATGTTCAAAAAAGTCACTTTGGGGTCATCACAAGTCTCAAAACGACATATTTTGGCCAACTTCCTAATTATGCATCGTAAAAAGCGACGGCACGAATATTGTTTAGTTCGTATTGATCTTACGAGTGTAACATCATTGACCAAAATCCATTCTGAATTCCTTTGCTCAAAACCAAGTTGTAGTCCAGTCGTCAGACCAACAAGATCTCAATGGCCCAAAATAGGCTCTTCAAAGGTCGATTGAATCGTCTAGGTCCCCTAGATGGTACAATTGATCATCAGATCAGAATTTGGGTCGGCTGATATTTTACGAAGACCCGCCTTCTAGCCCGATTTGTAGAGGACTCGTATTTTTCTACGGCCTTGTAACATAAAGACGGCTCAAGATTAGGCTATGATCGGGCTCGCATCGAGTCTACTGGTCTGAGCCATGATCCACTTATGTGGCAAGATTAACATTTATTAATTTATTATGTTATAATATTATTTAATATTTATTTATATGATTGATATGGTCCTCATAATTTTATTCATGTTATTTAATTACTATTTAATTTAGTTGTCTATCTTCCAAAAGATAATTATGATCGTTGTTACGGTTTGGAGATATTTCAAAAGAATATTTAATTTTTCATTCAATAAACTTAGATATTCCGTGGAAAAAATACAAATCTTAAAATATTATGCCTCAAAAAATAATTTCGCAAGGTCCTTTTTCGCGGAAATTTTTTTTTGTTCGTAATACGCACTCTGTGCACGAGAACATCTGCCGTCTGATCCGTGATCGATGGTTGGATTTTCAGCAAAAATATGGCTGTAAAAAAGTAATTTTTCAGCGCATTTTTAAATTTTCATCTCAAACCAATCAGTTTGGGCCCAGTGTAATACATTGCACACTAGTCGTGTCCAAAAAGTCCGACCGGGCCGGGCCGGTCGGGCTCGGCCTTTTTGCCAATCGGGCTTGGCCCGAGCTCAGTTTGGGCCTTGCCGGGCCGAGCTCGGGATCCCTCTCAAAGAGGGGCCCGATAAGGCCCTTCAGGCTGTCTCGGGTCTGCCTAAATACCAAAGGCGAGATTTTAATCCCGCCTATGATTACGCGGGATTATCATAGACGGGATTTTTGGCTTGGCCTGGGTGTCGGGCTCAAGCTAGCCCGGTGCCCAAGCTTTGCCTGGCCTAGCCCGGGCCGGGCATCAGATCGGGCAACCGGTTAAAATAGGGGCCGGGTAAGGCCCCCAAGCCCGGCATTGGCCCGGGCCAAGCTTTTCCTGAGCTAGGCCTAGCCGGGCATGGGCCGGACGGGCTTTCCGAATCCGAGCTTTTTGCCCACTTTGTAGGTGTGCAGTGAAAATATATGGGCGTTGATTTTTGCAGATTTGTTTTACTATTGATAATCCCAAAATTTAAAATTTAGAACCTTTTTATCATAAAAAAAGCTATACATATCCGTCAATCCGTCAAACTCCACGCCAACAACTCTCCCTGGCGGAAACCTGGCAATACTAGATGAGCTGCGAACAGCGTCGGTAGCTAGTTTAGGATCATGTGTTGCCCGAATATAATTTTATTTTATGATTTCAAAGGAAGAAGATGAGCACGGAAGACTAATCATGTTTTTGCCAAATATTTAATTAATATTATTCTCTCACTAATCATGATGGTTAGTGGGTGATTATTTAAGAAATGGACGAGGATGATTACTTAAGAAGTAGATGATCGTTATGAAGTGATCGGACGGCAAGAGAAGTCCGGCATGGACGGATGGCTGGACCGGGGGTGAATGATCGCCGGCGGAGGAAAAGACGGAGCCCGCAGCCGCGGGAGGCGGCTGTGGGGAAGGGGCGACGGGGCGCCCCGCCTCTTGCGGGCGAAGGCCGCGGCCGCGGGAGGCGCCCGTGGGAATGCGGCGGCCGGGGAGCGCCGCTCCTTGCGGACGGATCCCGCGGTCGCGGGGAAGGGGCGGTCGGGCGCTTCCGCTCCTTGCGGGCAGAGCCCGCGGCCGCGGCGAAGGGGCGGTCGAGCGTTGCCGCCTCTTGCGGGCGGGGCCCGCGGCCACCGGAGGTGGCCGCGGGGAAGTGGGGGCTGGGCGCGAGCTGCCCGGCTCCGGCGGCAGCGGTCACTCGAAAGGTGGGAAAAATGGGATCGGGGCGCTGGGGATCACGTGCGTGATGGTTTCTCCATGATCCTCATTTGGATAGTGAGATCATGGAGTGGGCTAATCGGACCCCGAGTGTTTTATAAAAATGGGGCTTGGCCTCATCCCCCCCCCCCCCCCCCCCCAAATTCGGACTGGGATCCTCTCCATTTCGGGCGAACTGGAGGGGATCCAGTTCGCGGCCTTCGCGGCCTTGATTGCTTCCTCCAAAATCCAACGGTAGATAGATACTTAAGTGCACTCGCAGGGCACACTAGCCAGATCAGCGCTCTCGCCTGTCCGCCGTTCGATCTGAGAGGAAGCAATCAAGGCCGCGAACTGGATCCCCTCCAGTTCGTGTGAACTGGAGAGGATCCCAGTCCCCAAATTCTCGGTGTTAGAAACTGTTTTTGTGAGAAGAGCAGGGATTTCTTCTCCTCTTACGAAGGATTTAGTCGGCGACAACGATGATGATGGTGAACAGGGAGGTGTCAGAGAAGGCAGACAGGAGCGCTTCGCGAGCGAAGGAAAATCTTAAAATGGAAGTTTCAAGTCGGCGGGCGGATGTTGGGTTTTACTAGACGACACAACGTTTGTGCACGTAGTGGAAAAAGAGAACAAGAAAACCCAAAATGTTCGGATCTGATAAAGTTCATGAATCAAGAAATAAAGCTTGTTGTAAATAAAATTATTTTTGAGGGATTGAGTCTATACTCAAACAAGATGCTCCAAAAATCAGCCGGCCACTAAGCGGCTCGAGTCCTGAGCACAGAAATTATATCTGCGCCTCTACAGGAAATCCACACGATCGGGAGAACCCGCAGTCACTTGTCAAACAAGCATTGGGTCGAGAGAGGACACTCAGCGTCTCCACAGACTGCTAGATATGTTGAAGGAGAGGCGGCGACGACACTCGCCGGGATCAGGATCGGAGACAGCGACGGGATCGGCAAAATGCTTCCGTCGGGTTTCTAGGGCTTCTGTCTTTTCACACAGTACGGCTCGTGTGCTTAGACAGAATAAACAGTAAGTGCTCTCAAAAAAATCCTAAAGATTTCTATTTATACCCAAGGAATAAACATAACAGTTCTCGTCGTTATTGGCAGACCCAGACATAGAATCCAGAATTTCGTCTAGACAACGCTTGTCTCGACGAATCGTCAAGTATCTATACCATACACAACGAATCGTGGAGTATCATCACATACTCGATGAATCGTCGAGTATCCATAGGATGCACGACAAACTCAACGTCATCTTCAGTTGAATCAATGCTTGACTGTGCGAGGGCGTTGAGTGGACTCAACGCTCTCAACGCTTTCTGTGTCATACTCGACGAATCGTCGAATGGCGTTGAGTGCGCTCAACTGTTGAGTACATTGGAATATATGTACCTGATTTGAAGAAGTCTCACCCTACTCAATGATATACATCAAGGTATATTTGATGTGCTTTGAGTTTATGTGTGCAGGTTAAGTAATTGCAGGAAAAGCATAAAAGTTTCTAAGTCCATGTGTCGACACCTAGAGGTGAAGTGTCGACACTTATGAAGGCTTGTGTCGACACCCAGAGAAGCTGTGTCGACACTTGGAGTAATTGTGTCGACACCAGGAAGGCAGAGTCGACACCAGAGGAAAAGTGTCGACACATACAGGCTGTGTCGACACACAGTGAAGAATTGTCAACATAATCTGTGTCGACACTTAGAGGCAGTGTCGACACCCAGAGAAACTTTGTCGACATCAAAAGTGTCGACACCAGGAGGCTGTGTCGACACTCAGCAAACTTCAACAAAGTTAAAGTACATGTGTCGACACAAATGAGATGTGTCGACACTCAGCAAGTTTCAACACATGAAGGCATGTGTCGAGACAAAGGAGATGTGTCGACACTCAGCAAGTTTCAACACAAGAAGGCATGTGTCGACACAAAGGAGTTGTATCGACACACAACAGAATTCAACTAAGTATTAAAGAAGAAGTGTTTGTGTCGACACACTCAACCAGTGTCGACACATTCAATAGAAGGCTTGTGTCGACACACGGGATCAGTGTCGACACATTCTGAAGAAACAGTGTTGAGAAGCTGTTACAACAACACAAGGAGTTGTGTCGACACCATCAAGGTTAGTGTCGACACTTAGTTTACTTGTGTCGATACTTAGTCTGTTTGTGTCGACACTTAATGACTATCTGTCTCGACACTTTCAGACAGTGACAGTGATTTCAAGAAGTGACTGGATGACTTGACAGCTGCCATTTCAACCGGTCAACTGCAACTGTCAGAGCCGTCAGAAGGTTGTTAGAAACCGGATCAGCCGGTCACCATGGAGAAAGCTTATATAAAGGACTTTCTCCTTCAACAGAACGGTGAGAAGATTGGTAACAATTAATCAAGAGATCTAACAACACAAAGAAGACCTTCAACAGAAGATCTAAGAAGTTGGAGAGAGAGAGCTCCTTCTAAGAAGAGCAGCTGCTGAACCAGACTGCATAGTAAAATTCAGATTGAGATCTGAATCTCAAGACAGCAGTTGATTGAAGATCATCTGCACAGAAGATTCAACTCTACTGTGTTCTAATTCAAGAAGCTTTGAAGAAAGCCAATGGTAGTTGATCTCTGCCTAGTTCATCCAAGAACTCATCAAGAAGCCAGTCAATTCATCTCTCTCAGTCAGAGTTGTGGTTAATTACCTTGTATTATTAAATTCTTGTAGGATCCTAAGGGATCTGAGTTGTAAGCCTAAACTATAAAGGTTGAGGTAGGGCTTTTGTGCCTGAGTGTAGGAGATTCTATTCTCTGAGTGTAGGTCTTGATTGAAGGCTGAGGTAGGGTTGTTTAGCCTGAGTGTAGGTCTTGGTGAAAACTGAGTGGTAGGGCTTTGTGTCTGAGTTGTAGGAGTGGGGACACTCTGAGTTGTAGGAACCTGTTTGGGGTTCTGAGTTGTAAGATCTGAGGATCTGAGAAGAAGTGGAGAAGTTAGGCCGAATCTAGTACACTACTAGATAGACGAATGAGGAAAGTGAATGCACCCAGACCTTGGGGAACCACTATAAAAATCTCTGTGCACTCTGTGAATGTTAGTTTCTGTGGTTGCTGTGTTGTGATAGCTGTAGAATTGCATTTGTTGTTTAAAGTTATTTACAATTGATCTGCCTTTAAAGTCAAAAGAAGAAGAACACCTATTCACCCTCCCTCTATGTGATTATGCACTATTTCTTTCAAGTGGTATCAGAGTCAGGTTACTCAAAAAGGACATAACAGCCTGAGTAAGATCATGTAGGCAGAATCAGAATAAACAAGAATCAAGAAAATGGGTTCTAGTGAGAATCACAAAGAGCTGGGGTCCATGAAATTGTCAATCTATAGAAAAGAGATTTTTGGTATATGGAAAGAGAGGGTTAGACTCTTTATGGAAGCATCTGACCCAAGGATATACATTACAGTCAAAGAGGGCCCATTTGTGCCAATGAAGATATCTATTCTGGATGCAAATCAGAAAACTCCCAAGGACTTTTCTGAAATGACTAAAGATGAAATTATTCTGGCCACTATGGACAAGAGAGCCCAGAATATTATTGTTAGTGCAATTGATGATGCAACATTTCGGGAATTTAATTCATTGTAAAACTTCTAAAGAAATGTGGGACACATTAATAGTCTATATGGAGGAATCAGAAGAAGTAAGACAAGACAGGAAGTCTTTGTTAAATCAGGAATATGAAAGCTTCAGACAAGGAAAGTCTGATAGCATTAATGAATGATACAAGAAGTTCTATATGATAGTAAATGAATTGATGTCCTATGGAAGAGAATTCAGCACCTATGAGTTGAACGACAAGTTCTTAAGATCCCTGACTAAGGACTGGGACACCAAGATTTGTGTCATTAGGGAAATGGCCAAATTAACTGATATACCTCCTCCAACTGTGTTTGGAAAAATGTTATCTTATGAGATGCAGTTATTGGCTAGAAAGGAGGAAGAGAAGACTACTAGAGTGGAGCATAAGGAAAGATCTGTGGTCTTCAAGACTGAATCCACTACAAAGTATAGAAGCAAGTCTCCATCTCCATCTCAAATAGTTGCTGAGGCTGTGACAGATAATTCAGAAAGCAAGAATTCAAATAGCAGTGAAAGTGATGAAGACTTTGCAGCTTTCATTAGGCATTTTCAAAAGTTTCTGAAGAAGAAGCAGTGAAGGTCTAAGCCTACCACTTCTCAGCCAAAAGATGACTACTATCAGAAAAGAAAGTCATCAAGGAATGAAAGAAGCAGGTCCAAGCCAAGCAAAGCTACATCTTCAAAAATTGTGTGCTATTGCTGCAATAGATAAAGACATATAGTGGCTGACTATCCTGAAAAGAGGAGGGAATCAGTTGACAAAAAGAAGACTCAGTTTAAGGGCAAAAAGGAAAGGTCCTTTGTTGCTAAGAAAGACAAAAGTCTGACAGATCAGTCATCCTCAGAAACAGAATCAGAAGTTTAAGCCTATATAGGACTATTTGCTGAAGAGGAAGAAGATGAGTTCATGCAACTAATGAATTCAATTTATGAGCATGAGGACAATCAGTGCAAAGGGCTGATGACCTTATTTGAAGGAGACAAAATCCAGGATCAGCCTGGACCAAGTAAGGTACAAAGTTGTTCTTCTAGTTCAATTTCTAGTACTGAGTCAGAATCAGATACATCTGCATCAAGTGATGTGGGTGGGTCTGAATCTGAAGGAGATATTCATTAGTTAATTGATGAATATAGAGACTTGTTGCAGGCCTTGAAGAAAATCAAAACCTTAGCCAAAACTCAGGCAAAGGAAATTGCTAGTCTTAAATTGGTTGCTGCTGATTCAGACAAGTTGTTTGATCAGAAACTGAATGAAATAGCCAGGCTGAAGAACATTACTGTTATTCAGATGAGTACTATTACATTTAAGAATGATCAAATTAGAAATCTGGAGGCTAGACTTCAGAAGGAGAGAGAGATTGTAGCAAGTTTTTTTTAAACCAAAATCTGTTTTACCTTTGATAGATGAGTTTGTACCTCATAAGGGTAAAACTGAATTGGGGTTTACAAAACCTACCTGGACAGTTGGGTCCAAATCTAAGGGCAAAGCCCCAGCACTAAACAAGAAGGCTGCAGTAGAAAATCCAGCCAGGGTTGTACCTAAACAAAGGTATAACAGGTTTAAGTGCTGGTGTTGTGGCAAGATAGGCCACTTTGCCATAGATTGTTGGCACAATTCAAGTGTCAAGGAGAGTAGCAAACTGCCTGCTAGAACAGCTACAGGTAGTTTTGTTAAAGGTCAGACTAACCTGCACCAAGGACCTAAGAGTTATTTGGGTTCTAAGGTTAAGTAATCTGTTTTGCAGGTGAGTCTAAGTGGTCATGCCCCTATATGGTACTTGGACAGTGGATGTTCCAGGCACATGACTGGAACTAGGGGTTGCTGAAGGACTATACACCAATCAAGGATGGTCCTAAAGTTACCTTTGGTGGTTCAGAAAAAGGAATCATCAAAAGCTTTGGTAACATTTCTAGTAACCAAATTACAATTACTCAAGTGGCTTATATAAAGGGTTTGAAACATAACCTCATTAGCATAAATCAGCTGAGTAATTTAGGATATGACATCTCATTTGTCAAGGATGGTTGTCATATCAACAGGTCAAGTGATCAAAAGATCATTCCGACAGGATATAGGAAGAGAAATGTCTATTGTCTTGACTTTGTATGTGAGAACAATGTTTCTCCTATTTATCTTGTAGCTGATGAGAAAGTCTCACATTGTGTTAAACGGCACAAGAGGCTGGCTCATCTTAACTATAAGATAATTGGCCAACTCTTTAGCAAAGAGTTAGTGAGGAATGGTCCTCAAGTTAAGTATATAAAGGATGAGATATGCTCAGCTTGTCAAAAAGGCAAGCAGACCAAATCCACCTTTCATAGCCTTAACAACAAAGATGATATGAGGTGTCTATACCTCTTGCATATGGATCTTTTTGGTCATATGCCAGTTCACAACATAGGCAGGAATGTCTACACATTTGTGGTTGTAGATGACTATTCAAGGTATTCCTCGGTGTTCTTCCTTAGACAAAAATCTGAAACCCCAAGTATCTTATATAGTTTTGTTAAACAAATTCAGAATGAATTGGACAGTACAGTGGTCAAAATCAGAAGTGACCGTGGTACTGAATTTCAGTCTAAAAGTATGACAAAACTGTGTGAAGAATTTGAAATTTTTCAGGAATTTTCCTCACCAATAACACCTCAGCAAAATGGTATTGCTGAAAGGAAAAATAGAACCTTGATAGAGGCTGGTAGAACCCTATTGAGTGACATATCTCTCCCAGAATATTTCTGGGCTGAGTCAGTAAATATTGCTTGTCATGTGATCAATAGGGCTACTATCACCAAGAGCCACAAGAAGACCCCCTATGAGATTGTGAAGGGCAGAAAACTAAATTTATCTTATTTCAGGATCTTTGGTTGCAGGTGTTATATACTTAACAATGGTAAGTCTTATCTAACCAAGTTTGCTGCCAAATCCCAAGAGGGGATCTTTGTTGGGTACATCAATAATAGTAAGACTTATAGGGTCTACAACTTGATTACTCAAGTTGTAAAAGAGTCTGTTCATGTAGTTTTTGATGAAGCTATACTCATTAACAATGAATTGCCAAGAAGTGTTTTCAGCTCTACATGTGTAACTGAAAAGATGGACAAGCTTACCTTAATAGAAGATTCTTCTGCAAGTCAGCAAGTGGAAGATGGTGGTTGTTTTCCAGGGGGAGTACAAGATACTCCTGATGCTTAAGAAGACCAAGAGATGCAGCTAAATGAAGAGACTGAAGGTGTACAACCTGAAGACAGGCTGCCTCCAGCAAATAGGCACTTAAAGGATCATCCAGCAAATCAAATAATTGGAGATCCCAGACAAGGGGTGCAAACAAGGAGCAGGAATCTAAGTACAGTTTTTTACTCCAGTTTTCTATCTCAAGTAGAGCCAAAGAAGTTTGAAGAAGCAATCCTAGACCCTCATTAGATTGAGGTCATGCAAGAGGAGCTGAATCAATTCAAAAGATGCAAGGTCTGGGAGCTAGTTCCTAAACCCAAGGACCACAACATTATTGGAACTAAGTGGATTTTTAGGAACAAGTTTAATGAGAATGGAATCATCATAAAGAATAAAGCTAGACTTGTTGCAAAGGGATATAGGCAGGAAGAAGGTATTGATTTTGATCAAACATTTGCTCTAGTAGCAAGACTGGAAGCAATAAGGATGTTCCTTGCCTATACAACATATCAAGGATTTAAGGTATATCAAATGGATGTTAAGTCAGCTTTTCTGAATGGAAATCTGAAGGAAGAAGTCTATGTAGAGCAGCCATCAGGTTTTATTGATTCTATTAAACCTGATTATGTTTATAGACTTAGGAAGGCTTTGTATGGGTTAAAACAAGTCTCAAGGGCTTGGTATGAAACCATGTCTAGTTTCCTCATTGAGAATAAATTCTCAAGGGGGAAAATAGACAAGACTCTATTCCTTAGGGAATCCAGAGGCAAGATTATCTTAGTCCAAATATATGTAGATGACATAATATTTGGGTCTACAACAAGTAGTCTTTGCAGAAAGTTTGCAAAACTCATGCAAGGACAATTTGAAATGAGTAGTATGGGGGAACTTAAGTTCTTCTTGGGACTCCAAGTTAGACAGACTGAAGATGGATTATCCATATGTCAGTCTAAGTTCACCCTAGAGTTGATAATGAAGTATGGTATGGAATCTTCCACTACCATGAAAACTCCTATGGGGTCAAGCATGTCTCTAAGCAAAGATGATGCAGGGAAACCTGTAGATGAAATTTTGTATAGAGGGATAGTTGGCTCCCTACTATATTTGACTGCTAGTACACCAGATATCATGTATGCTACATGTGTCTATGCTAGGTACCAAGCTTGCCCTAAAGAATCTCATTTGACAGCAGTCAAAAGAATTTTGAGATATCTTAAGGGCACACCTTATCTAGGCCTTTGGTACCCTAGGAATGGAGATTTTGTACTGACAGGTTATTTAGATGCAGATTTCACAGGCTGCAAGGAAGATAGGAAGAGTAATACATGAACTTGTCAATTTTTATGTGGAAGGCTGGTGTCATGGAGTAGCAAGAAGCAGACTAGTGTGGCTATCTCCACAGCTGAGTCAGAGTATGTGGCTGCAGGAAGTTGTTGTGCTCAACTTCTATGGATTCAACATCAGCTAGAAGATTATGGTATTCAAGTAAGTAGAACACCTTTATTTTGTGATTCTACAAGTGTCATTTCTATTGCAAATAATCCTGTCTCTCATAGTAGGACTAAGCACATAGAAATTAAATACCATTTTCTTAGAGAACATGTAGAAAAAGAAGACATTTCCCTAGAGTATGTTAAGACAGATAATCAGTCAGCTGATATGTTTACTAAGCCCCTAGATGAAACCAAATTCAATAAGTTTAAAATTGAATTAGGTATGATAAACTTAGAATAGTTTAAAAAAATTGGCTAAGTAAAATGGTGTCGACACACAGAGTTGTCTGTGTCGACACATAGAAGTGGTGTCGACATTTCAAAGAAATGGTGTCGACACATCTAGACAGTAAGTGTCGACACTTCAGAGAATTAGTATCGACACATGCAGAGTAGGTGTCGACACATCCAGGGTGGTGTCGACACAAATAGACTAAGTGTCGAGCTGAGATATCTAAGTGTCGACACATATATTCTGTCGACTATATTTGTGTCAACACATAGTTGTCGAGACATTAGAAGTAAGTGTCGACACTTTTCAACAGTGTCGACACATTTCAAGTATTTTGTCACGCATTTTCACCTTCGATTTTAGAAAGGTATAAATAGGTCTTCATCATTGTTTGTCGACACACTCACCATAGTTTCGAGACCAAACTTGTGTGTCGACATCTCTCTTCTCTAAATTCAAAATTTCTTCAAACCCTAATGACGCCCAAGCTATAAGAGAACATTAATGAAGGCTATGAGCTCGTGCGACACAGCTTTGATGACGCGGAACCAAAAATCCAAGGTGTGGTAATCCTAGTTGTAGAGACTGGGTTAAAGTATCTTGTGTCAGAACCAATTAAGATATGGAAGAAGGAAGTCCTCGAATTCTTTACTGCAGTTACCCTAGATGACACTGGTCTTAAGATTAAATCTAAATTCCATGGAGTTAAGGTGAAGGTCACCCAGAAGAATCTCAGAAAAGTTCTACATCTCCCTAGAACTAAAGAAGAGGAAGATGTACCTTCATCAAAGACAAGGGAGGCACTGACATGGTGTGGACTTGATTCAAGCATGAAAATTGGTTCAGTTTTCAATAGAAAAGGCATGAACATGCAGGGCAAGTTTTTATCTGAAATAGTAGGCAAGGTAATTCTGAGCAAGCCTGGTGGGCATGATAGAATTTCAGCTCACATGTTCAGTTTGATGACAAGGATTATTTTCAAACTTAAAACTGATTGGTCAACAGTAATGTTTGATAAGATAAAGGAAAGTCTGAAGAAGCCAAATCTGGGTAGGATTCTGAGTTTATACTTAGCTGGAAGTATCTCTGAAGTGATGAACCAAGCTGCTGGTTCTAAGATAAATCATATGAGGAGAATGGATCTTAGGATTATCTCAAGGTGGGATAGAGTGTTGACAAAGAAAATGTCAACTCTAGAAAAGGAAACACCTCAGAAGAAGAAGAAAAAGAAAGTCATTGTGGCTCCAGAATCCTCAAGTAGCTCAGAGGAGCAGGTGGTTTTTAGTTCTGATGATGGAGAAGATGATAATGCTGGACAGTCACCAGCAAGACAAGAAGATGCCCAGAGGCAGGGGGAGCTACCTTCAGCTAGCCCTATTCACTAGGCTCCACTCCAGGGGGAGCCTCTACATGTGGATGAGCCAACTCAATTAGAGAGTGAAAGGGCTACCCAAACAATTCTAGAGGTAATCACTGAAGTTAATCAATTAAATTTCACTATTGAGGATGAAGTTTTGACTGAATCATTACTTGATGTTGATCAGCAAACACAGTTACATAATCAACCGCAAGATGTTGTCATGGAGGACACATCAGTTGCTGATAAAGAGGTATCAGTTGCTCCTGAGATTAGAGATTCTCCAGTTCAACCTCAACATGAGTTTACACTAGAAGAGCTATTCCCTGATCTTTTACAGACTGACTTTGAGGGAGAGAAATCAGCTGTTGAGGGGGAGAATGTCAATCTTGAGGGGGAGCAAATAGAGGAGACTGCTACAAAATAGACTGAGGAGCAAAGGAATGCTGAGGAGCTACCAAGGACTGAGAAGGATTTACCTCCTAGTCCTAAGGACAGGGTAGACATTGCTAGTACATCTGAATCTGAAGATGAAGAGGTTGCTAGAGCCAAGAAAAGAAAGTTCCAGGTCTTCAAGAGAAGAAGTCAGACCTACAAGAAAGCACTGCAAACCATAGTTCCTCAACAAGCCCCAACTGCTGACCATAGTTCTTTGTTGGTGGCTTTGCAAATCAAGCTGGATGAGCAAAGAAAGGCTATGGAAACTTATATGGATGAGCACCATAAGGGGCTCCAATTTTCCTTAGCTCAAGACATAAAGTCCATAAGATTTGAAGTGAATCAACACAAGAAGGAAATGACTGATTGTTTCCATAAAGGAGGAAATGCAGTGGTCTATCTGGCTACTCATCAAGAGAACATTAAGAAACAGGTTGATGACATGGCAGTAAAACAAGGATATGTCCTGGAAAATCAGCTTAGAATGAATGATAATCTGACTGCTTCTCATAATGCCATTGTCACTGAAATGAAAAATATAGCTACTGCCCAGACTGCTGTAATTGCTACTGCCAAAGAAGTCTTTGATAAGCAACTACAAGAGAACCTAACTGTTGTTAAAACTGCCATTGAAGATTCTCAAAAGGCTATCACTAAAAAGCTCTAAAGGTTAAAACCTTTTTATAAAGATGGAGTAAACTATTTAAATGCTCAAATCAGATTCCAAAAGGATGATCTTAGGGATCATATCTGTAACACCCCCTATCCGTCGCATAGCATATAACAGTAGGTCCGGCCGGGGCCCGACGCCATATACCACAGACAGACCGGGTGGTTACTTATGGAAACCATCCAACCAATCTCAACGTTCTACACAGAGCATTCTAGCGGAAGCAGTTTGTTAGAGTTATAAACAAGAACCCAGCATTAGAGCATGAATGTCCACTATTACATAATTAGGAATGTTATACAAAAATACCCAAAACCGGCCTTAAGGCCTTACAAAGTGTTTCACTTGAAAATTATATGATTTACAAATCACGGCACGCAGGCCGGTCATACATGAACAAAGCAGAAAACACTTCTACAAGGGCCTTCGAGGGCCAGCTTCGCAAAAAGGGCTTTAGCCCGCTATTGACCGATTGGTCCAGCTGCACCTGCAAGCAACAACCACCGCACGGTGGCAAAACAAGGCAACGGTCAGCAATGCTGACCAAATTATAACGATCCCGCCTCCAACTCGGGGCGGCGATGCTCCTTCCCTGCATTTCATTAGCATAAGCGAGCAATTTATATAACCATAACCATTTCATCACAGGCGTTGGCTCGCACGGCCACACGCCCCGTGCACTCAGGGCACATTCTCGGTGAACCGGTCGATGTTACGTCAATTAAAGCCATTAACATTCCAGACTCACCACCGCCACTTAGACGGCCAAACCTATGAGCAATTTGTCTTCCTGGCATTGGTCACGTCAATTAAAGCCATAGACCGCCGAAGACTCACATCTATGCCAACGGCGAGTGCCACGTAACCTTAGGTCTCTCTAACCCGAACGACATAGAACGGGTACGGTTCCATCTAACCCGTGCTCACATCGCAACGACAATTTAAGCCATTTGCGCGGGTCAAACTTCCGCCGAGTCCCATTTCCATCACAAGTCACATAACCCGGTTATGTTCAAGTTGGCTCTCACGCCACCAAGTTGGCAAGATCTCGTATCCGCCCAATTTTCCGGGTGCACCTTTGGGTTAGTCCCCAAGGCTCCCTGCTGCAATCTACCGCGTAGAAAACCCGAAAAATAACCAATAGCACGGAGTCTTCTCCGGCATTATGCAATGCAACATCACCGATCCAGACCAACATGTCCGGGTAGGCTTCACACATCATACCTACGTCCGTTCTCGCATACGAACTCTAAACAAAGGGGACTTTACATATCTACCCGAAGGAACGCCTCCAACTCTCCGCAAACTCGCGAGAGCGGGCTTCCTATGCTAAGAAAGAGAGCGACTCATGCTCAAGATGAGGATCGTTACCCTTGCGTTCCTCTTTGGCGCCATCGGAAAGTAATCGGATGGAAATGACCGCACTAGCGTTGCCTCCGTGGATCCGGAGTCGGCTTACGATTCGGAGCTCCGAAGCTCCTCTAATGGCGGATCTAGCTCTTCTTCTTCTTGCCTTAGCTCTCCTCTCTCCAAGGATTTAGAAAGAGAACAAGTGAAGAAAAGTGAGGTTTTCCAAGTCAACTCACGGGTATATCCCTTCAGGAACATCCCCCAGCCATCGGATCTCAACCTAAGGAAACGAACGACTTTGATTCGGGGCTGAAATGCCCAATCTGGGCCGAACACGGCCTGACACACGCCCGTGTCCAGGGCCGTGTGCCGCATTCGCCGTCAAAATCGAATCACCTGGAACCTCACACGGGTATCGAACACGCCCGTGTTCGAGCTGACACGCCCGTGTTCCACCTGACACGGCCGTGTAGCCGGCCGTGTACACCATGATTTTTCCCCCATTTTCAACCCAAGCACTGCACGGGTTCTAGGACACGCCCGTGTCCTTGCCCGTGTCACATTGACACGCCTGGACCCCAGGCCGTGTACACGGGACATTTCGTCGAGGGAAGAACGACTTGATGACACGGCCTTGGACACGCCCGTGTCCTAGGCCGTGTTCCTTATCTCGACGATCGTCGAGTGAATCTCGACGACTCCCCGGGACGATCGTCGACACGGGTCGACACGCCCTGCGACACGCCTGTGTCGCAGGCCGTGTGCCCATTCTCGACGAATCGTCGAGTATAACTCGACGACTTCACGGCTAAGTGTCGACACGGGTCGACACGCCCTGCGACACGCCCGTGTCGCAGGCCGTGTGCCCATTCTCGACGAATCGTCGAGTAAAACACGACGACTTCGCGACTAAGTGTCGACACACGCTTGACACGCCCTGGGACACGCCCGTGTCCCAGGCCGTGTGCCTGCTGCCAGCACCCAAACTGGCCCAAAACGTCCCCATTTGCTCCTTTGAGTTTCGGGGCGTTACAATATCGAAAGAGAAGTCATAAAGGGGGAGAGGGTTTTAGTCAAAGCAAGCTCTGACCATGCTAAATGGATTTCAAACAGCATCAGAGCTACCCTTGGATATCCACCTTTATGTGATGATGATAATGTAGCTGAAGTAGCTCAGGTGATCTACCCTCCTGCTGATTTTGACATGATATATCAGGAGGTACAGTCTATGTATAGTCCTCCTGAGGGTAATCAGAATGTTATTCTTGAGAAAGTAATACAGCCTGTGCCAGAGGCAATATTAAAAGAGCAAGAGGCATTATTAAAGGAGCAAGAAGCTCAATTATCTAAGAAGAGGTTCAGAGAACAAGCTGAATTAAGGCCAGACTTTGAGCAATGGAGCCCAACCTCTAGGAATATCATATTAACTGCTTGGAAGGCTGCTAAGGATAATTTCCTAGAGAGGGACAAATGGTATTCTGATCAAGAGTGGAAAAACATGAGGCTAGGCAAGAGGCCATAGTACAATACAAAAGGAATGCTAAATTAGGGAAGCTAGCTCCTAATGCACAGGAGCCTAGCAAGTATTTCCCTAAGCTTTATCATTATTTTGAGAGATAGAAGATAAGAGCTGAAGAACAGAAAAAGAAAGATCTTAAAGGGAAGAAGCCTGCTGATGACAATGATGCTCCAGTTCAAGCAAAGATTCACTCTGGAAAGGGCATTGTTATCAAGGAGCCAGAGCAGCCATAGATTAGGATTTTCTTAAGTTTACAACTCTGTAATCTTTTACATTAAAATCAATGTAAACTTTTGGTTAATGAAACTATTGGAAGTTATAACAAAATAATGTTTGATCTGTTTCATTTGTATCATGTAATGATTGTTTATACATGTTTTGTTAAGTATTTACCCTATCATATAATACTGTTTTACATCATACTGAGAATTTGTTATGTATGGTGTATATCATTGACTAAGGGTTATGACTTCTCTAAATATGGGGAGATTGTTGGGTACATTGGAATATATGTAGCTGATTTAAAGAAGCATCACCCTACTCAATGATATACATCAAGGTGTATTTGATGTGCTTTGAGTTTATGTGTCCAGGTTAAGTAATTGCAGGAAAATCATAAAAGTTTCTAAGTTCATGTGTCGACACCTAGAGGTGAAGTGTCGACACTTATGAAGGCTTGTGTCGACACCCAGAGAAGCTGTGTCGACACTTGTAGTAATTGTGTCGACACCAGGAAACCAGAGTCGACACCAGAATAAAAGTGTCGACACATACAGGCTGTGTCGACACATAGTGAAGAATTGTCAACATAATCTGTGTCGACACTTAGAGGCAATGTCGACACCCAGGGAAACTTTGTTGACATCAAAAGTGTCGACACCAGGAGGCTGTGTCGACACTCAGCAAACTTCAACAAAGTTAAAATACATGTGTCGACACAAAGGAGATGTGTCGACACTCAGCAAGTTTCAACACAGGAAGGCATGTGTCGACACAAAGGAGATATGTCGACACTCAGCAAGTTTCAACACAAGAAGGCATGTGTCAACACAAAGGAGTTGTGTCGACACACAGCAGAATTCAACTAAGTATTAAAGAAGAAGTGTTTGTGTCGACACACTCAACCAGTGTCGACACATTCAATAGAAGGCTTGTGTCGACACACAGGATCAATGTCGACACATTCTGAAGAAGCAGTGTCGAGAAGCTGTTACAACAACACAAGGATTCGTGTCGACACCATCAAGGCTAGTGTCGACACTTAGTCTACTTGTGTCGACACTTAGTCTGTTTGTGTCGACACTTAATGACTATCTGTCTCGACACTTTCAGACAGTGATAGTGATTTCAAGAAGTGACTGGATGACTTGACAGCTGCCATTTCAACCGGTCAACTGCAACTGTCAGAGCCGTCAGAAGGTTATTAAAAACCGGATCAGCCGGTCACCATGGAGAAAGCTTATATAAAGGACTTTCTCCTTCAACAGAACGGTGAGAAGATTGATAACAATTAATCAAGAGATCTAACAACACAAAGAAGACCTTCAACAGAAGATCTAAGAAGTTGGAGAGAGAGAGCTCCTTCTAAGAAGAGCAGCTGCTGAACCAGGATGCATAATAAGATTCAGATTGAGATCTGAATCTCAAGACAACAGTTGATTGAAGATCATCTGCACAGGAGATTCAACTCTACTGTGTTCTAATTCATGAAGCTTTGAAGAAAGCCAATGGTGGTTGATCTCTGCCTAGTTCTTCTAAGAACTCATCAAGAAGCCAGTCAATTCATCTCTCTCAGTCAGAGTTGTGGTTAATTACCTTGTATTATTAAATTCTTGTAGGATCCTAAAGGATCTGAGTTGTAAGCCTAAACTATAAAGGCTGAGGTAGGGCTTTTGTGCCTGAGCGTAGGAGATTCTATTCTCTGAGTGTAGGCCTTGATTGAAGGCTGAGGTAGGGCTGTTTAGCCTGAGTGTAGGTCTTGGTGAAGACTGAGTGGTAGGGCTTTGTGCCTGAGTTGTAGGAGTGGGGACACTCTGAGTTGTAGGAACCTGTTTGGGGTTCTGAGTTGTAAGATCCGAGGATCTGAGAAGAAGTGGAGAAGTTAGGCCGAATCTAGTACACTATTAGATAGGCGAAGGGGGAAAGTGCATGTGCCCAGACCTTGGGGAACCACTATAAAAATCTGTGTGCACTCTGTGAATGTTAGTTTCTGTGGTTGCTGTGTTGTGATAGCTGTAGAATTGCATTTGTTGTTTAAAGTTATTTACAATTGATCTGCCTTTAAAGTCAAAAGAAGAAGAACACCTATTCACCCCCCCCCTCTAGGTGATTAGACACTATTTCTTTCATCAACACACTCAATGCCAAATGCCAGATTCGTCGAATAGCGTTGAGTGCACTCAATGCACTCAACGCCTAAGTGCCAGATTAGTCAAGTAAACTCTTTACTCGACGGAGCAGTTCAGTGAACTCAACGCACTCAACGCCTGAGACCCAGACTCATCGAAATAACTTCTTGACTCAACGAATCGTCGATTATAGTCAATACACTCAAAGCTTAAGTGTCATACTCATCGAATCAACACGTTGACTCGACAAATCATTGAATATACACAACACACTCAACGTCGCCATTCGACGAGTTAACGTTTAACTCGACGAAGGCGTTGACTGGTCTCAACGCACTCGACGCTTGTAGCCTGATTGAGCTAAGTTTTTTCAACTCATCATGTGAGCCAAGCCATACAAATCCAATCTCCAAATTTCTCCACAATATTATGTGCGACCCTGATAGGCTTATACTGAGTTGGCAGTGATGCCACATGCTTGATCACTTTCAGATCACAATGGTAGCACTAACAGCGGATCCCTCCGACGTTGGAATAAGTCCATCGACCAAGATGTCCCCTGTGGGTGTATCTTGAAGCGAAGTTGCCTCCGTGGGATGCAAGGACGAGCACTTGTCGTGGCATGCATGCACCCCTCCCTAGCGATTGTGCCTCCACGTGCCCGGGGGGCGCGCATCCGGATGTGCACGCGGGGCACCCCCGGGGGCGCGTGCGGGAGCGCACTTGGGGGTGCACGCACCTGGCAGTGCGCGCGGGTGTGCACCCCCAGGTGTGCAGGGGCGCGCGCGCGCACCCTGGGTTACGCACGAGCGAGCACTTGGGGGCGCATGCAGACGTGCTTGAGGTGTGCGTGACTTCGTGCAAGCGCGCACACTTCCTAGCACGTGTGTGCACTGCCACGTGCGTGCTTTAGCACGCGTGGGCGTTGCACTCTTATGTGCTTGTATGGGTGCTCCCCCCCCCCCCCACACGTTTGGGTAAGCGGGCTGGCGATTACGTACGTCTCGTATGCGGATAGTGTATGTGTGTACATGTACGTGCTCGCACATGATTTGTGCGGGTTTTAGCTCCTTGTGTCGGTGTTGCGATTATTGAGCGTTCAATTAAACACCCGTTATTAGATTACCTTTTATCTAACCTTTGTTATTTACTTGTAGACTTTGAAGCGTCCTACAAGGCCCATGCGGCTGCGCTCTACACTCAATACTGAGCAAGTCGCTGTTTGGAAGAAGAGGTATGAGTTACATGCTGATCTTGAGGTGAAGATACCTTGTCCTGAGGAGAGAGAGTACAAAACCCTCCTAAAGGTTGGTTGACAATATGCGAGGGGACCTTGAAATCTGGCTTCTGCTTCCCTCCGTGCGAGGAGGTTGTTGACATCTTAAAGTTCTGTAGCGTCCCAATATCGTAGTTTATGCCTGCAGGGATCACCCGGATCATGGGATTGCTGGCCTTCTTTAGGGAGCATGGTTCGAAGTTCTCCTTGGAAGTATTCAGAGACTGGTGCGATTTTTGTGTTGGTGGCGGTGATCGTATCGAGATCCGCAGTAACAAGAGTTGGCTTGACTTTGAGAGCCGATCTGACCGGCGTCATGAAAATACTTTGTTTAGTTATGTTCGAAACTCCTGGGGCTTACCTGAGCTCTGGAACTCCTTGTCTGATCGTTGTCGTTGTCAGAGAGGGCGAGAGCAGCACTTCACACCAATACTGGGGTTTGCAGATTCTCGGGAGCTGGCGAACCGCTTGTTCAGCGTTTCTTTGGTTGTTAAAGAGAAGTGTCCGTCCCAGTGTGGCCTTTCAGTTGAGGTCGAACGTGTCACACCATTAGTTCGTAAAAGAAAGCTTGTTTTGAAGAGTATTCGTTATGCAACTAAGAGATTGCAGTCTTTGTCGAGTCGAAGAGAGGACCTGGTTGAGGAGGCCCCGTGCGACGAGCTTGTTCCTGCTGATTCTGATGTTGAGGTAGTGGAGGCGTCTTCCCACCCCCACCCCCCGAGTCCCTCATTCAGAGACTTCTGCCCCCCGAGTGTCTTCATCTTCGAAGGCAATGAGTGACGTGGTAAGTGAGTTGTTTCTCTTTATTTGAATTGATTATCTCGCATGGCATTAACCCTTTTCTTTTGTTTGCAGATTGAAGCTCAGGTGCATATAGCGTTTACATGGAGCGACCATTATGTGAGCATGAAAGACGGATATTTGGTGTACAATCTCGTATTCGCGGAGTGGGGTCCCCAGGAAGGCGCAAGACTTGCTACACATTTTTAAGCTTTTAGGGGATTTTGCACTCTTAGAGTCAAATTGATGGTTGATCTTCATAATATATTAGTAGGGGGAAGAAAATTTTGCCTATCTTACTAGTGTTTGGTGTACTCTTCATAGGGCGAGTGCAGCGGTAGGTCGGTACTCTCCCCAGCCCCTACCCTAGGGGGCGGGTGTGGCGAGAGGCCGACACTCGTCCTGGCCCCATTTCGGGGGGCAAGTGCGGCGGAAGGCCGACACCCGCCCAGCTCGCCCGACTGGAGTACTCGCCCGGCTGGAGTACTCGCCCGACTGGAGTACTCGCCCGGCTGGAGTACTCGCCCGGCAGGAGTACTCGCCCGGCAGGAGTACTCGCCCGGCTGGAGTACTTGCCCGGCTGGAGTACTCGCCCGGCTGGAGTACTCGCCAGGCTGGAGTACTCGCCCGGCTGGAGTACTCGCCCGGCTGGAGTACTTGCCCGGCAGGAGTATTCACCCGGCTGGAGTACTTGCCCGGATGGAGTTCTCGCCCGGCTGGAGTACTCGCCTGGCTGGAGTACTCGCCCGGCTGGAGTACTCGCCCGACTGGAGTACTCGCCCAGCTTGAGGTTCTCGTCGGGCTTGATGGTCTGCTATTTTACCCCTTGTGCGCTGCAAATATCTTTTCAGAACAGCGGAATGTGACTGTTGGCAGACCAGAATTGAGGTATTTCAGTAATTTTAGAGCAGCAAGATTGCGATATTGGCAGACCATCCCTCAAAAAAACTATAAATAGACCCTTGGGTATCTTGGAGAGAGATCCGTTTTCACCAATCCTCATCTTCTTTCTTCACTCACCAAGACACCTATCTCAACATTGGCTAGGGAGGGGGAGATCTCAAAGGTCTTCCAGGTGTGAGGTGGGACATCCGCGCTAGAGCCAAGGGTCATTTCTCAAATTCAGGTCTCTCACCAAGGGATGACTTGAGAGAAGTGTGAGCTACACCCTAGGTCCGAACTCTAGGTGGAATCGAATCTTGGTTCCAACATTTCGGTACGGTGAGCGTGGACTGCGGTTCATACAGAAGTCACAAGCAGGTTACATGACATTAGATCATGGATGTGGTGATGACCTCAACGATCCCCCCAACCCAACACCCTTTGTAGGGAGGGAAGAGTTCATGACATTCATCCAAGACATCATGGAGATGCTGCGAAGTATCGCTCCTCGGGGCTACAACTCAACTCCCACTCCCTAGGAACCAGCCTCCAGAGGTCTCGGCGATCCAGCCTCCAGGGGCCTCAGCGATCCATCTTCCAGGGGTTTTGGCGAGATGACCCCAGGAGGGGTAGAAGAAAGTGCATCAGGAAGACGTCCCCGGAAGGAAACGATGGGAGAGGGGTTTGAGCGAGACCTCACCGGTCGGGAGTTATTCCCCAACCCGGCGAGTACTAGCCTACAAGGAGAGCAGGTAGAGCGAGTGGAGCATGCGAGAACACCAAGTAGGGGGTCACCCTTCAGCGAGCAGATTGTCTCAGCTCCCGTTCCCGAGGGGTTCAAAGAACCTGACATGACTTACTATAATGGGAAGGATGACCCCGTCCAGCACCTGCAGTGGTTCGAAGATACGGTCTCTATCAGGACGATGACAGATGCATTCAAGTGTTTTCTATTCGCGATCATGTTGAAAGACAAGGTAAGAGATTGGTTCCATCAACTCACAGCGAGATCCATCTACGGGTTCGAATACTTGAGCCGGAGTTTTCAGCTTCGCTTCTTCACTTATAAAAAGTGGAAGAAGAGTCTCGAGTCCATTTTCCTGATAAGTCAGAAGGCGGAGGAGTCGTTGGCCCAATATATGAACAGGTTCCAAGAAGAGATCCAGGACATCCAGGAGATGCCGGTGTATGCCCTCTAGATGGCATTTACAGTGGGGTTGCGTGAGGGGTTTTTCAAGATGAGTCTAACTTGAAAGCCCCCCTTTGCTTCGAGGAGCTGATGGAAAGGGCGGCAGAGGAGATATCAATTGAGGTGGATAACCCGGCATTTGTCAAGAAGTTGGCAAGGTTAACAGAGGCAGAGTCGAAGGAGCAAAGTGGTTCGAGGCACCAGGAGGGAAGAAGGAGAGAAGAGCAGATAGCTCAGGGGTTCCAGGGATCTCAGGAAGGTGCAGAGCCAGGTTGGAGGCAACAGGGAGGGCCCGTTCAGGGTCTAGGAAGAGGTCTCGCCCAGGGTGGGGGGAACTTTCATGGAGGCCAAGGGAGGTTTAACTTCCAGAGGCAAACCCCTAGACAGATCCTACCCCCACCACAGCAAGCCATGACGATAGGAAGAGGGGGAAGAGGTAACAGGAGAGATTGCTCAGCTCGTCGAAGAAGGGGGGGAAGAGTATTGTCATAATGTGACTACCACCAGGTAGAGGGTCACGTCACAACTACCTGCCCTGAATTCCTGGAAGTGAGAGAGGCGAGAGGCCCAGCCTAACAGCAGTCGTCGGTGCAGACTGAAGAAGTTCCACCCAGAGTAGAAGAAGATGATGTATGTGAGGACCGAGTCGATGTAGGACCCCGAGGAGGTATATGAGTGATCCACAGTGGAGTGGGGATTGAGACCACTCGGAAGGTAGGCCTCCATATCATGTACCATTGGAGCATCGCTTCGACATCCCAGACCCCACCCCGAGAGGATACGATCACCTTCTCAATGAAGAACATGTCGGATCATGAGGATCCGTTCTGCGATGCGCTGGTCATCCATACAGTCATTGAAGGCTACACTATCTCCCGGATCTTGGTTGATAATGGGAGCTCCGTAAACATCATTTTCAAGAAGGCGTTTGACGAGATGAAAGTGGAACCAAGGTGGGTGTTGGCCTCGGATGGACCCCTGTTCGGATTTTCAGGGGAAAAGAAGGAGGTAGAAGGTGGAGTCAGACTCCATGTGAAGTTGGGGGGACCTCAAGGAACTGTCGGTTCGTCATTATTGATGCCCCGAGCAGTTACATTGTCATCTTCGGAAGGCCCCTCATCAGCATCTTTCGTTGTGTGCCATCGTCATTTCACCAGTGCCTCAAGTTTAACACTGGAGGGATCCAAGTCAGGGTCAGGGGAGACCCCAGGATGGCAAGGCAGTGCTATGTCACGACCGTCAACACCATCTCCTGGCTGGCCAGGGCAGAGGAGATGGAGAATATCATAGAGAGCTTAAGCAGGATAGGGGTATCAGAGGAGGAGGCGAATGACGGTCATCATGCCCAAGCAGCCTGAAGAGACCTTGCTTCGATAAAGTCTTTTTCTATTATGTTTTTGTAATGAGCTCTGTCCCTGACCAGCTGAGTCAGGGGGGTCATGTATCAAAAATTTCCCCGTTTGAGAATGTTGAAATTAGTATGGTTTGAATGACGTCCTTAATCTCACCTCAAGAGGATCTTCTCACTCAGACTCTCACTAGCTAGATGAGTCGAATGTGCCTCGGTGGAGAGTAAGTTCCAACCCCCTGAGAGGATCTCCTCACCTAGGCTCTCACTAGCTGGGTGGGTCAAATGTGCCTCAGTGTAGAGAAGGTTCCAACACCGAGAGGATCTCCTCACCCAGGCTCTCACTAGCTAGATGGGTCGAATGTGCCTCAGTGTAGAGAAGGTTCCAACACCGAGAGGATCTCCTCACCCAGGCTCTCACTAGCTGGATGAGTCGAATGTGCCTCAGTGGAGAGAAGGTACCAACCTCGAGAGTATGTCCTCACCTAGGCTCTAACTAGCTAGATAAGTCTAATGTGCCTCGGTCGAGAGTAAGTTCCAACCCCCGAGAGGATCTTCTCACCCAGGCTCTCACTAGCTGGATGGGTCGAATGTGCCTCAGTGTAGAGAAGGTACCAACCTCAAGAGGATTTCCTCACCCAGGCTCTCACTAGCTGGATGAGTCGAATGTGCCTTAGTGGAGAGAAGGTTCCAACCTCGAGAGGATCTCCTCACCCAGGCTCTCACTAGCTGGATGGGTCGAATGTACCTCGGTGGAGAGAAGGTTCCAACCCCGAGATGATCTCCTCACTCAGGCTCTTACTAGCTGGATGAGTCGAATGTGTCTCGGTGGATAGAAGGTTTCAACACTTAGAGGATCTCCACACCTAGGCTCTCACTAGCTGGATGGGTCGAATGTGCCTCGGTGGAGAGTAGAGAGGATCTCTGTCTCGGTGGAGATAAGGTTCCACCCTCGAGAGGATCTCCTCATCTAGGCTCTCACTAGCTGGATGGGTCGAATGTGTCTCGGTGGAGAGAAGGTTCCACCTCCGTGAGGATCTCCTCATACAGGCTCCCACTAGCTGGATGAGTCGAATGTGTCTCAGTGGAGAGAAGATTCCACCCCCGATAGGATCTCCTCATCCAGGATCTCACTAGTTGGATGTGTCGAATGTGCCTCAGTGGAGAGTAAGTTTTAACCCCGAGAGAATCTACCCATCCAGGCTCTCACTAGTTGGATGGGTCAAATGTGCCTCGGTGGAGAGAAGGTTCCACCCCCGAGAAGATCTCCTCACCCAGGCTCTCACTAACTGGATGGGTCAAATGTGCTTCGGTGGAGAGAAGGTTCCACCCCCGAGAGGATCTCCTCACCCAGGCTCTCACTAGCTGGATGGGTCGAATGTACCTCAGTGGAGAGTAGGTTCCAACCCCATGAGGATCTTCTCAATTAGGCTCTCACTAGCTAGATGTGTCGAATGTGCCTCGGTGGAGAGAAGGTACCAACCCCGAGAGGATCTCCTCACCCAGGCTCTCACTAACTGGATGAGTCGAATGTGCCTCGATGGAGAGAAGGTACCAACCCCGAGAGGATCTCCTCACCCAAGCTCTCACTAGCTGGATGGGTCAAATGTGACTTAATGGAGAGAAGGTTCCAACCCCGAGAGGATCTCCTCACCTAGGATCTCACTAGTTGGATGAGTCGAATGTGCCTCGGTTGAGATAAGGTTCCAACCCCGCGGGGATCTCCTCACCCAGGCTCCCATTAGTTGGATGAGAAGGTTGACCCCTCAGAAAGGCCAAGTATTTTTGGTACCAAGAGTGCTACACTCAGTGAATACGCTGGGTTGGATGTTTCGTTTCGAGCATGGAACTCGCTTGAAAAGAGCGGAGATTGTGTACAGCCCCGAATTCGCGGAGTGGGGTCCCCAGGAAGGTGCAAAACCTACAACACCTTTTTAAGCTTTTAGGGGGTTTTACACTCCTGAAGTCAAATTGATGGTTGATCTGCATAATATACTAGTAAGGGGAAGAAAAAATTGCCTAGCTTACTAGTGCTTGGTGTACTCTTCAGAGAGCGAGTGCGGCGGGAGGCCGACACTCGCCCTAGCCCCTTCCCTAGGGGGCGGGTGCGGCGGGAGGCCGACACTCGTCCCGATCCCATTTCAAGGGGCAGGTATGGAGGGAGGCCGACACCCGTCCAGCTCGCCCGGCCGGAGTACTCGTCCGGTCCGGAGTACTCGCCCGGCCGGAGTACTCGCCCGGCCGGAGTACTCGCCCGGCCGGAGTACTCGCCCAGCTTGAGGGTCTCGCCCGGCTTGAGTGTCTGCTATTTTGACCCTGGTGGGCTGCAAATAGCTGTCAGAACAGCGGAATGTGGCTGTTGAGAGATCAGACCCGGAGTATTTCAGTAATTTTAATGCAACGGGATTGCGCTATTGGCAGGTCATCCAAAAAAAACTATAAATAGACCTTTGGGTGCCTTGGTGAGGGATCCGTTTTCACCAATCCTCATCTTCATCCTTCACCATCCAAGGCACCTAGCTTAGCATTGGCTAGGGAGGGGGAGATCTCAAAGGTCTTCTGGGTGTGAGGTGGGATCTCCGCGCTAGAGCCAAGGTTCATTTCCCAAAAATCAGTTCTCTCACCAAGGGACGCCTTGGGAGAAGTAGGTGTGAGTTGCACCCTAGGTCCGAACTATAGGTGAAACCGAATCTCGGTTCTAACATTTGGCTCTCTGGGAGAAGCTTCGAGCAGCGGAAGCTTCAGTTGCGGCCTTGAGGGAGGAGCTAGATCGGGAGGTATCCCGATTTCGGCGGATCGGGTCGGAGGTGAAGTCTGAGATGGAGGAAGCCTGATCATCGTTGCAGTCGAAGAAGTTGATGGCGGAAAAGATTGTGCAGACTTTGAAGACTGCTCAGGAGGAGAGTTACAAGTTGCGGGCGGATTTGGAGGCTTCCAAGGTAGTAATAGCGCATCTTTCTTCAGAAGAAAGCGTATTTGAGATGAAGACGGTTGGGCTGGAGGAGTATCGTGACTCCTTAGATTACCTGCATAATCATGACTTGCTTGCTGAGGAAATTCATGAGGATATTTGGTCTAGGGAGGTTGAGCCTCGGATGGAGGATGACCGCGAGGTTGCATTCAGACGCGGGGTGTCGAAGGCTTTTTGCCTAGTTTCCAATTGCCTGAAGTGTGATATCTTGACCATCAGCTTTGATGACATTTCTGATGATGAAAGGAGCGTTCCCGAGCTTGATGTGGCTGAGTAGCGACTTGTAATTTTATCCTCGTATGCTCGTGCACAATTGCTTTTTTCATTGTCGAGTCTGGTGTATGTTTGTTACCATACTTTGATGATTTTGTGTAGCGCATTTGTGCCTAAATTGGCTTGTTAGCATTGTTCTCCTTCCTCTTTCTTTTGTTGTTTAAATCCTGGTAGTTTGCGGAATGTAAGCTTGTGGCAATGTTAGAGAGTTCGACGATTCAATACGAGGGTCGAAGAATGCAAGGATCCAATCTGACTGTGGGGCCGAGCTTGACCGAGAGAGGATTTTCGGAGAATATAAGTATTTGATCCGACTGTGTGGCTGAGCCTGGCCGAGAGAGGATTGCCGGAGAATGTAAGTATTCGATCCGACTGTGGGGTCAAGCCAGACCGAGAGAGGATTGTCGGAGAATGTAAGTTTTTGATCCGACGATGTGACCCCGAGGGGGCAGGCCCTGGCAATGGCAGGGCGTTGGCATGCAGTAATGGTGGAGAATGTAAATATTCGATCTTGTAGAAACCACCCGTCACCACACATCTTCCCAAAACCCCGAGGTGATGGTAAGGGGGGATGGGGGTACATAAACACTAAGGACCACCCGCTGTAGGCGATGTGGGACTAATCCATCCACGGGATGGCGGGGATATTCCGCCACACGAGGGGCCCACCGGGGTCAACACCCAGACCTGGAACGCGATGGGGAAGCCCAAATATGCGGTCCCACACACACCCAATCCCGCTGGACCTTGGTTCTCAACACACCCCCGCAACGGGATGGCTTTGATACCATGTAGAAACCACCCGTCACCACACATCTTCCCAAAACCCCGAGGTGATGGTAAGGGGGGACGGGGGTACATACACACCAAGGACCACCCGCTGCAGGCGATGTGGGACTATCCATCCACGGATGGCGGAGATATTCCGCCACACGGGGGGCCCACCGGGGTCAACACCCAGACCTGGAACGCGATGGGGAAGCCCAAATATGCGGTCCCACACACACCCAATCCCGCTGGACCTTGGTTCTCAACAGATCTGACTGCCAGAGAATGTAGATATTCAATCTGGTTAAGCGACCTAGCTTGGCTATGAGTCGATTGCCGGAAAATGTAAGTATTCGATCCGGGTGTCGGAGAATGTAAATATTCGATTCAGGTGCCGGAAAATGTAAGTATTCGATTCGACGATGCGATCACGAGGGGGGCAGGCCCTGGCGATGGCGGGGCATTGGCCTTTGCTTTGGCGAAGCGCACGAACGTGCACCTGCTGCTGTAGGAACTTCCTTCTCGTTACATGCGGTGGCTAGCGTGCGCTCTCCACGTGGTTAGCACTATGCGCGCACACGAGATGCACCTTGTGCGTGCAACGCGTAACTTGCCCGCGTGCCCGCGCGCGCGCCGGCGACGGCGGCCACCTCCGTTTGTCGTTAGCCGCTGTCAAGCAACTTGCCCGGGCCGCCCGGACCACCTGGGATGTCATGTTAGTCATTCCATGAAAATCGGTGATCCAGGTGACCGCAACGGAGCGACACCATTAACCAACTCCAAACTCAGTCTGACGCAATTATCAGCGCGCCCCTCCAGAAAACTATACAAATGTTCTCATGTCTTCATTTGAATACAAACAACTCCAGAGACTAGAGAGAGCTCTGAGGTTTTCTAGCGAGAAAGTGTGACTTAGATCGTTCCTCGCCTGAAATTCACTCTGCTCCCTCTCAGGCCACTCAATGCTCACTGGACGCTTCAGTAAGCCACAAAAAGGCACAAGAGAACGCTCTCGCGGATGCTCTCAAGGACGCGTCGTGGAAGCTCCGTGAACTTACATTTTCCCTTTTGTTTCCTTGTACTCAAAGCTTGGAATAGATATGTGAAATGTCACCCTTCGAGGAATTCCAAACACTTGCAAACAAAATGAAATAGTAGATTTTGGCCCAACACAGATCTGACCACGTAGGTTTTTACCCTTTTCGTTCCACGGTAAAAATAGCCTTTTGTCATTGTTGTTTGGTTTTCACTTAGCCTATTTGCGCGCTCGGTTCGATTCAGAGCTAAGCCGGTCCGATTCTCCGGACCGAAGGAAGACCAGGCGACCAACAACAACTTCAATGAAATAAGTGATGAACAAAGTAATACACGGATGCCTGTGATGGATCGTCTCGTCATGGGACAGGAAGCTCAATCAGCGTCACAAAAAGCGGGAAGTTGTAAGGTAGAATCACCAGAGAGGAACAACCCTTGGCCCAAAGTGCCATAAACATATCAAAGAACTTTGAAGACCATGTCATAATTGGGTAGACGAGGAGTTGCCAAGATTTGGCTTAAAATGTGAACAGAATATGCTAAATCTGGTCGTGAATCTGCGAGGTAAATCAATCAGCCCACCCATCGGCGATAAATCAATGGACCTCGTAGAAGTTCACCATCTATATCAAACACTTTGAGATGTTGTTTCATGGGTTATACTATTTTGATTTGTTTTGGTAAACACATTATCACTTTGAGATTGTGAGAAGCCCAGAGAGATCAATGCATTGGAGAATTTAGAAAACCTGACTAGAGGACTAAGGTCATAAAAGACTTCAGAAAGACGATACACAGTCGTGCTGAAACTGCATGGAAGTTGAAAACTAGGAGGTAAATCCTTATAAAGGAATGTGTTAATGTCCTGCTGATGAAGAAATCATCCATTGGCAGCAGCAGCAACAGCTAACAAGACGCGAACAGTAGTCATCTTTGCGTCGGGAGGGAAAGTATCATGGTAATCAAATCCCTCATTTTAGGTGTATCCTTTAGCAACTAATCGGGCTTTATACCGATTAATGAAACCATTCGGTTTATACTTCAACTTGTATACCCATTTACATCCCACTGTTCGCTTCCCAGGTGGCAAGGTAACAATATCCCAAGTTCTGTTGCCTTCCTGAAATGTAAAGGGTTCTTTTTCAAGGTTGGAAGAAGGATCAACTGAAGAAGCAATGTGATTGGTGTTTGTGATGGTAGAGCAAATATAATCTTGAACACTCAAAAGACTTGTAAATGAGCCGTAGTCTGTCACCCTCCTAAAACTGAAACTCTTGTATAAAGCCACAATTAGTGAAGCTTTTCAGAACTGGGTCGGACCCTGTGATTTTTTCTCTTTTCGGATTTTCTAGGTAATAAATCTTGATGTCTGATGTTGGTTTTACATCCTGACTGTTCTGAGTTTCGCTCATCTTCGAACTAAGACGGTCTGATTTCTCCGAATCATGGGAGCCCTGGGCAACTCACAAAAAATATATTATATATATTGAAGAGTTTAAGTTATATATTCATTCTTATATAGAAATTTAAGTTTATCTATACTATATTAAAAGAAAACAACACTATTTGGTTAAACATTCACTTTCCAATTTTACCCATTTTTATTTAGAAAATTCCAGTTTTAAAATTTGCAATTTAATTTTATTTTAAAAAATGTGCTCTCATATAGACAGACACAAAGTCTTCTACCTATAATAAAAAAATATGTTTTGTCGGCCACTTGCAAACCCACGTGCACACCAGAAAAAGAGTGACGAGCGGAGTATAACACTCAGAAATTTGCGAGCGGCGGGAACGTTGTCCTGTCGGGACAATGTTATAGCCGGTATACTGTCGCACGGGACACCGGTGACCCGGTGCACTATCACAATTAAAGAACTGCAGGAGCGGAGTTCCGTGACTATCACTCATTAACTAATAAAAATTTATATCAAAAGACATAATTTTTGATACTAAAAGTCTGTATTTAATATAATATCTATGAATTTATGCAAGAAGTTAAAATGGATGTAAACTCCTTGGCTGGCTGTAAGCGAAACAGGGCTATCAAGTCCGTAAGTTTTGCAGCCGTACATTTTTTGTGCCCAGCAAATTAGTGGAACAAATGAGGGGAGCTCGAGTTTAGCGGGTCCGGGGGCGGTGCAGTGCAGGAAATGCACTGCACCGTGCAGTGCGTGAGATCTGACGGGTGCGAGTGCATCTCAACTAGCGTGGAGATGTGTTCCCGTTTTGATCTCTCGCGCACTGCTTTGAGATATGTGCGCGGAGATGTGCATGCATCTCAGCACACTCGCATCCATTAAATCGCACTTTACGGTAAAGTGCAGCGAATCTTGTCTGTCCAATTTTCTGCACTTTACCTCCCGGGGCCCTGATCTAGCATGACATCATTGAAAAACAAATTTAGCTGCACGTGCTTAAAATAAATGCAAAACACATATTAGGTTTGTTTACTGCGTAGCTTCAATGAGTTCAAATAATATGACAAGGCGGCAAACAGCGCCGCGCCTAACGTTTGTTTTTCTGCCTTACAGCGGCAGTTGCTCCGCACTGCCGTGAAAACGCTGCACTAAACAAACTCTTAGGCACAAAATACTGTTAACGGACTAAGATTTGTTATGATAGTTCAAAGTGATGATAATATTACTTGATGAGGTCTCTCTCAATTTAATTATAGGAATTTCAGGCTGTGGATAGCTGGAATTCTCATGTCCGCCACTAAATGAGTGAGGAGTCATGGGAAAAACCACATCACACATGACCCGCGCGTCGGATCCAAATGTGATCCTCGTGCGCGATCCCTCGGCCGCAACCGTCACTGTGCCTCCCAGCGGCAAGCAAACGGTCGGCCGACGACGCACCCTCGCGACCGCGCCCCCGCATCCACAGAGGCCCGCAACCAACTGCAAGGCCACCCACCTCCTTGAGTCACAGCCGCGCGATCCCCTCACGGTCGCGCCCCCACGACCGCTTAGGCCCGCGGCCGTGCACACGCGGCCGTGACAGCCCGCGGTCGGTCGAGAGGTCGGTCGTCACTGCACCTCGCTGTCGCACCCCCGCAGCCGGCCGCCGGCGCGTCCTCCACTCTGTCGGCCCCCTTGGCCTAACGCCGGTCGGCCCTGGCCGGCCCTCCCTCTAGTCGACTCTCTCTCCTCCGCCGGTCGATTCCCTGTCGTCTGATCGTCTCCGTGCAATCTCCTTTGTCTGTTATACATGTATCCGTCCGTGTAACCACCGATGCAACCACTAAATATGGGTGAGTGTAAATATCCAAAACAATGTCTGAGCATAGTAAAATTATTAAAATAATATGTGCGTCAAACTATACTAAACGGATCTGTAATTAGTAATTTGGGTGGTTACGGTCTACAAATAACCACATTACTTCCGTAACCACCGCTGAGTCTATAAATTGGACCTCATGCCTCCCTTTGTTTTCACATCTTCTCATCCCAACCTTCTCTCCTATATGCCAAAGCTCTCCTTCGTCTCGTTGGAGGATCTTCGAGCGCCCTCAAGATCCTTTGAAGGTCATGTTCTCCTATGTGGTAAGTGCTTCACAGGCTCCACTGTTAATACCCCGCGCACGTCCCATTCTGCGCTCGTAGTGAGCTCAACAATCATCGTTCACCGACCATCCACGAGCATACTCTGTTCCAGCCTCAAAGTGCGAGAAGAAATTCGCCCAGAGCTCGCGGTGCGTGCCCTCCATCGCGGTCAAAGACAGGCATAGAGCTTCGCGAGCGGTGGTCTGTCACCCTCCGAACACCTCTTCTCTCTCTCCTCCACTTGTAACAAACAATGGCCTGTCGCTCTCGCATTCTCTATAAAGCCTTATAGGCACCCATAAATAGTGAACTTTGGCAACACCGAACCGACCACATGGTTTTCGACCCTATTCACGGGGTTTCCACGTTAAAAAAACTGTATTGTCAACTTCCCGCTTTTTCTATGACTGTTTGTGTGCATGACCGTTCCATGAGCTAAGATGGACTAATTTACTCTTGTCTATCAGAAGTCTCGAGTGACCCGCAACATTACTAAAATAGTTAATCCTTGAATATTTGTTAGAAATATTGGGTTTATGTCCGCTCGTGTCAGGTCCGACTCGGAACAGGTTATTGGGTTCGTGTCGCTCTAGGGCTTGGCTCTACGCTGGAGGTACTATATATACCTATTCCAAACTTGATAGAGACATATAGAATACTTTGAGCAGAGCCAATTCAACATTCTCAAAGTAACTGTTCGGCTCCGCTAGGTTTTCTCGATCGATTCCGCCATCGTTCCCGTGTACGATTCCACCGCAGCTCTCCTTCACGAAGCAGATCGAGAAGAAGGAAGCGGGATCGGCCTAGTCCACCGCTCGCGAGATTGGTCGGTGCCGCTCCTGTGCTCGCGATCTGGAAGGAGATCGCTAGAAGGATCGCATAACCGTTATAGTGCAGATCGTGGATCCCGCCGCCGCTGCTGCGCCACTAAATCGGGACCAGATCTTCGCTTTCGCCTCCGTGAAGATCCCGACGTCACTGTCTTCAAGGTCGGCGTCAATCCAGTTCGACAAATCGGAAGAGAAAGATCTTTGTTTAGATCCTGTGCGCAAAACCCGATCGCTGGTGGTTCGTGCTTCCGTCGTCGCTCACGATCGGAAGAGGAAGATCCAAATCCACTGCAGATCCTTCGCTGCTCAAATCTGCAAACGGAGGACTATTGACAAATTAGATCGCGGCCCTCTTTTTGTCCAGATTTCATGAAAGATTAAAAAAAAGGAAAAATTCCTCTGTTTTCCTGCTTTCCTGGAGCAGATCACAAGCAGGAAAAGCTTCTCTGTTTTTCTTCCCGGTGTCGCCGGATCTAGTGCTTCCACCGTCGCTGATCAGGATAAATCCAGTAGCATTTTTTTTGTGCCGCTCAGATTCGCCTCCGCCGGTGCTGGGATCCACCGCCATGTTGAAGGAGCTCTGAGATCGCCATCTCAGCCGATCCCGTCCGTGTGCGGCTATAGAGCTTGGCTCTTCTCCGGCTCAAATCTGAAAGTCAGCCTTTGCTGAAATTCTAAATTGATCAAGAAAGGATCTCCTTTTTTTGGATTCTTAGATCAAGACAAAGATGATCTCAATATTGTTGTTTTCAAGCCCAAGAAATCAATTTTTGTGAAGTCAGATCCCTTCCAACCAGTGTTATTGTGTTTTGTGCAGAAGAGGAGTTATTGTTGCTTGGATCTAGTCTTCGGCAACTGCATTCAACCGAAGAGGAGCATAATAATTCTTGGATTGGATCCGAAGTTTTGGACTCGTCGTCGCACGGCTCAGGTGACCCCGTTCTAGCATTTTTTTATTTCTGTTTTAAATCTAGAACTATGTCGAAGAAAAGTGCGCTCGACACCATAAAACTGCAATCGTTCGACGCCTCCGACTTTCTCAGTTGGAAAATTCAAGTCCAACTAGGAATGAAAGAACGCGAGATTTTCTATACTGTTCAGAGCGATTTTGCTTCTACCGTCGAGGACGTGGACGAGTACCAGTGGAACAAGGATGAAGACTTCTGCAGGGATTATCTGTTAAATTCTCTGAATCCCCGGCTCGCGTTGACCTACCACGCGTACAAATCTGCAAAGGAAATATGGGATCGCCTGAATGCGCATTTCCCGAAGGAGGAAGGATTGTCGAAGTCGCTTATTGGAGAGAAGTTCTTCAACTTCAGATTCAAAGCGAACGTGCCTATCACTTCTCAACTTTTGGAGCTGGTCAACCTTCGTCAGAAGCTGGATGATGATCATTCGAACATGGACGACAGCCTCTTTGTGTATATGATCCTGAGTAAACTGCCTCATGAATGGCTCTTCTTCAAGACCGAGATGCACCGACTGAAAGAGAAGATCAGTTTGGACGAACTCAAAAGGTTCATCCATATTGAAGACCAGAATATTGCTGGGAAAAGCTTGGAGCAGGTTGCGCAGCCCTCACAGGCTGTCAACTTCGTTTCACGTCCTAGTAAGCCTTCTCGGAAGCCCCCGACACCTAAGCGTGATACTCCAGCACCGTTGGCGGTCAAAAAGCCTTCTCTCAAAAGGAAGAAGGACAAGTGTCACAACTGCGGCAAATGGGGTCACTGGGCCGCTGAATGCAGGGGTCCGAAGAAGGTAAAGGAGGATGCCCCACAAAATGTGGCGCACATGGTGGTCGGCAACTCCGATCCTAAGTCCTTCGTGGCTATGATTGAGAGTAGTCACCGCAGTGCGTCTTCTGAGTGGTGGCTGGACAGTGGTGCTACCTGTCACGTCACAAATGACAGAGGTCTTCTCTCAAAGGTCACAGCGGTCAAGGACAGAGTCAAAAACTGCAATGGAGGAGCGACTGATGTTACTCATGCCGGGACTGCAGAGCTAGTCCTCTCCTCAGGTAAAACTTTAATTTTACGACATGTTAAAATAGTTCCTAATTTAACTAAAAATCTGATTTCCATAAGCTTATTAGATAAGGCTGGGATGACCTTCACTACTCAAAATGGTAGAATGACCTTAATGGTCAATTCACATTATTTTGGGTGTGCGTATATGATCAACGGAATGTATAGACTTAGCCTGAATAACGATAACATTAACCAAGTGAGTTCTAACCTCATTGATCCCAAGTTATTGCAAACAGACTAGGACGTGTGAACTATAGGAAAATGCTAGACCTAGCTAAGAGTCAAAATATCCCCTTAGATCTGTCTATTCGATTTGACAAGTGTGAGGTGTGTGCGCAAACCAAAATCACTAGAACACCTTTCAAGTCGGTGTATAGAAGCACACAACTTCTGGAATTGATACATTCAGACCTTTGTGATTTCCGGAGCCATATCACTAGAGGGGGAAAGAAGTATCTAATTACCTTCATAGACGATTTTTCGAGATATTGTCATATATTTTTGTTGAGATCGAAAGATGAGGCCTTTGAGACTTTTAAAATTTTTAAGTCTCGTGTGGAAAATCAGTTGAACCTTAAAATCAAGAGACTCAGAAGTGATCAAGGAGGAGAATACACTGCAACTGAGTTTAAGGAATTTTGTGCCTCTGAGGGCATAATCCTTGAAACCACAACTCCTTACTCACCCCAGTCAAATGGTGTTGCAGAGCGTAAGAATAAAACTTTGATAGAAATGTTAAACTCTATGCTCCTAACAGCTGGCATGCCTAATTCCTTTTGGGGAGAAGCAGTTCGTGCTGCAAATCACATTCTGAATAGAGTGCGTCATTCTCAGCTCACTGCTACCCCGTATGAGCTGTGGCACGGTCATCCTTGTAGATACGATACTCTAAAGGCTTGGGGCTGTATCTCATATGTGCAATTACAAGACCTTAAAAGGCCTAAGGTGAGACCTAGGACGACCACATGCGTCTATTTAGGTAGTACAGAAGATAGTGCAGCCGACAGATTTTTTGATCTATCCACGAATATCGTGATAGAGTCTAGAGATGTCATATTCTTTGAAGATAAATTTGTCAAAGATCATGGTTTGTCTGTTTCCGGGTCTAATGATATGATTTCAGAATCTATCGTAGAACCTGTAGCTGGCCCTTCTGACACTGCTTCCCAACCTCTAGAGGTAGAATCTGTTCCGCTTAGAGCATCTACAAGAGAAAGAATCCCTAACAATTTTGGTGAGAATTTCGTCACCTACCACTTAGAGGATGATCCATTCTCCTACCAGGAGGCAATGAGATCTAGAGATTCGTTGATGTGGGCAGAAGTCATTGATGATGAGATGGACTCGCTGTTGCATAACAATACTTGGCATCTAGTTGACTTGCCGAAAGACGCTAAAGTCCTAGGATGCAAGTGGGTATTGAAGAAGAAACTACATAGTGATGGGTCTATAGCCAGGTATAAAGCACGTCTCGTAGCTAAAGGTTATAGACTACTTTGATGTTTATTCAACTGTGTGTCACCTATCGACTATCAGGATTCTTCTGGCCTTAGCATCTATTGAGAATTTTATAGTTCATCAGATGGATGTGAAAACAGTCTTCTTAAATGGAGAGCTTGATGAAGAGATCTATATGGCACAACCTGAAGGTTATGTACATAAGGATCTAAGAGACAAAGTGTGCAAGCTCGATAAATCGATCTATGGGCTTAAACAGGCACCTAAGATGTGACACATTTAATTTGATCAAGTGGTAAAGAGCGTTGGATTTCAGTCCAGTCTCTCAGACAAATGCCTCTACTACCGCTCGATGACAAATCAAACAATCATCATATGCCTATATGTGGATGACATGTTGATTCTGGGTTCAGATCTTGCTGCAGTGAGGGATGTCAAATCCACTCTCGCAGAAGCTTTTGACATGAAGGACCTTGGTCCTGTGGATACCCTGTTAGGTATGAAAGTTAGAGTTGACAAGGGTAGAGTCACCCTTAGCCAGACTCATTATATAGAGCAACTACTTTCTACTTGGGGATACAAAGACTGTAGGCCTATTGAGACACCGTTTGATCATAATGTTAAGTTGAGTCCTAATGAAGAGACCAGCATAGATCAATTAAAATATTCTAAAATAATTGGTAGTCTTATGTACGCCACAAGTTGTACAAGACCAGACATTGTCTTCACGGTTGGCATGCTGAGCCGCTTTACCAGTAGTCCAGGCAAAGAGCATTGGGATGCCCTAGATAGGCTGATGAGATACCTGAGAGGTACTAAAGATCATGTCTTGTGCTATACTGGTTATCCTCCTACTGTGGATGGATTCTCTGATGCCTCGTGGTGTTCAGAAGTTGGGAACAACAAGTCTACCAGTGGATATATATTCACTTTGGGTGGAGCTGCTATCACTTGGAAATCCAAAAGACAGACGTGTATATCATTGTCGTCCATGGAAGCCGAGTTGTTTGCCTTAGCTTCAGCTGGTGAAGAGGCAGATTGGATCAGGAACCTGATTTTAGACATACCCTTGTGTAAGTTACAAGTCAACTCGTTGAGCTTGTATTGTGATAATCAAGCAGCAGCTCAAGTTGTAAAGAATGCTCTCTATAACACTAAGAGGAGACATGTACGACTGAGACATGTTTTGTTGAATTATCTAAAAGAACAAGGAATTATCACTTTGGTCGATGTGCGTTTGAAGGATAATCTGGCTGATCCATTGACGAAAGGAATGCTCAAAGACCGGTTAATCAAAACAGTGGGGGAAATGGGACTAAAGGCGACTTAGCTCGGTCTTAGTTCAAGGTTAGGCGATTCAGTTCAGCCTTAGTCCAATTGTTTTGATTTTCAGATTTCCTTTGTCAAAGCAAGCATGTTGTGCTCCGTTGATGCTCCTGGTTGCTGAGTTCGGATCTGGTAAGTTGTTTCATTCCAAACTTGATGCTAACAACTTCACATGGATTCGGCTATCTTGCCTTGGAGAAGAGTGTTATTCCAAACTTGATAACACGATCTTACTTGGTTTGACTTTTCTCTTGTTGATTGATTTCATTCTAAACTTGATGAGTTCCAGTCAACTCTAGAAGAGCAGTAACCGTGACATTCTATATAGGAACACAGATATAGCTGCGGTGTCTAGAAGTCCGTAAATCGTTTCATTTGGAAACAGATAACGGATTCTGAGGTTTATCTATAATACTCTGTAGAAGCGTCCTCCCAGCCAACACTAATAAAATAATTAAATACTACATTCTCTTGGTAGAACTAGATATGTGTACATTTTCAAATGTTTGAATTCATTTTAAAATGAAATTCTCTGTTGGAAATTACAGGGGCTGCTGATCTAGGAGGAGCACTGGTAGACTGGGATCTTGATCATGATGATCTTCTGGATACTGACAGTTAGAGTATTGTTAGACCTTCTTTTTGGTATCTCTACTTCAGGGCAATGTTTAGCTCTTTATTTTCTTTCACCTGTTTGTTTGGACTTCTGTTGCTCTTTGTTTGATTTGGGACGCTAGGCGTTTAGGGTCTGTGCCTTGATTGTATCTGAGACATGATGTGATGTGGCTGAACTTTTGTTCTATTTATGCGCGCATACTATTTTTCTTTTTTTAAGTCTAATGATTCTCAACAGGTGTCGGACACGGTTGTGAATGATTCACTTTTGGCTGAACATTTCACAAACCACCCCCTTTTCCGACGTCGGGTTCACAGCGGACATAGGAGGAGATTGTTAGAAATATTGGGTTTATGTCCGCTCGTGTCAGGTCTGACTCGGAACAGGTTATTGGGTTCGTGTCGCTCTAGGGCTTGGCTCTACGCTGGAGGTACTATATATACTTATTCCAAACTTGATAGGGACATATAGAATACTTTGAGCAGAGCCAATTCAACAATATTATGTTTGGTTGTGATAAAGCTGGTTATTATCTTAAGAGTCTATCAACAAAATGATAAGTAAATTTTTCCAAATTTCATGAAAGTTGGCGAGTGAAATGATGCATGAGAGTAATCGAGCGAGAAGTGGATGTCGATGTCTGATATGAGACTGAAAGTTGCTTCTTGTTATAATTTTGCAATAATGTATTTCTCCATATTTCAGTATTTTTGCAAACCCTGTCGTGTCGACAATGTATTCATTTTGATGCGCCAAAGACTGAAACTACTTGATAGTCCATCAAACTTATCAATCTCAAATTTTGTTGTGGACATCGTGAATCGCAACCTGGCTTTGATACCAATTTGTTGTAGCTAGAGGAGGTAAGCAGAAACAAAATCTAAGCAATGTTCAAACGGATTTCACCAATAGTAGCAGCAAGCAAACCCAACTGAATTGACAAAATGAAAAACAACACGGAGGAATCGCAATCACACGCACAAACACAAAAGAGATTACGTGGTTCCTCTTGATGTTGGATACGTCCACGGCCGGGCAAAGAGATTGCACTATCAACAAAATTAGAGGAATACAAACGGTGTCGGCTATACCCAAAACACCAAACCGGTGGAGAAGAGGGCCTCACCATCGATAGAGATTTCACGAACCTGTTTTCTCACCTTGAGATCACACAACAAAAAAAGGAAGTAGAAGCCCTTACCAGGTATACTCCCGCCGACCCAGAAGCCTGAAGCAGCAACGACTACTTCTCTTCCAATAGGAGCATTGTCCTTTTCTGTCAAAACTCCCGGCGAATCCCCTTCCAAAATCCCCAGTCGAACTGCACGGCGAAGCCACTTCCAAAATCTCCCGTCGAACTACAGGAATCGGCTCCAATTGTAACTCTCGTGATCTTATTTTTGTGAGAGCCGTGGTTGCCTCCTTAAGACCTAATTAGTCACTCCATCAAAGCCATCCATTTTGGCATCACAGAAACGGACGAACAGGATAATTCGAGGCACCCATAATAACAATTCCTATTTTTTAAGGACGTTGTTACTAGCAAACCATCTTTCGATATTAGCAAACCATTATTATTAGCAAACCATCAATTTTGAAATTGGTTATTAGCAAACTTTTTTGTTATTAGCAAACCACCAAAAAATTTTAAAAACATAACTTTTCCAGCATTGTTGAAGTGATTGCCAAAACATAGAATTTTTCTAGCAAACCATTTTTCTAGCCAAAACATTACATCCTTTCTTCATAGACCCAAAATATTAGAACCCTTCTTCATAAACCCAAAACATTACCACCCTTGTTCATAATGCCAAAACATTTACAATCCTTCTTCATAAACCCAAAACATTACAATCCTTTTTCACAAAGTCAAAACTTTACAACCCTTCTTCATATAGCCATAACATTACAACATTCTTCTCATTTCCAAAAAATAGTGTATGTCCTGCATATAAATCATTCAAAATATTTTCAAAAAGAAGTAGAAAATATAAAAAATAATGAAATATTGGTTTATGACTCATCTCATTTTCTCTAGCATTGAAAACGTGTAGTGTAGGTGCTCTCCCATGAATTTGAAATTGGATGATGATATGTTCTCCAAGGAGGATAGATTTGAGTTAGTGGACATTCATCTTTCATGCTTAGCCCGACAAAGTGATTGTTATTAATAAATCCGATGAAAATTATCTTATGCATTGGAGGAACCGGCGAATCCAATGGAAAAAAGTTATACTTTGTGCCTTTGATAATAGAACAACTCCCACATTGTAGCATGATGATATAATCAAACCCATGTCCGGCATGGACATCCACTTTTCTAATGGTGCGGGTGCTCTGTCGCAACTCAACATAATACGTGGCCTAGCTCTAGTACCACACAGTTTATCAGAACCCTTTATAGTAACTGCAAAACTAAGACATTTGGCTACATTCCTCACCCAATCAACTAAATCATCTCGGGATGAAAAAATGCTATCAGTTTGGAAGTGAATTCCAAAATTTACCTGTAAACTAATAACACATGCAAGTTCTACTTAGGCTCCAACTAAGCTACAATATTTTCAAAAAAAAAATATCAATATACCTCAACTCGGTAGAATTTATGTGTTCCATCTCATCCTCCATGATATTATGTATCTCAATCTGAAAAAACACAAAATAATGCAGGTTATAATATATACTTAGGCGCATTGGATTTAACATCATATCAGATGCGCATGAACAAAAACATTTATTAGATAGACATGAAAAGTTTTATGGATGCTAGGGCCGGCCATATATGAAGCTATTGTTTGAAGGAGATTATTCATGTAGTCATTAAAAATAGCATGGGCAAGTTGGTAATAGTGGCGACATAATGACATAATTTTGTGGAGCATGGAAGTTATTTAAGAACTGTGTAGATGATAATGTACTTCTCGCAAGCATAAATAGATGTTCTTTTCTATGGACATAACATCTACATGCCGACTAAATGGAGATAAATATCTTAACAAATCTCATCTTGGTGATGTCCATAGAAACTATCATGGAAAGTATTTACAGCCAAACATTGTTCCAATACGCGTGGTAATAAAACCAAAATAGGCTGAAATGGTCATCCATTTTCTGCAAAACTCCATGTTAGCGTTCCACAAATTAAAACTCCTGGTAGATCATTACATTAGATTTTATTCTCTGCAACGCACTTTACAGGGAGAAAAAAGGGTAAAAACTATGGTGATGTATAAAAAGAAATTGATCAACAGGAGAAGAAACATTTATGCGTATGCTGTTGTTTTCTCAGACATCTTCGTTTGATTTATGGGATCCAGAGAGAAAGAGAGAAAGAGCGAAAGAGAACATACCTCAGGCCCCCTCGGCGATCACAGAGAAAGAGAGGGCGGCGACGGTATGCGGCAGATCCTTGCAGCGGTCGAGGTCGGCGGCGTTCCGCTGGAAAATGATGTCGAGGGCGAGGTCTGTGGCGTTTCGCGGCAGACGAGGTCGAGGTAGAGGTGTGCGGCCGATCGTTGCTGCGGATCGACCCTAAACCCTAAATCGCGAATAGGGCTTTCACGGGGAGAGGAAATGCGCCTGTCGGGTGAGTGTCGGGTGAGTGAGCCAGTGAGGAGGATAAAAGGTTTGCTTATAGTGGGATATGAGGAATGAAAAAAATACTTCAATTCACTGAACCGGATTTTTTGGGGTTTGCTAATAACGAAATAAGGTTTGCTAATAACAACGTCCTTTTTTAAAGATGAACACAATTAAAACTTAGGATCTGCTTGTGACAGCTCTAGCGGCTGAAAAGTTCTTTTCCAGCCGTCGGAGCACTTTTTAGGTTGTTTGTTTAGGTAGTTTTTTAAAAATCAGTTTTGTAAAATCCTCATTTTTTTCATCACTTTGAGAAGCCAACGACCCCCCACGATCCAGAAAGCCGATTCACGGTTTTTCTTTTTCGCGTGAACTGTTGCCTCCCCTATCCCATGCCCTACCCGACAGGAAAGACGATCCCCCTCTCGCAGCGATTGTAACGACCCAGCGCTTTAAACCAAGCGTCGCCGGCCTACCAGCAGCCCGGGTTTAGAGCTCAGAGGCCCACCACACCCTTCATGGGCCGACGACTTGTCTCGCCCCACGACACCACTGGTAGTAAGCCTAAACATCAAGGATTGCAGGCCCAATGCACCCCAAACAAATCTTCACGCCTGTTTATCAGCAGCGGTAGGTTGTTGTCATGGGGTCTCGAACACGTAACCATGATAAGAGAGTCTTAATACCACTCCTCATCACCAAGTATCTTATCATGGTTGCGGGTTCGAGACCCCGTGGCAACAACCTACCGCTGCTGATAAACAGACGCAGAGATTTGTTTGGGGTGCATTGTGAAAGTGCAGCTAGATCTGATATACTCTAGAGGGGGGTGAATAGAGTATATGGTGCTTTAAAACTTTTTACAACAATTGTTGTAATATGAGTGAGCAGGGAAGCAGTAATAAATCTAATCACAGAACTAAACTAATCAAAAGCTAATTACAGAATAATCAAGGCCAGAAACAAAAATAAAGACAAGCAAAACCAGATGACACAAGGAAATATAGTGGTTCCCCCAAACTTGGGTACATCCACTCTTCTACCACCCTAGGTAGGAATCCACTGCAGGATGAGTTGATCAGGTGTCCTGGGCACCAATGAGCTTTTGATAAGGTGCTCAAAAACCAAATTAGATTTTTTGATCAGGTGCCTTGCCACCAATGAGCTTTTGACAAGGTGCTCAAAAACCAAATTCAAACTTTTGAAGGGAGTTTGAGAAACCCTTTACAGAGGTGGGGGTGAGAGAGTGATGAAAGTCTTCTCTTTCTCAAACAACTGAGAAGACTATGTGGATTGATGGTGTCAAAGCTCCCCCTGAGTCCTTGAGATCTTCAGGAAAAGAAGCTTTGCTGTAGGGTGATAGGCATTCACAAGTTGAACTCCAGCAATAGATGATTTCAGCAATAACTGAAATGTTGGATGGCTGGAGTCTTGAAAGATATTGGCCTTGAACACTTGAAGACTAAAGAGATCTGAAGATTTGAGAAAGTTTGATCTCCTTGAATGTGTGTTCTGAGAATTCTTTGAGGCAGAATATTTTTGTTCTTGTTCTGAAGATTACTGATGTCTGTCTGTGAATGTCTGTGTATTCTCTGTATTCTGTGTGTGATTCAAAAAATCCTTCTTTTATCCTCTGATCAGAATAGAAAAACATTCTCTGAGAAGAATAGTCGTTGGTCTGCATTAATTGCATCCTTAATTGCAAAATCTCTTCTGGAGGAAAGTCCATAGAATTATTCCTTGAAAATCCCTTGAAACTTGGTCTAGAAATAAATGAAAACGGCTAGGAAATCTTCAGAATTAATTGCAGAATAACTCCTTAACTGATTTGAATTTGAATCTAGAAACATCCTTGAAGTTATCTGAAAACGTCGAACTGAGCTCTGCTATCGTCGGACTGAGCTCGGTGATATGGATGTATACAGCAGCAAAACATCGTCGATCTGAGCTCAAAGATCGTCGAACTGAGCTCAGAGATAGAGATCCAAAGCTGAGTCAAGATCGTCGAACTGAGCTCATCGATCATCGAATGGAGCTCGACGATATGATGAAGTTGAGCTCAGCGATCGTCGAATGGAGTTCGACGATCTGTCGAAGTTGTGCTAGGCGATCGTCGATCGGAGTTCGACGAATCGTCGTGCTGAGCTCGACGATATGACTTAGTCTCCAAACAGAAAATCCTGGACTTGAGGGCAGCTACCAAACCTAGACTTCTAACCCTTAGACTCAATTCTAATTGACCTTTTGAGCTATACAGGAGGTCAAACATTGGTTTCCTAGAGACATAGTGATCCTGACCCAAATTAGTAATAGGGTGTTCCTACAATCTCCCCCTATTTGGGTTAGGATTACTATTTACAGACTTTGAAAAATTTAAATAACAACATACAAGCAGCAAAACAAAAAAGCAACAAGCTAGACATTGCAGAACCACAGATATATATATGACATCCCAGATAATAATCAGAAATCACAGAGATTGTCACCTTACATTGTCATTTCTTTTCCTTGCCCTTAACAAGTTTGATTTCTCTGTTGGGATTGAGGGCTTCCTTCTTTGATCTGGTATCATCTGCTGCACCTAAAGATGTTTGATGTTTAGGCCTGGGAACTACAGCTTCAGGATGCAGTTCCATGTACCTATCAGAATCAAAAAATTTGCTTGATGCATATCTTTCTAGCTCTTTCTTTCTCAGTTCAGACATTGTTGAGATATTAGAGGAATCTCTTCCTTGCTCTTTAGCCTTTTTGATTTGATCCAGTGCAGCAAGTTCCTTCATCCTTGTAGTCCAAGCAGCTGGATTGTTCTCAGGGTCCTCAAAAGGTACTGGTGGCTCATATCTGTTTGAAGGATTGTCCTGAGGAGGCCTGGATGACACAGTTTCCTTTAACTTATAGGGAAAAGGACCAGAGGTGGTATCAGTTGAAATTTGTCCTTCCCTGGAGTATGGGTGTTGCCTTGAGTATCCTTTGGAGTAGACCTGGAGATCTCTTTGATTGCCTCTGTATCCTCCTCTCCTGGATTGAGAACCCCTGGATTGGCTTCCCCTATGGTAAGATCTAGCATGAGGCTGATAGGGGGCCTGAATTCTAGCAGGGGGTTGAGCAGTAGAACTTCCACCTGCACCTCCATCAGGAGGAGGTGGTGGAGGAGGATGAGAGTGTTGGAATTGTGAAGAACCCTTTTCATATTTCCTCTTCTTTTTCATTGCTTTCAGTTGGTTCTTAGAGTACTGCATCCAGTGCTCAGTGATAGGGCAATCATGAAGAATGTAGTATGGAATATCATTGTTATCTTTGACCTTGGCAGGAGGTACTCTCTTCATGGCTTTGCTCCTTGCCTTTCTTTTCCTGGCAATGGTAGCAGAAGAATCATCATAGTCTGTTCTGTACTCATCACTTTCAGAACTCTGGTCATCATACAGGGCATCAATTTTCTTCATCAAATCCTTCTTGAGCTAAACAGAAGCAGATGAGGCAACAGAGGGTATAGCAGCAGATGTTGAAGCAGTAGCAGAAATGACAGCAGCAGATACAGTAGAAGCAGTAACAACAGCAGCAGATATTGCAGGTTCAGTAACAACAGCAGCAGCAACAGATTCTGGAGAAGTGACAACAGCAGCAATAGTTTCACTCACAGCAACATCAACAGTAGAAATATCATCAGAAACTGCAGAAGGCTCAAACTCAGGTGCCTCTGACATAAGAATTTCCTTGGAAATTGGCTCAACAGCAATAACAGAAATTTCAGCAGTATCAAAACTTTCAGCAGCAGTAGAGGCAACAACATCAACAGCAATGCTTTCATCAGAAGAAGCAGCAGCATATACTGAGTTGACAAAAGAGGTGATGATGCTGGGGTCACAGCAGGAGAATGACACAAGTGCCTTGGATAGTTCCTCTGGGGGCTGGACAGCAACTGGCTCTGGCACACATCTGAAATATATAGAATCAAAATTTGAAAGCAAAGACCTGAGGTCTATTGCAATGACTGCAGCAGGAGGAATTTGTTCTTGAGACACAGCAGCAGCAGCAGCAAGAACAGGAGCTAAAGAAACAACAGCAACAGCAGCAGCAGCAGACAGGCTCACAGAAACAGCAGCAACAGCAGCAGTAGGAAGACTTACTTCATAGGGCATCTCCCCCTGCCTAGATTCAGACAAGGCTGGATCAAAGCACACTGCTGTAGGGGCTGCCTGGGGGAATAGAGATGAGAGCCTGACAGAGAGAGCTGCCACAGACAGGTGTAATGGAGCCAAGGAGGTCTCCAAGAGAAGAGACAGCCTGGGGGCTAGCAATTCATACAGCCTGTCAGCAAGGGCTGGAATGTCCACTTGCTCAAGGGTGACTGGAGCAGAGGTAGAAGATGGAGGAGCAGCTGTTGGTGATGGGAGTGGAGAGCTGGTGAATGGGGGAAGAGATGGCTGAGGTGTGGGTAAGGTGGATATGGAGGACAGTGGGATGGAGATTGATGGGGTGAATGTGGGTTGGTCAATGATTTGTTGTAGAAGGTCTTGATAGGAAGTGGAGGATGAGGGTAGCTCAGGAGGAGAGGATGGTGAATCATCCATAAAGGAATCATCAATGAGGGTGAAGGATGGAATGGAGGGTGATGAAGTGGCATCTGGTTGAGGGTAGGAGAATAATGGATGGATTGGTCTTCTGGTGTTGGTAGAATAGGTACTGGAGATGGTGTGGATGTTAGAGAGGGGCTGGAGATGATGATGGTGGATGGAGTTGGAATGGTAGATGGTATGAGAAGAGATGGAATTGGAGGAGGAGGAGAGGCAACATCAGCAGACAGGTCATCTGCAGGGGCAGAGACCTGTGGGGAAGTGACTCTGAGAGTCCTTGTGCCTGAAGGAGTGCTGGAGGAGGGCCTGCTGGGCTTGCTGATTTGTCTGTCCCATTTACCAAACAGGGCACAAGACAGTCTCTTGGATGCATTGATGTGGATTCCAGAAGAGACCAGCAAAGCAGGGCACCTGTGCTGCAGAAACACCCCTATAACTCTTCCAAAGTTTACAAAACTTTTGTTTATCTTCTTCTTGATAAGGTCAAAGAAGACTTCTCCCTAATTCAAGTTCTTCCTGTCTACTAGGGCTCCCATGAGGCAGAGCTGATACCTTGAGATTGTATCATGAGCAGAGTGCTTTGCCAGTAGCACTTTCCCAACTACATCTGCTATGAATCTGTATTCTACAGAAAGATTCTTTTTCAAGAGCTTGCTAGGGGTGGCCTCAAAATGACTCATTCTGGCAAGCAAGTCAGTATACTCTTCTCCAGACAAGTCAGCAGTATCTCCATCATTTCTCAACTCAAAAACCTCTGATAAAATTGCTGGGGTTAGAGGTACCTGTGTGCCAGATATTGACCAAACAATGGTGGAGTTGTCTTGATTGTGGGCAGTGTAGACCCATTCTTTGATCTCATCAGATGCAAGCTTGATCCTTGTGGTCATAATTGCATTCAGGTTCTGTTCTTTGAATAGCCCCAAAATATCCTGAAATACCTGGTCGGTTGTGCTGAAGGATTCCATGTCGATGTCGAAACCAGCATCAAACTTCATGGCAGCGAGAACAGCAACAGACACAGCCATGGGTACCTGCAAAAATTCAACAAACAAACGACCAAGTGCAGAAGTGTTTGGAGGGAAAGAAAATTCTTGCAGAGAAATCGAAAGCGCAAAGGAGAACGACGACGAAAAATGAATTTTATATTAGTGTTCGACGCATAATTGGAAAGATCGTTGAACTCAGTTCGACGATCGAGGCTTCTAAAGGAATCTGAAGAGTCTTCAACATCGTCGATCTTCGTTCGACGATATTGGAGAGCGTCGAGCTCTGTTCGACGATCGTTCAGAGAACAAAATCGTCGAGCATCGTTCGACGATCGCTGACCGAAAGAGATAGTTCATACTATCTGAGAAACGTTGAACTCAGGTCGACGATTTCAGAAATCGTCGAGCTCCGTTCGACGATCTGGGGGAAAATCGTTGAGCGCAGTTCAGAGATCAGAAAAACTCTAGACACTAAGAAAAATCAAGATGTTTGTCTAGTCTTGGTCAATTTTTAAGCTTTCAAAATCTTGGATATTATTTAAGACTTCCTCCATCTAACATTCCTAACTGATTTAGGAAGAATGTGTGTTTCTTTTCATCTAAGGGCTTGGTGAAAATATCTCCCCTTTGTAAATCAGTTGGGATATATTGTAGTTCAATTTTTTTCTTTTCAACATTATCCCTTAAGAAATGGTGCATAATCTCTATGTGTTTTGTCCTACTATGGAGGACTGGATTTTGAGCTATAGAAATAACACTGGTGTTGTCACAAAAGATTTTAGACTTCTCTAAGTTGTAGCCATAGTCTAGGAGTTGGTTTTGAATCCACAAGATTTGTGAACAACAACTGTCTGCAGCCATATATTCAGCTTCAGCAGTTGAAGTTTACACAAAAGTTTGTTTCTTACAAAACCAAGAGACAAGTCTGTCACCAAGGAACTGACAAGTTCCACTGGTGCTTTTCCTGTTAATTCTGCATCCAGCATAATCAGCATCAGAAAATCCAGTTAAATCAAATGCTGAATCTTTTGGATACCAGAGACATAGATTTGGAAAACTTTTAACATACCTAAGAATCCTCTTTACTAGTGTTAGGTGTGACTCTCTAGGGCTTACTTGGAACCTAGCACATATACCTGTAGCAAACATTATATCTGGTCTACTAGCTGTAAGATACAGTAAAAAGTCAATCATTGCTCTATAGGTTGTCTGATCAACAGGTTTCCCATGTTCATCAGCATCCAATACAACATTAGTAGGCATGAGTGTTTTCATACAAGATGCTTCAGACATGTCAAGTTTCTTAACCAGTTCATTTGCATATTTGGTTTGAGAAATAAAGATGCCTTCAACATGCTGTTTGACTTGCAATCCTAGGAAGAAGGATAGCTCACCCATGCTACTCATCTCAAAATTAGAATGCATTAGGTTGGAAAACCTTCTGCACAATTTGGAGTCAGTAGAACCAAAAATAATATCGTCTACATAAATCTGTACTAGTAGGGTATGAGACTTATGGGTTCTAATGAAAAGAGTTTGGTCTACTTTATCCCTTATAAATCCATTTTCTAAGAGAAAGCATGCTAGGGTCTCATACCATGCTCTAGGAGCTTGCTTGAGACCATATAATGCTTTATTCAATCTAAAAACATAATCAGGATAAGTTGGAGAGATAAAACCTGGATGTTGTCTGACATATACTTCCTCTTTGATGTCTTCATTTAGAAATGCACTTTTGACATCCATCTGATATACCTTGAAGCCTTTATGTGCTGCATAAGCTAAGAATATTCTGATGGCTTCCAATCTTGCAACAGGTGCAAAGGTCTGGTCGTAGTCTATTCCTTCTTCTTGAGAGTATCCCTGAGCAACTAGCCTTGCCTTGTTTCTTACAATTACTCCTTGATCATCCAGTTTGTTTCTGAATACCCACTTTGTTCCAACAATGCAGTGATCCTTAGGCCTTGGCACTAGTTCCCACACTTTGTTCCTTTCAAATTGATGCAACTCCTCTTGCATTGCAATGATCCAGTGTGGATCTTGCTCTGCATCTTGAATGGACTGAGGTTCAATTTGAGATAGGAAGCAGGTGTGCAACAGGTTTTGGTTGACCTGATTTCTGGTTTGCACACCAGCTGAGATGTCTCCAATTATTTGGGAAATTGGATGGTCTCTTGATGTTACTAAATCAACAGGGGGTGTTGATTGTTCACCAATCTGTGTTGTTGTTTCCTCTTGTGGTACAACAACTGGCTCTTCAAGTTGTTCTCCAATATGTTGAGCATTTTCTTCATCTTCACTGCTTTCATCCCTTTGAGTAACCTGTAACTTATTCAAGTCTTCAACAAGAGAATGTTCCTGCAAAGGTTCTATGGTAGAAAAGATCTTCTCCTTGAAAGACATGTTAGATTCATCAAATGATATGTGAACAGATTCCTCAATTTTTAAAGATGATTTATTATAAACCCTATAAGCCTCGCTGATCATGGAGTATCCCAAAAACACTCCTTCATCAGCTTTAGCTTGAAACTTTGCTAAATATTTCTTGTCATTATTATGTATGTAGCAAATACAACCAAAGATTCTAAAACAATCAACTTTAGGTTTCTTCCCTTTGAGTAATTCATAGGGAGTCTTTTCCTTCAGTTTATGTATCAAACTTCTATTCAGCACATAGTTGGAGGTGTTCACTGCCTCTGCCCAAAAGGATAGAGGTAGATGAGCATCTGACAACAATGTAGTGGCAGATTCAATAAGTGTTCTATTTTTTCCTTTTAGCTACCCCATTTTGTTGAGAAGTTCTAGGAGCTGAGAAAGTATGCCTGATCCCTTCACTCTGACAGAACTCTTGCATAAGAAGAGAATCAAACTCTGTCCCATGATCACTTCTGATCAGGGCAATGTGAGTATTGAACTCAATCTGTATACATTTGAGAAACTCTGTCAGATACTTAAAGTTATCAGACTTCTTTCTTAGAAAGAACACCCAAGTGAATCTAGAGAAGTCATCTACAACTACTAAAGTGTAAGATTTCCCTCCTAGGCTTTGTACTGTGATGGGTCCAAAAAGATCCATGTGTAACAGATACAATATCCTAGGTGAATCACTCTTATTAAGTGACTTAAAGCTGTTTTTAGTTTGCTTGCCTAATTGACAAGCCCTGCAGAGTCCTTCCTTCTTGTAGGGGCCAGAAGGTAGTCCTCTAACAAGGTTATCCTTGGATAGCCTAGCAATAGTTCTAAGGTTTAGGTGTCCTAGTCTCTTATGCCATAAAATATTTGGTCTACAGACAGAATTAAACATGCAAATATCTACATTAGTTGAAAGAAAATCTACTAGATAGATGTTACCTTTCCTTTTACCTGTCAACACAGTTGTGTTGTCCTCTGACTTGATTTTGCATAATGCTTTGCTGAAGGTCACCTGGTAGCCTTCATCACACAGCTGACTGATGCTTATTAAGTTGTGCTTCAGTCCTTCCACATAAGCTACCTTCTTGAATGTCACTGATCCAATCTGGACTGCACCATATCCTTTAGTCTGTCCAAAGTTTGAATCACCAAAGATAACTTTGGGTCCAAGCTTGGCTCTAAAGGATGTGAGGTTGTCCTTGTTCCATGTCATGTGCTTAGAGCACCCACTATCCAAGTACCATTGCTGGTTAGATGTTGGATAGGTCTTCACCTGCACATAAAACAATTCATTTATTTTTGACCCAGTTTACCTTGGGCCTAGGTTGATAACCTTTAAATTCTGAAATAAAAGACATCCCAGGTTGACTCTTATAACCTTCAGGATGATATCTCATTGGAGGTATAATCCATTCAGTATAAGGGTTAAAGATTTGGGATGAAGGACCCTTAGGATTGGATTTTGATTTGCCCTTGAAAAACTTTCCAGAGCTCTGACCTTTGTTCGACGATCTTGGAGTTGCGTTCGACGATCTTGGGTCAGATCGTCGAGCTCCGTTCGACGGTCGACTATGGCTGAGTTCAGGTACTTGAGATCGTCGACCTGAGTTCGACGATCTTGCCTGAGATCGTCGATCTGCGTTCGGCGATCGTCGATCTCCGTTTGGCGATCGTCGACCTCCGTTCGACGATTTCTGCTGGGACTTAGTTTTCTGGGGCAGATCAGAATTTTTCATAGCTACCTCTACAACTCACTTTCCTTTGTCAGAAATGAATTTGATTAGAGTTGTTAGAACTATGGGTTGGCTGGATGAAGCACCCAAGCCCAGTGTACTGTTAAATCTGGAGTTCACTGTGCTTGTGATGTCCATCAGCTTGATGTTTCTCCCATTAAGGGATTCTTCAAGCTTCTTGGCCTCAGACAGCTCACTTTTCAGTGAAGCTATCTGCTCCCTACAGCACTCCAACTCCTGAGAGAGTTTGAGGTTTTCTGACTTTAAAGTATTATGTTCAGATAAATGATTTCTGAGAGAGATAATTTCTTTCTCAGATTTTAGCAGGTCTAAACACAATGCTTTAAATTCAGATTTAAAGTCCTCTGAATTAAAATCAAAAGAACCAATTACCTGATCTTCTTCAGGTTGAGTCTCTAAGTCTGACTCTGACTCCTCTTCTTCTGAATTAAGCTGTGAGGCATTGATTGCCATCATGCAGAACTCTTTCTCTTTTGCATCATCCTCATCATCACTGGAGCTAGATGAGTCTTCTGACTCCTCTTCAGTCTCACTCCAGGATTCAGCAACAAATCCCTTTCTTGTATGTTTGTTTTTGCTTGATGATGGTTTGTCATTGCCATTCCTTTTAGAGTCTTTCTCTTTTCTTCTTTATTTCCTGTCCCTTCTGTCCTTGTTTTTGTTCTCTAGACAGTCAGGAACTATGTGCCCTGCTTTCCTGCAACCAAAGCAAACAATTTATTTATTGTTATTAATGGACTTATTATACCTTGGCTTATCATGCTCCTTGTATTATCTCCTTCTGAAGTCCTTTCTGGCCATCTTGTAAAATCTTTTGGCCAACAGACTAAGCAGCTCATCATTGCCTGTGACTTTGTCTTCAGGCTGATCTTCGTTGCCTTGAAGGCTATGGTCTTCCCTTTTCTTGTGGCTGGTGAGGCAGCCTTCTATTCTTCTTCTCTATTCTTGATGAGTAGCTCATAAGATTTGAGCTTACCCAATAGAGCTTCAGTGGTGATCTCATTCAGACTTCTGGCATCCTTAATGGGCCAGATTCTTGAATCCCAAGTGCTAGGGAAGCACATTAGAATTTTGTCATTGAGTTCAATTAGTGAGATCTCCTTATCCAATGTCCTGAGTTCACTGACAATTAGACTGAGTCTGTTGTACATATCTCCCACTGACTCAGTTTCTCCCTTCTTGAAATTCTCATATTGAGATATGAGGTGGGATCTCCTATCCTTTCTCTCATCAGCTGAGCCTGAGACTATTTCAGAAAGTTTTTCCCAAATTTCCTTTGCTGAATTGCATTCAGCCACCTTTTGTAATATATCATCAGACATTGTCTGGGCTAAGATGTTCATAGCCTTGACACCAGCTACCTTCCATCTCTTGATGTCAACATCTGTTCCTGATGGAGGTGGAACAGCATTTGTATTTGAGTTCTCTGGAGGTCTTGGACATACTGTCAAAACAGAGTTAAAAATATCTTCGTCAATAGAGTTCATGTACAGTCTGATCCATGCTTTCCAAAGTGCAAACTTGGATAGGTTGCACACTGGAGGTCTGGTGCTAGCATAATCTTTGTTTTGGGCCATGATTTGTGAAAACAAAATCTAATAATAAACTACAAAAGAAAACAGATCTAACTAGGGATCTTTGGGTTCAGGTGTTAGCCTGTGCAACCACCAAGGTGTGGTATGTTTAACCAACCTCCCTCTGATACCAATTGAAAGTGCAGTTAGATCTGATATACTCTAGAGGGGGGTGAATAGAGTATATGGTGCTTTAAAACTTTTTACAACAATTGTTGTAATATGAGTGAGCAGGGAAGCAGTAATAAATCTAATCACAGAACTAAACTAATCAAAAGCTAATTACAGAATAATCAAGGCCAGAAATAAAAATAAAGACAAGCAAAACCAGATGACACAAGGAAATATAGTAGTTCCCCCAAACTTGGGTACATCCACTCTTCTACCACCCTAGGTAGGAATCCACTGCAGGATGAGTTGATCAGGTGTCCTGGGCACCAATGAGCTTTTGATAAGGTGCTCAAAAACCAAATTAGATTTTTTGATCAGGTGTCTTGCCACCAATGAGCTTTTGACAAGGTGCTCAAAAACCAAATTCAAACTTTTGAAGGGAGTTTGAGAAACCCTTTACAGAGGTGGGGGTGAGAGAGTGATGTAAGTCTTCTCTTTCTCAAACAACTGAGAAGACTATGTGGATTGATGGTGTTAAAGCTCCCCCTGAGTCCTTGAGATCTTCAGGAAAAGAAGCTTTGCTGTAGGATGATAGGCCTTCACAAGTTGAACTCCAGCAATAGATGATTTCAGCAATAACTGAAATGTTGGATGTCTGGAGTCTTGAAAGATGTTGGCCTTGAACACTTGAAGACTAAAGAGATCTGAAGATTTGAGAAAGTTTGATCTCCTTGGATGTGTGTTCTGAGAATTCTTTGAGATAGAATATTTTTGTTCTTGTTCTGAAGATTACTGATGTATGTCTGTGAATGTCTGTGTATTCTCTGTATTCTGTGTGTGATTCAAAAAATCCTTCTTTTATTCTCTGATCCAGAATAGAAAAACATTCTCTGAGAAGAATAGCCGTTGGTCTGCATTAATTACATCCTTATTTGCAAAATCTCTTATGGAGGAAAGTCTATAGAATTATTCCTTGAAAATCCCTTGAAACTTGGTCTAGAAATAAATGAAAACGGCTAGGAAATCTTCAGAATTAATTGCAGAATAACTCCTTAACTGATTTGAATTTGAATCTAGAAACATCCTTGAAGTTATCTGAAAACGTCGAACTGAGCTCTGCTATCGTCGGACTGAGCTCAGCGATATGGATGTATACAGCAGCAAAACATCGTCGATCTGAGCTCAAAGATCGTCGAACTGAGCTCAGAGATAGAGATCCAAAGCTGAGTCAAGATCGTCGAACTGAGCTCACCGATCGTCGAATGGAGCTCGACGATATGATGAAGTTGAGCTCAGTGATCGTCGAATGGAGTTCGACGATCTGTCGAAGTTGAGCTAGACGATCGTCGATCGGAGTTCGACGAATCGTCGTGCTGAGCTCGACGATATGACTTAGTCTCCAAACAAAAAATCCTGGACTTGAGGGCAGCTACCAAACCTAGACTTCTAACCCTTAGACTCAATTCTAATTGACATTTTGAGCTATACAGGAAGTCAAACATTGGTTTCCTAGAGACATAGTGATCCTGACCCAAATTAGTAATAGGGTGTTCCAATACATTGGGTCTGCATGCCTTGATGTTTATGCTTACTACCAGTGGTGCCGTTGGGCGAGACAAGTCGCCGGCCCATGAAGGGTGCGGTGGGCCTCTCAGCTCTAAACCGGAGCTGCTGGTAGGCCGGCGACACTTGCTCTAAAGGGTCCGGTCGTTACAAAAAAGTGCACTTTTTATGTAACAACCCGGCCCACGACACGCTCGCCAACCCCAAGAGTTATTATAGGGTTGCAACCAATGACACCACAACTCAACTCCGGCCTGTTTATCAGCACGGTAGGTTGTTGAGGCGGGGCTTTGATCCCACGAACTCCTTGATAAGGTGCCTTAAACCACAACTCCATCACCAACTGAGCTGCAGCTCAGTTGGTGATGAGGGTTGAAAGAAATAGTGTCTAATCACCTAGAGGGGGGGGGGGGGTGAATAGGTGAACTTAATCTTTTTAAAATTACAGGCAGAAACACTGAATAATAAGACCTGTAGTTGCAATTCTTTACAGCAATTCAGCACAGAACATACATCAATCACAGAATTAAGAACACACAGAGTACACACAGATTTTATAGTGGTTGCCCAAGCTCTGGGTACATCCACTTTCCCCCCTTCGCCTATCTAGTAGTGTACTAGATTCAGCCTAACTTCTCCACTTCTTCTCAGATCCTCAGATCTTACAACTCAGAACCACAAACAGGTTCCTACAACTCAGAGTGATCCCACTCCTACAACTCAGGCACAAAAGCCTTACCACTCAGTCTTCATCAAGACTTACACTCAGAGAACAAAGTCTCCTACAACTCAGGCACTAGGCCCTACCTCAGTCTTCAACAAGACCTACACTCAGCCTTTATAAAATAGGCTTACAGCTCAGATACCTTAGGATCCTACAGAAAATAATGTTTACAAAGTTTATAACCACAACTCTGAAAGAGAGAGATGAGTTGAGTGGTTTCTTGATGAGTTCTTGGAAGAACTTGGCAGAGATCAACCTTCATTGGCTTACTTCAAAGCTTCTTGAATTAGAACATAGTAGGGTTGTATCTCTAAGCAGATGATCTTCAATCAACTGTTGTCTTGAGATTCTGATTTCAATCTGAATCGTCCTTATCAGCCTAGTTCAACAGCTGGTCTTCTTAGAAGGAGCTCTCTCTCTCCAACTTCTTAGATCTTCTCTTGAAGGTCTTTTTCTTGTTGTGTTGTTTTTCAGTTCATTGATCGATTCTCATTTTTCTTTGTTGAAGGAGAAAGGTCTTTAAATAAGCTTTCTCCATGGTGACCGACTGATCCGGTTTCTAACAACTTTCTAATGGCTCTGACAGTTGCAGTTGACCGGTTGAAATGGCAGCTGTCAAGTCATCCAGTCACTTCTTGAAATCTCTGTCACTGTCTGAAATTGTCGAGACAGATAGTCTTTATGTGTCGACACAAATGGACTAAGTGTCGACACAAGTAGACTAAGTGTTGACACTAGCCTTGTTGGTGTCGACACAACTCCTTGTGTTTTTGTAACAGCTTCTCGACATTGCTTCTTCTGAATGTGTCGACACTGATTCTGTGTATCGACACAAGCCTTCTTCTTTAATACTTAGTTGAATTCTGCTAAGTGTCCACACAACTCCTTTGTGTCGACACATCTTCTTGTGTTGAAACTTGCTAAGTGTCGACACATCTTCTTGTGTTGAAACTTGTTAAGTGTCGACACATCTTCTTTGTGTCGACACATGCCTTCTGTGTTGAAACTTTGCTGAGTGTCGACACATCTCCTTGTGTCGACACATGTACTTGAACTTTGTTGAGGTTTGTTGAGTGTCGACACAGCCTCCTAGTGTCGACACATGTACTTGAACTTTGTTGAAGTTTGCTGAGTGTCAATACATCCTCCTAGTGTCGACACTTTTGATATCGACAAAGATTCTCTGGGTGTCGACACTAACTCTAAGTGTCGACACAGATAATGTTGACAATTCTTCACTGTGTGTCGACACAACCTGTATGTGTCGACACTTTTCTTTTGGTGTCAACTATGCCTTCCTGGTGTCGACACAATTACTCCAAGTGTCGACACAGCTTCTCTAGGTGTCGACACAAGCCTTTTTAAGTGTCGACACTTTTCTTCTGGGTGTCGACACATGGACTTAGAAACTTTTATGCTTTCCCTGCAATTACTTAACCTGCACAAATAAACTCAAAGCACATCAAATACATCTTGATGTATATCATTGAGTAGGGTGGGACTTCTTCAAATCAGGTACATATATTCCAATGTACCCAACAATCTCCCCCTATTTGGAGAAGTCATAACCCTTAGTCAATGATATACACTATACATAACAAATTCTCAATATGATGTAAAACAGTATCATATGACAGGGAAAATATTAAACATGTATAAATAAAACATGTATAAACAATTATCTCAGAACAATTAATGTAATAGATTGAACATATAACATTGTTCTTACAACTCCAAACATTTACATTAATCAAAAGTTTACATAGAGTCAAATGATTACAAATTGTAAACTTAAGAAAATTTCTATCCTATGACTGCTCAGGCTCCTTGATAAAAATCCCCTTTTCAGATTGAATCTTTGCTTGAACTGGAGCATCATTGTCATCAACATGCTTCTTCCCTTTGAGATCTTTCTTTTTCAGCTCTTCAGCCTTTATCTTCTGCCTTTCAAAATAGTGATAAGGCTTAGGGAAATACTTGCTAGGCTCCTGTGCATTAGGAGGTAGCTTTCCCAGTTTAGCCTTCCTTCTATATTGTACTATTGCCTCTTGCCTATTCTCATATTTTCTCCACTCCTGTTCAGAATATCATTTGCCTCTATCCAGGATATTGTCCTTAGCAGCCTTCCAAGCAGTCAATATGATATTCCTGGATGTGGGGCTCCATTGTTCAAAATCTGGCCTTAATTCAGCCTGCTCTCTGAACCTTTTCTTAGATAATTGGGCCTCTTGTTCTTTTAGAACTGCCTCTTGTTCTTTTAAGATTACCTCTGACACAGGCTGTACTACTTTTTCAAGAATAACATTCTGATTACCCTCAGGAGGACTATACATAGACTGTACCTCCCGATGTATCATATCAAAATCTGTAGGAGGATATATCACTTGAGCTACTTCAGCTTGTTCTCCTCCCAAGTATGCAGGATTTATTCCAGACTCTGTCACATTGTCATCATCACATAAAGGTGGATATCCAAGGGTGGCTCTGATGGAGTTTGAAATCCACTTTGCATGATCAGAGCCTGCTTTGACTAACACCCTCTTCCCCTTTATGACTTCTCTTTCTATATGATCCCTAAGATCATCTTTCTGGAATCTTATTTGAGCATTCAAATAGTTTACTCCATCCTTATAAAAAGGTTTGAACTTCTGAAGCTGGGCAGAAATAGCTTTATAAGAATCTTCAATGGCAGTTTTCACAGCAGTGAGACTCTCCTGTAATTTCTTATCAAATTCTTCTTTGGTAGTTGCACTTACTGCAGGCTGTACAGTAGTTATATTTTTCATTTCAGTTACAATGACATTATGTGAAGCAGTGAGATTATCATTCATCCTTATCTGATTTTCCAGGACATAGCCTTGCTTCACTACAATGTCATCAACCTGTTTCTTGATGTTCTCTTGATGAGTAGCCAGATAGACTACTGCATTTCCTCCTTTATGGAAGCAGTCAGTCATTTCCTTTTTGTTTTGATTCACTTCAAATCTTATAGATTTGATGTCTTGTGCCAGATCAAATTACAGGGATTTATGCCCTTCATCCATATACTTTTCCAAAGTTTTTCTTTGCTCATCTAGCTTAATCTGCAAAGCCACCATCAATGAACTATAATCAGTAGATGGGGCAGGCTGTGGAGCAAGTGTCTGCAGTGCTTTCTTGTAGTTTTGGCTTCTTCTCTTGAAGACTTGGAACTTCCTTTTCTTGGCTCTAGCAGCCTCTTCATCCTCTGAAGCAGAAGTGCTAGCAATATCCACTCTATCCTTAGGACTAGGAGGTAGTTCCTTCTCAGTCCTTTGTATTTGCTCAGCATCCTTTGTCTCCACAGTCACTTTTCTAGCAGACTCCTCTATTTGCTCCCCCTCAATATTGATCTTCTCCCCCTCAACAGCAGCTATCTCTCTCTCAAGGTCTGTCTGTACAAGATCAGGGAATAGATCTTATAAAGTAAACACATGCTGAGGTTGTACAGGAGAATCTCTTATTTATGGAGCAACTGAGTCTACTTTATCAGCAACAGATGTGTCCTTCATGACAACATCTTGTGGTTGAGGTTGTATCTATATTTGCTGATCAACATCAAGTAATGATTCAGACAAAACTTCATCCTCAATAGTAAAATCTAATTGATTAACTTCAGTAATTACCTCAAGAATGATTTGGGTAGCCCTTTCACTCTCTAATGGAGTTGGCTCATCCACATGTAGAGGCTCCCCTAGAGTGGATCCAGGTGAATTGGGCTAGCTGAGGGTAACTCCCCCTGCCTCTGAGCATCTCCTTGTCTTGTTGGTGACTGTCCAGCATTGTCATCTCCTCCATCATCAGAACTAAACACAACTTGTTCTTCAGAGCTACTTGAGGATTCTTGAGCCACAATGGCTGTCTTCTTCTTCTTCTTCTTCTAAGGTGTTTCCTTTTCTGGAGTTGGTAGTTCCTTTGTCAATACTCTATCCCACCTTGAGAAAATTCTCATATCCATTCTCCTCATGTGGTTTATCTTTGAACCTGCAGCTTGGTTCATTACTTCAGGTATACAACTAGCTAAATACAAACTCAGAATTCTACCCAGATTGGGTTTCTTCAGGCTCTCTTTTATCTTGTCAAACATCACTGCTGACCAATCAGTTGTAAGTTTGAAAATTATCCTAGTCATTAGACTGAACATGTGAGCAGATATTCTATCATGCCCACCAGACTTGCTCAGTATTACTTTTCCTAATATTTCAGATAGAAACTTTCCTTGTATGTTCATCCCTTTTCTGTTGAAAACTGATCCAATTTTCAGGTTTGAGTCTAATCCACACCATTTCAATGCCTCTCTAGTCTTAGAAGCAGATACATCTTCTTCCTCTTTTGTTCTTGGTAGTTGAAGTACCTTTCTTAGACTTTTCTGTGTGACCTTGACTTTTGTCCCATGAACTCTGGACTTAATCTTGAGCCCTGATTCATCAAGAGTAGCTGCACTCAAGAATTCAAGGACCTCCTTCTTCCAGATCTTGATTGATTCTGATACAAGATACTCTAGTCCAGTCTCGGCAATTAGGGTTACCACACCTTTGATTTCTGGTTCCGCGTCATCAAATGTGTGACGCACGAGCTCATATCCTTCGTTAATGTTCTCTTCTAGCTTGGGCGCCATTAGGGTTTGAAAAAATTTTGAATTTAGAGAAGAGAGATGTCAACACACAAGTTTGGTCTCGAGACTAAAGTGAGTGTGTCGACAAACAATGGGGAAAACATATTTATATCTTTCTAAAATTGAAGGTAAAAAGGCGCGTCAAAATACTTGAATTGTGTCGACACTGTTGAAAAGTGTCGACACTTACTTATAATGTCTCGACAACTATGTGTCGACACAAATAGTCGACAGAATATATATGTCGACTCTCATATATCTCAGCTCAACACTTAGTCAAGACTCTACTAGACTAATTCTGTGTTAATCCTAAGTGTTGACACCACCCTGTATGTGTCGACACCTACTTTGGATGTGTCGACACTTATTCTCTGAAGTGTCGACACTGACTGTCTAGATGTGTCGACACCATTTCTCTGAAATGTCGACACCACTTCTATGTGTCGACACAGACAACTCTGTGTGGCGACACTATTTTACTTAGCCAATTTTTGTAAACTATTCTAAGTTTATCATACCTAATTCAATTTTAAACTGATTGAATTTGGTTTCATCTAAGGGCTTAGTATACATATCAGCTAACTGATTATCTGTATTTATATACTCTAAGGAAATGTCTCCTTTTTCTACATGTTCTCTTAGAAAATGGTATTTTATTTGTATGTGTTTAGTCCTACTATGGGAGACAAGATTATTTGCAATAGAAATGACACTAGTAGAATCACAAAATAAAGGTGTCCTACTTACTTGAATACCATAATCTTCTAGCAGATGTTGAATCCATAGAAGTTGAGCACAACAACTTCCTGCAGCCACATACTCTGATTCTGCTGTGGAGATAGTCACACTGGTCTGCTTCTTGCTACTCCAAGACACCAACCTTCCACCTAGAAATTGACAGATTCCTGTGGTACTTTTCCTATCTTCCTTGCAGCCTGCAAAATCTGCATCTGAATAACCTGTCAGTTCAAAATCTCCATTCCTAGGGTACCAAAGGCCTAGATAAGGTGTGCCCTTTAGATATCTAAAAATTCTTTTGACTGCTGTCAAATGAGATTCTTTAGGGCAAGCTTGGTACCTAGCACAGACACATGTAGCATATATGATATCTGGTCTACTAGCAGTCAAATATAGTAGGGAGCCAACTATCCCTCTATACAAAGTTTCATCTACATGTTTCCCTACATCATCTTTGCTTAAAGACATTGTTGACCCCATAGGAGTTTTCATGGTAGTGGATGATTTCATACCATACTTCCTTATCAATTTTAGGGTGAACTTAGACTGGCATATGGATAATCCATCTTCAGTCTGTCTAACTTGGAGACCCAAGAAGAACTTAAGTTCCCTCATACTGCTCATTTCAAATTGTCCTTGCATGAGTTTTGCAAACTTTCTGCAAATACTACTTTCTGTAGACCCAAATATGATGTCATCTACATATATTTGGACTAAGATAATCGTGCCTCTGGATTCCCTAAGGAATAGAGTCTTGTCTATTTTCCCCTTGAGAATTTGTTCTCAATGAGGAAACTATACAGGGTTTCATACCAAGCCCTAGGGGCTTGTTTCAACCCATACAAAGCCTTCCTAAGTCTATATACATAATCAGGTTTAAGAGAATCTACAAAACCTGATGGCTGCTCTACATAGACTTCTTCCTTCAGGTTTCCATTCAGAAAAGCTGACTTAACATCCATTTGATATACCTTAAATTCTTGATATGTTGCATAGGCAAGGAACATCCTTATTGCCTCCAGTCTTGCTACTGGAGCAAAGGTTTGATCAAAATCAATACCTTCTTCCTGCATATATCCTTTTGCAACTTGTCTAGCTTTATTCTTTATAATAATTACATTCTCATCCAACTTGTTCCTAAAGATCCACTTAGTTCCAATAATGTTGTGGTCTTTTGGTTTAGGAACAAGCTCCCAGACTTTGCATCTTTTGAACTGGTTCAGCTCCTCTTGCATTGCCTCAATCCAATAAGGGTCTAGGATTGCTTCTTCAAATTTTTTTGGCTCTACTTGGGATAGAAAGCTGGAGTAGAGAAATGAACTTAGATTTCTGCTCCTTGTTTGTACCCCTTGTCTGAGATCTCCAATAATTTGATTGACTGGATGATCTTTTAAGTGCCTATTTGCTGGAGGCAGCCTGTCTTCTGGTTGTACACCTTCATTCTCTTCATTTAGCTGCACCTCTTGGTCTTCTTCAGCTTCAGGAGTATCTTGTACTCCCCATGGACAGCAGCCACCTTCTTCCACTTGCTGACTTGCAGTAGGACCTTCTGCAATAGTAAGCTTGTCCATCTTCTCAGTTACACTTGTGGAGTTGCAAACACTTCTAGGCAATTCATTATTAATGAGTCTAGCTTCATCAAAAACTACATGAACAGACTCTTCTACAACTTGAGTAATCAAGTTGTAGACCCTATAAGCCTTACTATTGTTGATGTACCCAACAAAGATCCCCTCTTGGGATTTGACAACAAACTTGGTTAGATAAGACTTACCATTGTTAAGGATATAACACTTGCAACCAAAGATCCTGAAATGGGATAAATTTGGTTTTTTGCCCTTCACAATCTCATAGGGGGTCTTCTTGTGGCTCTTGGTGATAGTAGCCATATTGATTACATGACATGCAGTATTAACTGCCTCAGCCCAGAAATATTCTAGGAGAGAAGTGTCACTCAATAGGGTTCTACCAGCCTCTATCAAGGTTCTATTTTTCCTTTCAACAATACCATTTTGCTGAGGTGTTCTTGGTGAGGAAAATTCCTGAAAAATTCCAAACTCTTCACACAGTTTAGTCATACTTTCAGACTGAAATTCAGTACCATGGTCACTTCTGATTTTGACCACTATACTGTTCAATTCATTTTGAATTTGTTTAACAAAACTATACAAGATACTTGGTGTTTCAGATTTTTGCCTTAGGAAGAACACCCAGGAAAAACTTGAGTAGTCATCAACTACCACAAATGTGTAGACCTTCCTACCTAGGCTGTGAACTGACATAGGACCAAAAAGATCCATATGCAAGTGGTATAGATACCTCACAACATCTTTGTTCTCAAGGCTATGAAAGGTGGATTTGGTCTGCTTGCCTTTTTGACAAGCTGAGCATATCTCATCCTTTATACACTTAACCTGAGGACCATTCCTCACTAACTCTTTGCTAAAGAGTTGGCCAATTGTCTTATAGTTAAGATGAACCAGCCTCTTGTGCCATTTAACACAATGTGAGACTTTCTCATCAACTACAAGACAAATAGGAGAAACAATGTTCTCACACATAATGTCTAGACAATAGACATTTCTCTTCCTATATCCTGTCAGAATGATCTTTTGATCACTTGACCTACCGATATGATAACCATTCTTGACAAATAAGATGTCATATCCTAAATCACTCAGCTGACTTATGCTAATGAGGTTATGTTTCAAACCTTTTACATAAGCCACTTGAGTAATTGTAATCAGGTTACTAGAAATGTTACCAAAGCATTTGATGATCCCTTTTTCTGAACCACCAAAGGTAACTTTAGGCCCATCTTTGATAGATGTATAATCCTTCAGCAACCCCCTAGTTCCAGTCATGTGCCTGGAACATCCACTGTCCAAGTACCATATAGGGGCATGACCACTTGGACTCACCTACAAAACAAATTACTTAACCTTAGAACCCAAATAATTCTTGGGTCCTTGATGTAGGTTAGTTTGACTATTAACAAAACTACATATAGCTCTTCTAGCAGGTAGTTTGCTACTCTCCTTGACACTTGAATTGTGCCAACAATTTATGGCAAAGTGGCCTAACTTGCCACAACACCAGCACTCAAATCTGTTGTACCTTTGTTTAGGTACAACCCTGGCTATTTTTTCTATAACAGGCTTCTTGTTGAGTACTGGGGCTTTGCCCTTGGATTTGGACTTTACTGTCCAGGCAGGTTTTGTAAACCCCAATCTAGTTTTACCCTTATGAGGTACAAACTCATCTATTAAAGGTAAAACAGATTTTGGTTTAGAAAAACTTGCAACAATCTCTCTCTCCTTCTGAAGTCTAGCCTCCAGATTTCTAATTTGATCATTCTTAAATGTAATAGTACCCATCTGAATAACAATAATGTTCTTCAGCCTGGCTATTTCATTTAGTTTCTGATCAAACAACTTGTCTAAATCAACACCAGCCAATTTAAGACAAGCAATCTCCTTTGCCTGAGTTTTGGCCAAGGATTTTCTTCTCTTCAAGGCCTGCAACAAGTACTTATATTCATCAATTAACTGATGAATATCTCCTTCAGATTCAGACCCACCCACATCACTTGATGCAGATGTATCTGATTATAACTCAGTACTAGAAATTGAACTTGAAGAACAACTTAGTACCTTACTTGGTCCATGCTGATCCTGGATTTTGTCTCCTTCTGATAAGGCCATCACCCCTTTGCACTGATTTTCCTCATGCTCATAAATTGAGTTCATTAACTGCATGAAGTCATCTTCCTTCTCTTCAGCAAACAGTCTAATATAGGCTTCAGCTTCTGAATCTGTTTCTGAAGATGACTGATCAGTCAAACTCTTATCCTTCTTGGCAACAAAGGACCTTTCCTTTTTGCCCTTGAACTGAGTCTTCTTCTTGTCAGTTGACTCTTTCCTCTTTTCTGGACAGTCAACTACTATATGTCCTTGTCTATTGCAACAATAGCAAACTATCTTTAAGGATGTATTTTTACTTGGCTTGGACTTTCTTTTGTCATTCCTTGATGACTTCCTGTTATGATAATAGTCATCTTTTGTCTATGAAGTGGATGGCTTAGACCTCCACTGCTTCTTCTTCAGAAACTTTTGAAAATGTCTTGTGAAAGCTGCAAAGTGCTCATCACTTTCACTGCTTTTTGAATTCTTGTTGTCTGAATTTTCTGTGACAGTCTCTGCAACTACTTGAGGTGGAGATGGAGACTTGCTTCTATACTTCCTAGTGGCTTCAGTCTTGAAAGCCGCAGCTCTTTCTTTGTGCTCCACTCTAGTAGTCTTCTCTTCCTCCTTTCTAACCATTAATTGTATTTCATAAGATAGCAGTTTTCCAAACAAGGTTGGAGGAGGTATATCAGCTAATTTGGTCATTTCCCTAATGAAACAGATCTTGTTATCCCATTCCTTAGTCAGGGATCTTAAAAACTTGTCATGCAGCTCATAGTTGTTGAATTCTCTTCCATAGGACATCAACTCATTAACAATCCTATATAATTTCTTGTAGCATTCAGTAATGCTATCAGACTTTCCTTATCTGAAGCTTTCATACTCTTGATTTAATAAGGACTTCCTGTCTTGTCTTACCTCTTCAGATCCCTCCATGTAAACTATTAGAGTGTCCCACATTTCTTTTGAGGTTTTACAGTGAATTAGATTCTGAAATGTGGCATCATCAATTGCACTTACAATAATATTCTGGGCCCTCTTGTCCATAGTGGCTAGAATTATTTTATCTTTAGTCATTTCTGAATAGTCCTTAGGAGTTTTCTGATTTGCATCTAGAATGGAGATCTTCATTGGCACATATGACCCTTCTTTGACTATGATGTATATTCTTAAGTCAGAGGCTTCCATAAAAAGTCTAACCCTCTCTTTCCATATGCCAAAAATCTCTTTTTTGCAGATTGACAATTTCATGGATTCTAGCTCTTTGTGATTCTCAGTAGAACCCATTTTCTTGATTCTTGATTATTCTGATTCTGCCTATAGGATCTTTACTCAGACTGTTATGTCCTTTTTGAGTAATCTGGCTCTGATACCACTTGAAAGAAATAGTGCCTAATCACCTAGAGGGGGGTAAATAGGTGAACTTAATCTTTTTAAAATTACAGACAGAAATACTGAATAATAAGACTTGTAGTTGCAATTCTCTACAGCAATTCAGCACAGAACATACAACAATCACAGAATTAAGCACACACAGAGTACACACAGATTTTATAGTGGTTCCCCAAGGTCTGGGTACATCCACTTTCCCCTTTCGCATATCTAGTAGTGTACTAGATTCGGCCTAACTTCTCCACTTCTTCTCAGATCCTCAGATCTTACAACTCCGAACCCCAATCAGGTTCCTACAACTCAGAGTGATCCCACTCCTACAACTCAGGCATAAAAGCCCTAACACTCAGTCTTCACCAAGACTTATACTCAGAGAACAAAGTCTCCTACAACTCAGGCACTAGGCCCTACCTCAGTCTTCAACAAGACATACACTCAGCCTTTATAAAATAGGCTTACAGCTCAGATCCCTTAGGATCCTACAGAAAATAAGTTTACAAAGTTTATAACCACAACTCTGAAAGAGAGAGATGAGTTGAGTGGTTTCTTGATGAGTTCTTGGAAGAACTTGACAGAGATCAACCTCCCTTGGCTTACTTCAAAGCTTCTTGAATTAGAACATAGTAGGGTTGTATCTCTAAGCAGATGATCTTTAATCAACTGCTGTCTTGAGATTCTGATTTCAATTTGAATCTTCCTTATCAGTCTGGTTCAACAGCTGGTCTTCTTAGAAGGAGCTCTCCCTCTCCAACTTCTTAGATCTTCTCTTGAAGGTCTTCTTCTTGTTGTGTTGTTTTTCACTTCATTGATCGATTCTCATTCTTCTCTGTTGAAGGAGAAAGATCTTTAAATAAGCTTTCTCCATGGTGACCGGCTGATCTGGTTTCTAACAACTTTCTGATGGCTCTGACAGTTGCAGTTGACCGGTTGAAATGGCAGCTGTCAAGTCATCCAGTCACTTCTTGAAATCTCTGTCACTGTCTGAAAGTGTCGAGATAGATAGTCTTTATGTGTCGACACAAATGGACTAAGTGTCGACACACGTAGACTAAGTGTCGACACTAGCCTTGTTGGTGTCGACACAACTCCTTGTGTCGTTGTAACAGCTTCTCGACACTGCTTCTTATGAATGTGTCGACACTGATTTTGTGTGTCGACACAAGCCTTCTTCTTTAATACTTAGTTGAATTCTGCTAAGTGTCGACACAACTCCTTTGTGTCGACACATCGTCTTGTGTTGAAACTTGCTAAGTGTCGGCACATCTTCTTGTGTTGAAACTTGCTAAGTGTCGACACATCTTCTTTGTATCGACACATGTCTTCTGTGTTGAAACTTTGCTGAGTGTCGACACATCTCCTTGTGTAGACACATGTACTTGAACTTTGTTGAGGTTTGCTGAGTGTCGACACAGCCTCCTAGTGTCGACACATGTACTTGAACTTTGTTGAAGTTTGCTGAGTGTCGACACAGCCTCCTAGTGTCGACACTTTTACTGTCGACAAAGATTCTCTGGGTGTCGACACTGCCTCTAAGTGTCGACACAAATAATGTTGACAATTCTTCACTGTGTGTCGACACAACCTGTATGTGTCGACACTTTTCTTCTGGTGTCGACTCTGCCTTCCTGGTGTCGACACAATTACTGCAAGTGTCGACACAGCTTCTCTAGGTGTTGACACAAGTCTTCTTAAGTGTCGACACTTTTCTTCTGGGTGTCGACACATGGACTTAGAAACTTTTATGATTTCCCTGCAATTACTTAACATGCACAAATAAACTCAAAGCACATCAAATACATCTTGATGTATATCATTGAGTAGGGTGAGACTTCTTCAAATCAGGTACATATATTCCAATGTACCCAACAAGGGTTGTTGAAGGTGCCTTGTTAAGGAGGTGCTGGGTTCGAAACCTGGCATGCTCAAAAACTCATCGTGCTGAGAAACAGGCTGAAGATGGGTTTGGGTGGTACGTGCAGCAGCCCTGTAACATCGCTTGGGGTCGGCAAGCGTGTCGTGGGCCGGGTCATTACAACGATCCCTCACCCCATCGAAAACGACGATCTTGGGACTAGCCGTCGGAAACGACGATCTTGTGGCCTTGCCTGAGCCGACGAAGATGATCCCGCGCCCTAGCCGACGACGACGATCCCCCTGGAAACGACGATCCCGCTGCAAACCCGTTGCGTTCCCGCCGCACCGCTGACGACGATCCATCCTGCTGTGATCCCATTGTGATCTCGTTGTGATCCCGCTGCAATCTACTTCTCCTCTTAAGATCCCGAGCCCTAGCTACTCAGGTACCCACTTTTTGTGCTTCTCCTCTTAAGACCATGTCGTTTTTCCAATTTTTGCGCTCTCGCTTGATTCATACTGTTTTTGTGCTTGATCCCACTATGTATGTGATGTGTTGTGTGTTTGTGTATTGGTATTTGTGTTTGTGATTTGTATATGGTGTGAGTGTGTTTATGTGTCGTGTATGTGTGTTTGTGATTTATATATGGTGTGAGTGTGAGTGTGTGTGTGTGATGTGTTGTGTGAGTGTGTGTGATGTGTGTGTGTGTGCGCGCGCGCGATGTGTTGTGTGTGTTTGTGTATGTGTGTTTGTGATTTGTATATGGTGTGATTGTGTGTGTGTGTGTGTGATGTTATGTGTGAGTGTGTGTGTGTTTGTGATGTGTTGTGTGTGTTTGTGTATGTGTATGTGTATGTGTGTTTGTGATTTGTATATGGTGTGAGTGTGTTTGTGTGTTGTATATGTGTGTTTGTGATTTATATATGGTGTGAGTGTGTGTGTGTGTGTTATGTGTTGTGTGAGTGTGTATGTGTGTATGCTATGTGTTGTGTGTGTTTGTGTATGTGTGTTTGTGATTTGTATATGGTGTGTGTGTGTGTGTGTGTGTGTGTGTGTGAATGTGAGTGTTGTGTGTGTTTTGTGTGTGTGAATGGGAATGTTGTGTTTGTTTCTGTATGTTATGTGTGAGTGTGTGAGTGTGTATGTATTTGTGTGTATGTGAGTGTTGTGTGTGTTCTGTTTGGTTGTGTATGTGATATGTTGTGTGTGTCTTTTGCTAATATATGTGTGTGTATATTATATTGTTTACAAGTACAACAAATTTTTGAACTTGAGTTGAGTTAAGTTAACGACAATGATATCAAAATTACAGTATAATGAGTAAGCCAAATGAAGGATGAATCTCAGCGACTTGAGAGTCAAATGAAGTATTATTATTTTGCGATCTTTGCATTAAAGAGATCGAGTTGGACAATCGGTCAACCACCCACTTCATTATAGGTAAATATTATTTAGTAAATGTTGAATATCCATTAAAGACGGGCTATTTAAAACCAATCCAGATATAAGATATCATTTGGCAGATTATGCTCGTGGGAGTTGACCTGTTCAAGGCAGGCATGAATATTTTAATAAAGGACATTCATCTCTTCGAAGTGTTATAGAGCAGACATTTGGAGTTTGTAAGAAAAAAGTGGCATATTCTTCAAAAAATGCCACAATACACTTTCAAAAAACAACGTGTGATAGTGCTAGCGACTATGACATTGCATAACTTTAGTCATAGACAATCATCATGCTGAGACCCAGAATTTAATGCTTGTGATGCGAATTAGTCTTCAATATTCATACCATCAGAGTATCAAGACACTAGAGTAGATCAGATGAAGGCATTGAAACTGATATGTTTGATGCTAGGGGAGCTGATCATATGTCTGTCGTACGAGATAGTATTGCTGAAGAATTATACAACTCTCACAAGTAACATTTCGAAACATCTTTTATAAAAATTTTAGAAACCATCAAATTCAAAAGTTTGACTAATATCAATTCTTCATTGCACAGGTGAACTAAAATGAATGAGGAAGACAATATGCAATAATTGTTAATTTTATTATTATTTTGTGAATTATGTAGAACATTTCAGTTTAATTATCTGTTTAATTATTCCCTACGAATAATATATATTTAAATATTTTGATTTTTAAAAAACTGCTTCTGAAAAGCTATTCTTTGAAAAGCTCAGATAGAAAAAAACTCTATATGAAGAGCACTTCTTCATAGACCATCCAAATAGTTTGCAACTTTTTCAATATTGCTCTTGAAAAAGCTTTACATAAAAAACTCCATTCCAACAGCATCTTTTTTTTATCCGCCAAAGTTTTTCCAAACAGAGTCTTAAAAGAGAAATTTGATATCATGTGATTTTATTATATTTAGGGTTTGTAATATTTGGTATAGAGAAAATTGGGATTTTTTGGGGGTCTAACATTAGTAAAATGATCTGTACATATAAATTTTTTTGTTTTTACTTCAAAAGATCACCACCTAATTATTAGGGTTCTGCTAATAACAATAGCTTAAATATATGAGCTCAAATTATCAAAAAAAAAGTCATTGTTTAGTGTCCTAATTTATCATTTTCTTAAAATAGCTATGACACAAAATACATGATAAAATTTGCCTACATTTCATTTTTATGGTAGAATCTTTCACGGGACCCTTATTGTCCCGTTTTAATTTGTGCCAAAATAATTAGATATACAATTTTTAAGTAAACATTTAAACTTTTTTTTAAAACACTTGCATGAAATAAATAGCAAAAAAAGTTAATTGGAAGCATTTTAGTAATTGTAATTTAATTATTCAAAATGTCCACAAAAATATTTAATGCATGGAAAAAATAATTTTTGAAAAAAAAATTAATGCACAAAAAATGATCAAATTAAGAAATTCCATCAAAAAATAGAATTTAATTTTCTTCAATCCTTGATTCCTCTGAGTTATGGGCATTATAGTATTGATTATTCACATCATTTTGTTAAAAACACCCTAAAATATTAATTGCAAGCAAAAAAATGTAAGTGTTACAAATAAAATTTTGTTAATTGCAATTAAGGCTCCGTTTGGCACGGTGGTAGCGGTCGTGAACATGAGGGCTAAATTGCCATTCGTTAACGCCCACTTAAGGAACTTCATCCACTTTTAGGTTTAAAGGGATGAAGTTTTTTAGATGAGTGCTAACAAATGACAATTAACCCACATGTTCATGACCGCCATCACCATGCCAAACGAAGCCTAAAGCCCTAACCCGAATGATGTCGATCATCATGTCGGGTTCGTAAACCACACCAACATTTTGCCCTAACTTTGGTCGAATTGAGTAAGAGTCGTAGAACTACACACAACAAATGTTTTTTTTAAAAAAAAACATACAAAGCTAAAATGTGAGCTAAAAAAATCAACAAACTCCGCAGAAGCCTCATCAAAAATTCCGCAAACTAGTTGTTTATCAAGACTATAATTCCCTTTTGTCGAAGCCTCCACAATTATTCCAAAATATGAGATGATGAGTCGTAAGATCAAATTGTGAACACTAAAAAAATAAACATTTCATTAAGACGAGAACGACGACGAGAATAGCAAGATTACGGCGGAGAATGTCGAGAAAAACCTAGATGGGCTCACATCAGAACAAGTAACTTTTACTTCTAACCAGTTTAGTTAACTTTCTTTGAAACAAAATGTGAAGCACCAATGCTTCCAATTTTGTTCCATATATATTTAGGCACCTAGAGGGCGAGTAGAATGGAGCTTCCGGCACCGTCTACACGCCGTATGGAGGGGCGAATCAGTCCATCTTCTGTTTCCGGTGAATTATTCGCCGGCAAAATAACTTCATTCAAATCTGTTTTTAGGGTTTAGGGTTTAGTGTTTAAGGTTTAGAGTATAGGGTTTAGGGTTTAAGATTTAAGGTTTAAGATTTACGGTTTAAGGTTTAGAACACCGTCTACACGCCGTCTGATACGGGCGTTGATCACAAGAAAAATGGTGGATAGAAGAACGGGGATATGATGATGAAGATGAGGTTCCGGGGATGGTAGAGGACGAGGACAACGACGAACGCGATAGAGGCGGAGAATAGAGGGTGAGGTTCAGAGGCAACCGAGGATATCCATATTAGAGATTTCAAAAAGGCGTTGAAGAGTAGTTTAACTGGAAGCTCTGCTTTCGAAGCGGAGTAGTTAATTCATGGATTCACTCCCGGATGGAGGATGCGACGGAGTTTTGATCTCCTTCAATTCATCCCAAACAGTGGAGATGTGCGATTATACGGGCGAGGAAGGAGGAAAGGAGACTACAAATTAGAAATTGGGTTGCGACAAGTTAGAAATTGAGTTGTCGATAACATTTCGGGTTGTGGTTAATATTGGGGTGCGACAAGTCAAATTCGGGTTGCAGTTAACAATCCCCTGAAACTAATTTAGCTAATAATGGTGATATTAAGTAATTTTATATTAATTAGTATGTAGATTAAAATCTAGTAATCTACGCCTATTTTAAAGGGCGTTTATATTGGCAGCTCAGCATTACATATTGACAGCACATCAAAATAATAAAAAACATACATAATATGACCGCTAATAGCAGCCCAAAATATGAAACACGCGTCTTTTGAAAATATGACTACTATATAACATTTTTAGAAAAAGTGTTTAACTTGAAAGTTGTAGATCTCGACGATATCTACAACTTTCATGTTGAATACTTTTTCTAAAAATGTAATTTAGTAGGTATATTTTCAAAAGGCGCGGAATGCGGACGGAACTATGTTAGTTCCGTCTGGGTTCCGCGCATTTTGAAAATAAGCCTACTATATGATATTTTTAGAAAAATTGTTCAACATAAAAGTTGTAGATCCCGTCGATATCTACAACTTTCATGCTGAACACTTTTTCTAAAAATGTCTTTTTTAAAATTTAATTTTTGAACTGCCAGTATTCATCGGGCTGTCAATAGCCATATTTTAGACTGTCAATATCTATATAGAGACTGCCAATATAAACACTCATTTTAAATTGAATTAAAACATTAAAAGTTACGGACGGATTTCAAACCATTCAAATTTTTATGACTGCTTTAAAAAAGACACTAAAATATAGACTGATTTATAGCTTTTATTAAATTAAAACATTAAAAGTTATGGACGGATTTCAAACAATTCAAAGTCTCATGACTGCTTTAAAAAAGACACTAAAATATAGAGACTGATTTATGGTTTTTATTAGGGCACTGTAATTACCATCGCAATTTTGGCTCGTCTTGCCGTATTTTCTACTAGTTTTTCATACTTTTTGAAAATACGTCTTGTATATGTATTTTTAGAAAAAGTTTTCAATACTAAAGTTGTACATCTCGACGAGATTTATAACTTTCGTGTTGAAAACTTTTTCTAAAAAATACTTGTACAAGACGTATTTCTAAAAGACGCGAAATCTGAGTACATTTTCAATGCATGCTTCGTACATTCATTTTTTCGTAAATCTCGTCGAGATCTATAACTTTCGTGTTGAACACTTTTTCTAAAAATACATGAACAAGACGTAATTTCAAAAGACGCGAAAAATAAAAAGAATATACAGTGCGACTAGCCAAAACTGCACGCCCTTTTATTACCATTGATTTTTCTAAACTGGTTCCGATGTTTTAATTAAAATTAAAAGTATTAATTAAATTTTTTTCTGCAGATATTTTAAGATTTTATTTTTGCATCAAAAAGTTTTAAAGCCAGACATTGAACTTTGTTATAATCCGATCGAAAATTCAATCGGACATCATGTTCGATCAAAAATTCGAACGGACAAGACTATCCTGATATATATCAGATTTTTTTGATTTAAAAAAAAAAGAATAGGATTAATTAACCGATATCAATCTGAAACAGAAAATGAATAATTAATTTAGAAATAGTGAAACACAGTATTTTTCAAATGGTTTCGATCCAAACCGATATCGAATCTGAAACAGAAATTGAAGAATTAATTTAGAACAGATCTCAACTGGAATCGATCAATTTCGCTAAATTAAAATTGATTTTGAGCTGAAAATCGAACAAAATCGCTGTAATTAAAAGCAAGATTTCCCGATTTGCTGATATAATAGTTGGATAATTACATGAAACCAGCTTTAATTTCTTCCTCTCATACACGCAGGAAGAATACAAAAGGGGGCAAAGATGGAGAGATGGAAAACTACGCGATCCCCGGCGGTGGCGGAGCTGGGCGAGCTCCGGCGGCATCAGATGCGCGGGAGGGCGCTGAATTGGATCGTCGGAGCCATGCGGATGAGAGGGCGCGGTGGTAGCGGCAGCGGAACGAACCTTGATGCGTCGTCGGCGAGCAGAGGCATCTGCAGACGGCGAGATCTGAGGCGGTGGGGGACGGCGGCAAGATGGGGGCCGGTTTTGGCGGTGTTTTGGGAGGCTCCGGTGAAGATGAGAAGCTCGACATCGCTCTGCTGCTGCCGCCGCCGCCCGATTTGTTCTGCTCAGGGGTGAAGATGGGGCAGACGAACACATCAGTACATTAGCTAAATAGAGTTATAGAGAGAGAGAGAGAGGAGAGAGAATTATCAATTAATTAAGGTCGCTGCTATCCGCACCTCAGTTTTGGCTATTCGCACCGCACTTTTTCCTAATTTTTTGTGTCTTTTGAAAATACGTCTTGTACATGTTTTTTTAGAAAAAGTGTTCAACACGAAATTTGTAGATCTCGACGAGATTTACAACTTTCGTGTTGAACACTTTTCCTAAAAATGCATGTATAAGGCGTACTTGGGAAATACGTTCAGATTTTGCGTCTTTTGGAAATACACTTTGTACATCCATTTTTAGGGAAAGTGTTCAGCACGAAAGTTGTAGATATCGTCGAGATCTACAACTTTCGTGATGAACACTTTTCCTAAAAATGCATGTACAAAGCGTATTTTCAAAAGACAAGAAATATTATGAGAATGTGCGATGCGAATAGTCAAAACTGCGGTGCGGATAGCAGCGCCCTTAATTAAATTATTTATTTATTTATGAAATATCTTTAAAAGGTAGGCACAACTTTCCTTCTTATCTTTGGGCCTTGCGGTATATTTTCTCAATATATATTATTATAAGAAAATTTGGAAAAGTTGAAATCAAGGACAATAGTTATATGGCAATGTTTTATATAAAAAAAATCTCTGCGCTACCCGCTCTCAGAGGAAGGAGCTTGGGTGGCGTGGAAGCCGTCCGATGGAATTTAAAAAACTGGTTTTGTTTGTTTTCTATTGATTTTTTTATTATTGTAAATCACAAACATTAGATTTAAGGCTGGACGGCTTGTGTACAACCCCGTAGTCGCTGAGTGGGGTCCCATCGGCAAGCGCGAGGTAGGAGCAGCGGGACCGGTCGGAGGCTGGGTTTTCCCCCTGCCCCGCGGCCTGGCGGGGCGAGACCGGCCCGAGGCCGGGCTCTCGCTCTGCCCCGCGGCCTGGCGGAAGAGAGACCGGCCCGGGGCCTGGCTCTCGCCCTGCCCCGCGGCCTGGCGGGGCGAGACCGGCCCAGGGCCGGGCTCTCGCCCTGCCCCGCGGCCTGGCGGGGCGAGACCGGCCCGGGGTCGGGCTCTCGCCCTGCCCCGCGGCCTGGCGGGGCGAGACCGACCCGGGGCCGGGCTCTCGCCCCTGCCCAATGGCCTGGCGGGGCGAGACCAGCCGGGGGTCGGGGTCTCGCCCCTGCCCCCTGCTCCCCAGTTCTTCGAGGGTCACCTGTTCGTCTCGGGTGCCCATGGAGGTGGGGGGGGGATGGCTTCTCCCGCCCTTAGACCTCTTTTAACCATGTTGTTGTCGTTTTACCCTCGGGGCGGAATTACCTCTTTACCCCCCCCCCCCCCCCCCGGTGTGGTTGTTTTCTATTGGCCCAAGGCCTTTTCGGCGTACGAGTTTTGTTGACATTTTGGTCCATATGGTTGGAAAAACGATAAATAGATCCTTAAGGGTGCCTTGGAGGGCATTGCATTCAGAGCCACAAAAATCTCATTGCTCTCTTCCTTCAAGGTACCTAGCTCAAGCATTGGCTAGGGAGGGGGAGACCTCAAAGGTCTTCCGGGTGTGAGGTGAGACCTCCGCGCTAGAGCCGAGGGTCTGTTTTTAGCTTCTTGATCATTTGGTCCGTGACGTTCTCCTGAGTGTAGTAGGTGCGAGGTCACCCCTTTCTAGTGACCCCGAACTCCACAGAGGTCATTTTTGGCTTCAACAGCTTGGATCTCACCCGCTCAAAGAAGAAGGAACGATACCCGAACAGAGCAATTACTAGTTCTATAACGACTAAACAGAGTCTATTCATATTTGTACTCCAACAAATTTAAGTGTGTTTTGGGAGGCCTTGTAGGTGTCTCTAGTTTAGTGCACGAGGGCCCCCGTGCGGAGAACATTTGTCGTGAGTGCTACATTTGTCGTAAGGGCTACATTTGTCGTGAGAGATACATTTGTCGTGGGGGCGACATTGTGAGACATGATTTCACCAATGTACCCAGGGAAAACAGAAAAGTACAATTGTAGACAAAAGAAGAAACCACGCGACAGGAACTGTAACCGCACAAACTGCATAAGCTGCAAACCCTGTCCGCCAAGACCGGCCAATTCTCTTGTCTGCAACTAGCCGCGCAGACAGCCTGTTATTGAATGCTGACGAACTTGAACAGAACCGGCTAATACACCGGGCGAACTGCTCTGCTTAACCGAAACTCGGAGGAAGAGACTTCAAGTCGCAGAGACCGCGGTCTGGTGTTATCCGCTGATTGTTATTCGCAAACTGTTCCACACCAAGCTTCCACTAGTTGCCTAGCCGCATGATGCTAGCCACACAGCCTGCATAGAGTCAACTTCACTTAGTCATACCAGTTAGAAAAATGTAACCGCAAGTTTTAAGCGCGAGCTGAGTTCTTACTGTTATCAGTTAATAATGATGAGTCAGGGACTCCTATTTATAAACGTGAGGAGGAGTGTCATTACCGCCCGTAGCGATAGGAAAATTGTCGGTCAATCTTACAGCTAGCATCACGTATCTGCACAAGTGTGGATACAAACAACAGTCCGCCACTAAAGAAAGAGATGTCCGCAAGAAGTTTGGACACACCACTCTGTCCACGTAACCAACCCGCAAGATAATGTCAACAACTCCAATAGTTTGCATAGCCGAGCGGATAAAACCATCAGTCTGTATGGACTTGGACACCAACCACGCGTCCTGATCTACCTCGCACTAATGACGAACTGTCGAACTACACATTCAATCCGCACAGTTCGACGGGCTCTGCAACCAGACCGTGCATCAGACTATTTCTGAGGACTTGGAAAAAACCAGATTTGTCACACTCCTGTGACAAAGTCCACAACAAGCAAACTCCGCGGTCTCCAAACTACCCGCGACAGCTGAGAACAAGACCGCGCCAATACCGAATATCAACACCAGTCTACACAATTGCGGATTGCACCTATCCAGACAGTGCAGTCTCCGGGTGACCAACAGACCAAACAACTGTGCTAATCTCCACGATCTCATCACCAGACCACAAGCACAAAAGACATCCGGACTCGCCGAGCTCCAGATGAGTCCACAAGAACAAATATGTTGGATTCAACGAACTCTAGATGAGTCTGTCATATCCGCGGTTAGATAACCCGAATCGCCCAGTTCACCAAGGGTGCTTGATGATCCAGACCGTGGGAGGAAGAAGTGGACAACCCGACTATCCGCCAACTTCAATCCACCAGGTCGCGGCAGTCTCGACAAACTATGTGGTCTGCCACTTCAGACCGCCCACCTCCACTACCACTTCAAAATTTTCAACACTCCCTCTTATAGTGGGAAGTGGAGACCCGACCGAGCAACCCCCATAACTGAATAAACGGCCCCTTCGACAACTGCTTTGTAAAGATATCTGCCACATTATCCTTACTCTGCATGTAATTAACCATTAAAGATCCTTCCAACACCTTCTCCTGAACGAAGTGATACTCAATCTCGATGTGCTTCATTCGCGTGTGACAAACTGGGTTGTTGACCAGTTTAAGAACACTCTCATTGTCACCACGAAGCAGAGTAGGACTCTACACCTCCTCATGGATGTCATCCACTAATCTCATAAGCTAGATAACTTTTTGAGCTTCCAAGGCCAAAGTCTTATATTCTGCTTTTGTAGTGGAGACAGACACTAAATCCTGCTTTTTAGTGCACCATGAGATAGCTGCCGATCCCGTAAAGAAAACGTAACCAAACGTCGATTTTAGATCATATGTGTATCCTCCATAATTAGCATCCATGTAGCCATGCAGACTGAAACTCGTGTCCCACTTATAAAAGAGACTCATTTCTGAGATAGACTTGACATGTTTCGGGATACCTTTAACTACCACAAGATGAGGCTTCCGCGGCTCCATCATATATCGACTAATTCAGCCCACATCATAAGCAATATCTGGCCTAGTGATTGTCATATATATAAGACTCCCAATGAGAGCCTGGTATACCAAAACGTCTGCAAGAACTTTTGTCTCATCCCATCAAATTTTCAGACCAACCTCTAGTTGAGTGGAGCTGCTCTTCCCCTCCTACTTGCCCATTGCTTAACGATCAGCTCTGTATAGCCTTTTTAGGAAACGAGCACACTGCTTTTCTTCCTCTCCACCTCGATTCCAAGGAAATGGTGGAGCTCACACAGATCCTTCATCTCGAACCGAATAACAGGCTCAGCCCTGAGCCTAGCTACCTCATTGTTGAAGTATTAGACCGGGCGGCCTTGCGGTCTTGTCTGGCGGTTTGGTGACCGAGCGGTCTGGCGGTCTCACTCAGAAGCCTGGAGACCGGGCGGTCTATCGGTCTCCTATTGCGTCTTGTTCTTATCCTGCTGTAGTTGTCGAGCGGTTAACCCATCTGTCTAACCGCGCGGCCTGTGCGGTCTCTTTAAATCTAGTCGCTCAGCCCTGTACATGTTTAGTCCCACATTGTTTGCTTGTACTCTCTCATATCTCCTCCATTCTATAAAAGGGAGGTCATACCTTTATAAATGATATCTTTTTTGGATAATAAAATTTCAATTATTCAAATTTCTGTCCATTTCTTAGCTGCATATTCGCTAGTTTCACATGGTATCAGAGACAGGTTCTTTCCACCTGACTAAGCTCTCTCTGATCTCGCGGCTTCTTCTTTCTTCTCCGCGGCCTGTTTTTGCAGATTGATTTCTCTTCTGCCCGCTGCTCTTGTTCGCGCGGCTTGCCCCTTCCCGCGACCTGTTCTCGCGGCCTGTCTCTCTTTTCCGCGACCTGTCTCTGGGGCTTGGTTTCTTTGCTTCCTCTTCTCTTCTGTTCGCTTGGACTCTTTCAGTTCACGCGACCTCTTCCCTGCACTTTGGTCTGCTTCCTGGCCACTGGTATCCTGCCACCATGCCACTGCAGCTTCTTCTCTTCAGCCTGCTGCGGTTTCATCCTTGTTCGCTGCGGTTTCTTTCTCGTGTCCCGGCCTTCTCCTTAGGTCGTGCGATTTGCTCTCTGTTTTTCTCTCCCTACGATCTATCTTCTTCTCGCGCGGTTTCCTGCCTTCTCTATGGCCACTTACGGTCTATCCACTCCCGTTATCTCTACATCCACCGCTCCTGCAGCTCCTGCTTCTCCTACTCCTTCGGGCAACCTTGGCACGCTTTCTAAGCTTGTTGGCTCCAACTATCCTGATTGGAGCGTTTCTTTCACCTTTCTTTTTCGCTCTCAGCGCAAGCGTCATCACCTCACCGATGACCCTCCTCCTCGTACCTCTCCTGAATTTGATGACTGGGATGCGAGTGATGCCCTTGTCCGCACTTGGCTGGCCAACAGCCCCTCTGATGAGTGCCTTCCCGTCATTCGCCATGATGAGACGGTCAAGGCTGCCTGACTTCACCTAGCTACTCTCTATTCGAAGGGGGGGGGGGCAGACGTCACGCATTTATACTCTTTATGCGGACCTCTTTGCCCCCCCCCCCCCCGGGGCCTCCTACTGCGGCTTACCAGCAGGTTCAGGCTCTTGGTGCAGAGATACTACAGAATCGCCCCTTCTCCGCGGACTTGGCCGCCTAGCACAAACACTTCCAGGAACTCCTGGTTGTTTGTTATCTTCTCTGTCTTCCCGATTCCTATGATATGATCCGCCAGCAGATCTTGGGTGAGGCGGAATCTCCTACTTTGGATGCCACCGCGGCTCGCATTGCCGCTGTTACTTTGCTGCTCCAGCGGCCTCTGTTGGCCTCCCCCCTTCCCAGTACTCCTATGCTCACCAAGCTCAAAAGGGGGGCCCTAGTGGCCGCAGCCACTCTGGTTGGCGCGGTTCGTCCAGGTTCCTTTGCTCTCACTGTGGTCGTACCGGCCATTCTGTTGACCGCTGCTGGCAGAAACATCCTCATCTTCGCCCTTCCGGTGATGCTCCTTCTTCGGCCTCCGCCTCCTCTCGGTCGTCTGCCTCTGTGGCCACGACTTCAGGTAGTGCCCACGTCGTTACCCAAGGTAAATGGCTGATTGACTCCGGTGCTACAAATCATATGACTGGCAACCCTCATTGCTTCTCCCGTCTTGAGACGCATGACCGCTTGCCCCCGGTTCGTGTGGCGGACAGTTCACCGTCCCCGGTTCATGGGACGGGCATGGTTCAACTCACCCCGTCGCTTCGCTTGGAGGACACTCTCTATGTCCCGAAGTTCCCGTGTAATTTATTATCTGTTATTACTTTATGTCGGCAACTTCAGTGCTCCGTCTTATTCACTCCGACTTCTTGTTCTTTTCAGGACCCGAGGACCCAGCGGATGATTGCTACTGGGACTGAGAGAGGCGGACTCTATTTCCTCGACAACATTTCCGCTCTATCCGCCTACTCCTCCTCTACAGATCTACTTCAATGACATCTTTGCCTTGGACATCCTCCTCCTCGGATTCTTGGACAGCTTCTGCCCCACTTACCTCCGACCAGTCCTCCGCTCAACTGTGATGCGTGTCAGCTTGGCAAACATCATCGCTCCTCCTTCCCACCGAAGCAAGGCTGTGGCTCCTCTCGCCCATTTGATCTCATTCATTCTGATGTATGGGGTCCTGCTCCTACCCTCACCGTTGGTCGGGGTAGTTTCTACTTTGTAACTTTTATAGATGATTTTTCTCGATGTACCTGGGTGTATCTATTAAAAGATCGCTCTGAACTCTTTTCTGTCTGGCATTCCTTTTATTTTATGATTAAGACTCAATTTGACATTTCTATTAAAGTTTTACGCTCTGATAATGCTAAGGAATATCTTAGCCATGAATTCTCCTCTTTCTTTCGGCAATATGGTCTTCTTCATCAAACCACCTGTATTTACACCTCCCAGCAGAATGGGGTGGCGGAGCGTAAAAACCGTCACCTCCTTGATGTCGCTCGCACTCTCCTGACGCAGATGCAAGTACCCCGCTCCTACTGGGGCTACGCTGTGCTCCTCGCCTGCTATCTCATCAATCGTCTTCCCTCCACGGTTCTCCACGGCCAGACCCCCTTCTCCATTCTATACCCCCACAAGGAACTTTTTCCTCTCCCTCTCCGTATCTTTGGGTGTACGGCCTTTGTTCACGCTCCTTCCGCTACCCGCGACAAGTTTTCCCCCCGTTCCACCAAGTGTGTCTTTTTGGGGTACTCTACCACTCAAAAAGGCTATTGTTGTTTTGACCCCATTTTGCGCAAACAATTTGTCTCCGCAGACGTGACATTATTCGAGAATGCTTCCTACTTCTCTCCTGACTCCTCTCTTCCTCCTGATGTCTCTACTTCTCCACCGCCTCTCTCCGTTCCTTCCACGCCTCTCGACGTCTCCATCTTTCCCCCATCTCCTCCTCCGTCTCCTTCCTTGTCCGTCTCACCCCTACCCCTCCTCCCTCTTCTCCGCAACCGTCTCTCTAGTCCTAGGACAGCCTTCTCCGCCACGGACGCTCCGGTCGCTGAGGCTCCCGTCGACTTGGATCTTCCCATTGCTCTTCGCAAAGGGGTGCGGGCGTGTACTCAACACCCGCTTGCGGCAGCTGTTTCCTATGATCGGCTTTCTCCTTCTCACAGGTGTTTTGCCTTGGCTATCTCCGCTGCTTCTACTCCACGCACCTACAAGGAGGCTCTTGCTATCCCTCATTGGAAATCTGCCATGGATGAGGAGATGACTACTCTTACTGAACGGGGTACCTGGACCCTTGTTCCTCCTCCAGTGGGTACTGATGTGGTTGGTTGTCGCTGGGTCTTTGTTGTGAAATTTCGCCCCGACGGCACTGTGGATCGCTACAAGGCCCAGCTGGTGGCCAAAGGCTTCACTCAGACTTACGACGTTGATTACTTTGACACTTTCTCTCTGGTTGCTCGCCTCAACACCATCCGGGTTCTTCTCTCTGTGGCTGTTAACCGGGATTGGGCTATTTCCCAGCTTGATGTCAAGAATGCCTTTTTCTATGATGATCTTCAGAAGGACGTCCACATGGAGCAACCTCCTGGGTATGTTGCTCATGGGGAGACACGCGTATGCCGTTTGAAGAAGGCCATTTATGGCCTAAAGCAGAGCCCTCGGGCGTGGTTCGACAAATTCAGTGGTATTATGGCTGTCATCGGCTTTACAAGGAGTTCGGCCGATCACTCTTTATTCATTCGCAAAACGACCTCGGGACTGGTAGTTTTGGCAGTGTATGTGGATGATATTCTTCTTACCGGAGATGACCCAGCTGGGGTGGACTTGACGAAGAAACACCTCCGTCAACACCTGGTCACGAAGGATATGGGCTCCCCGAAATACTTTTTGGGGATAGAAATCTCTCGGAAGCCTGACTCGTTGGTTCTCTCCCAACGGAAGTGTGCCCTTGATCTTCTACAAGAGGCAGGATTGACAGGTGTCAAACCGGCCCGGTTTCCCATGGCTATTGGAGAAGACAAAACGTGGATGGATGACTCGCCTCTTCTATCTGATGTCATAAGGTACAGACGGTTGGTGGGCAAACTCATCTATCTAACAGTGACCAGACCCGACAACTCCTATGCTGTAGGCAAGGTCAGTCAGTTTATGCAAGCTCCCAGAGAGTGTCATCTTCAGTCTACCTTGAAGATTTTAGAGTATGTCAAAGCAGCACTGGGCAAAGGGCTAATCTTTTAGAAGAATGGTCATCTGAGGGTTGAAGCCTACTCAGATTCAAGCTATGCGGATGATAAAGGCGATCGTAAGTCCACATCAGGTTTTTTTACGTTTGTTGGAGGAAACCTTATGAGTCGGAAGAGCAAGAAACAGTCTGTTGTCTCCAGATCCAGTGCAGAAGCCGAATACCAGAGTATGGCATCAACCACATGTGAGCTAAAGTGGTTGCGGGATCTCATGCTTGACCTAGGAGAGGTCTATGACTATCCTCTTCCTATGTTCTGTGACAATAAGGCTCCTATATACATATCCAAAAATCCGGTCTTCCATGAGAGAACAAAGCATATAGAGGTTGACTGCCACTTCATTCGGGAGGAGATTTTGAAGAAACAGATTTGTACACCGTTTGTCACCTCTGACAAGGAATTGACGGATATCTTCACAAAATCGGTCTCTACTTCCTTCTTCCACATTTGTGACAAGCTGGGCATGATTGATATTTATGCTCCAACTTGAGGGGGAGTGTTGAAGTATTAGACCGGGTGGCCTTGCGGTCTTGTCTGGCGGTTTGGTGACCGAGCGGTCTGGCGGTCTCACTCAGAAGCCTGGAGACCGGACGGTCTATCAGTCTCCTATTGCGGCTTGTTCTTATCCTGCTGGAGTTGTCGAGCGGTTAACCCATCTGTCTAACCGCGCGACATGTGCGGTCTCTTTAAATCTAGCTGCTCAGCATTGTACATGTTTAGTCCCACATTGTTTGCATGTACTCTCGCATATCTCCTCCATTCTATAAAAGGAAGGTCATACCTTTGTAAATGATATCTTTTTTGGATAATAAAATTTCAATTATTCAAATTTCTGTCCATTTCTTAGCTACGTATTCGCTACTTTCACACTCCTCTTTTGAGTTCCCATGACGATCAATCGTCAACATACAACAACACTAGAACTTTAAGCTCCCCCCTCTTCTTAACGAAAAGATTTGAATCTAAGTCTGAAGCTTAGTATTCCCAGAATTGGAGGTATTCTGCGTTCTTCACATACCACGCCCGAGGCACCTGCTTAAGACTATAGAAGGCCTTCTTTAGCTTGCAGACGTGTTGTAACATCCCCGCGCCCCAGTGTGTACTCTAATTTCCACCTAGTCTGGTTCCGGTTATCGGGCTAACACCAAAGCACCCCAACCCCTCTCCATCAACATGCAAGTTGTTGGTGGCCACAACCTCCATTCGATGAGCGAAACTCAATAGTTAAGCGCGCACCACAGGGACTTACCGGGAGGTCATCCATCCCAGTACTACTCCAACCCGAGCATGATATTCAAGCGCACACCACGGGGACTTCCCGGCTAGGAGGTCACCCATCCCAGTACTACTCCAGCCTGAGCATGCTTAACTATGGAGTTTTCCAACTCCCCATCACCAATTCAGCTGCAACTCAATTGGTGATGAGGAGTTGGAAAACTCCATAGTTAAGCGTGCTTGGGCTGGAGTAGTACTGGGATGGGTGACCTCCTGGGAAGTCCCTGTCACAACCCGCATTTTCTCCGAATTTAAGTGTATATCGGAGTAAGAGAAAACACGTGTCGTGATGCCACGTCATGCATGAGATAATTGCACGCTCAGACAAGACTCCAACTCTACATTTTATATGAACTTCATAAGTATTTATAAAGAAAATCCAGTTAAGTTTAATTAATTAGTTGTATCTCTCGGCTCAGTGGATCACTAGTCCATAGGTAAATATATAATTATACGCTGTGGAAAAACAGCTTATTTACAATAGTTAACGCCCTACATGAGCATAAACATCCCAAAAGACAACTCATGAAATGCATACCCCTAAGTTTTTAATATAAGTATAGAAATAGTTTGTACGCTAGTTAAAATATTGTGACATTAGCTTTAAAAGATGACATGAAAGTGGTAATAGAAATAATACTTTTATACTTTTAAAATATCTAACATGCAACCTATCATAAAACCTCCCAAAGAGGAAGTAGAAACTAATAAATCCTATAAAAGTGACTTAGCAGCTATCAAGTACTTACCAATAAACAAAATCATGTGGGTGTCAACAACCTAACACGAACCCACCAAAACAATATATGTCTGGACTAAAGAAAAAGTAAACAACAACTACCTCACAACCGGTGAGGAATAGACAGCTGCAGAACACCAGCCTAAATCCAAAACTCTTAACCGCTTAACTGGCTACTGCTCCAATCCTGAGGTATTCACAAGAAAAGAATACCTCGGTAAAAATATACAAGTGGTGATAGGAAGGTCAGTAAAAGCAAAAAAACAAGGAGGCAAAAGGGTTACCAACCCCAAATCCAAGATTAGCTAACAAAACCTCAAACAAATTAAGAAATAAAAATCGTGGTAAACGATAAACTTACCAAGTCCAAAGGTAAGGTACTTGCACCAAGTGCAATAAAGAACTAAGCTTCATAAGATGCATATACAAGTAAGTATATAAAAGTAAGAAATAGGTCGGCTTAATATTTGTGAGCAAACTCACCAGCATAATCCAGTACCTGTGGGGGGAGACACCTTCGCCGACACACCCACAATAAAACTTCACAAGGGCCCAAGGAAAGGAGGTCTTATATTTTAACCTCCCAAACCGGGGAAAAACTGGCACCTGTGGGGGGAGAAACATCCACCAGCACACCTACAGTCATAAACCCATCATGGTCAAAAGATTTGCCAAAATACCGGCAATCATAGCCAAGACACAAAAAACCAATAACCAAACATTGGACTTCTCCCACAATAAATGCAGGAATAAATCCCTAAAAAAAGAATTGGCATAAGACCAAACTTGACGAAAACAGCAGACACTAGACTAATTTTATTTAGCAAAACTAGCCTACTGGTGATATACCATGAATCAGCAAAAATAAAACTAAGCCCATAGAAAAGCGTCAAGTGTACTCGACGTCGCGTCGAGTGCAGTCCACGCTCTCGACGCCAACCAGAAAACAGGATGGCGTTGCGTGTATTCAGCTCACTCAATGCTGTGTTGAGTGTATAACACTTACTCAATGCTTTTATACTTAGACAGAATTTTACAGGATGACGTTGAGTGTATTCAGCACACTCAACACCGCGTTAAGTGTATTCAGCACACTCTACGCTTTTAACTTAGAATTTAAATTTTAACCGATGGCGTTGAGTGTAGTTAGCCCACATAACGGCGCATTGAGTGTAGTCAGCCCACTCAACGCTTTTACACTTAAGCTCGAAAAAATCGATGACGTTGAGTGCATTCAACACACTCCATGTCGCGTTGAGTGTATTCAACACACTCAACACTTTTACACTTGGACTCCAGAATAAGCCAATGGCGTTGAGTGTATTCAACACACTCAACGCCGCGTTATGTGTAGTCAGCATACTCAACGCTTTTTTTAACTTAGCTTCAGATTTAAACGATGGTGTTGAGTGTATTCAGCACACTCAATGCCGCATTGAGTGTATAGAACACACTCAACGCTTTTGCCTTAGGCTCAAAATTTAAAGGATGACGTTGAGTGTATTCAGCTCACTCAACGTCATATTGAGTGTATAGAGCACTCTCAACGCTTTTGACTTAGCCTATGAAAATATTTGATGGTGTTGAGTACATTTAGCACACTCAACACCGCATTGAGTGTATTCAGAACACCAAACACTTTTATACTTAGCCGCACAACCACTCAACGCCACTAAACGCCAGGACCCAAAAACCTGGCAGAAAAGTTAACATACCTAAACATGGGTTAATAGACTTATTTTAGCTATCTCTTTTTAATTTTGGCTACAAATAAACCTAGATTAAGACCAAGTTAACAGCTAAGACCAACACAAGAAAAGAATTCTCATGTAACAGCAATAGGGTTTCTCCCTCACCAAGACTACCGATTCACTGCTATGTTAAGTATTATACGACCTACAAGAACAGAATACATCAAGTTGAAAGCTTGGCAAGGGTGTAAATCACCACTTGCCTTAAGATTTATAGCAAATAAAGTTTGATAAGGAAGAAATTCTGTTCTAATCCCAATTTCTGTACAGGGAGGAAATAAAATCAAGAAAATAACGGAATCAACAACAAGCAAGGGGGAAAACCACCACTTGCCTAACTTTGGCAACACCAGCACTCCTCCTCACGGATCTGGCCGGAAGAACACCTAAGCAGTAAAACTTGAAACTTTTCGAGAGGAAGGAAGGTCAAAACCGCAACCTAAACCTCTAAAAATCCACGAAACGGGAAAACTTACTTTTGAAACGTAGATCTAGGTGAGAGCTATCCGGATCTACTCTCCGACAATGATTTCGTACACCAGAGCTCCTACAATCGACGACCGAAGGCTCTCCAAAGACCGCCACTTTCTCTCTTACACAAACATGCCGACGGTTTCAAGAAGAAGACGATGAATAGGATTTCCGTCTTATCGCAAGACTATTTATACTTATAGATATAAGTATTATAATAATAATTTATCATTATTTAATCGTCCAAACGACTCAAAATTTGCACCAACATGGATTTCAATGAAAATCGCATTATTGCAAAATGTCGACGCTACGAATCCAATGACGAAGTCGGAATAAAAATTTGACACACCAAACTTGGGCAAAAATCTCTCAAAGTCGAAATATCATCATTCTCCAAAAGGCTCCACCGTGTTCCAAAATGAACCCGGGCTCGCAAGGGAATATCAAAACATATGAGAAATTAGCCAAGCCATTACTCATAAACCAAAACCTCAGATACCAGCGAGCAAAAATCACGCTCCGACAACGGTAACCACCAAATAAGGGTCAATGTCACGCCCTGGCGTCAAATTTACATCAATAAAAGAATTAAATTAAACATCGAAAAATCAGGGGCATTACATCCACTCCCCCTAAAAAAGTTTCGTCCTGAAACTTTACGCCCAAAAAATTCCTCTATAAAAAGAATATAATCAAAGATTATAGAAGAGAAATACATACCGTAAGAAACTAGGAGAACAGATGAGGATGAGCCTCCCTTATAGCTGACTCCAACTCCCAAGTGGCGCTTTCCACGTCTTGGTTTCGCCACAAAACTTTAACCATTGGTATGGTTTTCCTCCGCAAGACTCGATCTTGGGTATCCAGAATGCGGGCAGACATCTCAACAGAGGAAAGATTAGGCTCCAATTGGGACACAACTTCAAGAATTTGTCGGTCGTTGAGCACACATTTTCTCAAATGGCTCACGTGAAACACGTCGTGCACACTAGGAAAATTTGCGGGTAAATCCAGCCTATAAGCTAACACACCAATACGCTCAACAGCCTTAAAACGTCCCACATACGTCGAGTCCAACTTATGATTCTTTCCAAATCTCTTAACGCCAGACATTGGGGGAAACTTCAGAAAAACCAAGTCCCCAATCACAAACTCCAAATCAGTCCTTCGACGATTAACATTCTTCTTATAATGCTCCTGGGCGATATAGAGCTTTTCTCTGATATGCTTCACAGAAATATCAATTTCTTCTAATGCTTTAGGACCCAGCAACGGTCTCTCACCAACCTCAGCCCAAAACAAGAGCGTTTTGCAACGTCTCCCATACAAGGTCTCGAACGGGGCCATCTGCAAGCTCTCTTGATAGTTATTATTATAATCAAACTCCATCAATCTGAGTCGCTCATCCCACGTTACTCTGTGGTCCAAAATATAACATCTGATCATGTCCTCCACAATCTGATTCACTCTCTCTGTTTGACCATTAGTCTGCGAATGATAAGTGGTGGAGTACCTAAGATCGGTACCCAACCCTTCCTGTAAGCTTTTCCAAAAGCGAGACGTAAACCTGGAGTCTCGATCTCACAGAATACTAACAGGCACTCCGTGTAGCCTAATAACCTCATCCAGGTACAACTCTACTATCTTCTTCATGGAGTAGTCAATCTTGAAAGGCACGAAGTGGGCACACTTCATCAGTCAATCAACAATAACCCAAACTGAATCATGCCGTCGAGGAGATCTTGGTAATCCGGTAATGAATTCCATGAAAATACTCTCTCATTTCTAGCTTGGAATATCCAAAGGCGTCAACTTGCCTCCCGACCTTCTATGATCGGCCTTGACTCACTTGCAAGTAAAGCACTCAGATACGAACTTGGCTATATCACCCTTCATTCCAAACCACCAGACAATCTGCTTTAGGTCTTGATACATCTTTATAGAACCTGGGTGGTAGGCAACACTAGAACTGTGCGCCTCACTGCACAACTTAAATCGAATGTTCTCGACATCAGAGATACAAAATCTGTCGCAGTACTTCAAAGTACCCACGTCATCAATGGAAAAGTCTGGTAACTCCCCTTTCTCCATTCAAAGATAGAGGTACAACAAGTACAAATCATCCTTCTGATGTAGCCTCGTAAGTGTAACCCAAGAAGGTTCAGCTACAACCAAACTGCTCGACGAGTCACAACTTCCAATAGAAATATTCATCAAGAGAAATTCCTCTACCAGTGAATCCACAGAGAGGTTAAAAATTTTCCCCGTCTTCCTACTCAGGGCATCGACTACCACATTAGTTTTGCATGGATGGTAGAGAATCTCAATTTCATTATCAGCAACATACTTTAACCATCTTCACTGGCGCAGATTCAACTCCATTTGAGTGAAGGCGTACTTCAAACTCTTATGATCAATATAATTCTTGCATAATGCGCCATACAACAAGTGCCTCCATGACTTTAGGGCATAAATCATAGCTACAAACTCTAAATCATGTGTATGGTAGTTCCTCTCATGTATCTTTAACTATCTCGACTCATACACAATTACCTTTCCTTCTTGCATCAGCACACAACCAAGTCCTATGTGTGATGCGTCTACATACACAGCATATTCCAACCCTTTAGCAGGCAGAGACAAAACTGGAGCAGTGAACAATCTCTTCTTTAATTCTAGGAAAGCTTCCTCGCACTTATCGCTCCACACAAATGTTGTATTCTTCTGCGTAAGTTTAGTCAGCGATGCAGACAACGTGGAAAAACCTTCCACAAACCTTCTACAATATCCTGCCAACCCTAGGAAACTTCTTATCTCTTTGGGTGTGGTTGGTCTATTCCAATCCATCACGGCAGTAATCTTCTCTGGATTAACAGAAATACCATCCTTATTAACTGCATGACCTAGAAAGGAAACCTGGGATAGCCAAAACTCACATACCCTTAACTTAGCATATAATTTATGCTCTCTCAAGGAAGATAGAACCAAACGCAAGTGATGGGCATGCTCATCAGCACTGCGAGAATAAACTAGAACATCGTCTATAAATAGCCACAAAACGGTTCAGAAAATCCTTGAACACTTTGTTCATCATATCCATAAAGGCAGATGGTGCATTGGTCAAACTAAAAGACATCACCAAGAACTCAAAATGTCCATGCCAGGAACGAAAAATGGTTCGTGGAATATCCGTCTCATGAATTCTCAACTGATGGTTGCCTGAACAAAGGTCGATCTTCAAAAACACAGAGAGCTACCATGCAATTGATCAAAATAAATCATCAATTCTCGGCACGGGATACCTGTTCTTAATGGTTACCTTATTTAGTTCCCTATATTCAATGCACAGCCTCATGGATCCATCCTTCTTCTTCACAAACAGTACGGGAGCACCCCCAATGTGAAGAACTCGAGCTAATAAATCCTCTTTGCAACAAATTATCCATCTGGGTACGCAACTCCTCCGGCTCACGAAGGGCCATTCGGTATGCCTTAGCAATAGGACGAGTACCGACTCCAAATCTATCACAAACTCTACATCTCTCTCAGGTGGAAGATCGAGAAGATTATCTGGGAAAACATCAGGAAACTCACGCACCACCTGAACCTCCTTGACATGCGGTAAACTACTAACGGTTTCTAAAATAGAGACCATGTAAGCAAAATAGCTGAAACCTAAAAGCTTCTGAGCACATATCGCTGAAACAATCGGGGAATCCTGGCGCGGATAACCATAAACACTCCTGGTTTGGCCATTGTCCATCTTGAAGTCCAAACGTTTGACTTTGCACGGGATAACCACATCATATTTGGACAACCAGTCCATGCCCAAGATCACATCAAAATCTTCAGGTCTATTACCTTCAAATCAGCAAATGCTAGGAAATCGCCTAGCAAAATCAGACAACTCAGAATACCCTGCTCCGACACCATCGAATCATCAGAGGGAAACTTGACTTGAAATGCATCGCCGACTTGATTGAGAGTCAAACGATGATGCTCAACAAAGGCCCTAGCCACAAACGAGTGGGTAGCACCGGAATCAAAGAGAACACGTGCCCAATGATTATTTACTTTAAATTTCCCTATAAAAACACTTCCATAACTAATCAAACTATATCGAAACAACAACTACGACCTAAACAGAAACAAAACCAGCTTAGAAACTAACCTGAAATCATTTAGGTAGATGTCTGGGCTTCCTCCAGAGACACTACGTTCAGCTTTCCCTTTCCCTTGTCCAATCGTTGCGGCGGTGGCAAAGCTTGTAGTGGAACTAGCTGCAGCGTGGGCTGAAGCTAGGGGCAATTTGGCTTCAGGTGACCTTTCTATCCACACTGGTAGCACACTCTATCCTTGCTCCAACAATGGGTAGCATTGTGCCCCCTTCTCTTGCACAGTGTATACACCAGATCTCCTCTGGGAGCGCCCTGAATAGCAGGAACATGCTCCTTCTTCTGGGCTCCTATTCTTTTGAAATATTTCTCGAACGGGTGGCCTGGTAGGCCACAGAAACTGCATATCTCCTTACTTCTCTTTCTCGAAGCAGAACATGATCCTCATGGCTTCTTTCCCTCATTAGACTTCCTCTTTTTTTCTCAACTGCATTCCTCGGTTCTTGGCATTGTCAATCGTATCGACCTTTAGAGTAGCTTCCATAACTTCAGCATAGCTTTCAGATCCATACGCACTAGCCAGTTGGTGGATGTCATACCGAAGACCACCCGAAAAATGTTTAACTTGGCTAGACTCTGAGGATACCATGTCAGGGGCAAATCGGCTCAGCTTACTAAATTCTACCTCATACTCACTCAATGTGAGCTGCCTCTGCTTCAGGTGCAAAACATTGTTCATCAAGCGGTCCTGCTCGACTGATGGTAGAAACTTTCTCAGCAATAGCTCCTTGAAGGCTTCCTATGAACATTCATCCTTCAAATTTTCCTTTTCTCTCAGCCACCAACTCTTTGTAAGTCCCTTGACCTAATAAGCAGCGACCATCACTCTCTGGTCAGCAGAAACTCCAGAGTAAGAGAACATCTCCTTAATGGCTATAATCCAGTCGTCCAAAGCCATGAAGTCCGCCCTACCATCATAGGTAGGGGGTCCCAGTAGATGGAAGTGTGAAATAAAGTTCATCTCTGGTGGCAACATAGCTGGGGGCACCAGAGGAGCAGGAACAGCCTGACCCACAGGAGGGTCCTGAACTCTAAGAGGTTGTCCTGACACAACAGTCAACAAGGCTTGGATCTGCGATTGCATCTCCAACATTTACCTAGATAAAGCTTCGTTGCTCTGCCACAATCCTTCTATTACGACCTCATTTTAAGCTCCAGACGACTCACCCTCAGAATGGGGGGTCGACCTTATCGTAGGACGTCTCGACATCCTAGTATCACAACTAACAACTAACCAAAACCTAGCTTACCGCTAGAACTACCAATCTTAGTTTAGACAATACATGTACAAATACTTGCTTAAGCTGCTAACTTGCTCTATGGATATCATTAATGATGTCATGCCTAACTTAGGATGATATACCATCATCTTATTGACTCATGTGCATATACCATGAAAGCATGAATTCTTATACTTTTTGACCCAAAAACCATATGTGTACAGGTGTCATCATGTAAATCTATAGCTTGGCACGTGTGTTATGCGATGTTATGCTATGTATGTTGTGATATGCAATCTAATAAAGGCCTTAATGCATGTTATGTGCGACGTACACATGAAATATTATGCATCTCATACTATATAATATCACATGCAACAAAAATCAAAATCTAATGTGCATTCGTGTGATGATTGTTATGGATCTCATACTACATAATAGTCACATGTTTCCTCCAATAAGGATCCATATACAAACACATATTATTCTTCTCATACTATTTAATATGTCTCGTATACTTCTTATCATGCTTATGAGTGTAGTATTCATGCTTCAGCCAAGACGTATTGATGACACATTGGTGTGTGTATGAAATAACACTAGACAACTAACACTAGCTAGAGATGATTGCTCGACCAATTGTCAAACAACCTATCCCTCTGATAACAAATGTTACAACCCGCATTTTCTCAAAATTTAAGTTTATATCAGAGTAAGAGAAAACATGTGTTGTGATGCCACGTCATGCAGGTGTACAACCCCGTGCTCGCCGAGTGGGCCTGCCGGGCCAGGCGAGCGGACTAGGGCACTCTTCCCGCACCAGAACAACTGGCGGGCAGGCAGCAGATGGCCAATTCACTCTCGCCCAAGTTAGGAGGGCGAGCCGCGCGAGCTGGTGTAACATCCCGCCTTTTATTGGGCCACCAGAGCCTTAGTGGGCCCAATAAAAGTGGCCCGAACCCTACCCATGACCCGGTGGGAAATAACCCTAAGCGGGAAATAGAGCTAGAGAACTCTGAATTAAGTTCTGTCAGTTCCTGTGGCCTCGTATAGTCAATACGAGCGCATCAGAACTCGTTCAGTTGGACTCCGAGGTCTAACGACAATTTTACACATTTCGACCATTTTAGCGCGCTGCGACGCGCAAATTTCGGACTTTCGTCAAACGGACTCCGATTCAACCCCAGTCAGTGGTGTTAGACTCGTGTGGTCAATACGAAGTCAACAGAAGTCGTCCCGGTCAATTTCGATGACGATTGGTCAACCCGTGGTCAAATCAAGCATAGTTGTGCACCGAAAAGCGTGCGCACACCAATTATGACACGACACCCGAACTTTGACCCGACCCCGACGACTTGGACCCACTTTGACTTTGACCAGCAAGGGGGACCCAACATAGGGTTGACTTGGTCAAACCCTCATAAAAATCCACTTTTTGGATTTTTCTCCAAGTGAGGGGCCCACCTCCTCTCCAAAGAAGGATGGCCCATGCCCCCCTCACTCTCCATGGGCCCCAACCAGCAAGCCTCCCAAAGCTCAAGTGGAGGCCCACCCACTTTTTCTTTTCTCCCACTCTCCCCCTCTCTTTCTTCACCATGAAGGCCCGAGCTTCAAGCCCATAAAGGGCCCATCCATTTTCCCCACATGGGGAAAATGAGAGACTTCCAGCTGTCATTAGACAGCTGGAGGGTGGGGATTAATCCCTCCCTAAGGAGGGATTAGTCCCACACCACCCAAAGGGAGGGAACTCTCCCTCCCCCTCCATATAAAAGGACCTCCCCTCCCATAATCCTCCTCACACCTCTCAGAGAAGCTCTCTCCCCCTTCTCCCCCCGTCTGCCGGAGCTCAGGTGGCCGGAAAAAGCCAAGCCGGAGCTCCTCCTCCCCTCCTCCAGCACCTTGAGCCATGTCCGACCAAGCCGGCCCCTCCCGAGCCCACCAAACTCAGGTGGAAGCCTTCTCCCTCCTCCTTCTCCATTTTGGACGTCTTGCATGGCACTCCCGGCGGCCGGAGCGCCGCCGCCGTCACCCCCCTCCCCTCCCGTCCATTTTTTAAAAAAAAATGCTCCGGCGGCGGCCGGCGGCGGCAGGCCGCCGGACCACCGCTGGAGGGAGCGCCCACCACCGGCGGGTTGGCCGGTGGTGGAGCCACGGCCGGCCGGAGGCCGGCCGGCGGCGGAGGAGCCCCGTAAGGGCTCCAGGAAATTACAGCGCGGGGGAGCTCTCGGGATGATGTACAGGAAAATTATGTATATATAAAATATATTTATAATAAATATTATAATATTAATAAAGGGTTTAATTTTTAAAAGACTAAAATAGGCTCCTAGGGAGAAAGGTTTGAACATGAAAAATGTTCCCCTTTTTGAGGGCTTCCTTCACAAAACTTTTGAGAATTTTTGGTGTTGATTTGGTATTTTTAAAAGCCCGATTAAACTTTATTTGGCCAAATTAAAGGGCCAAAACTCTTTGAAAAATTATGAAAATTTTTCTATGCTCATTTTATATCCATATAAGGGTTGTATCAAAAGTTGAGCTCATGGGGATAAGTTTTGATATTTTTCCCAAAATATGGAAGCCTAGGACCGCGCTCGATATTATTACGCTCGTTTTCTTCGAAAATGAAAATTGGAGCGCGCGACTATCCTCTCTAATTTGAATAAGTTTCATATCGACGAGAGTGGCCGAGGCAAGTGACCAAGCTCCGGGTGTTTCGAGATTTCATGAAAACTGTCGAGCGCCTCGACTCTCGGGCGATTTGGGCACGCTCGGAAGATGAGAGCACGAGTGGTGAGTTATGAATTATTCTTGACGAATAATGAAAGTATAACTCCTGATAAGCCCCAATCCGATTAAGCCGTGGTTAATAAGGCGCAACCAACTCATAATCAGGATCTTAATAAAGGTGTAACCCCAGTAAACCTTATTAAAAACTGGGATGGAACTGAAAAATCTCTCCTGAGAACGGAGATGGAACTGAAGTCTCCTGTATGGAGTGATTGGACTACTAACCATTTTCTTTATGATTATTCCAGTTTTGCACTGGTCCAGTTCCTTTATTCTTTTCAGTTCAGTACTTTCAATTCAGTACTACTCCAGTCTCGTACTGGTCAAGATTATTTCAGTACTTTCAATTCAGTACTACTCCAGTCTCGTACTGGTCAAGATTATTTCATTACTTTCATTTCAGTACTACTCCAGTCTCGTACTGGTCAAGCTTATTTCAATGCTACTCCAGTCTTGTACTGGTCACATTTCTTTCCAGCACTTTAAATAAGCAGCATAACCACCGCACTTGATCTTATCGCAATTTACTTTTATATTCTCGGGTCCTACTCTGACGAGCAGTTGTTGTTTAGGTTGAGCCTTAGTTGGGATAACCGGAGTTGAGGTAGTCCTCCAGGTCTAGCCCCAAATAAAGCGCTCCCACGCTCCTTGTCGAAAGTAGAGCAAAGTGTCGATGCCCGAAGTGTAAGCCTAGTAAGGCAGGCCGTCGTAGACCCGATGTTATATTGTTTGCAATTGTTTGATTGATTGTAAATTGCTTGCGGTGAAATGGTGGCGGGTCAGTCCCTTCCGCAGACCGTTCGTACCGGTGCGGCAAGGTTGACGACTCAAGGCGACAGGGAGATGAGTACCACGGGTGACCGGCCGTTATATTCCCCGTCGGGTTTTCCTCCGCTGGTCGGCCAAAATGATTCGCCGGATGTCGCTCACATCCAAGAGTACACAAGGTTGTACGTGAGGGTCTGGGGTTGTACGGTACGATCACCCCCAGAAGTGGCAGGACTGGCCACTGTCACCGACGGCCACATCGGTGAGGACCGCGGGGCTCGCTACCCTGCTGGAACAGAAGCGGTCCAAACTATGTCGACATAGGGTTTGTGTGCGCGACTATGAATGCCTGCGGTTTGTGTGTGCGGCTGTGAATGCCTGCGGTTTGTGTGCGCGGCTATGAATGCCTGCGGTTTGTGTGCGCGGCTATGAATGCCTGCGGTTTGTGTGCGCGGCTGTGAATGCCTGCGATAGAATTCAAGATATGAAAACATGTTGTGCTGATGAGCTAGTAGAGCCTTGCTATAACCGTTTTATGTTATTGCTGCTTTTTCCGGTTATACTGCACTCTTTTATAATTGCTCCGAGTTGTTCATATATGAAATGTTGTGATAACCCTCTCTTGCTTCGGCTATTTACTTTTGTTGGGTGGGTGCGTGCTCGTCCCCAGGATGTGGATCCGGGGAGGAGATTTGTTTCCACTTAGCTCTGTGACTAACGGTTATTTGATTAACCATTCACAGGAGGTGAAGCACCGTAGTGACCCGCTGCCGCAGGAGATTACGCCAACAGCTAGGTCTACTCGAGCAGATGCACCCCCGCCGTCTCCGGTGTTTAGAGACGTGAGTACCGCCGAGCAGTTTAGAAGAGAGAGTGTGTGAGAGACTTATATAGTACATGTAAAGCCCACGGGCTTTTATAAACGCATAAGGCTTCGGCCCTAGAACCTCTGTATTAATATGATATGTAGTGGTTTCCTGTTAATGCTTCCGCTATATTCTGATGGGTTGTGAATGTTATGATTCGAGCCACTCAAGACGGCCATCTAGTGCTTGAATAGGGTGGATTGTTTCCCCTATGAGCCCTGGGTAGACGTCTTGGGCCAGTAGTACCCCTCCGGCCCGACCCGGGCAAAAGGTTGGGGGGGGGGGGGTACTACAAATGTATCAGAGCGATCACGATTCGTCCTTGTGGAGCAGTCTCAGGATCCCTCCGTCCCTCGCTTCGTTCTAGGTTCGGGACGAACCTTGCAGTGGAAGCCTGGTGGACCCTAGTGTAGAGGCTTAGGGATTCTAGACTGTGCGTTAGTACGCTCATACACCATTGTTTTTCGCTTGGGTTGTCGCTTTTGCAAATTCCCTTACTTTTGCAAAATACTGGCACTCTTTCATGTTACTTCTCCAGATACCAGAGTACAGTAACGGGGGATCCTCGTCCAGAGGATACGTTCCAGCCACCCCACCACCAGACCCGGTTGCTCCCGCAGCCGTACCGTTTGCCGAGTCAGATATAGGGCAGACACTGACGGCTATACTAGCGACTTTCCGAGATGCCCTGGCACAGCCACCGCGGGAGATGACCGCACCCACAGATCTGCTGACGACTTTTCGAGGACTGAGGCCTCCCCCTTTCAGGGGTACAGAGATGTCCATTCAGGTAGAGGAGTGGGTGGAGCGAGTGGAGGAGTTGTTGGTAGGGATGATGTGCCCAGCTGTGGCAGCAGTCTCTTTGGTGGTGACCCTCTTGGAGGGATATGCGAGGGATTGGTGGAGAGCGTCTAGTCACTCTACCTTCCGAGGTCGGCCGATGAGCACGATCCTTTGGGGGGAGTTCTCTGTGGCTCTGCTAGATTTTTTCATCACAGATACAGACCGAGCCGTGCTGCAAGAGAGGTTCCTGCTCATTCGACAGGGCAACCGCACTGTGGCAGAGTATGAGAGAGAGTTCATACACCTGGCACGCTTCGCCGGGAACCTGGCTGCCTCCGACAGGGATAGGGCTTCTCGGTTCTACCGAGGACTACGAGACGACCTGAGGCAGTCCTTGATTATGCTCTCTCAGGCCACCTTCCACACCATAGCCACCCATGCGACAGCTCTAGAGTTGGACCAGCAGATGGTGGCTCAACGGCGCAGAGGTCAAGTAGAGCTTCCTCGAGACCAGAGGCGAGACGTTGGAGTCGCTCCCCATAGACAGGATAGAGAGAGCAGACAGCGACGCCACAGGCTGCCTTATAGGCGCCCACCAGCACCCCCAGCACCCCCAGCTGCACAGCAAGACAGTAGACCAGCTCCAGCTCCACAGCCCCCACTAGTGGCCCGACGAGATGTTCCCTTCGCAGGGAACTGCTTCTTGTGTCAGCAGCCGGGACATATGAGGGCCTTCTTCCCTCAGGCGATAGGGAGACCAGGACTAGGAGCAGTCCAGGGTGGACAGCCGGCACGGGGACAGGGTCAAAGAGGCCGTAGAGGCCGAGCTGGCAGGAGAGGCCAGCAGGGCCGAGCAGCTCCCCAGGAGGCCTATGCACTGGACCTGCAGCATGGACCAGCCCCTGACGTAGTCATAGGTATATATCTTAGGCGATAGAAGATATCAGATCTTCCACTATTGTTGTATATTTCATATATATATATATATGTATATGTATATTAGTTGGATGATATATATCTATATGTTTTCCTATGACGTCAGGAATCTTGTTGGTAGAAGGTCACCCTGCCAAAACCCTTTTTGACACAGGAGCGACTCATTCTTTCGTCTCCCACGATTTCATCGCAACAAAGGGAAATGTTATTCGCTCAACCGGACTGTCTATACAAATCCGTTTACCAGACGGGTCGGATATGACATCCACCGAAAAGTGTTCGTTCCAGGCTATGCTGGGAGAGGTAGAGTTTGAAATCTACGCAACCATCCTAGCTATAACTGGGTTTGACATAATTCTGGGAATGGACTGGCTGGCCGAGCACCAAGCCCAGATAAACTGTTCCACGCGAGAAGTCCGGCTACAGAATCCAAATGGCCAGAGCGTCGCGTTGACAGGTGTGCCATCTGTCTCTCGTATTATCTTGACTTCTACACAGATGGTGAAGTCAGTCCGTCAGAAGGATGAAGTATTCCTTATTTATTTCGAAATGGAAGATAAGACCCAGGTGCTCGCCAAGGTCCCAGTAGTCCGAGATTTTCCAGATATCTTCCCTGAGTCCCTCCCGGGATTGCCACCTCAGCGAGAGGTCGACTTCCAGATCGAGCTCGTGTCCGGAGCACGACCAGTATCGCGAGCCCCCTACCGGATGGCCCCAAGGGAGCTGACTGAACTAATAGATGCTGGATTCGTCCGTCCAAGTTCCTCGCCCTGGGGAGCCCCGGTACTTTTCGTCAAGAAGAAGGACGGGACTCTGCGACTGTGCATCGACTATAGGGAGCTAAATAAGCTTACTGTACGCAACACGTATCCCCTTCCTAGGATCGACGAACTGTTCGATCAGTTACAAGGTGCTTCGGTATTCTCCAAAATGGACCTGAGGTCCGGCTATTATCAGCTTCAGATCCGAGAGGAAGATATTCCTAAGACTGCCTTCAGCTCCCGATACGGTCTTTATGAGTTCCTAGTGATGCCCTTCGGGCTCACCAACGCTCCCTCCGCCTTCATGGCCCTGATGAATAGAGTCTTCGAACCCTTCTTGGATCACTTTGTCATTGTCTTTATAGACGATATCCTAATCTACTCGAAGACAAAGACGGACCATACCCGGCACCTGCAGATGGTTCTATTAAAGCTCCGGGAGCACTCTCTCTTCGCCAAATTCAGTAAGTGCGAATTTTGGCTAGAAGAAGTTGGATTCTTGGGCCACACGATAAACAAGGAAGGAGTGGCAGTGGTCCAAGCCAAGATCCAGGTAGTACAAAATTGGCCGCCACTCAGGACGGCTGCGGATATCCGGAGTTTCCTCGGCCTTGCCGGATACTACAGGAAGTTTGTCGAGGGATTTTCCAAGATTGCCCTACCCCTGACTGCTCTCACCAAGAAGGACGTCGTAATTCGATGGACGCCGGAGTGCGAGGCTGCGTTCATCGAACTGAAGAAGCGTCTGACTTCCGCGCCAATCCTTACGATTCCTTCAGGGACCGAGGGATTTCAAATCTACACTGATGCCTCCCTGAAAGGATTGGGAGCAGTCCTAATGCAGCATGGTAAGGTAGTGGCCTACGCTTCGCGGCAATTAAAGCCGCGTGAATTAAACTACTCAGCACACGATTTAGAGTTGGGCGCCGTCGTCTTCGCCCTTAAAATCTGGAGGCATTATCTGTACGGAGTAAAATGTGAGATCTTCTCCGACCACAAGAGCCTCAAGTATATTTTCACGCAGAAAGAGCTGAATCTCCGGCAGCGCCGATGGTTGGAATTCTTATGCGATTACGACTTCACTCTCCAATATCACCCCGGGAAGGCTAATAGAGTCGCTGACGCCTTGAGCCGCCAGCCTGCGATAGTCGGGAGTTGGATGGAGCAGATCCCTAAGGAACTTTTCCAGTCTTTAATAGACTTGGAGATTACCCTGGTTGCCCGAAGAGATCCGGAAGAGTACTATTCTCAGCTGTATTGGATGGAGATCCAATGCGATATCTGGGACCGGATACGAGAAGCCCAGAAGATCGACCCAGAGGTAATGTCGATCATCCGATCTCTGCAAGGAGGGGCACAGGAGGATTATAACTTGCATGATGGGATTCTACAATTCAAGCATCGCATATTTATTCCCGCTACTGGAGGGATTCGTGGGGAAATTCTGCAAGAGGCCCATCAGTCGAGGTACTCGATTCACCCTGGCGTAGTTAAGATGTACGTGGACTTGCGTAGGACCATTTACTGGCCCGGAATGAAGAGAGATGTCACCGACTTCGTGGCCCGGTTCCAGACCTGTCAGAAGGTCAAAGTTGAATGCCGCAGTCCAGGAAGCCTATTGCAGCCCCTGCCGATACCAGAATGGAAGTTCGAAGACATCTCCATGGACTTCGTCCACGGCCTACCCCGATCCCGTGCTGGGAATGACTCAATATGGGTGGTCGTAGATCGACTCACCAAGATAGCGCGGTTCATTCCAAACCGACAGGGTGACGGAGTAGATATCCTGGCCAGGATGTTCCTAGAACAAGTGGTACGATTTCACGGAGTACCAAAGTCCATCGTGTTTGATCGTGACGGTCGTTTCACATCTAAGGAATGGAGGCGGGTGCAGGCATATTTGGGAACCAAGTTGGCCTTCAGCACTGCCTTCCACCCGCAGACAGACAGACAGACGGAGAGGACGAACCGGACGATGGAGAATCTTCTTCGACTGTGCATAGTGGAGCACAATGATCCGTGGGAGCAGCTGTTGCCGTTAGTCGAATTTTCGTACAATAACAGCTACCAGGCTAGTATTAAGATGGCTCCGTACGAGGCATTGTATGGAAGGCGTTGCCGAACACCGTTGACTTGGGCTCAGGAAGAGGACCCGGAAGCCTTGGGAGTGGCTTACATCGATGACGCTACGGCAGCGATACGGCTGATTCAGGAGCGAATGCGGGAAGCGCAGAGCCGGCAGGCTAAGTACTATGATGCGCGACACCGACCGGTGGAGTTCAGCGTGGGGGAAATGGTGTTTCTGAAAATAAAACCCATGCATGGTGTCTCCCGGTTGAGGAAGCAGCAAAAGTTAGATCCCCGCTTCTTGGGCCCCTACCCGGTGATAGAGCGTGTTGGCCCCGTCGCCTATCGTTTAGCCTTACCCCCAGAGTTGGGGAATCTTCATAATGTGTTTCATGTCTCTTCCTTGAGACGAGTCCTCCGGCAACCAGAGCAGTACCTTCCTACCCCTCCGGCGCAACTACTGTCAGATAGATCCGTCCGGCTCGAACCCGTCAGAGTAATAGATTACAAGGTGAAGACACTACGGAACAAAACCATTCCGATGGTTAAGGTGCTATGGTCAAACTATGGATGAGAAGAGTTCACATGGGAACCTGAAGCACTCCTCCGAGAAAAGCACTCAGAGCTCTTTCCCCAGGTATGTTACTTTTTCCCCCTACTTCAAGCAAATTTTCGGGGACGAAAATCCTTTTATTTTTATTGGATTGTAACATCCCGCCTTTTATTGGGCCACCAGAGCCTTCGTGGGCCCAATAAAAGTGGCCCGAACCCTACCCATGACCCGGTGGGAAATAACCCTAAGCGAGAAATAGAGCTAGAGAACTCTGAATTAAGTTCTGTCAGTTCTTGTGGCCTCGTATAGTCAATACGAGCGCATCGGAACTCGTTCAGTTGGACTCCGAGGTCTAACGACAATTTTACACATTTCGACCATTTTAGCGCGCTGCGACGCACAAATTTCGGACTTTCGTCAAACGGACTCCGATTCAACCCCAGTCAGTGGCGTTAGACTCGTGTGGTCAATACGAAGTCAACGGAAGTCGTCCCGGTCAATTTCGATGACGATTGGTCAACCCGTGGTCAAATCAAGCATAGTTATGCACCGAAAAGCGTGCGCACACCAATTATGACACGACACCCGAACTTTGACCCGACCCCGACGACTTGGACCCACTTTGACTTTGACCATCAAGGGGGACCCAACCTAGGGTTGACTTGGTCAAACCCTCATAAAAATCCACTTTTTGGATTTTTCTCCAAGTGAGGGGCCCACCTCCTCTCCAAAGAAGGATGGACCATGCCCCCCTAACTCTCCATGGGCCCCAACCAGCAAGCCTCCCAAAGCTCAAGTGGAGGCCCACCCACTTTTTCTTTTCTCCCACTCTCCCCCTCTCTTTCTTCACCATGAAGGCCCAAGCTTCAAGCCCATAAAGGGCCCATCCATTTTCCCCACATGGGGGAAAATGGGAGACTTCCAGCTGTCATTAGACAGCTGGAGGGTGGGGATTAATCCCTCCCTAAGGAGGGATTAATCCCTCCCTAAGGAGGGATTAGTCCCACACCACCCAAAGGGAGGGAACTCTCCCTCCCCCTCCATATAAAAGGACCTCCCCTCCCCTAATCCTCCTCACACCTCTCAGAGAAGCTCTCTCCCCCTTCTCCCCCCCTCTGCCGGAGCTCAGGTGGCCGGAAAAAGCCAAGCCGGAGCTCCTCCTCCCCTCCTCCACCACCTTGAGCCATGTCCGACCAAGCCGGCCCCTCCCGAGCCCACCAAACTCAGGTGGAAGCCTTATCCCTCCTCCTTCTCCATTTTGGACGTCTTGCATGGCACTCCCGGCGGCCGGAGCGCCGCCGCCGTCACCCCCCTCCCCTCCCGTCCATTTTTAAAAAAAAATGCTCCGGCGGCGGCAAGCCGCCGGACCACCGCCGGAGGGAGCGCCCCCCACCGGCGGGTTGGCCGGTGGTGGAGCCACGGCCGGCCGTCGGCCGGCCGGCGGCGGAGGAGCCCCGTAAGGGCTCCAGGAAATTACAGCGCGGGGGAGCTCTCGGGATGATGTACAGGAAAATTATGTATATATAAAATATATTTATAATAAATATTATAATATTAATAAAGGGTTTGATTTTTAAAAGACTAAAATAGGCTCCTAGGGAGAAAGGTTTGAACATGAAAAATGTTCCCCTTTTTGAGGGCTTCCTTCACAAAACTTTTGAGAATTTTTGGTGTTGATTTGGTATTTTTAAAAGCCCGATTAAACTTTATTTGGCCAAATTAAAGGGCAAAAACTCTTTGAAAAATTATGAAAATTTTTCTATGCTCATTTTATATCCATATAAGGGTTGTATCAAAATTTGAGCTCATGAGGATAAGTTTTGATATTTTTCCCAAAATATGGAAGTCTAGGACCGCGCTCGATATTATTACGCTTGTTTTCTTCGAAAATGAAAATTGGAGCGCGCGACTATCCTCTCTAATTTGAATAAGTTTCATATCGACGAGAGTGGCCGAGGCAAGTGACCAAGCTCCGGGTGTTTCGAGATTTCATGAAAACTGTCGAGCGCCTCGACTCTCGGGCGATTTGGGCACGCTCGGAAGATGAGAGCACGAGTGGTGAGTTATGAATTATTCTTGACGAATAATGAAAGTATAACTCCTGATAAGCCCCAATCCGATTAAGTCGTGGTTAATAAGGCGCAACCAACTCATAATCAGATCTTAATAAAGGTGTAACCCAAGTAAACCTTATTAAAAACTGGGATGGAACTGAAAAATCTCTCCTGAGAACGGAGATGGAACTGAAGCCTCCTGTATGGAGTGATTGGACTACTAACCATTTTCTTTATGATTATTCCAGTTTTGCACTGGTCCAGTTCCTTTATTCTTTTCAGTTCAGTACTTTCAATTCAGTACTACTCCAGTCTCGTACTGGTCAAGATTATTTCAGTACTTTCAATTCAGTACTACTCCAGTCTCATACTGGTCAAGATTATTTCATTACTTTCATTTCAGTACTACTCCAGTCTCGTACTAGTCAAGCTTATTTCAATACTGCTCCAGTCTTGTACTGGTCACATTTCTTTCCAGCACTTTAAATAAGCAGCATAACCACCGCACTTGATCTTATCGCAATTTACTTTTATATTCCCGGGTCCTGCTCTGACGAGTAGTTGTTGTTTAGGTTGAGCCTTAGTTGGGGATAACCGGAGTTGAGGTAGTCCTCCAGGTCTAGCCCCAAATAAAGCGCTCACACGCTCCTTGTCGAAAGTAGAGCAAAGTGCCGATGCCCGAAGTGTAAGCCTAGTAAGGCAGGCCGTCATAGACCCGATGTTATATTGTTTGCAATTGTTTGATTGATTGTAAATTGCTTGCGGTGAAATGGTGGCGGCTCAGTCCCTTCCGCAGACCGTTCGTACCGGTGCGGCAAGGTTGACGACTCAAGGCGACAGGGAGATGAGTACCACGGGTGACCGGCCGTTATATTCCCCGTCGGGTTTTCCTCCGCTGGTCGGCCAAAATGATTCGCCGGATGTCGATCACATCCAAGAGTACACAAGGTTGTACGTGAGGGCCTGGGGTTGTGCGGTACGATCACCCCCAGAAGTGGCAGGACTGGCCACTGTCACCGACGGCCACATCGGTGAGGCCCGCGGGGCTCGCTACCCTGCTGGAACAGAAGCGGTCCAAACTATGTCGACATAGGGTTTGTGTGCGCGGCTATGAATGCTGCGGTTTGTGTGCGCGGCTATGAATGCCTGCGGTTTGTGTGCGTGGCTATGAATGCCTGCGGTTTGTGTGCGCGGCTATGAATGCCTGCGGTTTGTGTGCACGGCTGTGAATGCCTGCGATAAAATTCAAGATATGAAAACCTGTTGTGCTGATGAGCTAGTAGAGCCTTGCTATAACCGTTTTATGTTATTGCTGCTTTTTCCGGTTATACTGCACTCTTTTATAATTGCTCCTAGTTGTTCATATATGAAATGTTGTGATAACCCTCTCTTGCTTCGGCTATTTACTTTTGTTGGGTGGGTGTGTGCTCGTCCCCAGGATGTGGATCCGGGGAGGAGATTTGTTTCCACTTAGCTCTGTGACTAACGGTTATTTGATTAACCATTCACAGGAGGTGGAGCACTGTAGTGACCCGCTGCCGCAGGAGATTATGCCAGCAGCTAGGTCTACTCGAGCAGATGCACCCCCGCCGTCTCCGGTGTTTAGAGACGTGAGTACCGCCGAGCAGTTTAGAAGAGAGAGTGTGTGAGAGACTTATGTAGTACATGTAAAGCCCACGGGCTTTTATAAACGCATAAGGCTTCGGCCCTAGAACCTCTGTATTAATATGATATGTAGTGGTTTCCTGTTAATGCTTCCGCTATATTCTGATGGGTTGTGAATGTTATGATTCGAACCACTCAAGACGGCCATCTAGTGCTTGAATAGGGTGGATTATTTCCCCTATGAGCCCTGAGTAGACGTCTTGGGCCAGTAGTACCCCTCCGGCCCGACCCGGGCAAAAGGTTGGGGGGGGGGGGGGTACTACAGCTGGCCCTTCCTCTATCTCTCTCGCTCGCACGTCGGGAATTCATCGAGTAGAGTTTGTGGTCCGCATTCAGCGAGCAGAGTTTGGGTCGGCATTTGGCGAATAGAGTTTAGGTCGGCATTCGTCGAGCAGAGTTTGTGGTCCGCATTCGGCGAGCAGATTTTGGGTTGGCATTCGTCGAGCAGAGTTCGGGCTCGACATTCATCAAACTAATTTTCGAGGTTGGGTTCGATGGGTCCAAATCAGCGAGCCCCCTTTCGGAGCTCCCGCAGCGGCAGTTTGAGACGCGGCCAGCCCGCTCTTCTACAAGCGACCTGGCCGCCAGCCCACCTCGACAAAGGCACTGGCAGGTCGTGGCGGCCTGGCTCGCACTTGCCCAAGAGGAGATGGTGAGCTGCGGGAGCCAGGTCACACCCGCCCCTGGGTGCGAAGAGCAGTGGTGAGCTGACCTCCAAGTCCATGGGACCTGCACATTGGGGCCATAGGGTAAAATTTCCTGGATGCCCCTCCCATGGGTGCGAATAGCTTGTTAGGATAGCAGAGTTGCGTTGTTGGCAGACCAAGCTGGGCTGCACATAGCTGTTCAAGACAGCGGAGGTTGGCTACTTACAGGCTATTTCTAGAAATCTATAAATAAGACCAAAGGGGCACCTCAAGAAGCAGGTTTTTCATACTCACCTGCTCCTTAGTTTTTTAGCGCTTTCTGAGGTAGTCTTAGCTCGGCCTTTGGCTAAGGAGGGGAAGCGCTTTAAAATCTTTCGGGTGTGTGGTGGGTCCTCCTCGCCAAGCCCTTGGGTGTAGTCTTATTTGTTTCCCTTATCATTCTGCTTGCGAGAGAGAAGTAGGTGTGCGATCACCCCATCCACAAGGGTGAACTACACAAAGATCGAATTTTGGTTTCAACAGTATAGGATAATTGCAGACGCTCAGGCAAGACTCCAACTCTACATTTTATATGAAATTCATGAGTATTTATGAAGAAAATCTAATTAAGTTTAATTAATTAGTCGTATCCCTCGGCTCAGTGGATCACTAGTCCATAAGTAAAGATATAATTATACGCTGCGGAAAATAGTTTATTTGCAATGGTTAACACCCTACATGAGTATAAACATCCCAAAGAACAACTCATGAAATGCATACCTCTACGTTTTTAATATAAGTATAGAAATAGTTTGTATGCTAGTTAAAATATGGTGACATTAGCTTTTAAGGATGACATGAATGTGGTAATAAAAATAATACTTTTATACTTTTAAAATATCTAACATACAGCCTATCATAAAACCTCCCAAAAATCAAGTAGGAACCAATAAATCCTACAAATGTGACTTAGCATCTAACAAGTACTTAACATTAAACAAAATCATGCGGGCGTCAAGAATCTGACACGAACCCACCAAAAAAATGTATGTCTGAACTAAAGAAAAAGTAAATAACAACTACCTCACAATCGGTGAGGAATAGACAGCTGCAGAACACCAGCCTAAATCCAAAACTCTTAGCCACTCAAATGGCTATTGCTCCAATCCTGAGGCATTCACAAGAAAAGAATACCTCAGTAAAAATATACAAGTGGTGATAGGAAGGTCAGTAAAAGCAATAAACAAGGAGGCAAAAATGGTTATAAACCCCAAATCCAAGATTAGCTGACAAAATCTCAAACAAATTAAGAAATAAAAATCATGATAAACAATAAACTTACCAAGTCCAAGGGTAAGGTACTTGCACCAGGTGCAAAAAAGAACAAAGCTTCATAAGATGTATATACAAGTAAGTAAATAAAAGTAAGAAATAGGTCGGCTCAATATTAGTGAGCAAACTCACCAGCATAATCCGGTACTTGTGGGGGGAGACACCTCCACCGACACACCCACAAAAAAACTTCACAAGGGCCCAAGGAATGGAGGTTTTACATCTCAACACTCCCAAACCGGGGAAAAACCGGCACCTGTGGGGGGATACACCTCCACCAACACACCCACAGTCATAAACCCATCAGGGTCAAAAGATCTACCAAAATACCGATAATCATGGCCAAGACACAGAAAACCCATAACCAAACATTGGACTTCTCCCACAATAAATGCAGGAATAAATCCCCCAAAAAATAATTGGCCTAAGACTAAACTTGACAAAAAAACATGCACTAGACTAATTTTATTTAGCAAAAGTAGCCTACTTGTGATATACCATGAATCAGCAAAAATAAAACTAAGCTCATAGAAAAGCGTCAAATATACTCGACGTCGCGTCGAGTGTAGTCCACGCTCTCGACGCCAACCAGAAAACAAGATGACGTTGAGTGTATTCAGCTCACTCAACTCCGAGTTGAGTGTATAACACTCACTTGACGCTTTTATACTTAGACAGAATTTTACAGGATGACGTTGAGTGTATTCAGCACACTCAACGCTTTTAACTTAGAATTTAAATTTTAACTGATGATGTTGAGTGTATTCAACACACTCAATGTCGCGTTGAGTGTAGTCAGCCCACTCAACACTTTTACACTTAAGCTCAAAATAAATCGATGGCATTGAGTGTATTCAACACACTCAACGTCGCGCTAAGTGTATTCAACACACTCAACGTCGTGTTGAGTGTATTCACTAAGTTAGGATATTTGACCCAACATGTATAGCTAGGGTCATGTGTGTGTGTCCTAGAGTCTATGTCATGTCCTTAGAGTCAACACTACATGGACCAGTCAGCAAAAGACTGAAAAAGACTCAAGACTTAAGAGAAATTTCAAAGACTCAGAAAATGAGTTTGACGTTCGTCGAACTCAGGTCGACGATTGCTGGATATTCTACTTCAATATCTTATTACAGAAACATCCAAGTTTCTAAGTCCAATATAACACTCCAGTCGACGAATTCACCTTTTTCAGCTCGACGAACTTAGACCACAGTCTTTGCAAGATTTATCAAGTAGCAGTTAGAAGTTCTCAGCTCGACAAAACTAGTTCTCAGGTCGACGAACCCAGTTCTGAGGTCGACGATTTCTGGACACGTTACTTCAACATTCTTAGGTCCAAGAAACATGGAATTTTTAACTCCAGTCGACGAAGTTATATTCTCAGCTTGATGATCTTGATGCACGGAATTAGCAAAGGTTCCAGAGAAAGCAGTTGTCTGTCCTCAGGTCGACGATCTTGGATCTCAGCTCGACGAACAACTATTATCTGGTCGACGAACTTGACTTCTCAGCTCGACGAACTCTGGACACAGATCGACGAATTATGTTCTCTACTCAACGAATTCTGTAAAGTTACAGACTTAGAAATTTCCCTCTCTCTGTCCCTTTTCTATTGCAATAATTCCTGAGTAATCAATGCTAAATATTCTCTGAATATTACCATTAGAAGCAAGCATTGATTACAATATTTATCAGGATTATTGCTTGCCGTTTTTCCATGGGACAGTTGGGGAAAACAATCAATGCAAATATTCTCCAGGACGTCAGCATTAAATGAAGGAATTCAAATTTCAAAAGGAAATTCATATGGAAAATATAAAAGGAATTTTCTTTCTCTTCCTGAGCATGGTGAACAAACACAGAGAATAAGGATCTTCTTCTCTCTCTCTCTCTCGACAGCACTCTGAGACACAGAGAATACAGAGCACAGAGATACAGAGAAACAAGCCCTAGACTAGAAAAAGAACAACAAGTTGAAGAAGAAGAAGAACCATTTAAATTAAGAGTCTTCTTCTGTCTTTATTCCAGGATTCTTCAAAGGACAACAAACATTCTATCTGTCAAGACGTTCCTGAAGTTCTTCTGGTCAAAGCAAAAGCTTGAAGACCTATAACCCTACAACAAGACTTCAACTTCCTAAACCATTCTATATCTCAGGGGGAGCCTTTGCTAACATTATTTTTCCACTAGAGTCTTATCAGTTGTATCTGAGAAAGAGAAGACAAAATCACTCTCTCATCCCCCACTGTATAAAGGGTTCTTAACTCCCTTCAAAAGTTATTCCTGGTTGCAAGTCACCCGATCAAAAGACTTGAGATTTGCTTTTTGAGCACCTGATCAAAAGCTCATTGGTGGCAGTCACATGATCAAAAACCTGAGTGTATTTCTACCAGGGTGGTAGAAGAGTGGATGTACCCAGGTTGGGGAACCACTATAAAATTCTTGTGTTGTCTGGGTTGCTCTTTTATTTTGTTCTTGTTGTGGCTGTGCTAGTTAGGTTACTGTGCTTGTGATAACTTATATTTGTTGTGTCTGTGTTAGACCATATTATTTTAGGACTAAGTTTTTTTTACAGCAAAACTCTTTAAAAATCTAAAGATACTCTATTCACCCCCCCATTAGAGTATACCAAATCTAGCCCCTAGCTTTAATTATCTCTTTGGGTGTGGTTGGTCTATTCCAATCCATCACGGTAGTAATCTTCTCTGGATCAACAAAAATATCATCCTTATTAACCGCATGACCTAGAAAGGAAACCTGGGATAGCCAAAACTCACACACCCTTAACTTGGCATACAATTTATGTTCCCTCAAGGCAGATAGAACCAAACGCAAGTGGTGGGCATGCTCATCAGCACTGCGGGAATAAACTAGAACATCGTTTATAAATACGGCCACAAAACGGTTCAGAAAATCCTTGAACACTTTGTTCATCATATCCATAAAGGCAGATGGTGCATTGGTCAAACTAAAAGACATCACCAAGAACTCAAAATGTCCATGCCAGGAACGAAAAATGGTTCGTGGAATATCCGTCTCACGAATTCTCAACTGATGGTTGCCTGAACAAAGGTCGATCTTCGAAAACACAGAGAGCTACCATGCAATTGATCAAAATAAATCATCAATTCTCGGCACGGGATACCAGTTCTTAATGGTTACCTTATTCAGTTCCCTATAGTCAATACACAGCCTCATGGATCCATCCTTCTTCTTCACAAACAGTACGGGAGCACCCCCAAGGTGAAGAACTCGGGCTAATAAATCCTCTTTGCAACAAATCATCCAGCTGAGTACGCAACTCCTCCGGCTCAAGAGGGGTCATTCGGTATGGTGCCTTAGCAATAGGACAAGTACCCGGCTCCAAATCTATCACAAACTCTACATCTCTCTCAGGTGGAAGATCGAGAAGATTATCTGAGAAAACATCAGGAAACTCACGCACCACCTGAACCTCCTCGACATGCGGTAAACTACTAACGGTTTCTAAAATAGAAACCAAGTAAGCAAAATAGCCCAAATCTAAAAGCTTCTGAGTACATACCGCTGAAACAATCGAGGAATCCTGGGGCGGATAACCATGAACACTCCTGGTTTGGCCGTTGTCCATCTTGAAGTCCAAATGTTTGACTTTGCATTGGATAACCGCATCATATTTGGACAACCAGTCCATGCCCAAGATCACATCAAAATTTTCAGGTCTATTACCTTCAAATCTGCAAATGCTAGGAAATCGCCTAGAAAAATCAGACAACTCGGAATATCCTGGTCCGCATTCAGCGAGCAGATTTTGGGTCGGCATTTATCGAGCAGAGTTCGGGCTCGACATTCATTGAATTAATTTTCGAGGTTGGGTTCGATGGGTCCAGATCAGCGAGCCCCCTTCCGGAGCTCCCGCAGCGGCAGTTTGAGACTCGGTCAGCCCGCTCTTTTACAAGTGACCTGGCCGCCAGCCCGCCTCGGCAGAGGCACTGACAGGTCACGACGGCCTGGCTCGCACTCGCTCAAGAGGAGACGGCAAGCTGGGGGAGCCAGGTCGCACCCGCCCCCTGGGCGCGAAGAGCAGTGGCGAGCTGACCTCCAAGTCCATGGGACCTGCATAGTGGGGCCCTGGGGTAAAATTACTTGGATGCCCGTCCCATGGGTGCAAATAGCTTGTTAATACAGTGGAGTTGCACTGTTGGCAGACCAAGCTGGGCTGCACATAGCTGTTCAAGACAGCGGAGGTTGGCTACTTGCAGGCTGTTTCTAGAAATCTATAAATAAGACTCAATGGGCACATCAAGAAATAGGCTTTTCATACTCACTTGCTCCTTTGTAGTTTAGTGCTTTCTGAGGTAGCCTTAGCTCAGTATTTGGCTAAGGAGGGGAAGCGCTCTAAAATCTTCTGGGTGTGTGGTGGGTCCTCCTCGCCGAGCCATTGGGTTTAGTCTTCTTTGCTCCCCTTATCATTCTGCTTGCGGGAGAGAAGTAGGTGTGCGATCACCCCTTCCACAAGGGTGAACTCCATAGAGACCGAATTTTGGTTTCAACAGCAGAGGATAATTGCAGACGCTCAGGCAAGACTCCAACTCTACATTTTATATGAAGTTCATGAGTATTTATGAAGAAAATCTAGTTAAGTTTAATTAATTAGTCGTATCCCTCGGCTCAGTGGATCACTAGTCCATAAGTAAAGATATAATTATACGCTGCGGAAAATAGTTTATTTACAATAGTTAACACCCTACATGAGTATAAACATCGCAAAGGATAACTCATGAAATGCATACCTCTAAGTTTTTAATATAAGTATAGAAATAGTTTGTATGCTAGTTAAAATATGGTGACATTAGCTTTAAAAGATGACATGAATGTGGTAATAGAAATAATACTTTTATACTTTTAAAATATCTAACATGCAACATATCATAAAACCTCCCAAAAAGCAAGTAGGAACCAATAAATCCTACAAATGTGACTTAGCATCTATCAAGTACTTAACATTAAACAAAATCATGTGTGCGTCAACAATCTGACACGAACCCACCAAAACAATGTATGTCTGAACTAAAGGAAAAGTAAACAACAACTACCTCACAACCGGTGAGGAATAGACAGCTGCAGAACACCAGCCTAAATCCAAAACTCTTAGCTGCTCAAATGGCTACTACTCCAATCCTGAGATATTCACAAGAAAAGAATACCTCAGTAAAAATATACAAGTGGTGATAAGAAGGCCAGTAAAAGCAATAAAAAGGAGAAAAAAATGGTTATAAACCTCAAATCCAAGATTAGCTGACAAAATCTCAAACAAATTAAGAAATAAAAATCGTGGTAAACAATAAACTTACCAAGTCCAAGGGTAAGGTACTTGCACCAGGTGCAATAAAGACCTAAGCTTCATAAGATGCATATACAAGTAAGTATATCAAAGTAAGAAATAGGTCGGCTCAATATTAGTGAGCAAACACACCGGCATAATCCGGTACCTATCGAGGGAGACACCTCCACAGACACACCCACAATAAAACTTCACAAGGGCCCAAGGAAAGGAGGTCTTATATCTTAACACTCCCAAACCGGGGAAAAACTGGCACCTGTGGGGGGAGACACCTCCACCAGCACACCCACAGTCATAAACCCATCAGGGTCAAAAGATCTGCCAAAATACCGGCAATCATGGCCAAGACACAGAAAACCCATAACCAAACATTGGACTTCTCCCACAATAAATGCAGGAATAAATCCCCCAAAAAAGAATTGTCCTAAGACCAAACTTGATGAAAACAACAGGCACAAGACTAATTTTATTTAGCAAAAGTAGCCTACTGGTGATATACCATGAATCAGCAAAAATAAAACTAAGCTCATAGAAAAGCGTCGAGTATACTCGATGACGCGTCGAGTGCAACCCACGCTCTTAACGCCAACTAGAAAACAGGATGACGTTGAGTGTATTCAGTTCACTCAACTCCGAGTTGAGTGTATAACACTCACTTGATGCTTTTATACTTAGACAGAATTTTATAGGATGACGTTGAGTGTATTCAGCACACTCAACGCTTTTAACTTAGAATTTAAATTTTAACCGATGACGTTGAGTGTATTCAACACACTCAATGCCGCGTTGAGTGTAGTCAGCCCACTCAACACTTTTACACTTAAGCTCAAAATAAATTGATGGCGTTGAGTGTATTCAACACACTCAACGTCGCGTTGAGTGTATTCAACACACTCAACGTCGCGTTGAGTGTAGTCAGCATACTCAATGCTTTTTTTAACTTAGCTTCAGATTTAAACAATGACGTTGAGTGTATTCAGTACACTCAACGCCGTGTTGAGTGTATAGAGCACACTCAATGCTTTTGCCTTAAACTCAAAATTTAAAGGATGACGTTGAGTGTATTCAGCTCACTCAACGCCGTGTTGAGTGTATAGAGCACACTCAACGCTTTTTTACTTATCATAAGAAAATATTCGATGACGTTGAGTGCATTCAGCACACTCAATGCCGCTTTGAGTGTATTCAGAACACCCAACACTTTTATACTTAGCCGCACAGCCACTCAACCCCACTGAACGTCAGGACCCAGAAACCTGGCAGAAAAGCTAACATACCTAAACAGTGGTTTATAGACTTATTCTTGCTCTCTTTTTAATTTTGGCTACAACTAAACCTAGATTAAGACCACGTTAACAGGTAAGCCCTACACAGGAAAAGAATTCTCCTGTAACAGCAATAGGATTTCTCCCTCACCAAGACTACCGGTTCACTGCTATGCTAAGTACCATACGACCTACAAGAACAGAATACAACAAGTTGAAAGCTTGGCAAGGGTGTAAATCACCACTTGTCTTAAGATCTATAGCAAACAAGGTTTGACAAGGAGGGAGTCCTATTCTAATCCCAATTTCTGTATAGGGAGGAAAGAAAATCAAGAAAACAGTGGAATCAACAACAAGCAAGTGGGGAAAACCACCACTTGCCTCAAACCTTGCCGAACTTTGGCAACACCAGCACTCCTTCTCACGGATCTGGCCGGAATAACACCTAAGCAGTAAAACCTGAAACTTTTCGAGAGTAGGGAAGGTCAAAACCACAACTTAAACCTCTAAAAATCCACAAAACGGGAAAAAGTTACCATTGAAATGAGAAAAACTTACCGTTGAAACGTAGATCTAGGTGACAGCTATCCAGATCTACTCTTCGACGACGATTTCGTACACCGGAGCTCCTACAATTGACGGCTGAAGGCTCTCCAAAGACCGCCTCTTTCTCTCTTACGCAAACAGGCCGACGGTTTCAAGAAGAAGACGATGAATAGGGTTTTCGTCTTACCACAAGGCTATTTATACTTATAGATATAAGTATAATAATAATAATTTATCGTTATTTAATCGTCCAAATGACTCAAAATTCGCACCAACACGAATTTCAACAAAAATCGCATCGTAGCTAAATGTCGACGCTACGAATCCAATGACAAAATCGGAATTAAAATCCGACAGACCACACTCGGGCAAAAATCTCTCGAAGTTAAAATATCATCATTCCCAAAAAGGCTCAACCGTGTTCCAAAATGAACCTCGGCTCGCAAAAGAATATCAAAACATAAGAGAAATTAGCCAAGTCAAAACTCCTAAACCAAAACCTCGGATGCCAACGAGCAAAAATCACGCTCCTACAATGGTAACCACCAACTAAGGGTCAACGTAACGCCCTGACGTCAAATATACACCAATAAAAGAATTAAATTAAACATTTAAAAATCATGGGCATTACAGTCCCAGTGGTGCGCATTTGACTATCGAGTTTGACTCATCAAAGGGAGGTTGTGGCCACCAACAACCCGTCTGTGGGCTGGATAGAGGTTGGGGTGCTTGGGTTGCAACCCGGACAATGCCAGCTCGGTCCTGCTGGGTCTCCCTCGGTGGACGTAGTCTCGAGTGGAGCCGGTCCTAGGTCGTCACACGTGTCCTGGATGGTCTTCAGAAACATATCCAGGTGGCTGCACCATGAAGATATCCTTGTCAATCTCGTCATAAAAGAAAGCATTCTTTACGCCGATTTACCAAATCTTCCATCCTTGGCAAGCCGCCAAGGAGATCACCACTCGAACTGAAATCATTTAGCTACCAGACTGACCGTCTCTTCATTGTCCTCCCCGTACTGTTATAAGAACACCCGAGCTATAAGGCGAGCCTTGTACTGCTCGATGTTGTCATCAGCCTTCTTCATCATCTTATAAACTCACTTGCATGTAACATGAGTAATGCCTTCGATCTTGGGTACAAATTCACAAGTCTCATTCTTCCTGAGGCTGACTATCTACTCATCCATGACATCTTCCCACTCCTTTATGTCAGTGGCGTTCTCAAATCTTGACGGCTCCCGTTCATCCAAGGGACCTACGAAGAAACATGAGACGAAACTCACCATGTTCCCGTCTCTGTACAAAACTGGTGGAATAATAGTCCTTTTTGACTTCTGCAGGGCTTAACCCATATCCACAACTCCTGTTGCTTCTTTTATACTAGCTTCGATCCCGGGCATACCAGGAGCATCGTTCCCCCTGCTTCTAGTTCCATAAGCCTTCTTCCCAGAGTTAGATGAAATCAGAGCACCTGGGGACATAAGCAACTTTACCAGAAGATCCCGAACAACTTCCTCTTGGTCTACGTCTGACCTACTCTCCTATAGCACCACAGATGAGCTACCCTTGTATGATATAAGTTCATCAAAGACAATGTCTCTTGAGACGACGAACTTCTTCAATGTAGGATCCATACACTTTCATCCCTCTTTCCTCTTATCATATCCAATGAAGACTAGCTTCCTTATTTTTGCATATAGCTTCGTCCTTAGAGCATCTTGAGTGTGTACATAGTAGATCGACCCGAACACCCAAAGATGTTCCACATTGGGCTTCTTCTTGAACACCAGCTCATGTGAAGACTTCATGTTGTTCATACTGAGGGGCATCCGGTTGATGACATACGCCACACAAGCCATTTCCTTTGCCTAGAAAGCCATAGGAATGCCTTTGGCGTGAAGACAACACTTGCAGGTCTCCATTAAATGATAGATCTTCCGCTCTGCAACTTTGTTCTGTTGTGGAGTATGCGTGGAAGTAAGCTCTCTCTAGATGTTAGACTTTCTGTAAAAGTTAGATAACTCATGTGAAGTGAACTCTCTGCCATTATCAATTCTCAACTTCTTGATCCGCAGACCAAGCCGACCCTCCACGAGCTCCTTGAACTCCACGAACTTACTGAACGCCTTTGACTTCTCCTTCATGAAGTATACCCAAGTATACCCGCTCCTTTCTTTATGTGATAAAAAAGATGTGTCATCGCTAGCACGTGTCTTCTTCTTCCTATCTCAACTCTTCTTCTTGCTCAAGAAGGGAACCTTGCATTCTCCCCCTGAGATCGACATCTCAGCCATCTGTATTGTCAAGCTCTCCTGCGAAGCTAGCCGATTTTCCAGCTTGATCAAGGAGGTTGAGTGGCCCAGCCATGTACAGAAGTAGCAAAGGCTACATACTCCTTCCGCAGACCACAGATGATGTGCTTCTTTAGCTTTGCCTTTGAGATAGGCTCCTTCGGGTCTAACGCCGAAATCTCAGCACAAAGGTTCTTCATCTTCAAGAAGAATGATGATACCGACAGGTCTCCTAGAGTGGCCTTGGCCAACTCATTCTCCAAGAGCTATAACTGAACTACGTTCTTCCTTTTGAATATGCCTTCCATGGCCATTCAGATTTCAGTCATTGATCGACACTTGATGATGTGATTGAACAGCTCCTGTGATCGCTTGAGAGTGAACTCTGTCTTCGCATTCATCTTCCTTCAAGCTCTCACTGCCTCAGCATTCTCGACGGCAGCAGCAGCTTCTTGTCTGTCGTCTCCACCGATGACTTCCCAAAGGTCCTCACCAATTAGATAACTCTCCATGCAAGATCTAAACTTTTTAAAGTTTGTCTGCTTTAAGAGTTCGATTCCAAGACCTCTTACATAACCGGCCTCCATTGCTCTCTCCTGATTATCTTGAACTTCAATAAGGAAAGTACACCTACAAGGGTTAATCACTACTTTCTCCTCAACACTCCTATGATACCATGTAAAAAATTTATGATTGGAAGCTGCAAGGGGTCATAGGAACACTCAACCACACTAGAAGCCAAGTAGTAATCAGCACAACAGAAGCACAAGAGTCATAAGCTGGAATTCAATCTAATTTACAAAACAAGGCATACATTACGAGAAAAGATTTCGCCAATGTACCAAAGAAAAATAGAAAAATACAACTGTAGGAAAGGAAGAAATTGCGCGAACAGAAACTGTAACTGCACAAACTTCTCAAGCTGCAAGCCCTGTCCGTCAAGACCGGCCAAGTCGCTTGTCAACAACAAGCCGCGCGAACTACCTGTTATTGAGTGCTGACGAACCTGAACAGAACCTGCTGATAGACCGGGCGAACTGCTCTACTTAACCGAAACTCGGAGGAAGAGACTTCAAGTCACATAGACCGTGACCTATTGTTATCTACTGACTGTTATCTGCGAACTGTTCCACACAAAGTTTCCACCAGTTGCATAGCCGCCTGGTGTTAGCCGCATGACCTGCACGGAATCAACTTCACTTAGTCGCACCCGTTAGGAAAACGTAACTGCAAGTTTAAGCGCGAGCTAAGTTCTTACTGTTCTCAGTTAATGATGACGAGCCGGGGACTCCTATATATAGATGTGAGAAGGAGTGTCATCACCGCCATATCAATAGAAAAACTGCCCATCAGTCCTCCAGCTAGCATCATGTATCCGCACAAGTGCGGATACAAGCATCAGCCCGCAACTGAAGAAAGTTGTCCGCAATAAGTGTTCACACACCACTCTGTCTGTGTAACCAACTCGCAAGACAATGTCAACAACTCCGAAAGTCCGCATAGTCGAGTGGATAAAACCATCACTCTGCGTGGTCTTCGACACCAGACACGAGTCCTGATCCACCTCGCGCTAAAGACGAATTGCGGAACTTCACATCCAATCAGCGCAGTTCGGCGGACTCTGCAACCAGACCGCGCACCAGGCGATCTCAGTGGACTAGGCAACAACCAGACTTATCACATTCCCGTGACCAAGTCCACAACAAGCAAACTTCGCGGTCTCCAAACTACCTGCGACACATAAGAACAAGACCATGTCAATGCTGAATATCAACACCAATCCGCACAATTGCTGACTGCACCTATCCATACAATGCAGTCTCCAAGTTACCAATAGGCCAAACAATTGTGTCAATCTCCACGATCTCATCACCAGACCGCAAGCACAGAAGACAACCGAACTTGGCGAGCTCCAGATGAGTCAGCAAGAGCAAATATGCCCGGCTCGGCGAACTCCAGATGAGTCTGTCATATCCGCGGTTAGACAACCCTAACCGCCCGGTTCACCAAGGGTGCTTGCTGATCCAGACTGCAGGAGGAAAGAAGAGGACAACCCGACTATCCGCCGACTTTAATACACCAGGTTGCGGCGGCCTTGGCGAACTGTGCGGTCTGCCACTTCAGACCGCCCACCTCCTCTACCACTTCAACAATTTCAACATGCGGGAGGACGTGGGTTTGAAAGAGCGGAGGTGTGCGTTAGTGAGGTAGGGTTTCAGTTGAGGGTATTATAAAATAGGTTTGATAAGAGTAGATGGACGACTGTGATTAGCATTGTGGTTCATTTCATGGCTTCAAGTGTGCAAGAAGGTTTTTTTATAATACACGAGCATTTTTGCACGGGCTACGCCCGTGCTCGATGCTCTCGGGCGACCTTCGGCCGCATCCAGGCAGGCTTCACCCGCCTTCAAACGGGCTTCGCCCGTGCTTGCTGACTCTTAGCGGGCTTTGCCCGCAATCGAGTGGGTTGCGCCCGCATTCGAGCGGGTTGCGTCTGCATTCGAGTGAGTTGCGCTCACATATGAGCACTTACTTTTATTAAAAACATATACATATGAGCACTTAAAATGACCGTAAAAAATATGAATAAATATTCCAATTTTTATTTTGTAAGAAAATGTAAATTTTACCTCAAAATTTAATTTAGCTCTCCCTCACTCTAGGGCTGATATCGAGTCGAGTCCGAGCGATTTTGGTTCGGCTCGAAATCGAAATTTTCGACTCGAACTCGGCTCGAAATCGACTCGAAATCAAAATTGATTTCGAGTCGAGTCGCTTCGACTCCAAATGACTCTATTCTGAGTCGGTTCGAAATCGAATCGGATCGGCTCGAAACCAAATCAAATCGGCTCGAAATTGAACAATTTTTCGTTTTATTTCTAATTTGCTCAAAATTAAATTGGGAAAACTATAAATTTAGCAAATGAAACACTTAAAGTCTTCATTTTTTTTATTTAGATTTAAATTTTGTTATTTTTAATCTTAAAATATGAACATATTAATAAATACATAATTTTTTTAATTAATTCGAGTTGATTCGAATCATATTTCGAGCGATTCAGGGCTGGCTCGAAATCGACTCGAAATCAGATTCGAGTCAACTTGAATCGACTCAAATTGAGTTGAATCAATTTTAACCGATTTCGATTCGGCTCAATTTTCGAACGATTTTCGAGCAACTTTCGAGTTTCGAATAATATGCAAGCCCTACCTCACTCTCTCTTCTCTCCCCCTATCTCTTCTATCCCTAAATGTAGGGATATGAGTGCTATAAAGATTTCATCTTTCTCTCTCCTCCTCTCTCTCCCGTTTTTCTTTATCTATATTTCATTGGATAGATGAGATCAAAAGCTTGTCACACATTGGATAGTTAAGATTTATTTTACATCTTCAAACTATTTCTTTAATGTAGTTAAAGATATATCTATATATATAGGCTAATTAAGACAAATGAATGAGTATTTTAAAATAAATGATAAAATTCAAGTAATAGATGTTACGCTGTTTTTTATTTAAGTTATTTAAATTTAAAGGTATTTTCACAATTTTTTGAAAATACAAAAATAAAAGTAGGTAAATTTTTAAATAAAATAAATATGGTTATTTGATTAAATTTGTTAATAATATATTATCTAGTTTTATTCTTTTTGTTTTGCAAAAATGGGAAAAAAATACATTTAAGTTAAAAAAATATACAAAAAACATAAAAAATATATATTTCATGAATTTTATCATTTCTTATATAAATACTTATTTATTTGTGTCTTTAAGCCAAAATATATATATATTAAATAATATGTAAGTAGAAATTTTAATTAAAATATTTAATTATGCTATGAATTGTTAAAAAAATCTACTTACAATAAATATTTTCAAAAAAATTAGAATCAACCTAGATATTTAACCAGAAGACATAGAGGTTTAAGATTGAACGGGAGTTGAATCGAGGTTAACTACATATGCAAAGTTAGCCAAATATAATTTTCCAAATCAATTAAAATAAGTAAAAAACTAATAAGATTCATAAGATACATCATAAATTAACTGCAGAAACTATTAAAGTTAAGCAGCCACATATTCTTTCAAAAATCTAAGTTATATCTATCACACATGGTTCTACTTCAAAGACTTCAAGATTGACATGTTCCATAATATTATCTATAGATACATCATCTGCATAATCAAATTTGGAATAAAATAAAAAATATTATATAGAAGTGAAAAAAATTACAAATCAATTTAGCATATATAAATATATTTATTAATAATTATATATATATAACTTACCAATATTAGTGGATTCACTTTGTTGATCACTAGTTTGTACTTCACTAAATGGTATTGTATGTTCATCATAGATTTCACTCTCCAAATCAATTAGTAATATATATCTTCTTGATTTTGAAAGTTTGAAATCAATACAATATTTATTAATTACTAAAGCTTGCAACTCATGTTTGTGTTCTTATATATTTTTCAATGTAATAAATGTAATGGTAAATCTTGTTGCTCCATGAAGAACGATCGCTTTCCATCTTTCTTTTTTTCCTCAACCAAGATAGAATAAAATCAATACATATATGGTTGTAAATATACATTGTAATCTTAAAAGTATTTTTTTGTAATATCCACCAAGTGTTTCAAATTTTCAATATCCATTAGAATTAAATTTATGTAAAGAGCTACACATGCAATAAATACTGTCACTTATCTAAGGATTCTTGTGCTTCTTATTTTAAATCATGTATCCCTTTCAAAAGTTACATATGATGTCGAATGTAAGTAAACCTTTTTTGCAAACATCAATATTTTCTTTTAATCCAGCCAGATAATGTTGTTTCGTTCTATCAATTATCCTGCCCTTATAGATCACTCCACTATGTAAATACTTATAATGTTTTTAACCATCCGCACTCTGAATGAGACTAAAATGATTACAATCGGGATCAGTTTTTCTCGAAAAACTTGTGAACAAATGTTAGATGAATAGAAAGAGAATTCCATTTTTTGATATGCAAATTACAAAAATATAAACAATTATTGACACAATTTAAAAAATAAAATTGAGCATAATGTCATAAACATAATTATTACTTTCATATGTAAACATACCATTCCATACCAAAGAGAATTGACATTCACACAACATTCATAGTGAGATTAAAGTTGCAAGGAGTTTGCATGGAACATTATAGTCATTAAAATAAAATTTAAGAAAAAAATGAATTGGAAAAATTCAATGTCTTATGCAAGGAGCATAATAGAATTATAGATTGCACTACCCTATTTAAAAACTACAATCTGTTAACCAAAACATACAATACAAAACCCACTAAAAGTGAAGAGAGAAAATTACCATGCTTCAGAATTTCTAGATTTGATCTGGGTTGCAGAAGTGTAACATCCTCATTCGTCACATAGAATATAACAGAAGTTTCGGTCGGGACCCCGCGTCATATTCCATAGACAGTTAGTGGAGTTACGTATTGAAACCAAACCAAACGCGCATCCTAACTCAGAGTGCATTCTAGCGAAAATATTTAAAGTATTAGGAACTCAACCATATGAATGTCCTCTAAGAAAAAGTTGGAACGATTAACAAAATACACAAAAGTCTTGTCTCTAAGGCTTTACATCTGTTTTCTCATTAATAAGTGTTTTGCAGACATCAACACGCAGATCGACCACACATGAAACAGTAAAAACACACTTCGCTTGGCTTTCGAGGGTCGGCACAGCAAACAGGGCATCAGCCCGCTACTTCCCACTTGACTCAGCCGCACCTACACAAAAGCATTACACCCCAATGGTGGCAAACAAAGCAACGGACAGCATTAACTAACCAAATTATAACGACCACACTCCTCAACCGGGGCGGCGGTGTTCCTTCCATGCAGTTAAATAGCTTGTGCATAATATACGTAGAGGTGCAACTTAAGCACCAACCAACACAAACGATGGCACGATCGGCTAATCGTCCTATGCACTCAGGGCACATTATCGGTGTACTAGATCACCCAGGGTCCCACCACTATCCATAGGCCTAGACCGATGGTCAAATTCGATGTTCTGCACTTTCCCAAGCCCATCTTCGATGTACCGGATAATAACCAGGGTCCCACCACCATTCTCAGTCTAAGATTGATGGCAACAATGAGCATTCATTCGATGTTCTGGACTTTCCCAGACCCATCTTCGGCGTACTGGACAATAACCAGGGTCCCACCATTAGTGTACCAGACAATAGCCAGGGTCCCACCGTCATACCGCTGGTACAGTTCAGCCGTATCCCGTTGCTCGCATCATCATTTGATACTACGCCCTATGCGGGCCAACTTTCCCCTTTCAGGTAACATATACAACACTGATGTTATGTTCCAAGGCTGGCACTCATAACCACTAAAGCTGGACCCTTCAGGCTCTCAGCTTAACACAATGACCCCCAAGTCCCCAAGAGATAGGCCTCACAATCATTGCTCATAGGGAGCTATCGCTGGCGGTAGCGCTACCGCCTCGCGATAGGGGACAGACTATCGTTTCTTCCCCCAAACTGGTGTTTTCCTGGAGACCTACTCCAGTACTCTCACTGCAGCAACCTGCACACCCTGTGACTCCGTAAATTACACAATTACCAAGTAGTCTTCTCCGGCATATAAAACAATTATCACCAATCCAAACCAACCTGTTCAGATGGGCTTCACACAACATGTCTATTTTGTACTTTATTTCCGAATTTTAAATGCAAAGCTAACGGGGATACAACCAATCAACTCGTCGGGAGAATCGCTTCCACGTGCTCGTGGAGTGTCTACCCTCACATGCCAAAACAAAAGACTTCACATATCCAAGGAAGAAGATCGTTACCCATGAAGTCATCTTTGGAGCCATAGATCAAAATCCAAACAAATGGAAAGAACCGCACCGGGCCGCTCTTCGTAGATCTGGAATCGGTTCGCAATTTGTTGCTCCAAAACTCCGGCAACAGCAAGATTTCTCATCTCCTTCCTCCTCCTTTCTCTCCCCTCTCTCTAACTCTTGGAAAGAGAATGGCTAGGTTTAGAATGAGAGATAAATCTTATCCTGCGGCCTTAAACCAGTAGAAAACACAGTCCATCTTTGGATCGTGACAAACCGTGATTCACAGCGGTTCCTGTAAAGAGCGCTACCGCCGCGCGGTAGCCTTAGACGGTGGCTTCTCCGGCAAGTCCATCGTTCAAAATCTCAAATCACAGGCCGACACGTGCATGTGCCATAACTGTAGCGCTACCGCCGCGCAGTACCACACTGCCACCGGGCGATAGGGGAAACGTCGTGTCAATTAAACCGCTTACGATGAATAGAAACTGCCTCCACGGGGTATCGCTACCGCCGCGCGGTAGCTCACATAGAGCCACACTAAATAAATTGGTCACGCTACCATCGGCGCTAGTACTATTGTCGGGCGGTAGCTCACAAACTACCGCCGAGCGGTAGCTCACAGAACCAGATTCTTAGCTACGGGGAACTTGGGGCGCTATAAGAAGGGATCACGTAACACATAGAATTGATATCCTGTGATGCTTAGGCTCCGTTTGGCATGGTGGTGGCGGTCGTAAACGTATGGGTTAAACCGTCATTCGTTAAGGATCACCTAACAAACATCATCCGTATGAATGTAAAAGTGGATGAAGTTTTTTAGGTGGGTGTTAACTAACGACAATTTAACCCCCGTATTCATGATCATCACCATCATGCCAAACAGAGCCTTAATCATCCATCCCCTCCATGTTATTCACCTTAAATGCTTATTAAACCAATTCATTAAGTCAATTAACCAAATCTTTTGCCGCAGATCTCCACACTAATCTTAACAGTTCATGACCTTGAATGCTGCATCTCTTTTAAGAATATCAGAAATATCATTTTCAAGCTCAAAGTTAGCACTTGTAGCTTCATCATGACCATAAACTATTCTTGCCGGTCACCCGATTTTTCTAGTTCAAAAAATCGGATCGTATTAACTTGAAGTCAAATTGGATGCACAAACAGTCAATGAAAATCCAGCAGTATTGACATGAGTTTTTTTTTACCGCGAAAAACTCGGAAAAAGGTGAAAAATCATGTGATCGGATCTGTGTCGGGTCAAAATCCTTTTTTTAGCTTTGAGTTTACAAGTATTGGGAGTCTTCTCGGAGGTTGACAGGTCATCTCTCTGTTACAAGCTTTGAATACAGAAGGTGTAAAAAATAAACTTAGACCACGAAACTTGGATGAGTGCATCCATGAAGCTTGGATTGGAGCGTCCACGAAGCTTGGATGAGTGCGTCTGGGTGGAGAAAAAAGCTAAGTCATTGAAGACTTGAAGTGTCTTCACGCGAGCATCCGTCGAGGCGTTTTCCAATGCCTTCTCCCGAGCACACAAAAGTGTCCAAGTGAGCGTTGAGCATTGTGCATGATAGAGAGGGAGCAGAGTGGGTTCCAAGCAGAGAAACGATCTAAGTCTTACATTCTCGCCAAAAAATCTCAGAGCTCTCTCTAGTTTCTGAAGTTGTTTCCCTTCAAATGAAGGCCAGGGGAAATTTTATAGTTTTATGGAGGGACGTGCTGGTAATTGTGCCGGGCTGGATCCTGATTCGGCGAATGGTGTTGCTCCGTTTCGGTCACCTGGACCTCCAATTTTCATGAAAAGACGGACATGCCCCCCGGACATCCCGGGCAAGCTGGTTGGCGGCCGGCGGTGGCCGAGGCGGCTAAAGGTGGTGGAGGCGACTGGTGGCGGCGACGACCACAGGTGTGCGCGCGCGGCAGGCTGTGTTCTTGTGCACGTGCGCAGGAAGCACACACATGGGGCATCACACGCGCGCTGGATAGTTTTGCACGCCCTCGAGCGGGGGCGCTGCCTAGCGGCCTGCGAGCGCTCGTGCTGCCCGTACGCGCGCGCCTCTCGTGCAGGCGGCCTGTTGCCCGCGCTTGCATGTGTGCTTGGCTTTGCTCCCCTTTCGGAGTGTTTCTGGGCCTTTGAGACGAGCGTGGCTTGGTGTGTGTGGCTCGCTTAGTCAGGTTGGCTTGCCTATGTGTCCTTGATCGAACTCTTCCCGGTTGGACTTAGAAAATTCAGGATAACCTCATCAAATGAGGCCAAATTTTCGTTGGTCGTGATCCGCGAAACGACGAACCCGAAAATTTTACTGGTGCTTGTGATGACTTGGAGTCGCATAATCATGGGCCTATGCCCGAATAGTTATCTGAAAACGTGATAATCTTTTTATTTTGAAATAGGTGTTTTTGCCATGATTGGGAGGATATCTCCTGCCCCTTTTATGGGCGCCCGCGCGTGCTGGTGCCAGCATCGCGCGCGTGCGAGCGCCGCACGTGCGTCCGTGGCTGTCGTCGTAGCTGCCTCCGGCCATCGTCGACCACCTCTGACAACAGGGACCCTGTCGGGACTGCGAGGGCAGGGGGGGGGGGGGCACGCCCGTAATTTCTTGAAAATTAGTGACCCAGGTGAGCATAAAAGAGCGATGTCATTTATCAGCGCAAAATCCGTCATGACGCAATTACCAAAATATCGCTCCAGAAAACTATAAATAGACATTCAGGCCTTCATTTGAGGACAAGAAAGCTCCAGAGGCTAGAAAGAGCTTTGACGTTTTCTAGTGATGACGTGAGACTTAGATTGTTCAACCGCTCGGAATTCGCTCTCCTCCCCATCTTGACCGTCAAATGTACAACACTCAACATTGCAGGGACTTAGACATTTTTTTTGAAAGAACGCTCCCACTCATGCCCCGAAAACTTCTTGGACTTAGCTTTTTTTCGTCTTTCTTTGTACTTAAAGCTTATAACGAAGATGTGACCTGAGGAACACAAACACCTTTAAACAATGAAAAAAATAGTGGATTTTGGTCAGACACAGATCCAGACATGTGATTTTTCACTCTTTCCGAGTTTTCCACGTTAAAAAAACCACTTGTCATTGCGGCTTGGTTTCTCATTTGACTGTTTGTGCGTCCGATCTGACTCAGAGATAAGGCAGTCCGATTCTCCGAACCGAAGGAAAATCGGCTGACCCGCAACAATTATATCTCTATCTTTATTACCTTTATTATTAATTTTCATCCCAATTAATTGCTAGTCAATTATGTAAAATACATACCTAATATCACAGTATCACTCACAACATAAAATTAAGAAGGGTGTCTCTATCTTGCAATATATTTATTTTTTATGTGGATAAGCATTCACATTCTAGTATTCTATGTTGGAAGGACACTATAATAAACTCTTATAACATGTTAACTATTAGATATGAGACCAATTAAGTGTTTGTTTTGAGGGGGTAGAAAACTCCAAGGCGGTAAGCTGCCGCGGCTCGGTATCATCTGTCCGTGTACGTAGAGTGAGTTGTTTCACCGTCTACGTGTGAGCAAAGCGGTTAAGGCTGCGTTTGGCATGACTTATATGCTTCGGTGAGGTTGGACAAAAACATCATTGTCATGCCAAACATGCTCCAAAAACTAGTTTCTTTTTATTGTAACGGTAGTAACATTTGGCATACCAAACATACATTTTATGACAATGACGTTTTTGTCTAACCTCACCGGAGCAAATAAGTCACGCCAAACGCAGGCTAAATTTTCATGATGTACGACCACAGGCGCTAGCTACAACATGCATGTATGTGATTGCTCTATTAAGCGTGGCGAGGCTTTGCACGTCAAACCACTCTTAAAATTTGAACGATGATAGTGTAATGAGAATGTCGTTCTCTTTTGCTATTTGCAAACGCATGTTGACAATCAGAGTCTCAATCCAAGAGCAAACTCGGTTCTCCCTCGTGGCCGCGATCTAGAATCGAAACTCGAGTGCCACAATGGCCGTAGTTCTTAGTAACAACTCGGCTCAAGCCATTATATTATCTATAACTCCAAAATAATATAAGTTTAGATGAACTTTTCAATATAATAATATGTATATAATACATATTATTATAATCATCCAAATTTTCGACAAATAATAGAATTTTTTGAGTTATCTTCGCTCGTGATCATTCTCTTGAGTTGGGCTACGCAGAGTGGAAAAAAACTAAGGAATGATAGATGCTTGCCATAATGTAATACTATATAATTTAAATAATTCAAAATTAATATGATAAAGCTCAAAATTAATATGATAGAGGGATTAATTATTTTCTTAATCATTAATTGCATTGTGGTGCCTATTGATTATATTTCTATCATTTTCTCCTCTATTACTTGTTTTTATCCAACTCAATAGTCAATAATATGGACACATCACTCACTGCATGAGAATAAAATTGGGGGTCCCTAGCTTGCATTATATTTATTTTCTTGTGGATGAGCATTGATATTCCTATCTTAGGGGTCCCTATCTTGGGGCGCCATTAAATAATTGTAAAAGGTTAGATATTCGTCCGAGGAACAATTAAGGCTCTGTTTGGTAAGACTGAAAACATGGATCCAGATTCTCTTCATTTAGGATCTCAAATGGAGGACTATTTTATGGTGTGAATGCATTCCTTAAGATTTTTCAAATATATTAGTGGATTTAAATTTTTCTCGTCAAAAATTGTGACTGGATGAGCGAGAAATAACTTTGATAAGATGAAGATGTTCAAAAAAATGATTGGAGGAGGATTATGCATGTCCCCTCCTTATTGAAATTCCTGAACCCGTTCACCGCCCCTGACTGTGTGGAAGGTCGAGTGATTCTCGTGCGGCATAAGTTTGCTTCATTTACAGAGTTGACCCTGTAAATCCTGCGGAGGTGCTAAGATAAGCTTATGTTTTCTCTGTTAGACGCACAATTTTTCCCTTGTAGATTATCTTATGACATATTATGGTTTTATTTTTGATCAAAAAATTGTTAGTGTGTAGATGTTATGTTTGTGGTTCGAGATGAACAAAGAAATTTAACCTTTTTATTTTTATTTTTGTGGTGGTGTAATGTTGAGTTTTGTCGCCCATTGCTTTTGGTCTTGAACCGGGCGGTTCATTTGGGGAAGAGTAATATATATCCCCTGTTTTCTTATCCGGTTCATTAGGGTAAAATTCAGGGGAAAAAAGGCCGGCTGCAGATTCTCTTCTGTTCTTCCCGTCCAGCGACATCGACGCCTGCAACAGCGTTTTCTGAGAAGCTGACGCCTGCAGCAGCGACTTCGTGCTTCACGTCCAGGGCCGGCGACTCCAGGCAAAGAACCCGCCCAGGGAGAGGTTTCGTGATTCCCGTCCAGCAGCGGCTTCGATCTGGAGTTAGGAAGGAGACAGCCACCTTCTGTTTTAGTGGAGGAGTAGCCGCCTCTGATAATGTAACGATCCCGCCGGAGGAAATGGTGGTAAAACTCAGAAGAAAGGTCAAGGGAGGTGGCCGGCAAGAAGAGAGACGAAAGGAGGAAGAATTAGAGGGGAAAACATTCTTATTTCAAATCATCCATAACTATTACAGAGTTTATTTAGCTATTTATAGGCATGGGTCCGCAAGAGGACCGTTACATATAAGACCGTTAAACTCAATTAAACATGTAATTAATTACAGATATTATTAATAACCATAAATGGCTATCCGGCTGTCATCTGCTGACCGCTGGATGAAATCACTGTTGCCCTGCTGCTGACCGCTGGATGAAATCACTGTTGCCCTGCTGCTGACCGCTGGATGAAATCACTGTTGCCATGCTTATAAAATCCGCCGATGATGATGTTCTGCTCTTGGCCGTTGATGGATGTTGGAAAATCCGCATGACCGTAGGATGGATGAGAATTGATGCTGCTTCTGGACCGTTGGATGAGAGCAGGAGAATCTGAGGCCGCTGGATATTTCTCTTAACATTACCGACTGCTTTAAAAGGCGATGTCCTCATCGTGAACCCTAAAACATCGAGCTTTGGCTATGAAGAGAGAAGCGCTGGACGAAAAGTACTGGAGCTCCGGTGAGGCACTGTTGATGGCTACCGCATGATGACGGAGGAAGCTATAAAAGAACAGATGAATCGCGATCTGAAGGTGGCAACTCTATGCCAAGCTGGAGACTCTGGCAACTATCGTTCGTACCAGATCTATGGTGAGATCTGAGGTTTCGCTCTCTTTCCCCTTGGTTTGGTTTGTGTCCACTTCAAATTTTCGAGCGTAGCGTGCGAATCTTCTGGATAATGTTGTTTTTCGACTTGATTTTTGCTGTTGGAGTCCGATGGTGATTTTGTTTTTCGTGGTTGCCGTTTTTCCTTCTTACCCCATGCTGTTAACACTGGTTCGGAGGGTGCTTGAGCGAAGGCATTTCCTAGGTCCGCTTGAATACTAGGAAATCCTTCGATTTCTGCCGCATCTTCCCAGGTGCTGTCTTCTGGTGGCAGTCCATGCCATTGGATGAGTGCTTGACGTACCTCCTTGCCTTGCCGCAGGATTCGGCGTGTGCTGATGACAGCTAATGGTTGATGTAATGGATTGTTACGCCATTTGAGAGCTGGTAGCTGGGTAATCTATATTTTGGGATCCCCCATGTATGGTTTTAGTTCAGATGCATGGAAGACGGGATGGTTTTGGAGCCTGTATGGAGGGAGAGGCGATATGTTGTCTCGCCAATGATCTCCTCAACTTGAAATGGTCCATAAAATTTTAGGCTAAGCTTTCTGTTGGATGGTTTCAACAGAGAGAGTTGTCGGTACGGATGTAAGCGTAGTAGTACCCAATCGCCTAGATCCAGCTTAAGTTCCAGCCATTTTTTATCTGCTTGTTCCTTCATTCTCTGTTGTGATTTTGTGAGGTTGGCTTTTAATGCATGTAAGATTTCCTCTCTTGTCCGCAGCGTAGTGTCCACGGCTTCATTTGTTGTTGTACCTGCACAAAAATTCAGCAACATAGGAGGCGGTCGACCAAACATGACCTCATAAGGGGTCGTGTTGGTCGAAGAATTAAATGAGGTATTATAATGATATTCTGCAAAACTAAGATATTCAGACCAGGATTTAGGGTGTTCATGTGAAAAAATGCGTAAATATTGTTCAATACATCTATTTACCCGCTCAGTTTGTCCGTCGGTTTGGGGATGGTAGGATGAGCTGTATTTGAGGTGTGTACCTTGCAACCTAAACAGCTCTACCCAGAAATTGCTAAGAAATATACTATCCCTATCAGAAATTATAGATTCAGGTATTCCATGTAGTTTTCCTATGTTGTTCCAAAATGATGTGGCTACTTTTGGTCCTGTGAGTTGTTTGAGTGGGGTAAAATGCCCGGCTTTGGAAAACCTATCTACTACTACGAATATGATCGTATACCCAGCTGAATTGGGTAAGCAAGTTATGAAGTCCATTGTAAGGTCAGCCCAGAGTTTACTCGGGGTTGGTAAAGGCTGCAAGAGTCCGTAAGGCAAGTGGTTCACGGCTTTAGACTTTTGACAGATATCGCATTCCTTAATGAACTTGGTAACTTGTGCTCTCATCTCGGGCCAGTAGAATTGGCTTTGAATCTTATGTAGGGTACCCTTGATGCCTGAGTGTCCCCCGATTAGAGTAGAATGTGCTTCTTTTATGATATTTTTGCTGATTGGTGAAATGTGTGGAATGTAAATTCTGTTTTTGTAAGTTATGTACTTCCCGTGTTGGTTCCATGCGGGGTAAGCTTGGGGCTCCTGTTGGACTTTTTTACTTAACTCGTCATGCTCATAGTCTTGCTCCAATCCCTCCAAGAGAGGGGAAATTGGTACAGACATCATATTTAGTTGCACTTGTGGAGTTTGCTCTATGATTTCTGGAATTCTTGATAGAACGTCTGCTGCTATATTCTGTTTTCCTGCCTTATATTTGATCTCGAAATCATAGCCCATGAGTTTGGTAAGGTAAAATTGCTGATCGGGTGTCTGGATTGTTTGTGTTAAGAGGTGATGAAGGCTTTGGTGGTCTGTTAATATTGTAAATTTGTGTCCTAATAAGAATTGGCGCCGCCGTTGAACTGCCGTAGTAACCGCAAATAGCTCCCGAATGTAAGTTGATTTTTTTTTGCATCAAGGGGGATAGCTTCTTGCTGAAATACGCTATAGTTTTCTTGTCTTGTAACAAAATAGCCCCTATTCCCGTTCCTGAAGCATCCGTTTCTATTTGGAAAGGTTCATGGAAACTGGGTAGAGATAATATGGGGTAGGATAGTAAACGCTCCTTCAGCTGGTCGTAAGCTGCCTTAGTTTGCTGGTTCCAGTGAAAAGATTGCTTTTTTAATAATTCCGTTAGAGGATGTGCAATCCGAGCGTAGTCCTTTATAAACTTTCGGTAATAACCAGTAAGGCCTGGGAAAGCTCTTATACCCTTTTGATTAATGGGTTCGGGAAACTGCTCAATTGCTGATATATTTGATTTATTTGGAAAATAAGTTCCCTGACTAATGGTATGCCCCAGAAATTCTATCGCGGTTGTGAAGAATTGACATTTTGCTAGTTTAACGAAAAGTTGATTTTCCTGAAGAATTTGCAAAGCTTTTTGTAAATGTTCAGCATGGTCTTGCTGTGTTGGACTAAAAATCAAAATGTCGTCAAAAAATATAACTATGAATTTACGCAAAAAGGGTTGGAAAATAGTATTCATCAAAGCTTGAAAGGTCGAAGGGGCGTTGGTTAAGCCAAAGGGCATTACGAGGAACTCATAATGCCCTTGGTGAGTCCTAAAAGCCGTCTTGTGTATATCCCGTTCATCAACTCGTATTTGGTGATATCCTGATCGGAGATCAATTTTTGAATAGAATCGAGCGGCATATAATTCGTCCAAAAGCTCCTCGATAGTGGGAATTGGGAACTTATCTTTTATGGTTAGCTTATTGAGGGATCGATAATCGACACAAAACCTTCATGTTCCATCTTTTTTCTTTACTAGTAAGACTGGGGAACTAAATGACGATGTGCTTGGCCTAATCTGTCCGTTTTCTATCATATCCCTCACTATTCTTTCAATCTCGTTCTTTTGGTGATATGGATAACGGAAGGGTCTCAGGTTTGGTGCAGTCGCCCCAGGAAGGATTGTAATTTTATGGTCTATGTCTCTTTTTGGGGGCAGGACTCTTGGTTCCGTAAATAAATGAGAATACTCTCTCAAGAGTTCACTAATTTGTTTTGGCAAGGATTGTAAGACCATTTCTAATGTATTATCGGTTTTTATGGGTTTTGGTGATTCCTTAGCTAATAACAGACAAAGGGTTGAAGGTTTAATTGCCACCATCCGCATTAGCTGCGATGATGAAACCATTCCTGCTTGTGTATCTTTAATGCCTTTCAGCTGGATTCGTCCTTCGTTGCTATCATAAGAAAGGGTTAGACGATTATAGTCCATGGTGACAGGACCTAGTGTTCTAAGCCAATTTTGTCCCAAAATTAAGTCTGCCCCTTCTATGTCAAGGACGTATAGCTGAATTTTATATAATTTATTTTGGATGAACAGTGGGATGTTTTGGCACTTCCCTTTGCATGGTTCAGGCGACCCATTACCCATAAATACTGAAAATTCCTTTATTTTGTGGATTGGTAGTTTTAAAAATTTTGCTATCCTGTTGGAAATAAAGTTGTGGGTGCTGCCGCCATCTATAAAAACCTCTAAGGATTGATTATTTATAACCCCTGTTACTCTAATTCCATGGTTGGGTATTATGCCCGATAGGGCTTGTAAGTACACAGTCATGGTGGGGTCGTCTTGTTCTTCTAAATTCTCCCCAACCTCTACTTCCTCAGTATTTTCTTCCTCTTCATTTCCTTCTAAATACAACAATGCTCCTTTGCCCTTACACCGATGTCCCACGTGGTAGCGCTCTTCACAGTTATAACAAAGCCCTTTTTCCCTTCTCGATTGTAGTTCTGCGGGTGATAGCCGTTTAATAGGGGGCAGCTTACTGTAATTGTTATGTTGGGCATTTGGCTGGAATTGGTTGGTTCTTCTTGGTTCAAATTCGTGCCCGACGTGTGTGCTGGGCTGGATGTTTTTATATTTTGTGCTTGGGAAAAAACGGTCTTCATACATCCTAGCAAGAGCGTAAGCATCATGTAATTCTTTGGGCTGATGCATAAGGACTGAGGTGTTAATCTCCGATTTCAACCCGGATACGAACATATCCGTGACAAATTCGGGCGCAAGTCCGGGCACTTGAGTGATTAATTCTTCAAAATCCCTTTTAAAAGCCATTACGGTAGTTTCTTGGTGCAATTTTGTTAATAATCCTGCGGGTCTAAAATATTGAGAGGGTCCAAATCTCTTTTTAATTGCATCCACAAACAAAGGAAAGGACAAGGCCGGGTGATCCCTTAAGTTTGCTTGGTACCATTTTGAGGCTGGTTTGTCTAAATGTAAGGAAGCAATTAGTAAATAATCTTGGCTACGAATGTTGTTGTATTCAAAATAATTTCTTAACTCGTAAAGCCAATCAATAGGATTGCCTTCTGAAAATCTAGGACAAGGAATGTCAAAATTACCAGGGCGTTCAGAAACAACCTGAGTATCGGGCGTTGTTGGTGCGGGGCCAAGAATTCCGGTAGTAGATTGAGTCGGACAGTTGGTCGGAGGATGATATCCCTCGCTTTGTAATTCTTCCTCTCTGGTCGGTGGTGTGCCGCCCACTCCCCTGCCCAACATCTTTTGCATGTTCTGGAATTGTTGTAACATATCGGTCCGGAGACTAGTGATTTGCTCCGCAAGATCCGATGTTTTGTCTCGATTCTCCAGAATCTGTCGCGCCAATAAATTCTCCTTGGTTTGGATTTCTGTATTGAATTGTTGCCGGATTTGGAAAGACTGATGATCCATTTCGGTCAGGAACTTTTGTTGTAGTTCTTCGATCTGACTGGCTCTGATGTCTTGTTCGTTCTGCAGCGCGTTCTTGATATCCGTAATTGAGCGTAATCCTTCACCCATATTGGAGCGGCGGAATCGCAGGTTATCTCAACGAGAGCACCAAAATGTAACGATCCCGCCGGAGGAAATGGTGGTAAAACTCAGAAGAAAGGCCAAGGGAGGTGGCCGGCAAGAAGAGAGACGAAAGGAGGAAGAATTAGAGGGGAAAACATTCTTATTTCAAATCATCCATAACTATTACAGAGTTTATTTAGCTATTTATAGGCATGGGTCCGCAAGAGGACCGTTACATATAAGACCGTTAAACTCAATTAAACATCTAATTAATTACAGATATTATTAATAACCATAAATGGCTATCCGGCTGTCATCTGCTGACCGCTGGATGAAATCACTGTTGCCCTGCTGCTGACCGCTGGATGAAATCACTGTTGCCCTGCTTATAAAATCCGCCGATGATGATGTTCTGCTCTTGGCCGTTGATGGATGTTGGAAAATCCGCATGACCGTAGGATGGATGAGAATTGATGCTGCTTCTGGACCGTTGGATGAGAGCAGGAGAATCTGAGGCCGCTGGATATTTCTCTTAACAGATAACTTGAAGGGAGACGGCGACATCAGAGCGGCGACGGCGGCTATAGTGGATCTTGGCGCTCCAGGTTATATTGTTTGTTGTTCATCTACTGTAGACCATAAAAACTCTCTGAATATTATAGTGGATCTTCTCCGGTGCTCTCCCCGTGGACGTAGGAATCGTTTATCTCTGAACCACGTAAATCTTTGTGTCGTTTGTGTGTGCTTGGATTTCTCGTTGTTGTTTATTTTGCGCTATTGTTTTTGCTCGGTTTAATTTCCGTTGCGTTATCCGCGGTGACAACGTAATCGCGGACCGTACCAATATTTCATAACAATTGGTATCAGAGCGGATGTTCCGACCTTGGACCTCTGTGAGCAATAGCAATGACGGCAATATTCGAGATTCTGAAGTACGACGACAAAATCGATTTTGGTTTGTGCCAGAAACGGATCAAGACGGTTCTCGTTTGGCAAGGTCTACAAAAAGTGTGCGCTTTTCGGAAAGGAGAAATCCGGGAAGAAGGATGACGAATGAGAGGAGTTAGATTTGAAGGCCATTAGCACAATCCAGTTGTGCCTAGCGGATGAAATAATGTACAACATAGTCGATGCTGAGACTACAACAGATCTGTGGAAGAAACTGGAAGAGCTTTACATGTCCAAGTCGCTCACGAACAAGCTCTACATCAAGAAATAGTGATACAACCTAAGGATGTCCGAGAGTTCTCAGTTGCCGGAGCATATGAACGTGTTCAACAAGCTCATTTCTCAGTCGCGCAGCTTGGATGTGAAAATTGAGGAAGAAGACCACACTCTCCTGCTATTGTCTTCATTGTCGAAGTCTTTTGATCACTTGCTCACAACGATCCTTTGCGGAAGGATACTCTGAAAATGGAAGAGGTGATGATGACTTTGCTCTCAAATAAAACGAGGAGCAAGTATGGCCCCAACACCAGCGAAGGAATGTTTGCAAAGAGCAGTGAGTCGGTTAGAGGCAGATCCAAAGATAGGGCAAGAAAGCAAACCGACTCAGGTCGAAGTCAAAGAATCGAAACAACAAGTGTCACTACTGCAAGAAAAAAGGGCACTGGAAAAATAATTGTTCAAAGAAAAAGCTCAAAGAAAAAAATCAAGAGACACAACAGGCAGTTGTGGCTTCAGACCAAGACAGTGACGCTGATATACTTCATGTTCGATCTACCCTCGACTCCATCGATGCATGGATCATGGATTTTGGATGTTCTTCACATGTGCCCGAATAAATAATGATTCTCCACCTTCAGGCAATGTGATGGTGATCGAGTTTTGATGGGGAACATCTCAGAGTGCAGAACGATGAGGATTGGCAGCATCAGAATCAAGATGTTCGATGGAACCGTCAGAACGCTCATCGATGTCAGGTACGTGCCAGATTTAAAAAAGGGCATGATTTCTTTAAGTACTCTAGAGGTGGTTGGGTACTCGTACACCGGTGATGGCAGCTATTGTTGGTGACGCAACAGTCTCTACAACGTCAGATGAAGACTCTTCTCTACTGTAGCATGTCAGGCTTGGCCACATGAGCGAGAGAGGATTGTTGGAGCTGCATAAGAAAGGCCTAATGAAAGGGATCAAGACGTGCAAGCTGAATTTCTGCGAGACGTGCATTCTCGGGAAGCAATGCAAAGTAAAGTTTGTGATATCAAGCAAGCGCAACAAACAAGTACTGAAGTATATACACTCAGACGTTTGGGGGCCAGCCCCAGTGCCATCACTTGGAGCTGCCAGATATACAACTCCGTATTCGCGAAGAGGTTGCCCCAAACAAGGCAAGCACGTTTTTAAGCTTTTTAGAGATTTTGCACTCTCGGTGGCCAATTTCGGCTCTAGCTTGGAAATATACTAGTAGGGGGAGGGAAAATCGGCCTCCCCCAGTGGCCCTTTTTTGGGGGGTCGGGTCTCGCCCCTGCCCCCCTGCCCGCGGCTTGGTGGGGCGAGACCGGCCAAGGTCGGGGGTCTCGCCCCTGCCCGCGGCTTGGTGGGGCGAGACCGGCCAGGGCCGGGGGTCTCGCCCCTGCCCACGACTTGGTGGGGCGAGACCGGCCAAGGCCGGGGGTCTCGCCCCTGCCCGCGGCTTGGTGGGGAGAGACCGGCCAAGGCCGGGGGTCTCGCCCCTGCCCGCGGCTTGGTGGGGCGAGACCGGCCAAGGCCGGGGGTCTCGCCCCTGCCCGCGGCTTGGTGGGGCGAGACCGGCCAAGGCCGGGGGTCTCGCCCCTGCCCGCGGCTTGGTGGGGCGAGACCGGCCAAGGCCGGGGGTCTCGCCCCTGCCCACGGCTTGGTGGGACGATACCCTGTGCTCGGCCCCTAGGTGGGTGAGGGGCGGGGTGGTTTTTACCCCTTTACCCCCCCCCCCCCCCCCGGTGTGGCAGATTTCTATTGGCCCAAGGTATTTTTGGCGTGAGGGTATTTCGGTCATTTTGGTACATGGGATTTGGAAAACTATATATAAACCCCCTTGGGTGCCTTAGAGAGGGACTTTCTTAGCTTCCTCCTCCCTTAGCTTCTTCTTGGTATAGTAGAGAGAGCTCTTCAAGGCACCCTAGCTCAAGCATTGGCTAGGGAGGGGAAGTGCTCAGGTAGCCTTCCGAGTGTGACGTGGGACCTCCGCGCTAGAGCCGAGGGTCTGTTCCTAGCTTCTTGATCCTTTGATCCATGACGTACTCTTGGGTGTAGTAGGTGTGAGGTCACCCCTTTATAGGGACCCCGAACTCCACAGAGGCCATTTTTGGCTTCAACACTTTGGTGCGGTGAGCGTGGAGGATGACCAGCACAGAAGATCTCGGGAGAGTGTCATGACTGGAGGTCAGGGAGGTAGTGATGATCTCGGCGAGCTCCCAAGCTCAGGACCCTTTGTGGGGAGGCAAGACTTCATGGCCTCCATCCAAGGCATCATGGAGATGCTGCGAAGCATTGCTCCTCAGGGTGGCAGCTCCACCCCGACCCCCCAGGAGCTAGCTCCCCCCCTCGACGAGTCGACTCCCAAGGGTCTAGGCGAGATGACCCCAGCGGGGGGAGAAGGAAGTGCACCAGGAAGAAGGCCAGGGAAGGAGAGGATGGGAGATGGGGTCGAGCGAGACCTCACCGGGCGGGAGCTATTCTCCAGTCCGGCGAGTGCCAACCTCCCAGGCGAGCAGGTCGCGTGAGGGGAGGTGGCGAGACCACCCCTTAGGGGGTCACCCTTCAGCGAGCTCATCATCTCAGCTCCCGTTCCCGAGGGGTTCAGAGAGCCAGACATGGCTTACTATACCGGGAAGGATGACCTCGTCCAACATCTACAGTGGTTCGAGGATGTCGTCTCCATCCGGTCGATGACGGACGCCTTCAAGTGTCGCCTCTTTGCGATCACGTTGAAGGAGAAGGCAAGGGACTGGTTCCACCAACTCCCTCCGAGGTCAATCTATGGGTTCGAGGACTTGAGCCGGAGCTTTCAGCTTCGCTTCTCCACCTCCAAGAAGCGGAAGAAGAGTCCTGAGTCCATCTTCCTGATAAGGCAGGGGGCCGAGGAGTCGCTGGCCCGTTACGTTGACAGGTTCCAAGAGGAAATCTTGGAGGTCCAGGAGATCCCAGGGTATGCTCTCCAGATGGCCTTCACCGTTGGGCTGAAGGAGGGGTTCTTCAAGATGAGCTTGACCTGCAAGGCCCCCCTTTCCTTCGAGGAGCTGATGGAAAGGGCGGCTGAGGAGATAGCCATGGAGGCGGCTAACCCGGCGTTTGTCAAGAAGTTGGCAAAGCTAACAGAGACGGAGGCAAAGGAGCAAGGTGACTCGAGACCTCAGGAAGGAAGAAGGAGAGATGAGCGGAGAGCTCAGGAGGGTCTGGAACCAGGTTGGAGGCAGCAGGGAGGACCCATTCAGGGCCCAGGAAGAGGTTACGCCCAAGATGGGGGAAACTTCCAGGGGGGCCAAGGGAGGTTCAACTTCCAGAGGCAAGCCCCTAGGCAGCTCCTACCCCCACCACAGCAAGCGATGGAGATTGGTCGAAGGGAGAGGAGGAACCGCCAGGGAAGGAGAAGGGTCAGGGTAGAGTTATCGTACTGTGACTTCCACCAGGTGGATGGGCACGCCACAACTACCTACCCCGAGTTCCTGGAGGTGAGGGGGGCGAGAGGCCCTGCCCAGCCACAGCCACCAGTGCGGGTTGAAGAGGTTCTGCCCAGAGAAGGAGGAGATGATGTGTGTGAGGACCGGGTCGATGTCGGACCCCGAGGCGGTATAGCGGTGATCCATGGTGGAGTGGGGATCGAGGCCACTCAGAAGGCAAGCCTCCATGTCATGTACCGAAGGAGCGTCGCCTCGACCTCCCAGACCCCGCCCCAAGAGGAGATCACCTTCTCGGTGAAGGACCTGCCATATCATGAGGATCCATTTTGTGATGCGCTGGTCATCCAGACGGCCATCGAGGGCTACACCGTCTCCCGAATCTTGGTTGACAACGGGAGCTCCGTCAACGTCGTTTTCAAGAAGGCGTTTGACGAGATGAAGGTAGAGTCAAGGAGGGTGTTGGCCTCGGACGGACCCCTGTTTGGATTTTCAGGGGAGAGGAAGGAAGTGGAAGGTGGAGTCGGACTCCAAGTAAAGTTGGGACTGGCTTCAAGGAACTGCCGGTTCGTCATTGTTGATGCTCCAAGCAGCTACAACGCCATCTTCGGAAGGCCCCTCATCAGCGCCTTCCGTTGTGTGCCATCTTCCTTCCACCAGTGCCTCAAGTTCAGCTCCGGAGAGATCCAGGTCAGAGTCAAGGGAGACTCCAAGATGGCAAGGCAGTGCTACGTTACGCCCGTCAACACCATCTCTTGGTTGGCCAAGGCAGAGGAGATGGAGAAGGTCATGGAGAGCTTGAGCAAGATGGAAGTGTCCAAGGAGAAGGAAGCGGAAGACGGCCATCAGGTCCAGGCCCCCTGAGGGTGCCTCGTCTTGCGGTAGTTTTTTCCTTCTTCTTGTCTTGTAACAAGTGCTACCCCTGACCTGCTGAGTCAGGGGACCATATAACTCATATTTTTCCCTGTTTGAGGATGTAGGATTTGGAAAGGTCTGATTAATATGCCCAGTCCTTTTGCTCCGAGACGGTCCCGCTGCTTAGGCTCTCACTAGTTGGGCAGGGTCGGTGGTACCTCTCGTGGATGCTTAGAGGTCTCACCTCGAGATGGATTCCGCTGTCAGGCTCTCACCTAGCTGGCAGGGCAGGTTGATCTCTCGGAGGGTGGGGTAGGTCTCACCTCGAGATGGATTCCGCTGTCAGGCTCTCACCTAGCTGGCAGGGCAGGTTGATCTCTCAGAGGGTGGGTAGGTCTCACCTCGAGATGTATTCCGCTGCCAGGCTCTCACCTAGCTGCAGGGCATGTTGATCTCTCGGAGGGTGGGAAAGGTCTTACCTCGAGATGGATTCCGCTGTCAGGCTCTCACCTAGATGGCAGGGCAGGTTGATCTCTTGGAGGGTGGGGTAGGTCTCACCTCGAGATGGATTCCGCTGTCAGGCTCTCACCCAGCTGGCAGGGCAGGTTGATCTCTCGAAGGGTGGGGTAGGTCTCACCTCGAGATGGATTCCGCTGTCAGGCTCTCACCTAGCTGGCAGGGCAGGTTGATCTCTCGGAGGGTGGGGTAGGTCTCACCTCGAGATGGATTGCGTTGTCAGGCTCTCACCTAGCTGGCAGGGCAGGTTGATCTCTCGGAGGGTGGGTAGGTCTCACCTCGAGATGGATTCCGCTGCCAGGCTCTCACCTAGCTGGCAGGGCAGGTTGATCTCTCGAAGGGTGGGAAATGTCTCACCTTGAGATGGATTCCGCTGCCAGGCTCTCACCCAGCTGGCAGGGCAGGTTGATCTCTCGGAGGGTGGGGTAGGTCTCACCTCGAGATGGATTCCGTTGCTAGGCTCTCACCTAGCTGGCAGGGCAGGTTGATCTCTCGGAGGGTGGGAAAGGTCTCACCTCGAGATGGATTCCGCTGCCAGGCTCTCACCTAGCTGGCAGGGCAGGTTGATCTCTCGGAGGGTGGGGTAGGTCTCACCCCGAGATGGATTCCGCTGTCAGGCTCTCATCTAGCTGGCAGGGCAGGTTGATCTCTCGTGGAAGCCAATCCTTTTGCTCCGAGATGGATTCCGCTGTCAGGCTCTCATCTACCTGACAGGGCAGGTTGATCTCTCGTGGAAGCCAAGCCCTTTGCTCCGAGATGGATTCTACTGTTAGGCTCTCATCTAGCTGGCAGTGCAGGTTGATCTCTCGTGGAAGCCAAGCCCTTTGCTCCGAGATGGATTTCGATGTCGGGCTCTCATCTAGCTGGCAGGGCAGGTTGATCTCTCGTGGAAGCCAAGCCCTTAGCTCCGAGATGGATTCCGCTGTCAGGCTCTCATCTAGCTGGCAGGGCAGGTTGATCTCTCGTAGAAGCCAAGCCCTTTGCTCCGAGATGGATTCCGCTGTCAGGCTCTCATCTAGCTGGCAGGGCAGGTTGATCTCTCGTGGAAGCCAAGCCCTTTGCTCCGAGATGGATTCCGCTGTCAGGCTCTCATCTAGCTGGCAGGGCAGGTTGATCTCTTGTGGAAGCCAAGCCCTTAGCTCCGAGATGGATTCCGCTGTCAGGCTCTCATCTAGCTGGCATGGCAGGTTGATCTCTAGTGGAAGCCAAGCCCTTTGATCCGAGATGGATTCCGCTGTCAGGCTCTCATCTAGCTGGCAAGGCAGGTTGATCTCTCATGGAAGCCAAGTTCTTAGCTCCGATAATGATTCCGCTGTCAGGCTCTCACTAGCTGACAGGGCTAGTTAATCTCTCGTGGAAGCCAAGTTTGCTACCTAGAGGAGGTCTCGCCACCCAGGCTCCCATAGCTGGCATGACAGGTTGACCCCGTAGGAAAGTTACATTTCGCGAATACGTTGGGTTGGATGTTTTTTTCCGAGCTTGTGTCAACCTCGAAAAGAGCGGGGATTGTGTACAACCCCGTATTCACGAAGAGGTTGCCCCAAACAAGGCAAGCACGTTTTTAAGCTTTTTAGAGATTTTGCACTCTCGGTGGCCAATTTCGGCTCTAGCTTGGAAATATACTAGTAGGGGGAGGGAAAATCGGCCTCCCTCAGTGGCCCTTTTTTGGGGGGTCAGGGTCTCTCCCCTGCCCCCCCTTCCCGCGGCTTGGTGGGGCGAGACCGGCCAAGGCAGGGGGTCTCGCCCCTGCTCGCGGCTTGGTGGGGCGAGACCGGCTAGGGTCGGGGGTCTCGCCCCTGCCCGCGGCTTGGTGGGGCGAGACCGGCCAAGGCCGGGGGTCTCGCCCCTGTCCGCGGCTTGGTGGGGAGAGACCCTCCAAGGCCGGGGGTCTCGCCCCTGCCAGCGGCTTGGTGGGGTAAGACCGGCCAAGGTCGGGGGTCTCGCCCCTGCCCGCGGCTTGGTGGGGCGAGACCGGCCAAGGCCGGGGGTCTCGCCCCTGCCCGCAGCTTGGTGGGGCGAGACCGGCCAAGGCCGGGGGTCTCGCCCCTGCCCGCGGCTTGGTGGGGCGAGACCCTGTGCTCGGCCCCTAGGTGGGGGAGGGGCGGGGTAGTTTTTACCCCTTTACCCCCCGGTGTGGCTGATTTCTATTGGCCCAAGGTATTTTTGGCGTGAGGATATTTCGATCATTTTGGTACATGAGATTTGGAAAACTATAAATAGACCCCCTTGGGTGCCTTGGAGAGGGACTTTCTTAGCTTCCTCCTCCCTTAGCTTCTTCTTGGTAGAGTAGAGAGAGCTCTTCAAGACACCCTAGCTCAAGCATTGGCTAGGGAGGGGAAGTGCTCAGGTAGCCTTCCGGGTGTGAGGTGGGACCTCCGCGCTAGAGCCGAGGGTCTGTTCCTAGCTTCTTGATCCTTTGGTCCGTGACGTACTCTTGGGTGTAGTAGGTGTGAGGTCACCCCTTTCTAGGGACCCCGAACTCCACAGAGGCCATTTTTGGCTTCAACACCAGATACTTTGTGATCTTCATTGACGACTTCTCAAGGAAGGTCTGGATCTACTTTCTCAAGCATAAGTCTGAGGTGTTCGAAAAATTAAAAATCTGGAAGTCCAAAGTGGAGAAGTAGACCGGGAAGAAGGTGAAATACCTCAAATCTGATAATGGCATTGAGTACACCTCAGTGGAGTTTCAGGCATACTACAGTCAGGAGGGCATCACTCGTCATCTCACCATTCTTGGTACACCGCAGCAGAACGACGTTGTAAAAATAATGAAAAGAACGTTGCTGGAGAGAGCTCGGTGCATGCGTCTATTTACAGATCTACCAAAGTTTTTCTGGGCCGAAGCTATAAATACAGCATGCTATCTAGTGAATTTGTCTCCCTCTATGTCACTGGATTTGAAGTCTCCATAGAAAGTTTGGTCAGGTACACATGTCGTTTATTCTAATATTCATACTTTTGGATGTCCTGTCTATACACTGTTGCAGGACTCAGAGAGAACTAAGCTGGATACTAAGTCCAAAAGATGTATCAATCTCGACAAAAGGCCAGCACGAAAGGATTCAAGCTGTGGAATCCTGAAACAAATAAAGTGGAGGTGAAGCGCGATGTAATCTTTGATGAGGCCTCTATGCTGAAGAGGTCTCAGTCTCATGCCAAAGAAGCGAAAAAAACTCCAGTCTCACCAGTACAGGTAGAGCTGGAAGGAAGTGACAAAGATGAAGACCATGATGATTCCTCCAACTCGGAGGATACAGATGTTGTGCAACCTATTGATGCGGAGCCATACATGATTGCCAGAGGAAATGCGGGGAGAGAGGTCAGATTGCCTCTCAGGCTACAGGACATAGAGGCATGCGCTTTTCAGGTGATCTCCTCAGATCTATGTTCCTACCGAGAAGCTACAAAGAGCAGAGATAGCTCACAGTGGAAAGCTGCTTTGGTGGAAGAGATGGAATCACTTCAGAAGAACCAAACTTGGGACTTGGTTAGCCTTCCCAAAGGGGCTAAGGCTATAAGCTCCAAATGGGTGTTCAAGAAGGAGTGCACATCAGGAAAGGAGCAGTGAAGGTACAAGACAAGATTCGTTGCAAAGGAGTTTGCGAAGAAGAAAGGTGTTGATTTCGACGAAATCTTCTCACCCGTGGTGAATCACTGTTCCATACGGGTGCTACTTTCTATGGTGGCGACTGTACAACCCCGTATTCGCAGGTTTTAGGTTTTAAGCTTTTGGATGAGTTTAGCACCTTTGGTGGCCAATTTTGGCCTAGCCCTTGGATTATACTAGTAGGGGGAGGAAAAATATGCCTCTCCCCAGTGGTCCTTTTTTTGGGGGGGGGGGGGGGGGCGGGGGGCGACAAGTTGGCTGGCACCCGCGCTGACCTGATAAGTGCGAGGGGGAGCAGCGAGACCGGCCGGAGGCCGGGGTCTCGCCCGTGCCCCCTCCTGCTCCGCGGCCTGGCGGGGCGAGACCGGTCGGGAGCCGGGGTCTCGCCCCTACCCCCTCCTGCTCTGCGGCCTGGCGGGGCGAGACCGGCTGGGGGCCGGGGTCTCGCCCCTGCCCCCTCCTGCTCCGCGGCTGGCGGGGCGAGACCGGTCGGGGGCCGGAGTCTCGCCCCCGCCTCCTTCTGCTCCGCGGCCTGGTGTGGCGAGAACGGCCGGGGGCCTGGGTCTCGCCCCTGCCTCCTTCTACTTCGCGGCCTGGCGGGGCGAGACCGGCCGGGGGCCGGGGTCTCGCCCCTGCCCCCTTCTGCTCTGCGGCCTGGCAGGGCGAGACGGGCCGGGGGCCAGGGTCTCGCCCCCGCCTCCTTCTGCTCCGCGGCCTGGCATGGCGAGACCGGCTGGGGGCCGGGGTCTCGCCCCCGCCTCCTTCTGCTCTGCGGCCTGGCGGGGAGAGACTGGTCGGGAGGCCGAGGTCTCGCCCCTGCCCCCTCCTGCTTCGCGGCCTGGCGGGGCGAGACCGGCCGGAGGCCGGGGTCTCGCCCCTGCCCCCTCGCTCCCTAGTTCTTCGGGGGTCACCTGCTCGTCTCGGGTGCCCGGGGAGATGGTGGGAATGGCTCCTCCTGCCCGTGGACCTCTTTTGACCATGTTGTTACCGTTTTGCCCTCGGGGTGGAATTACCTCCTTACCCCCCGATGGGGCTGTTTTCTATTGGCCCAAGGCCTTTTTGTCCTAGGGTTGTTTTTGTCATTTTGGTCCATGAGGTTGGAAAAACTATAAATAGACCCTTAGGGGTGCCTTGGACAGCATTGCATTTTCAGCCACCAAACCCCCCTTTGCTCTCTTCCACTAAGGCACCTAGCTCAACATTGGCTAGGGAGGGGAAGTGCTCTGGTAGTCTTCCGGGTGTAAGGTGAGACCTCCACGTTAGAGCCGAGGGTTTGTTCCTAGTTTCCCAAGTCCTTGGTCTGTGACATTCCCCCGAGTGTAGTAGGTGTGAGGTCACCCCTCTTTTGGGACCCCGAACTCCACATAGATCAAGTTTTATGTTTCAACATTTTGATGCGGTGAGCGTGGAGAGTGACCAGCACAGAAGATCTCGGGAGAGTGCCATGACTGGAGGTTAGGGAGGTAGTGATGATCTTGACGAGCTCCCCAGCCCAGGACCCTTTATGGGGAGGCAAGAGTTCATGGCCTCCATCCAGGGCATCATGGAGATGCTGCGAAGCATTGCTCCTCAGGGTGGAAGCTCCACTCCAACCCCCCAGGAGCTAGCCCCCCCCCCCCTCTCGACGAGCCGACTCCCAGTGGTCTAGGCGAGATGACCCCCGCGGGGGGACGGGGGGGAGAAGGAAGTGCATCAGGGAGACGGCCAGGGAAGGAGAGGATGGGAGATGAGGTCGAGGGAGACCTCACCGGCCGGGAGCTGTTCTCCAGCCCGGCGAGTGCCAGCCTTCTAGGCGAGCAGGTCGCGCGATTAGAGGTGGCGAGACCACCCCTCAGGGGGTCTCCCTTTAGCGAGCTGATCATCTCAGCTCCCGTTCCCGAGGGGTTCCGAGTGCCTGACATGGCTTACTACACCGGGAAGGATGACCCCGTTCAGCATCTGAAGTGGTTCGAGGATGTCGTCTCCATCAGGCCGATGACGGATGCCTTCAAGTGTCGCCTCTTTGCGATCACGTTGAAGGAGAAGGCAAGGGACTGGTTTCATCAACTCCCTCCGAGGCCGATCTATGGGTTCGAGGACTTGAGCCGGAGTTTTCAGCTTCGCTTCTCCACCTCCAAGAAGAGGAAGAGGAGTCCTGAGTCCATCTTCCTGATAAGGCAGGGGGCCGAGGAGTCGTTGGCTCGTTACATAGACAGGTTCCAAGAGCAGATCCTGGAGGTCCAGGAGATGTCGGGGTATGCCCTCTAGATGACGTTCACGGTGGGGTTGCGCGAGGGGTTCTTCAAGATGAGCCTGACTTGAAAGGCCCCCCTTTCATTTGAGGAGCTGATGGAAAGGATGGCTGAGGAGATAGCCATGGAGGCGGCCAAGCCGGCATTTGTCAAGAAGTTGGCGAAGCTAACAGAGATGGAGTCAAAGGAGCAAGGTGGCTCGAGACATCAGGAAGGAAGAAGGAGAGAAGAGCGGAGAGCCCAGGAGGGTCCGGAACCAGGTTGGAGGCAGCGGGGAGGACCCGTTCAGGGAATCGGGAAGAGGTTACGTCCAGGATGGGGGGAACTTCCACAGGGGCCAAGGGAGGTTCAACTTTCAGAGGCAGGCCCCAAGACAGCTCCTACCCCCGCCGCAACAAGCCTTGGCAATAGGTGAAGGGGGAAGAGGCAACGGGAGAGACCGCCGAGCCCGTCGAAGGAGGGAAGGAAGAGTGTTGTCGTACTGTGATTTCCTCCAAGTGGAGGGTCACGTCACAGCTACCTGCCCCGAGTTCCTGGAAGTGAGGGGGGCGAGAGGCCCTGCCCCGCCACAGCCGCCAGTGCGGGTTGAAGAGGTTCTTCCCAGAGAAGGGGGGGATGATGTATGTGAGGATCGGGTCGATGTCGGACCCCGAGGTGGCATAACAATGATCCACGGTGGAGTGGGGATCGAAGCCACTCGGAAGGCAATCCTCCATGTCATGTACCGACGGAGCGTCGCCTCGACATCCCAGACCCCGCCCCAGGGGGAGAAGATCACCTTCTCGGTGAAGGACCCGTCGAATCATGAGGATCCATTTTGCGATGCGCTGGTCATCCAAACATACATCGAAGGCTACATCGTCTCCCGGATCTTGGTTGACAACGGAAGCTCCGTCAACGTCGTTTTCAAGAAGGCGGTTGACGAGATGAAGGTAGAGCCAATGAGGGTGTTGGTCTCAGACGGACCCCTGTTCGGATTTTCAAGGGAGAGGAAGGAGGTGGGGGTGGAATAGGACTCCAAGTAAAATTAGGGGGGACTTCAAGGTACTGCCGGTTCGTCATTGTTGACGCTCCAAGCAGCTACAATGCCATCTTCGGAAGGCCCCTCATCAGCGTCTTCCATTGCATGCCGTCTTCTTTCCACCAATGCCTCAAGTTCAACTCAGGATGGATCCAGGTCAGAGTCACGGGAGACTCCAGGATGGCAAGACAGTGCTACGTCACGACCGTTAACACCATCTCTTGGTTGGCCAAGGCAGAGGAGATGGAGAGGATCATGGAGAGCCTGAACAAGATGGAGGTCTCCGAGGGGAAGGATGACGGCCATCATGCCCAGACCCCCTGAAAAAGCCTCGCCCCGGCGGAGTCCTGTATTTTTCTTATGCCGTAGTGAGTCTAGCCCCCGACCAGCTGAGTCGGAGGGGTCATGTAACCCATATTTTTCTCGTTTGAGGATGTTGGATTTGGTAAGGTTTGATTGAGATACCCAGTTTCTTTGCTCTGATGATGGTCCCTGTTGAGAACAAAGGTCCAGCGGGATTAGGTGTGTGTGGGACCGCATATTTGGGCTTCCCCATCGCATTCCAGGTCTGGGTGTTGACCCCGGTGGGCCCCCCGTGTGGCGGAATATCTCCGCCATCCCGTGGATGGATTAGTCTCACATCGCCTGCAGCGGGTGGTCCTTGGTGTTTATGTACCCCCGTCCCCCCTTCCTACTACCTCGGGGTTTTGGGAAGATGTGTGGTGACGGGTGGTTTCCACATGGTATCAAAGCGAGGTTGTCCTGCTGCGGGGGTGTGTTGAGATTATATTAGCCAGCAGGACACGTGTGTGTGGGACCGCATGTTTGGGCTTTCCCCATCGCGTTCCAGGTCTGGGTGTTGACCCCAGTGGGCCCCCTTGTGTGGCGGAATATCCCCGCGGTCCTGTGGTTGGGGTTAGTCCCACATCGCCTGCAGTAGGCGATCCTTTGTGTTCATGTACCCACGCCCCCCCTTACCATCACCTCGGGGTTTTGGAAAGATGTGTGGTGACGGGTGGTTTCCACATGGTATCAGAGTCATCCCGCTGCGGGGGTGTGTTGAGAACAAAGGTCCAGCGGGATTGGGTGTGTGTGGGACCGCATATTTGGGCTTCCCCATCGCGTTCCAGATTTGGGTGTTGACCCCAGTGGGCCCCCCGTGTGGCGGAATATCCCCGCCATCTTGTGGATGGATTAGTCCCACATCGCCTGCAGCGAGTGGTCCTTGGTGTTTATGTACCCCCGTCCCCCCTTCCTACTACCTCGGGGTTTTGGGAATATGTGTGGTGACGGGTGGTTTCCACATGTTGAGATTATATTAGCCAGCAGGACACGTGTGTGTGGGACCGCATGTTTGGGCTTTCCCCATCGCGTTCTAGGTCTGGGTGTTGACCCCGGTGGGCCCCCTTGTGTGGCGGAATATCCCCGCGGTCCTGTGGTTGGGGTTAGTCCCACATCGCCTGCAGCAGGCGATCCTTTGTGTTCATGTACCCCCGTCCCCCCTTACCATAACCTCGGGGTTTTGGGAAGATGTGTGGTGACGGGTGGTTTCCACATGGTATCAGAGCCAGGTTGTCCTGCTGCGGGGGTGTGTTGAGATTATATTAGCCAGCAGGACACGTGTGTGTGGGACCGCATGTTTGGGCTTTCCCCATCGCGTTCCAGGTCTGGGTGTTGACCCCGGTGGGCCCCCTTGTGTGGCGGAATATCCCCGCGGTCCTGTGGTTGGGGTTAGTCCCACATCGCCTGCAGCAGGCGATCCTTTGTGTTCATGTACCCCCGTCCCCCCTTACCATAACCTCGGGGTTTTGGGAAGATGTGTGGTGACAGATGGTTTCCACATCTCTTATTTGTATTCTCTCATCTCTCCTCCATTCTATATAAGGGAGGTCATACCTTTGTAATAGATATCTTTTTGGATAATAAAACTTTCAATTATTCAAAACTCCGGCTTGTTTTTGGTCGTTTGTTCGCTACTTTAACATGGTATCAGAGGACTCAATTTTCTCCTCCTGATTCTGTGCGCCCTCTCTGCCCTCGCGACTTGTCCGCGTGGTTTGCTTCTTCTTCTCGCGGCCTGTCCCCGCGGCTTGTTTCTTCCGCCTGCTTGCACTCTGTTCGCGCGGCTTCTCCTCTCCTTGTCGTTGCCCTTTGTGTGCGTGACCTATTTGTTTCTTCTTCTTCTTGCTGCGACCTGTTTGCCTCCCAGCGGACTTTTCTCTGTTCGTGTGGTGTCTCTTTCTTCTGTTCGCGCATGCTGATTTCTAGCCGCTCGACTTCTTTCCCTCTGCTTGCTTCTACGGCTTGGTCGTGGTTTTTCTGGCCGCTGATCTCTTTCTCCTAACCGCTGCGTTTTCTCTCTGTTCGCGCGGGCTCTTCCTTGTTTCGGCGGCCTCTCTGCCTTTCTTCCTTTAGCCGCTCCTGCCTGTTAGTCGCCGCGACCTCCTGTTAAGTCATGCGGCTTGTGCTTCTCTCTTCTTATGGCTTTCATATCCTCCTCCAGGCTGTTCGCCTCGGTGGTCACGTCTTCTGGTAGTGCCCACGTTGTTACTCAAGGAAAATTGCTGATCAACACTGGTGCTACAAATCATATGACCGGCACTCTCCAGTGTTTTTCTCTCCTAGAAACACATGATCGGTTGCCCCCGGTTATTCTCGCTGACGGCTCTTCATCATCAGTCCATGGGACGGGGATAGTTCATGTCACTCCGTCTCTTCACTTGGTGGATACTCTATACGTGCACAAGTTTCTGTGCAACTTATTAACTGTTACCTCTCTATGCAAGCAATTACAGTGTTCCGTCACATTTACTTCTACTTCTTGCTCTTTTCAGGATCCGGACTCCCAACGGACGATTGCTACTGGGACTGAGAGTGGCGGCTTATACTTCCTGGACAACATTTCTGCTTTCTCCACCTTCTCCTCCACATCCACAGATATTCTCCAATGGCATCTCCGCCTTGGTCATGCTCCTCCCCGTCTTCTTCGTCAACTTCTGCCCCAACTTCCTCCACACAGTCCTCCGCTCAACTGTGAGGCATGTCAGTTTGGCAAGCATCACCGCTCCTCCTTCCCTCCAAAGCACATTCGTGGATCTACCCGTCCGTTTGATCTCATCCACTCCGATATTTGGGGTCTTTCTCCTACTCTTACCATTGGTCGAGGTAGTTCATATTTTGTCACGTTCATTGATGATTTCTCTCGCTGTACGTGGGTGTACCTGTTAAAAGATCGCTCTGAATTATTCTCTGTATGTACGTCCTTCTATCTCATGATCAAAACTCAGTTTAATGTTTCTATCAAAGTTTTTCGATCTGATAATGCCCAAGAATATATCAGTCATGACTTCTTTACATTCTGCATGCAAAATGGGATTATTCATCAAACTAGTTGTGTATATACTTCACAGCAGAATGGTGTGGCAGAACGCAAAAACCGTCACTTCCGCGATGTCGCTCGCACCTTGATGACCCAGATGTATGTTCCTCGCTCCTATTGGGGTTATGCTGTTCTCCTTGCCTGCTACCTTATCAATCGCATTCCCTCCACGGTTCTCCACGGCAAAACCTCATTCTCCATTCTGTATCCGGGCAAGGAGCCGTTTCCTCTACCTCTCCAAATCTTTGGATGCACTGCCTTTGTGCATACCCCTTCGGCCACCAGTGATAAGCTCTCCCTTCGCTCCACCAAATGTGTCTTTCTGGGGTACTCCACCACTCAGAAAGGCTATTGTTGCTTTGATCCCATCCTTCGTAAGCAGTTCGTCTCTGCTGACGTCACCTTCTTCGAGAATACCTCCTACTTCTCGGATGACTTCTCTCCTCTTCTCCCCTCTTCTAATTCTCCTGCCATTCCCGTTGTTCCCTCTTCTCCTACTACGATCTCCACCCCTACACCGTCTCCACCCACTCCTCTTTCTCCACCACCGTCTCCCTCATCTCCGCCACCATCTCCCTCATCTCCGCCGCCGTCGCTCTCTACTCTCGGGCCAGCTTTCTCTGCCACGGATGCTCCGGATGCCGAGGGACCCGCTGAACTGGATCTTCCTATAGCTCTTCGCAAAGGGGTGCGGACGTGCACCCTACACCCCCTTGTTGTTGTTGTTTCATATGATCGTCTTACCCCTTCTCGCAGGGCATTTTCACTGGCTATCTCTACCACTGCCACACCCCGCTCCTACCAGGAGGCCCTTGCTATTCCTCATTGGAAGCTGGCCATGGATGAGGAAATGGCGACCCTCACTGAGCGGGGTACATGGACTCTTGTTCCTCCTCCCTTTGGTACTGATGTTGTTGGCTGTCGTTGGGTCTTTGTGGTCAAATTTGGCCCAGACGGCACTGTGGATCGGTATAAGGCTCGTCTTGTTGCTAAGGGATTTACTCAGACCTATGGGGTTGATTACTTTGACACATTCTCCCCCATGGCTCGTCTCAGCACTATCCGGATCCTTCTCTCTGTGGCGGTAAATATGGATTGGCCGATTTCTCAACTGGATGTCAAGAATGCCTTCCTTTATGGTGATCTTCATGAGGTCGTTTACATGGAGCAACCTCCAGGGTATGTTGCTCAGGGGGAGACACGAGTATGCCGGCTGAAGAAGGCAATTTATGGCCTCAAGCAGAGCCCTCGAGCTTGGTTTGACAAGTTCAACGGCATCGTGGCGGCCGTTGGTTTTGCGTGAAGCTCTGCCGATCACTCTCTATTTATTCGCAAAACTCCTTCGGGGCTGGTTGTTCTTGCTGTATACGTCGATGATATTCTTCTCACTTGCGATGACCAGGAAGGGGTAGCCCTGACAAAGCGACATCTTCGCCAACATCTGGTCATGAAAGATATGGGCTCTCCAAAGTACTTTCTGGGGATCGAAATCTCTCGGAAGCCCGACTCCTTAGTTCTCTCTCAGCGTAAGTATGCCCTTGATCTTTTAAAAGAGGCAGGATTGACTGGAGCAAAACCTGCCTGATGCCCTATGGCAACTGGAGAAGACAAAACCTGGACAGATGATTCGCCTCCTCTTTCAGATAGTTCGCGATACAGGCATCTGGTTGGTAAGCTCATATATCTCACAGTGACCAGGCCCGACATTTCCTATGTTGTGGGCAAGGTGAGTCAATTCATGCAAGCACCTAGGGAGTGTCATCTACAGTCCGCCTTGCGGATCTTGGAGTATGTCAAAGCAACGCCTGGGAAAGGATTACTTTTTCAGAAGAATGGTCATCTGAGGATTGAAGCATACTCAGATGCAAGTTATGCTTATGACAAAGGGGATCGCAAGTCAACCTCAGGTTTTTGCACCTTTGTTGGGGGAAATTTGGTGAGCTGGAAGAGTAAGAAGCAGTCTGTTGTCTCCAGGTCCAGTGCAGAAGCTGAGTATCGCAGTATGGCGTCGACCACTTGTGAGTTAAAATGGCTGCAGGCTCTCATGCTAGATTTAGGAGAGGTCTACAACCATCCTCTACCTATGCTTTGTGATAACAAGGCCGCCGTATACATCTCCAAAAATCTGGTCTTCCATGAAAGAACAAAGCACATTGAGGTCGACTGTCATTTCATTCGTGAAGAGATCTTAAAGGAACAAATTTGCACTCCCTTTGTCACTTCTGATAAAGAGCTGGCTGACATCTTCACCAAACCAGTTTCCACCTCGTTTCTTCATGTTTGTGACAAGCTGGGCATGATCAATATATATGCTCCAGCTTGAGGGGAAGTGTTGACGTTGGTGACCGGGCGGTCTGGCGGTCTGTCTTGGCGGTTTGAAGACCGCACAGTCTGGCGGTTTGTCTCAGCCGGCTTAGAGACCGGGCGGTCTAGCGGTCTACCCTGGCAATCTCTCTTTCTCTCTGGTGGTAGCCGTGCGGTTAGCCCTTCTGTCTAACCGCGCGGCTTGTGCGGTTTGTTTTTGTATAGTCTGCTTAGTCCTGTAAATTTTTAGTCTCACATCTCTTATTTGTATTCTCCCATCTCTCCTCCATTCTATATAAGTGAGGGCATACATTTGTAATAGATATATTTTTGGATAATAAAACTTTCAATTATTCAAAACTCCGGCTTGTTTTTGGTCGTTTGTTCGCTACTTTAACAGTCCCGCTGTCAGGCTCTCACTAGCTGGCAGGGCAGGCGTACCTCTCGTGGAAGCCTCAGTTCCTTTGCTCCGATGATGGTCCCGCTGTCAGGCTCTCACTAGCTGGCAGGGCAGGCGTACCTCTCGTGGAAGCCCAAGTTCCTTTGCTCCGATGATGGTCCCGTTGTCAGGCTCCCACTAGCTGGCAGGGCAGGCGTACCTCTCGTGGAAGCCCTGGTTCCTTTGCTTCAATGATGGTCCCGCTTTCAGGCTCTCACTAGCTGGTAGGGCAGGCGTACCTCTCGTGGAAGCCCAAGTTCCTTTGCTCCGATGATGGTCCCGCTGTTAGGCTCCCATCAGCTGGCAGGGCAGGCGTACCTCTCGTGGAAGCCCTGGTTCCTTTGCTCCGATGATGGTCCCGCTGTCAGGCTCTCACTAGCTGGCAGGGCAGGCGTACCTCTCGTAGAAGCCCCAGTTCCTTTACTCCGATGATGGTCTCACTGTTAGGCTCCCACTAGTTGGCAGGGCAGGCGTACCTCTCGTGGAAGCCCTAGTTCCTTTGCTCCGATGATGGTCCCGCTATCAGGCTCCCACTAGCTGGCAGGGCAGGCGTACCTCTCGTGGAAGCCCTAGTTCCTTTGCTCCGATGATGGTCCCGCTGTCAGGCTCTCACTAGCAGGCAGGGCAGGCGTACATGTCGTGAAAGCCCAAGTTCCTTTGCTCCGATGATGGTCCCGCTGTCAGGCTCTCACTAGCTGGCAGGGCAGGCGTACCTCTTGTGGAAGCCCAAGTTCCTTTGCTCCGATGATGGTCCCGCTGTCAGGCTCTCACTAGCTGGCAGGGCAGGCGTACCTCTCGTGGAAGCCCAAGTTCCTTTGCTCTGATGACGGTCCCGCTGTCAGGCTCCTACTAGCTGGCAGGGCAGACGTACCTCTCGTGGAAGCTCAAGTTCCTTTGCTCCGATGACGGTCTCGCTGTCAGGCTCCCACTAGCTGGCAGGTTGGGCGTACCTCTCGTGGAAGCCCCCGTTCTCTTGGCTCCGAGACGGTCCCGCTGCCAGGCTCTCACTAGTTGGCAGGGCCGGTAGTACCTCTTGTGGATGCCCCTGTTCTCTTTGTTATGAGACGGTCCCGTTGCCCAGGCTCTCACTAGCTGGGCAGGGCCGGTGGTACATCTCGTAGAGGCTGAGTGTTTTTACCCGGCGGGGGTCGCGCCACCCAGGCTCCCATTAGCTGGCGTGGCAGGTTGACCCCTCCGGGAGGTTAAGTGTGTTTTACCCGGAGGGGGTCTCGCCACCCAGGCTCCCCTCAGCTGGCATGACAGGTTGACCCTCCGGGAGGTTAAGCATTTTCTACCCGGAAGGGGTCTCGCCACCCAGGCTCCCCTCAGCTGACATGGCAGGTTGACTCCCCGAAGAGGCACGCAAGAAAATTACACTCAGCGAATACGTTGGGTTGGATGTTTCTTTCTGAGCTTGTGCCAACCTCGAAAAGAGCGAGGATTGTGTACAACCCAGTATTCGCAGGTTTTGGGTTTTAAGCTTTTGGATGAGTTTAGCACTTTTGGTGGCCAATTTTGGCCTAGCTCTTGGATTATACTAGTAGGGGGAGGAAAATTCTGCCTCCCCCCAGTGGTCCTTTTTTTCGGGGGGGGGGGGGGGGGGTGCGACACGTTGGCTTGCACCCGTCCCGACCTGATAAGTGCGAGGTGGAAGCAGCGAGACCGGTCGGAGGCCGGGGTCTCTCCCATGCCCCCTCCTGCTCTGCGGCCTGGCGGGGCGATACCGGCTAGGGGCCGGTGTCTCGCCCCTACCCCTTCCTGCTCCGCGGCCTGGTGGGGCGAGACCGGCCGAGGGCCGGGGTCTCTCCCCTGCCCCCTCTTGCTCCGCGGCCTGGCAGGGCGAGACCGGCCGGGGGGTCGGGGTCTCGCCCCCCGCCTCCTTCTGCTTAGCGGCCTGGCGTGGCGAGACCGGCCGGGGGACGGGGTCTCGCCCCCGCCTCCTTCTGCTCCGTGGCCTGGCGGGGCGAGACCGGCCGGGGGCCGGGGTCTCGCCCCTGCCCCCTCCTGCTCCGCAGCCTGGCGGGGTGAGACCGACCGGGTGCCGGGGTCTCGCCGCCGCCTCCTTCTGCTCCTCGACCTGGCATGGCGAGACCGACCGGCAGGGGCGGATCCAGGAATCTTGGCTAGGGGGCCCAGTCAGGAAGCCAATTTTTTTAAAATAAAATATTTAAATACAAAAGATATATAGATAAATTTTCGACAAAATCACAAAATATATCATATATCTTCAATGAGCAAAAAAGTTACAAACAACCACAAACATGTTACTTCAATTGTGCACGACGTTTTTTCACTTCATAGAATTCATCTATGATACAATCTTTGTTAATTTTCTCAGTTATTTCTCGCTCAATATATAAAGTCATGCAATTAGCAAGAAATTCATCTTCCATCTTATTGCGAAGTCTTGTCTTTACCAGTTTCATAGCAGAGAAAGACCTTTCTGTGGTTGCTGTTGATACCGGAAGAATTAAAATTAGTCTGATAATTTTGTCAATAAGATAGTAGGTTTTCGATTTTTTCGTTTCCACCAATTTTTGATAAAGCTCGGAAATTGTAAGTAAATTCTTGAAGTTCTTGTGGGAAGAAATATCAATATGATAATATTGCAACTGAGTATTCAACACAAAAATTTCATGCTCGCTGAAATCTTTAGGATAGAAATTCTTTGCAAGGACACATATATCATCAATATTGAAAGATTTGTATGCATCACTTGGATCTAAAGTCATACTTAGACGAAGTAGTTCCATAGAATTTTCACTGAATCTTGATTTGAGCTCCTGCAATACACAATCTATTGTGGAGTTGAAAATGTCCACTCGAAAATGATGTTCCACTGTAATGATATCACGTGGACTTTGAAACCGACGATTACTAAATTGAGCATTCATGTCGGGTAAAAAAGCTGGCGGGTACCAAAAAGAACCAGAAAATATGATTACACAGCAGAAATTTTGATTTTTTTTATTTCTTGGGGGGACCCGGGCCCCCCCGGGCCCCCCCGGGCCCCATGTATCCGCCCCTGCCGGCCGGGGGTCGGGGTCTCGCCCACGCCTCCTTCTGCTCTACGGCCTGGCGGGGAAGGACTGGCCGGGAGGCCGGGGTCACGCCCCTGCCGCCTCCTGCTCCGCGGCCTGACAGGGTGAGACCGGCCGGAGGCTGGGGTCTCGCCCCTGCCCCCTCGCTCCCCAATTCTTCGGGGGTCACCTGCTCGTCTCGGGTGCCCGGGGAGATGGTGGGAATGGCTCCTCCTGCCCGTGGACCTCTTTTGACCATGTTGTTACTATTTTGCCCTCAGGGTGGAATTACCTCCTTACCCCTCGGTGGGGCTTTTTTCTATTGGACCAAGGCCTTTTTGTCCTATGGGTGTTTTTGTCATTTTGGTCCATGGGGTTGGAAAAACTATAAATAGACCCTTAGGGGTGTCTTGGAGTGCATTGCATTTTCAGCCACCAAACCCCCCTTTGCTCTCTTCCACCGAGGCACCTAGCTCAGCATTTGTTAGGGAGGGGAAGTGCTCTGGTAGCCTTCCGAGTGTGAGGTGGGACCTCCACGCTAGAGCCGAGGGTCTGTTCCTAGTTTCCTAAGTCTTTGGTCCGTGTCATTCCCCCGAGTGTAGTAGGTTTGAGGTCACCCCTCTTTTGGGACCCCGAACTCCACAAAGACCAAGTTTTTGGTTTCAACAGCGACGTGGGACATAGAGCTGGAGCAGATGGACGTAAAGATGGCTTTTCTTCACAGCAGCTTAGAAGAAGAGATCTACATTCTGCAGTCTGAGGGGTTCATTCGATTCGGTGACGAGAAACAGGTGTGCAAGCTAAAAAGATCTCTCTACGGTCTGAATCAGGTTCCATAAATGTGGTACAAGAGATTTAACACATTCATGACTTCACACAGTTACAACAGAAGTTAGTACGATAGTTGCGTCTATTATAGATTTCTGGCAAATGGAGACATACTGATTTGGATGCTCTACGTCGACGATATATTGATTGCTTGCAAGTCGCTTGAGAGATTCAAGTTCTGAAGCAGAAGCTACATGCTGAGTTTGAGATGAAATATCTTGGTCACACACAGAAAATCCTAGGGATGGAGATCAAGCGGGACATAAAGCGAGGCATGCTTTGGCTTTCTCAGACTGGTTTTATAAAAAAGGTTCTGGAGAAGTTCAGTATGATAGAGTCGAAAGCAGTTTCAACTCCTTTAGGATAACAATTTAGATTGTCTTCACAGTAGTGTCCAGACTAAGAAGATAGTGCGGTAGGATGCTTGATGTACGTCATGATCTGTATGAGACCTGATATTGCTCAGGCCGTGAGCGTAGTCAGCAGATACATGGGGAATCCAGGGAGACAACACTGGGAAGTAGTCAAGTGGATTTTGAGATACTTGAAGGGAACTCCAAACGTTGGGCTACTTTTTAGAAGGAGCAAGGATGTTGGTGCCCTAGAGGGCTTCGTCGATTCTGACTACGTCGGCGACCTCGATAGGAGATCTACTTTCGGGTACATATTTCTTCTAGGTGGAGGTCCTATCAGTTGGAAAGTCACTCTTCTGGACATCGTTGCTATATCCACGACAGAGGGGGAGTATATTGTTGTAATGGAAGCCGCAAAGGAAGCCATCTTGCTCAAAGGTCTCACTAAGGAACTTAGGATTACTCAGGAAGCGGTGAAGCTACACTTTGACAGTCAGAGTGTGATTTGTCTTGCTAAGGACCTGGTTTACCATGCATGAACAAAGCATATTCATGTGTGCTGCCACAAGTTGAGGGAGTTCGTTGGAGTTGGAGACAATCAGTTATTGAAGGTGCCTATAGAGGACAATGTTGCGGATATGCTGACCAAGCCCCTGACAAGAGTCAAGTTCAAGCACTGCTTTGACTTGGCTCACATTTGTACCTGCTGATCGTAGTGACTAGGACTGTTAACAAATAATATAGTTTGTGAATAATTCGAGATTCGATTCGTGAAGATTCGATAAATATTCGTAATTTTTTGAATTCGAATCCGGATTCGAACCAAATTCGAATTCGAATAATTTTTGAATCTGAATCCGAATAAGTTTATCTCTATTCGAAGTTTTCGCGAATAGTTTGTGAATCGTAAAATTACTTAAATAAAATTATATATATTTAATAAAATTATACATATTTAATAAAATTATATATTTAATTATTCGAATTCGAATCTTAATTCGAACCCAAATTTGAATCCAACATTTCATATCGAATTCGAATTCGAATCTGAATCCGAATATTCGAACGAATCTGAATCTGAATCTCTACATTATATGTGAAATTTGGATTCAATTGAAGAGATATTCGATTCGATTCTGTTCGCGACAAGTTGGCTGGCACCCGTCCCGACCTGATAAGTGCGAGGTGGAAGCAGCAAGAACGGCCGGAGGCCGGGGTATCGCCCCTGCCCCCTCCTGCTCCGCGGCCTGGCGGGGCGAGACTGGCCGGGGGCCGGGGTCTCGCCCCTACCCCCTCCTGCAACGCGGCGTGTTGGGGCGAGACCGGCCGGGGGCCGCAGTCTCTCCCCTGCCCCCTCCTGCTTCGCGGCCTGGCAGGGCGAGACCGGCCGGGGGCCGGGGTCTCGCCCCCGCCTCCTTCTGCTCAGCGGCCCGGCGTGGCGAGACCGGCCGAGGGACGGGGTCTCGCCCCCGCCTCCTTCTGCTCCGCGGCCTGGCGGGGCGAGACCGGTCGGGGGTCGGGGTCTCGCCCCTGCCCCCTCCTGCTCAGAGGCCTGGCGGGGCGAGACCGGCCGGGGGCCGGGGTCTCGCCCCCGCCTCCTTCTGCTCCTCTGCCTGGCATGGCGAGACCGGCCGGGGGTCGGGGTCTCGCCCCAGCCTCCTTCTGCTCCGCGGCCTGGCGGGGCGAGACCGGCCGGGAGGCCGGGGTCTCGCCCCTGCCCCCTCCTGCTCTGCGGCCTGGCGGGGCGAGACCAGCCGGAGGCTGGGGTCTCGCCCCTACCCCCTTGCTCACCAGTTCTTCGGGGGTGACCTGCTCGTCTCGGGTGCCCTGGGAGATGGTGGGAACGGCTCCTCTCGCCCGTGGACCTCTTTTGACCATGTTGTTACCGTTTTGCCCTCGGGGTGGAATTACCTCCTTACCCCCCAGTGGGGCTGTTTTCTATTGGACCAAGGCCTTTTTGTCCTAGGGGTGTTTTTGTCATTTTGGTCCATGAGGTTGGAAAAACTATAAATAGACCCTTATGGGTGCCTTGGAGAGCATTGCATTTTCAGCCACCAAACCCCCCTTTGCTCTCTTCCACCAAGGCACCTAGCTCAGCATTTGCTAGGGAGGGGAAGTTCTCTGGTAGCCTTCCGGGTGTGAGGTGGGACCTCCACGCTAGAGCCGAGGGTCTGTTCCTAGTTTCCCAAGTCTTTGGTCCATGTCATTCCCCCGAGTGTAGTAGGTGTGAGGTCACCCCTCTTTTGGGACCCCGAACTCCACAAAGACCAAGTTTTTGGTTTCAACAGCGACGTGGGACATGGAGCTGGAGCAGATGGACGTGAAGATGGTCTTTCTTCACAGCAGCTTAGAAGAAGAGATCTACATTCTGCAGTCTGAGGGGTTCATTTGATCCGGTGACGAGAAACAGGTGTGCAAGCTGAAAAGATCTCTCTACGGTCTGAAGCAGGATCCATAAATGTGATACAAGAGATTTAACACATTTATGACTTCACATAGTTACAGCAGAAGTCAGTACGATAGTTGCGTCTACTATAGATTTCTGGCAAATGGAGACATACTGATTTGGATGCTCTACGTCGACGATATATTGATTGCTTGCAAGTCGCTTGAGAGATTCAAGTTCTGAAGCAGAAGCTACATGCTGAGTTCGAGATGAAAGATCTTGGTCACACACAGAAAATCCTAGGGATGGAGATCAAGCAGGACATAAAGCGAGACATGCTTTGGCTTTCTCAGACTGGTTATATAAAAAAGGTTCGGGAGAAGTTCAGTATGATAGAGTCCAAAGCAGTTTCAACTCCTTTAGGACAACAATTTAGATTGTCTTCACAGTAGTGTCCAGACTAAGAAGATAGTGCGGTAGGATGCTTGATGTACGTCATGATCTGTATGAGACCTGATATTGCTCAGGCCGTGAGCGTAGTCAGCAGATACATGGGGAATCCAGGGAGACAACACTGGGAAGTAGTCAAGTGGATTTTGAGATACTTGAAGGGAACTCCAAACGTTGGGCTACTTTTCAGAAGGAGCAAGGATGTTGGTGCCCTAGAGGGCTTCGTCGATTCTGACTACTTCGACGACCTCGATAGGAGATCTACTTTCGGGTACATATTTCTTCTAGGTGGAGGTCCTATCAGTTGGAAAGTCACTCTTCGGGACATCGTTGCTCTATCCACGACAGAGGGGGAGTATATTGTTGTAATGGAAGTCGCAAAGGAAGTCATTTTGCTCAAAGGTCTCACTAAGGAACTTAGGATTACTCAGGAAGCGGTGAAGCTACACTTTGACATTCAGAGTGTGATTTGTCTTGCTAAGGACCTGGTTTACCATGCAAGAACAAAGCATATTGATGTGCGCTGCCACAAGTTGAGGGAGTTCGTTGGAGTTGGAGACATGCAGTTACTGAAGGTGCCTACAGAGGACAATGTTGCGGATATGCTGACCAAGCCCCTGACAGGAGTCAAGTTCAAGCACTGCTTTGACTTGGCTCACATTTATACTGGCTGATCGTAGTGACTAGGACTGTTAACAAATAATATAGTTTGTGAATAATTCGAGATTCGATTCGTGAAGATTCGATAAACATTCGTAATTTTTGAATTCGAATCCGGATTCGAATCCAAATTCGAATTCGAATAATTTTTGAATCTGAATCCGAATAAGTTTATCTCTATTCGAAGTATTCACGAATAGTTTGCGAATCGTAAAATTACTTAAATAAAATTATATATATTTAATAAAATTATACATATTTAATAAAATTATATATTTAATTATTCGAATTCGAATCTTAATTCGAACCCAAATTTGAATCCAACATTTCATGTCGAATCGAATTCGAATCTGAATCCGAATATTCGAACGAATCCGAATCTGAATCTCTGCATTATATGTGAAACTTGGATTCAATTGAAGAGATATTCGATTCGATTCTGTTTGCGACAAGTTGGCTGGCACCCGTCCCGACCTGATAAGTGCGAGGTGGAAGCAGTGAGACCGGCCGGAGGCCGGGGTATCGCCCCTGCCCCCTCCTGCTCCGCGGCCTGGCGGGGCGAGACCGGCCGGGGTCGGGGTCTCACCCCTACCCCCTCCTGCACCGCGGCATGGCGAGGCGAGACCGGCCGGGGGCCGGGGTCTCTCCCCTGCCCCCTCCTGCTCTGCGGCCTGGCAGGGCGAGACTGGCCGGGGGCCGGGGTCTCGCCCCCGCCTCCTTCTGCTCAGCGGCCTGGCGTGGCGAGACCGACCGAGGGACGGGGTCTTGCACCCGCCTCCTTCTACTCCGTGGCCTGGCGGGGCGAGACCGACCGGGGGTCGGGGTCTCGCCCCTGCCCCCTCCTGCTCCGAGGCCTGGCGGGGCGAGACCGGCCGGGGGCCGGGGTCTCGCCCCCACCTCCTTCTGCTCCTCGGCCTGGCATGGTGAGACCGGCCGGGGGTCGGGGTCTCGCCCCCGCCTCCTTCTGCTCCGCGGCCTGGCGGGGCGAGACCGGCCGGGAGGCCGGGGTCTCGCCCCTGCCCCCTCCTGCTCCGCAGCCTGGCGGGGCGAGACCGGCTGGAGGCTGGGGTCTCGCCCCTGCCCCTCACTCCCCAGTTCTTCGGGGGTCACCTGCTCGTCTCGGGTGCCCAGGGAGATGGTGGGAATGGCTCCTCCCGCCCGTGGACCTCTTTTGACCATGTTGTTACCGTTTTGCCCTCGAGGTGGAATTACCTCCTTACCCCCCGGTGGGGCTGTTTTCTATTGGACCAAGGCCTTTTTTTCCTAGGGGTGTTTTTGTCATTTTGGTTCATGAGGTTAGAAAACTATAAATAGACCCTTAGGGGTGCCTTGGAGAGCATTGCATTTTCAGCCACCAAACCCCCCTTTGCTCTCTTCCACCAAGGCACCTAGCTCAGCATTTGCTAGGGAGGGGAAGTGCTCTGGTAGCTTTCCGGGTGTGAGGTGGGACTTCCACGCTAGAGCCGAGGGTCTGTTCCTAGTTTCCCAAGTATTTGGTCCGTGTCATTCCCCCGAGTGTAGTAGGTGTAAGGTCACCCCTCTTTTGGGACCCCGAACTCCACAAAGATCAAGTTTTTGGTTTCAACAGCGACGTGGGACATGGAGCTGGAGCAGATGGACGTGAAGATGGCCTTTCTTCACAGCAGCTTAGAGGAAGAGATCTACATTCTGCAGTCTGAGGGGTTCATTCGATCCGGTGACGAGAAACAAGTGTGCAAGCTGAAAAGATCTCTCTACGGTCTGAAGCAGACTCCATAAATGTGGTACAAGAGATTTAACACATTCATGACTTCACACAGTTACAGCAGAAGTCAGTACGATAGTTGCGTCTACTATAGATTTCTGGCAAATGGAGACATACTGATTTGGATGCTCTACGTTGACGATATATTGATTGCTTGCAAGTCGCTTGAGAGATTCAAATTCTGATGCAGAAGCTACATGCTGAGTTCGAGATGAAAGATCTTGGTCACACACAGAAAATCCTAGGGATGGAGATCAAGCGGGACATAAAGCGAGGCATGCTTTGGCTTTCTCAGACTGGTTATATAAAAAAGGTCCTGGAGATGTTCAGTATGACAGAGTCGAAAGCAGTTTCAACTCCTTTAGGACAACAATTTAGATTGTCTTCACATTAGTGTCCAGACTAAGAAGATAGTGCGGTAGGATGCTTGATGTACGTCATGATCTGTATGAGACCTGATATTGCTCAGGTCGTGAGCGTAGTCAGCAGATACATGGGGAATCCAGGGAGACAACACTGGGAAGTAGTCAAGTGGATTTTGAGATACTTGAAGGGAACTCCAAACGTTGGGCTACTTTTTAGAAGGAGCAAGGATGTTGGTGCCCTAGAGGGCTTCGTCGATTCTGACTACGTCGGTGACCTCGATAGGAGATCTACTTTCGGGTACATATTTCTTCTAGGTGGAGGTCCTATCAGTTGGAAAGTCACTCTTCGGGACATCATTGCTCTATCCATGACAGAGAGAGAGTATATTGTTGTAATGGAAGTCGCAAAGGAAGCCATCTTGCTCAAAGGTCTCACTAAGGAACTTAGGATTACTCAGGAAGCAGTGAAGCTACACTGTGACAGTCAGAGTGTGATTTGTCTTGCTAAGGACCTGGTTTACCATGCAAGAACAAAACATATTGATGTGCGCTACCACAAGTTGAGGGAGTTCGTTGGAGTTGGAGACATTCAGTTACTGAAGGTGCCTACAGAGGACAATGTTGCGAATATGCTGACCAAGCCCCTGACAGGAGTCAAGTTCAAGCACTGCTTTGACTTGACTCACATTTGTACTTGCTGATCGTAGTGACTAGGACTGTTAACAAATAATATAGTTTGTGAATAGTTCGAGATTCGATTCGTGAAAATTCGATAAATATTCGTAATTTTTGAATTCGAATCCAAATTCGAATTCGAATAATTTTTGAATCTGAATCCGAATAAGTTTATCTCTATTCGAAGTATTCGCGAATAGTAAAATTACTTAAATAAAATTATATATATATAATAAAATTATATATATTTAATAAATTTATATATTTAATTATTCGAATTCGAACTCGGATTCGAATCCAACATTTCATATCGAATTCGAATTCGAATCTGAAACCAAATATTCGAACGAATCTGAATCCGAATCTGAATCTCTGCATTATATGTGAAATTTGGATTCAATTGAAGAGATATTCGATTCGATTCTGTTCGTGAACAGCCCTAGTGGTGACCCCAGGGATAGGGGGTGTTCTTTTGAGAGGAGATCCAAGTTGGAGGTGGAGCATGCAGTGGCAGGAGCATCAATGTGGAGGTTGTTGAGTTTTGTCGCCCCTTGCTTTTGGTCTTGAACCGGGCGGTTCATTTGGGGAGGAGTAATATATATATATATATATATATCTCATATTTTCTTATCTGGTTGATTAGGGTAAAATCCAGGGGAAAAAGGTCGGCTGCAGCTTTTCTTCGGTTCTTCCCGACCAACGAGATCGACGCCTGCAACAGCATTTTCTGAGAAGTCGGTGCCTGCAGTAGTGACTGCGTGCTTCACGTCCAGGGCCTGCGACTCCAGGGAAATAACCCTCCCAGGGAGCGGTTTCATGATTCCCATCCAGCAGCGGCTTCGATCTGGAGTTAGGAAGGAGACATCCACCTTCTGTTTTAGTGGAGTAGCCGCCTCTGATAACTTGAAGGGAGATGGAGACATCCATAGGCGGTCCTAAGAAGGGACACACCCGGGCACCTACCCGGGTGTGAAAAATGTCGAAGCCCGCCTATCCTTCATTTCGCGTGATCGTGCCCTAGTTCTCACGCTCGGTTTTCCTCTCCTGCGGCCAGCGGCGTCGGCTAGCTAGAAAGTGGCGGAGGAGGCAGCGATTCACCAGTTTTTCTCTTCAACGGGCCGGAGGCGGCAGCAGTGTCGGAGGTTTTCCTCTCCAGCAACCAACGGCCCAGCAGCGTTGGCGGTTGACGACAAAGAGAATGTAGCAAATCTTGATTTCCCCTTTCCCATTTTCATTTTTCGTTCAGACTTTAGTGTCTAGATTTTGATTTCATTTTTCCTTGTGTTTCTCTTATTTCCTCCCTAGGTCTTGATTTTCCTAGGCCCTAGCAAATCTTGTTTAGAGTTGTGACTGGAGATTTGGGTCTTTAGGTCTTTGGGAGCAAACTAGCAAAGAGCAGCAGGTACCCATTTGTAATTTGGTCTGACTATAAATGCAAAATTTATTTTTGCTTGTTTTTGTCCGTTTTAATATTCATATTTATTGCACAACAGAGAGCAACAGTACAGAGCTTAGAAGTTAGAAATTTTACCTCTCCAAGAGGAGGTACTCATTTTCGATTGATTTTGATTTTATATTTGTGATTTAGATTTGCTTGGTTTTCTATTATTTGGAGGTACACATTTTTATCTTTTAGTTTGCATATTAAAATTAATTGTGCCCGGGCGGCCAAACATTTCTAGTTCCGCCACTGGCGACATCAGAGCGGCGACGGCGGCTATAGTGGATCTTGGCGTTCCGGGTTATATTATTTGTTGCTCATCTACTGTACACCACGATCTTCTCCGGTGCTCTCCCCGTAGCCGTAGGAGTCGTTTATCTCCGAACCACGTAAATCTTTGTGTCGTCTGTGTGTGCTTGGATTTCTCGTCGTTATTTATTTTGCGTTATTATTATTGATCGGCTTAATTTTTGTTGCGCTATCCGCGGTGACAACGTAGTCGCGGATCGTACCAATATTTCATATGAGTCTAATAGTTGCAAATGCGAAAATAGATTTTTTTTTCATGTGCTAATAGCAAATTTTGAGATGCTAGTAGTACTATTGCTCTTCTTATTATTATTATAGGTTATTTATTTGGACCCCTTCTATAATTTACAAATTTACACTACAAGAAAACTATTAAATAGCAAAGAAATTTAGAAAGAAAAAAATATTTTATTGATAATTTCTAACAAATATAATAAAGAATAAAAATTTAATATTTCTAATGAAATTATAAATATAATTTTTGTATTTGAAAAAAAATATTGATGATTAGAATCACATTTTTTACTTCCAATTTTTTTTTATTAACAAAAATTTAACTTTGCATGAAAATATAACTTGTAGAATAATGTGATGGAATATTTAATGATAAGTTAATTATGAATAAACATAATTTCATTTGTAGATAAGATTTCTACAAATGAAACATAATTTCTAAACAATCATATATTTGCACAAAAATATATATACTATTTAAAATAGAATCTTCATTTTTAAAGTAACACTCAATCTTTTATTTCAATGCCTAATAAATAAAATTAAAAACTAAAATAAATATATCATAAATGAGAGGGAAAAGTATATAAATAATATGTATATATATTACTATGGGTCATTTATAGGGACCTAACCTATAATCTGAAAAATTACAAGAAATTTTGAAAGGAAAATATTTAACTGATAATTATCAATAAATTTATTAAAGAATGTGAGTTTTTACATTTTCAATGAAATTTAAAAAAATATTACAAAATTAGAAACAAATGATTTTTTTGTTACTATTTTTTTTTAATGATTAGAATCATTTTTGTTTTACTTTCAAATTTCTATTGTTAACTAAAAACTATTTTGGCAATGAAAATCTAACTTGTGCAATGTTGTGACTGAATATTTAATGATCAATTAAATATTAAATAAACATAGTTTCTATAAATTGAACTAAACAAAGTTTTAGAAAAGGGCAATGATAAAATTTGGGCGTTGCTATCCGCACCATAGTTTTGGCTAGTCTAACCGTACTTTCTCCTAATTTTTCGCGACTTTTGAAAATTTGCCTTGGACATGCATTTTTAGGAAAAGTTTTTAACACTAAGTTGTAGATCTCGACAAGATCAACAACTTTTGTGTTGAACACTTTTCCTAAAAAATGCATGTACATGACGTACTTTGGAAATACGCCCAGGTTGTGCGTCTTTTGAAAATACGCTTTATACATGGATTTTTAGAAAAAGTGTTTAACACGAAAGTTGTAGTCTCAACGAGATCTACAACTTTTGTGATGAACACTTTTCCTAAAAAATGCATGTACAAGATCTATTTATAAAAGACGTGAAAAATTAGGAGAGTATGATGCGAATAGCCAAAACTGCGGTGCGGATAGCAGCACCCTAAAATTTTATATATATGTGTGTGAACATATATTTATAATTAGACATGCAAGTATATTTATATGTACAAATATATTTTTATTTATACATATATAAATATATTATATGAAAATTTGATTTATAATTTTTCCTATCATATATTAATTAATTATTATATATAGTATTTATTCATAACTTTTTTCAACCATAAATATACTTACATTCCTTGTGAAGTTGTGATAGTTTTTTTCATAAAATTACCATTATTGATATATGGGCCTAAATAAATGATGGTTATTTTATGAAAAAAAAACTATTAATGGGAATGCAAAAAAATAATTGGCTATAATTTTTTTGATAAAATATCTAAATAAAAATATTTTAATCAGTCTCCTAATTTTGGCCTAAGTTTAAAATCTTCTCCTAAGCTTCTATTTTTCTCTTAGTGTCAAAACTTTAGGCAGAGTTTGAAATAAGTCCATAGACTAAGGGCCTGTTTGGGAGGGCTTTCTAGATCCTTTCTGTTTTCTAGAAAACGCTACCGCAACTAATAAACCGTTTGGAATGTCTACCGGTGGGAAAAGCTACCACCAAAAATTCATTTTTCTCCTCTTTTTGAAAAGTCACGAGCCTCCTACTTTTCAACTTTTCGAAAAGTATTTTCTCATCCCGATACATAGTTGATGCTACGAAAATATTTTACTCCTCTGTATCCAGTTCGACAACACTGCAAAAAAAATACCCTTTCTCTACATGAATATTTTGCTCGAGCGCAATTTTTCGCCCGGGGAGATTTTTTTTTCACCGGAGCCATTTTTCGCCCGGGCGCATTTTTTTCGCCCGGGCGCTCATTTTTTCCCGGGCGCGAAAATTTTTTCGCCCGGAGCGGAATTTTTCACTCGGGCGCGAATTTTTCGCCCGGTCGCTTTTTTTTCGCACGGGCGCGAATTTTTTGCCCGGGGACGAATTTTTCGCCCGGGCGCGAATTTTTCGCTCGGTCTCAAATTTTTCTCCTCGAAGCGAATTTTTCGCCCAGGCGTGAATTTTTCGCCATGGTGCAGAATTTTCCGCCCGAGCGCAATTTTTTCCCCCGAGCGCGTTTTTTTCGCCCAACGCGAATTTTCGCCCGGGCGCAAATTGTTCATCTAGGTGCTGTTTTTGCACGATAGGCATTTTTCGTGTGGAGTCAGTTTTTCCCCGTTTTTTCTGCTGGGAGCGGTTTTCCCCCGCGCAGTTTTTTTTCCCCGGCGCAGTTTATTCGCCCAGCACAGTTTTTTCGCTCGATCGCAATTTTTTACCCGTGCGCGTGTTTCCACCGCGCGATGTTTTTGCCCTGGCGCGATTGTTTTCGCCGGGACGCGAAATTTTTTGCCCGGCGCGATTTTTTCACCCGAGCGCAATTTTCGGTCGGGCGCAAAATTTTCGCCATCCTGAATATTTTCGCCCCGACACGAATGTTTGCTGAGCGTGATATTTTGCTCGGGCGCGCATTTTTGCCTTAGAGCGCTTTTTTTGTCCAGACGCGTTTTTCCGCGCCCGACGAAATCATGCACGGGCTGAAGTTTGCGCTCGAGCGAATTTCACGCCCGAGCGTAAAATGCGTGTCCGGCGAAATTTTTCGGTCCGGGAAGAAAATTCTCGTCGTTCCGGAAAATCAAGCCGGGTGGAAAATGTGTGCATTTTAATAAAAAGTACTGCACCGAGATTTGCCAACAATTTATAAATGCTCTTTGCTGAAAATCTCTGCAAAAGAAGTCAACCAACAGATCTATTTTTGCAATATACTTTTTCAAAAGCTTATTTTTCTACATTCCTTTTGCTACCACTCATTTCCTTTGGGCGAAAAAGCCACTCAACAGAGCCTAATTCTGCTCTGTTTGGCATGTGGCGGCGGTCATAAACGCATGGGTTAAACGTCATTTGTTAAACTATCAGCTAACAAACACATTCGTTTGAACAAAAAGTGGATAAGTTCCTTAGATAAGCGTTAACAAAATACAATTTAGGCCCCGTTTTGGAGGGCTTTTTTATCATTTTCAGATTTTGAAAAACCCTATCATCCATAATATTGTGTTTGTTTTATAAAGGAATAACTTTTTAAAAAGGTAAAATAATTCCTTTTGGATGAGCTGCGTTTTCCATTGATAGATAAAACAAACACAATATTATAAATGGTGACGTTTTACAGAAACAGAAATGAGAAAAAAAGCTCTTCCAAACAGGACCTTAACACTCATGTTCACGACCACCACCACAATGCCAAACGGAGCGTTCATTAAGATTTTGACGGATTTGAATTATGATGCCATCCTAAGACTTCCATGTACCTCTAATATGAATATTGAGTATTATTATTTAATTATACAAATAATAAAATTACTTCAATTGCAAGTCCATGTTTAGCATTTTAATCCTAATTTGACACAAAAAATAAAATAAAAAATGTTATTATCATTTAATAATATAAAATTAAGACTCAATATCTTCTCCAAGTCCATACCATATCTTAGGACTGTCATTCATCTAAAACAATAAAAATCCAAGGACCATTAATCTAGGACATGTTCAAATTTGCCTAAAGTTTGAGAGCTAAAATGAGAAAAAAATTAAAGTTTCCTAACCTATTTTAATGGGAATGTTATAAGAATTCTATAATAACTAAATGCAATTAATTTATCTTGCGTCCAATAAATTTAAGTATTTTTAGACTACAAAATAGCCGTTTCAATTATTTTAGGACTGCTAATAACATTGCTCTTAAGTTGAGAGATTGCTTTAAGCATTTTGACCTTCTTTTATGATTGTTAATGTTGTCGATCATACATGCGATCTATTTGAGCGATCGTAAATTTAGCCACGATGTATTATGTATGTATACCATTGATCATCCAATTTACTCTATTTTTTTTTCTTTTTCTTTTTCTTTTTCATTTTCTATCTGGTCTAAATGGATAGTATTTATTTCATAATTCAGATTAATTTGTTACTAATCAGATCGGTTCATTGATCTCATCTTTTTATAAAAAAAATTATCAAAAGATTATGCACATTTAGAATGGGAATCAATTCTCATTTGATTCCCCATCTAACAAAATATTGCTCCAAATGAAAAGAATCTCGATCCCTGTCTGACTTCGACGGCCTCTTTCGATATTTTTCTCAATGAAAAAATGAAGAAATTTCTTATCTTGATAAATTATTGGAGAAACTATGGCCGGAGAAAGGGACCCTAATTTTAATTAATGGCTATTTATGTTGGGACAAATTATTAGGCGCAAGCATTATTTACTTTTGTCACATGATTTTAGGTGGCCAATTTGTTTGACTTTTAGATCAAAAATATGATATTTAGAGCCATATTAATTATTTTTTAAAAAAGTTATATTTATTATTTGATAAAAAATGAAAATGTATACAAATCTAGTTGTCGAGGCAATCTACGTGATTCGAAAGCAATGAACTCATTACAAAAGGATTGAATTCTTTGGAGCCAAAGCTAGGGAAATCAAGACATTTCTCGGTCTTTTGAATGTCTCTTAGGCTTCATTTGGCTTAGTGTTTTCGGGTGGCGTTTGGAGCAAACGCCACCGGACGGAGGGTAACCAAACGAATCTCCGTCTCTGTTTGCTTCGTTTGCACCGCAACAAGGAGGAACCCCCCCCCCCCCCCCCCCCCCCTCTTCGAAAGCTTCGTTTGGACCCGCTTGCTCCTCCGCGCCACCGCTCAATCAAAGCAAACCTTATGAGACTAGGGAGATGATCGACGGTGGCCGGCAGACGTTTATATACGTTTGTTTTTCCGATTAGGGATACGGATTCATTGCAGTCTGTGGCGGCGGATTCTTTTGGAGGCGATACGAGTCTTCTCGTTGAGATCGCTCCGAAGGTATTCATTCTATGGTTTTCGTGTCCAGAAGATAGGAGAAGAGGTAGGATCGATTTGATCCTTGCAACCTTTGTAATCTGTTTCTTTTTTTGGTGAATACAAGAAGAAGAAGAAGGGGAGAGAGGACGTAGCCGGTTTTGGTGAACCTCTGTAACATCTTGTGTTTGTGACTGCTCTGTTTTTTTTGTTCTGTGTTTGTTATTCGTTTTTCGGATTTCTGCTTCTCGGCACCCCGGATTTCCTACACTTTTTCAGCTTTATTCTTTCCCCCTTTGTACGTGTGGTATGCTCCGCACTCGGGTTCATTTTATGCATAGCGATCCTCATGCCCCTCATTGTTGGACTAGCATTTGCCTTCCGACCGGCAACTTTTGCATTGTAGGGAAACACATATATTGCTCCTCATCTTCGCTATAAACAGCCCAACTTGGTGTATGCTCATCTAACTGAACATATATAGGAGATGCGTGGCGCGGAGCGGAGGGAGATCGGCCTTAGTGACCTATGTTATGCCTTGAGAAAATCAGTGATCATAAACACGGTCTTCAATCTTCGTGGTGTTGTTAATTTCATTACGGCCAACTATAGGAGTAGTCTCTAATATACTTACCTACGTCACACCGTGGACTACTGTTAAATCATCCGCCAAATCAGCGGGAACACATTCCATCCACAATCTGAATGTCTCCCGTGACAGGTAAGATGCTTGGATAGGGGATCTGGATCCCCTCGAGTTCGCATGGAGAATTCTAGGGAGGAGCTCGATCCAACGCGCGAGAGCGATTCATCTCGACAATCCTACGGCGAGATGAATCCAGGCGCTAGAAGACAAAAAAGTGAACAGTAAAAAGTAATAAAAATATTTTTTAAAAAACGAAAAATCTCGCGCGTTGGATTTCAATTCAACGCGCGAGATGGATCGAACTCCACCCGGGAGTTGTCCGTACCAACTCCAGGGGATCCAAATTCCTGGATAGGAGGGGGAGCGCCCCCGCAATCGCATGATACCGCGGAATAGAAGATGTCAGAGCAGTGCTGGCTTCAAGAGCTCGCAAACCTGGCCTGAACACCTACACGATCGTTTTTGCAGACACAAATGCACAAAAAAAGTGACAGCACGCACAAAGTTTTTAACGTGGAAACTCGGACGAAAATCACGGGAGAACCGGAGTCCAACCCGAAAAGCCTCCAATAGAACATGTATAAAAACATGCAAAAAATTTACAGGCTTTTCCTCCTCGATCCCCAAAGGATCTTCACCACGTCGCTACGCAAATGATATATAATAAAATACAAGATACCAATAGGAGCAAATGACGGACTTACGAAATCCTCTTCGGTGAGCCTCCTTGATTTGGGTAGCGAGACCACGTCAATGTCGTAGGACAACGTCCGAACTTCTCAAGCAACGGCGGTGGCGGCGGCTTCACAACAAAGGCGACGATGGCGGTGTTTCAACAACGCAGCGGCGGCGACAACTTTTCAACAACACGGCGGTGGCAACAATGATGTGAGAGCTGCAGTCTCTCCTTTCTCTAAATATTGCTCCTCTCGATGTTTTTCTCTTCTCAGTGTTTTTCAATGATAAGGTTTCACGTCAATATATAATATAACAATATATTGCTCTATTTTTCTCTTTTTCACTTATAATCTTTAAGATTTAACAAATTATTAGAAGGTGAGAAAAAAAACAACGTCACTCATGACCTCATGAGAGCAAAAGTCATGTGGAGATATTGTTGCAGCCACTTTTCCCGACTCATCTGAGTTGAGAGCGAAGTTATGAATCCACTAATCGTGAGCCTGGTGGTTTTCTCCGCATCGGATGGGAATCACACCCCAACAATTCTCTCCATTCACAACGAAGAGGAGGAAACCGTCATCCGGGCAATTCTTAGGCAGTGTTCAAACTTCTCACTCGGTAATGACTTCATAAGCATATCTACTATGTTCTCATTAGTATGACTTTCTACAGTCGAGCTCCTTCTGTTCCAACATCGCGTATCCATGATACCACGTATTGATGTGCTTGAACCTCGAGTGAAAGGTGAGGTTCTTCCCCAAATGAATTGCGCTCTAACCGTCGCATAGAAGTGTGTAGCGCTCCTGAGTGAAACACAACTCCTTGATGAACCGCTTCATCCAAAGAAACTCTTTTCCGGCCTCAGTGACCGCAATAAACTCGGCATCAGTAGTAGACAGTGCGACACACTTCTGTAATCTCGATTGTCGTGAAACAACTCCCCCGACAAATAAAATCAACTACCCAGAGGATGATCTCATGGAGTCCAAATCTCCAGCCATATCAGCATCAGTGTAGCATGTAACATCTCATGTTACTTCTGGACCCCTCAACTTAGATTGGGTTAGGCATGGGGTGAGACTTAAGGAGATCAACTAGGTTTGACCCTAGGTAGTGGGTGGTAGCCATGTGGGGCCCACTATAAGACCATAGTCAAACTAGGTCAAACTAGCCTAAGTGGGGACCCTAGCCACACCATGACCCCACCACATTGTCCTAACCCTAAAGATAATCTAAGTGGACCCTAGGGTATGTCACTGGGTCAACATTTGACCTCAATTGACCAAAGTCAACTTGGGCTTAATTTGGTCAAACCCACACTCATAGGCCTAATTAACCTAAGTGGAGCACCCCCTTGACCCAAACTAAGTTGAGTGGTACCACTAGACCCATTTCCACAAAGTGGGGTCAATCCACCCACCATGGTTGACCAGTCAACCTAAAAGTCAATTTGGTCAACAATTTGACCTAAAGAGAGAAAATGAAGGCCAAGCCATTTCACTTGACCAAGCCCACTAAAATTGGCCCAAAGTCAGCCCAAGTGAACAAGACCAGTCCTACCCCTCTAAATCAGGAGAGAGAGTACATGCAAGGGGGTAAAATTGGGATTTTGAGAGAAGGAGGAGAGAGAAATGGGGATGAAGGGGAATGGTGGCCACATGGCCACCCCTTCAGCTGCAACTCTCTGCCCATCACATGCTAGCTGGCCCCCTCTGATATTCCAGAGAATTTTTGGTAGCATGCTGGCCACATGGCACCCATGGTGACACAACCAAAGCTCAAACCGAGCTCACATTGGGCTTATCTCCCCATACACCCCCTCTCAGCCCCAAATAACCCCTCCATTAGCTTCAGAAGGTGTAAAGGAGTGGAATTCGATATCTGGATCAAAGCTTTTGGTGGAGAATCGGGTTCGGGAGCAAGCTCGCCGGAGAGGAAAACTTCCATGGCCAACCGCCGCCAACCCGCCGCCAAGCCCCAATCGAGGTCCGTTTCACCTCACCTCTACCCGTACTAGTTTCCTAGATCTATTAGGCGAGACATCGGGCTCAAATGAGCCAGATCCAAGGTGAGCTTTTTCATGGATTTTGGAATTTTGATGGAGTGCAAGTTCGCCGGAAACCGCCGCCTCCGGCCACCATTTCGCCGCCAAACGTTGGTCACCACCTCAACGGAGGTGGTGGTGGTGGTAGCCGGCCGTGGAGGCTAAGGGGTGGCCGGGAAATGAGGTTGAAGGTGCTCCAGGTCGGGACAATCTCGGCCCTTGGCTGGAGGAAGAAGATGAACAGATGCCATCCATCCTGCTTTAAGATTCGTGCTACATCAAAATTCAATTTTCTGTCCCTGTTTTTGCTGTCACTTGCAAGCTAATTTTAGGCTTCTTAGAGGCATTTCCAGAATTTAGTCTCTCAATGAAAATTGTAGCTGCTGGTCTTAGCTGTAATTTGCCACCTTAAATATGTGATTTGGAGTAGTGTACATCCTGTAGGACATTTATCCTAGACTGGTCCTAGAGTAGGGCAGATATTAAATTGGATGCCCAGGTCAAAATATTAGTCACCATGGCCCCAAATTTTGGGCATATGCATGATTAGGGCATACTTATCTCCTGCAAAATTTAGTAATTTTTAGAAGAATATTTTTCTATAATATTTGCTAAAATATCAAAATATAAATAAATGACATATATGGATTCTACTCCTCCCCATGGCCCCAAACTTTGGTGGTAGGTCAGTGGGGTCATCCCTGGTGCATGATAAAATTTTCAGCACCTTGGGTTCACTGCATTTGGAGAATCCACTTGCATGTGCTAGCCTATGTTAAGCCTTGTGTGCAAATAGCAAAAATGCAAATTGGTGTATTTAGCCCAATGGTGACATGCAAGGGTCATGAAATTATTTATAGTGGTTCATTAGGGTAAATTTCTTCCCTCAAATTAATAATGGAATTTTTGGAATCAAATTCTATTTATTGGAATTTATTTTAAATATAGCTATTTTGGAAATAAAATTGGAAAATAGGGTTTCTTCAAGTACAAACTCAAACAATTTTACCAACATAGATGAGATCACATTGACTTAGAAAAATATGATTTCTCTGGTTTGAAGAACTTTTGGAGTAGATACCCTAATTCCCCATTTTACCCTTATCTTGTAAATTCTTGAAATGATGGATATATACTTCTGAAAAATTTGGAATTTATTCTATTGTTATAAAATGTTATTATTAGTCTTGCATAATTTTCTCAAATTTAATGGATGCATTATTTGTGTTAAGTTAGTACAATGACATTTTGGTAAATATCTTATAATGGAATCCTATAGGCCATCTTACAATGAATGTTGATGATTCTCTGCCAATAGTCATAAATTTAGTCCTAAAAGCTTTGTAATTTTTCTGGATTTGTTTAGTACATAATCCTATACATCATTTGGAAAATGGAATTTGTGTGGAATTGATATTAAATTGAAAATGATAATAAATAATTTAAGGAAAATTATGAAATTCTGTAGGCAGCAATTATTTGTCAATATACATCTCAGGAAAAATTCCTAGGTCATTGGATACTTATTCAAACTACTTCATGTGTAAAGTGTCCTAACATTTAAATTAAAGAATTAATTAAAGGACTATTTGACCAAGGAAAATTACAGAATTCTTAGGGTAGTTCCTTAGTCCATAACACCTTAGGATAAATATTTAGGGCAAGATGTCTTAAGTTTTGGAAGATCACATTTTAGGGTAACCATAGGTCATGGTCTGCATATAACACAAATAGGTCTGGCTTAGGGGATTACCAGGGTATTGATTATCGGCAGAAATAAGAGAGAGTTCAACATGAGTAACCCTGTGGGTAGAGTTGTCTTAGTGAGGGATTAAAAGTGCAAGTCTTAGCTAGCAACTGGAGCGGGGATCGGCGGAAAACCGTCGGTTTCCCGTAATACCTTAAGTCACTAGGGTTATACTAAAGCAATAAGGAGACGGGGAGATACATGGGTAGTCATCAACTAAAATAAGTACCTTGCGAAACGGAACGCTGGGCGTAATCCCACCACAGTTCCTAGTGCCCCTTGAGAGCCCTTCATAGGAATACCGGGGGCAGTCCTGGGATTAACCTTAATCTCTAAGTATAATAACCGTAGACAAGAGTAGCTTAATAGGTTAGGACATTGTGTACCTTCTCGCCCGTGGGGGTTGGAGAGATTTATGATATATGCTCACCCGCTAGGGTTGGAGGGAGTTGGTATAAAGGCACTGATGTGCGTTCTCACCCGTTTGGGGTTTGAGGGAGTTGGCATAAAGGCACTAATGTGTGTTCTCACCCGGTTTGGTTTGAGGGATTCAGGACGGGTTTTGGTCCTACGAGCGGAAGCTCGGTATGAATTAATTGCATGTGCATAATATCGTGGCGGGGCATGCGGTACTGGCTGTTCGTCACACCGATGGCAGTACGGTGCACAGGCGGTTGTGGGAGTTAGAGGCCAGTGGGTTTTTTACACTGCGGTCTGGAGGACGATCCCCGATAACACACATCCGACCCAACAAGACTGAAGGGTTTGTCAGCAAAGTACGTACGCGAGACTCTAGAGTGCACCTTGGACGTGTACAGAGGCGTATGAGAGGGGTCTAAGGCTTGGTAGTGTGCATACCGTCTAGAAGCGGAGACGCCCGCTCCGCTACTGCCGTAGCCACAGCGGTGGTACCCGAGAGTGATGCTAGCTCTCAAAAAGTGGGAACTAAAGGTCTGTGATCACAGAGTCGTTGTGTGTGAGTTGCACTTGCCTGTGCATAAATTGCATCATATCATTCATTCATATTAGGTCATACGCTTCATAGATCCTTATCATAAAATTATATAGGCTCTTTTATATGATAAGTTAAATTTCCTGGAAACCCTAACTTATATATTTGTTTGGGCATTTATATAAGTTAGCGTACGTTTGTAATGATAGCTTAGTGGTAAGCTTAGCTTATTTACTTATTCACACTGCTGTTTCTTTACTTTCCTTTACTGCACCGCTCTTACTTACTACTTGTACTGTACTTAGCATTACTAGAGTAGAATTTCATACTTAGTACCACTCTAGATAGATATTGTCAGCTGCTTCCATTTGCTACCCCTTGTTGTCCTCCGCTTCGTCCTCCCCTCGGTGTCTAGGAGCTGCGGGGCGAGGTGCGGAGAAACGACTTAGTCTTTTTGACTAATGGTCGGGGACCAACATTTTTAGGAGCCCGTGGAGATGGAGCACCAGCACGTCGAGGAGGCAGGACATGAGAGAGAGATACCGCTTCAGCAGGCTACTACCACTACTGTGCGCGTCCTCAGGTGGGACGAGTCTTGATGTTCTAGTGTAGCTTCCGCATTTATGATTTTGTGAGAGAGAGATTTGATGTACTGGGCATAAGCCCTTTTACTCTTTCATTGGTACTATATTGTGGACTATTGTACTATTCATTTCTTTTACATGATTGTACTGTGACTTGTGACTGATGGTTTTTTATATACAGTTTACTTCTTTCTTCTCATATTGGCCTACAGGTTTATGATCGTACTAGCCGCAGGATCGGCGTGTTGCGCGTCGACTAACCCGTGAGTTAGTGCCACCGTAGACGGCGGTTCTGGCATAAGATCCGGTAGCCCTCCTTGGTAAGGGGGAGGGGGTCTTACATAGCATATATGCTCTAGCTCTCTATCTCCGAACTTAAACGTCAAATCTGGCATTCCCTGTAAGTATCTCAAAATCCATTTAACAGCATTTCAATGCCCTCTCCCAAGATTAAAGAGAAACATATTAACAGTACCAACAACGTGTGTTATATCAGGGAGGGTGCACACCATTGCGTACAAAAGACTGCTAACTATAGAAGCATATGAGACCTTATGCATCTCCTCTTTCTCCTCGTGTGTGCTCCGACACTAGTCAGCAGTAAATCTGAAGTGAGCTGCAAGCGGCGTGTTTATCTTATTTGCTTGATTTATACTTAATCACTGTAACACTCTCCTGATGTATCTCTCCTGAGATACCCATAGTAACTTGGAGCTTCTATCTCACCAAATATGCATCCCAAAGATGGTCTTCGCCGCTCTCAAGTTCTTCATTTCAAATTTAAGCTCAACTATCGCTTTAGCTCAGCAATGCGCACAGTGCTTCTCACAATTATCAGCTTGTCGTCGACATATAAGAGTAGAATAATAAAATCATCTGGAGTATACTGATTCACAAAGACGTGGTGATCAAGGGTGGTCCTCATGAAGTCGATCTCCCCCATAAAGGCATCAAACTTCCTATACCACCTCTATGGGGTCTGCTTCAGGTCATACAAGCTCTTCTTCAGGCAACAGATTAAGTTCTCCTTCTCTTTCACACTGAAACCCTCAAGTTGATCCATATACAACTCCTCCTCAAGATCGACGTGAAGAAAGACAGTCTTAACATCCATTTGATCGATCTATAGGTGTAGGCTTGCAACAAGGCCAAAAATAATCCAGATAGACGACATCTTCACATCAGGAAAGAAGATCTCATTGAAATCAACTCCCAGTTTTTGACTGAAATCCTTCACCACTATTGGCCTTGTATCTGAGTGGTGTCGAATGGTCTCCTTGCTTTACTCTAAAAATCCATCGATTCTTCAGAGCCTTCTTGCCCTTAGGCAATCATACTAGCTCATAAGTATGGTTCTCATGTAGAGACTGCATCTTCTCTTGCATAGCAATCATCAATTCTTTCTTATCTGAGCTCTGCACTGCCTCATCAAAGCACTCGGGCTACCCCACATCAGTCAACAAAATATAATCGGTAGTAGAATATCTTGATGATGCGCGTTTGACTCAATCAAACCTCCTTAGGGTGAGCTCAGCTGCTGGTGCAGGATCATCATTAGTGATCTTCTTTATATGCTCACCATCAGTAGTGTCCTCATGATCTGGAGGTGGCTCAGTGCCCAGTATCTAGTGAGGTTTGGCGGCCTTCTCTGCGTCATCACCTCCAATCATAGGAGGCTTTGCATTAGTGTGAGAATCAACCGTATCAATCTTCTCAGGATTAACCATAATCTTATCAGAAAATCAGCAAACCTCCCGTGCTGGTCTTCAAGTACATTTCTGCCCTCCCGATGACTCTAAACATGTCACCGTTACCCATTTAAAGAACTCTGTAATCGTGAGTCGTGTAAGTGGCAAACAACTCTCTGTTATGGGAGACATGTGCAGAAACACCTCAATCCACAATCCACCGGTCATCACATGAGAGTGCATCTGTGTTGTCATCTCCAACAATGATGACATCGTCGCAGGCGGCGGCTGCACGTGCATAGTCTGATTGTACACGCAGGCCGCGCAGTGCGTGAGCGCAGGCCGCACGCGCACAGGACGCGTGCGCGTTATCCGCGCGGGGCGTGGTCGTGCGCGTTATCCCGGTCTTCTCGGGTGCTTGCGGTTCTTTGTGTGCTACTGTTCCAGTTGAGCTCCCTTGTGCTTGGACCGACTCGACTCGGAAGTTTCATGGGGACTCTTAAAGAGTCCAAATATTACACTGATTTTTGGACTCATCTGGGCCAGTTTTATCATTTTAGCACTGCACTTGAGAGCTATAACTGCTTATATTTGCTTACTTGTTTATTTCATGATTAAGTGAACTTTAGACACGTTTCTATGTGCTTTAGATATTTCTGTGTTTTTGTTGTTCTTTAGCCGTGTCTTGAGAATGTGGTGTGCACTTTTGGTGGCCTATCTGCCTCTTCTGCTGGTGTAGGGATCGTGTGCGTGCTACGGAACCGCTTGGGAGACCCAGACGACACAGGAACACTGCGCACGATCACTGGACTTACTGCGCACGACCACTGGTCGTGCGCCACTAGTCGTGCGGATTACATTCTCCTTTTCCTAATTCTGCCCGGGTGATCGCACGAGCACTGGTCATAGTGCGCAAGACCACTGGTCGTGCGCCACTGCTCGTGCGCGTTTACACCTTGCTTTCTGCAAATCTGTCCTAGCCAATCGCATGATCAGCGGATTCAGTACGCACGACCACCGGTCGTGCGCCACTAATCGTGCGCATATCTGTTGATGTTTCTTTCCAAGTTGCAGGTTTAATTAGAAATTGAGCACGATCATCGACCGACAGTGCGCACGACCACTGGTCATGCGCCACTGATCGTGCGCACTGCTTTTGCTGCCTCTGTATTTAAGGGTCTGCTCCGCGATTTAGGTCAACACTCGTCATTTCTGCTATCGGGGAGTGCGCGGGATGTGCTATTCTACTCTCCAGCTGCTCCATCCACCTCCACCTTCATCGGGAGTTTATAGCCGGTGATTTTGAAGCTTTCCAAACCTCCGGCGAAGCTCCCGGCCATTGATGACCTCAACTCCAAGCTTTTCACCCGAGTTGGAGAAGAAAGCAACCTAGAGAACGGACTCAAAGGCCTTCGAGGTGACAGCTCGTTGGTACCGGAAGCCTACTCGGACTGAGCCCGGAAGCGGATTGACAACTCGTTATTCCGGCCACGACCTGCGGTGGACCTTCATCCTCTAGTGGTTTACTCTTCTTCCTCTTCCTCCGTTGTATGGAATAATTTGTTATTGTAATGAACTACATTTTCTACTATATGTCTAAGTTGATGTTTGTGGTTTATATTTGCTTGTGAGTTGTGTGTGTGAATGCGCCTCGCCCACTCCACATCCACTCCATACCCTTGTTTCACCTGATTGCACTCCGCACAAGAACACTTCCACCCATTAGCTTTCCGTCCACTCGCCCAACCGAAGTTCGGCATCGCGGCCGATACACTCACCTCACCTTGCGAAGCGGTGCCTTCGACCCGCACAGCTTTAATTAGTTTAGTAGATTAAGAAACCATAATCTCTCAAGCCCTTTTGTTTACTCTTTTCTAAGTATAACCCTCATAACAATATTTTCTGAACTGTTGCCGCTCTATGCTAATTGCATTTCTCAAGAGACCGACACTCGGTGATTTATTCCCAAATTTTATTACTTGTGCGACCGGTGCGCTTGCCGATTTACACGCATCAACTCTATCACGAAAGTTTCAAATTCATTGTAGAAATCCTCGTTTACTGACAATTGTTTGCTCTAATTGTTGCACATGTCAAAATAATAATAATCAAAAATTGAAAACATATACATTATGTAACATATACATAAGCATTAAAAAACTAAAGAAGATCATACCTAATGTAAAATGTCAAAATGGAGAGGAAATTTTTGGAACAAGGTCTATCAAAATGGGGATGAAAATCTAGAATAACCAAAGTCTTAAACCAAAGAAAAATTATAGCATAAAAATGAGAGAAATCTAGATAACCAAAGCCCAAAATAAAAGAATAATTGTCATTACCTAAGGGGGCGCCTTGGAGAACTGCAAGTCAGTGGAGGATGAAGCGTCGAGGAAGATCAAAGTTGATGCGGAGAGGAACAACGCCTAACCAGGCGTTGAACAACGTCGGGAAGACTGAAGTTTTAGGGTTTGGTGGAGAGGAGTCGCTCCCTCCTGTCGACAGAGACAAAGAAGAACATCGTCGTGTTTAGGATTGAGTCGTGCACTCCTCAACGGGATGGGGAAATGGAATTGGTTTGACCTTATGAGGTTTAGCCCGGGCTCGGTTGTCTGGCCCGGGTCTGGCTAGGCCCGGGCCAGACCTAAGCCAAGCCTAAGGGGGCTCACTAGACCCCCTGTTTTGGCTAAGGCCCGGCCTGGTGCCTAGCCCGGGCCGGGCACAGGCCTTGCGGGCCTAAAGGCATGTTTGTTGGGTATCATCCAACATAAAATTGTCGGGCGGCCCAATAATTTTATGCTGGGCAGCGCCCAACAATTTAAGACGCGGGGCGCTGCCCAATAGTAAATTGCTGGGCATGCCCAACATTTTAATGTTGGGTGTGTGAAAGGCGCTCGAAACATCCGAAGGAGAGTCAAAGTGGAACCCTCTCCCCGTTGCCCCCAGCTAGGTTTATATAGAGCAAAACCTAGGGTTCTCACGCGCAAAGCCCCCGAGCCCGTTATTCATCCGAATATACCTTTACAATCTCCTCCTATATTCGTGACAAATAACGGTAACGTTTCGGGGTGCTGGAGAGTAGACAAAAATAATAATCCAAACTAAACAAAATATTCAGGACAGATCACACTAATTAACAAGATGAGAAAGGTTTTGCCTAAACGACAAACCACCACACAGATTCTATCCCAAAATATAGTATGAATAGTTATTACAAAACAAAACATGAATTAAATGTTTGATGATTCTACTCATCTAGTAGATCATCGTCATCCATGTCCAGATGTACTTCTCATCAATAATCTTCATCGTAGCTTGCAAGGAATTTCATGAGTCAGACTCTATGAATTCACAAACATATGCAGTAACGTTTAAAGTAAACTAGCTCTTACTAAATGAGCTTAGCACTTCTCGCAACGGTGAATTAACTCTGTCAGCATCTCATCCAGTCTAATTAGGACTAGTCACGTTATCTTACTCATTGCTGATCACTATGTGCCTCACTAACACATGTGGGCACACATCACCTACAACATTATCCTGTGTGGAATAATGTGTTGTGACCAATAATATTTAGATTAACATTTACAACGACTTTCAATTCTCATTTGAATAATTCTTGAATCAACTTACAATGAGATGATGTTAGGTTATCAAGTGTGGAATAACCAGCATCCAACCATCTTGGATTTTCATCAAGAAATTATTTGGGGTTTTCAGTCTATTACTTATTAGATGCTTGAATGTTGGCAGTTATATGCTCGTACGTATCAAAACATAAACGTTGGAGGAAAGTTTCATATTTCTATGAACTTTAATCTCATTTCCCCCAATGTTTTGATTATGAGAGCTCTATTTAATGCTTTAGTCAAGGCGTCTGCAACATTATCTTTCGATCTCACATCAACCAGTGGCTTGTGAGAGAGGTCAACCAGGCCTGTTTCATCCTAAGTTGTCTTCTTTTGCCATTAAACAAAGTGTTCGAGACAATCATTTTAGTAGCCTGATTGTCGCAGTAAGCTGCAACAGAACTCGGTTTCAAGCTCGACAGTGGAATGTCCATCACCAAATCTCTTATCCACTCTGCCTCTTCACCAGCTGAAGCTAAAGCATAGAGTTCGGATTCCATAGATGAGAGTGCAGTGCACGACTGTCTCTTGGACTTCCAGGCTACAGCTACTCCACCTAGTGTGAAGAGGAATCCACTAGTGGACTTGCTGTCGTTTACTTCTGAGCACCAAGATGCATCAGAATATCCTTCCAGAACTGGAGGATGACCACTATAACATAAAGCATACTGTCGGGTGTGCTTTAAGTATCTCATCAGCCTATCAAGGGCATCCCAATGGTCTTGGCCAGGATTGCTAGTGAACCTACTTAACATGTCGACCATAAAGACTATATCAGGTCTCGTACAAACCATAGCGTACATGAGGCTACCAAACAGTTTAGAATAATTTAACTGTCGAACCGCAACTCCATCATTGGGCTTTAAACGATTAGAATAATCGTATGGTGTCTCAGCCACTTTACGTTCACTATATCCCTACGTGTCCAACATGGACTAGATGAAGTGGCTTTGACTTAGGGAAAAGCCATGTTTCCCAAAGCTCGTTTGCATACCTAGTATAGTGTCAACTATACTGAGGTCTGTCATGCTAAATTCTTTAATTAGACCTGACTTTACGTCATCCACTTCAGATTGATCAGATCCAAGAATAAGCATATCATCCACATACAAGCATATTATGGCGACTTTGTCTGATCTATGGCGTATGTAAAGACATTTGTCTGAGAGACTCGACATGAATCCCATATTCTTTACAGTATAGTCAAACTTCTCATGCCATAATTTCGGTGCTTGTTTTAATCCGTATAGCGATTTTAATAGCTTGCAGACCTTGTTTTCGTGACCATCTGCAATGAAACCTTCAGGTTGACTCATGTAGATCTCTTCGGTCAGATCTCCGTTCAAGAACGCAGTCTTAACATCCATTTGATGAACAATAAAGTTCTCAATGACCGAAATAACAAGAAGAAACCTAATGGTTGCTAAGTGACACACGGATGAGTATACATCAAAATAGTATACTTCGCTTACTTGTGTGAAACCTTTAGCCACCAGGAGTGCTTTATACTTAGCTACGCTACCATCGGGATTAAGCTTCTTTTTCAGAACCCACTTGCACCCTATAGTTTTAGCCCCTTTTGGCTTATCAACTAACGTCCAGGTGTCATTCTGAAGGAGAGAGTTCATCGCATCCTCAATGGCTTCTTTCCAGAGTAGGGAATCCCTTGATCTCATCGCTTCCTTATAGGTGGATGGATCAGCCTCAACGTGGTAAGTGACGAAATCACTACCGAAGGTTCTGGGAGTTCTCTCTCTCATCGAAGTCCTCCTAGACTCTAGGCCAGAGTTATCTACCGGAACAGAATAGGAGGTGCTCGGTACTAATTTAAGATCTTCCTCAGTAATAGTTACTTGCATACCTGAGAGCGTTAAGTTCTTATCTTTGAGGAATTTATCCTCGAAGAACAATGCATCCCTAGATTCTATTATGATATTATTAGAAATATCAAGGAACCTATCTGCAGCACTATCTTCGGCACAACCTAAGAAGACACAGGTATTGGTCCTAGGTCCAACCTTCGACCGTCTAGGGTTAGGAACCCTAACATAGGCTATACAGCCCCAGGTCTTAAGTCTAGTTAAAGACGGGAGTCTCTTAAACCAAAGCTCGTAGGGTGTAACCTTTAACTTAGCATGAGGAACTTTATTCAGAATGTGATTCGCAGTCAAGACTGCTTCTCCCCAATAAGCGGAAGGCATGCCTGCAGTGAGCAGCATAGAGTTCAACATCTCTGTTAATGTTCTATTCTTGCGCTCGGCTATGTCGTTATATTGGGGGGGGGGGGATAAGGAGCAGTGGTTTCTGCTATGATGCCATGTGAAGCAAAGAAGCATCTGAACTCACTGGACATATATTCTCCTCCTCTATCACTCCTAAATCTCTTTATTTTCATGCTTAATTGGTTTTCTACCCTGGTTTTGAAAAGGCAAAACTTTTCAAACATTTCGTCTTTAGTTTTAAGCAATGAAATATGACAAAACCTTGTGCAGTCTTCTATGAACGTGATCATATACTTCCTTCCACCTCTAGTGACAAAACTCTTAAAGTCACAAATATTGGAATGTATAAGCTCAAGAGGTGTTGTGCTCCTAGTAACTGTGCCAAAAGGTTTCCTAGTGATCTTAGTCTTAGCACACACTTCACATTTTCTAAGAGGAGACTTAGCGTCTAATGTGATCTTGTGAGTTCTAGCTACTTGAAACATTTTCCTGTAGTTTATGTGTCCTAGTCGTTCATGTAGAGTCCTAGGGCTAAATAAGTTCAATTGAACTTGTTGCACTACCTCATTTGCTAGACTCAGACGGTACATCCTATTTTGGACGTAAGCACATCCAAAGTAGTGAGAGTTAACTGACAGAGTCACTCTACCACTACAGAAGTTAACTGACATACCATCATCACACAATAAACTTATAGACACTAAGTTAACAGATAAAGAAGGAATAAATTTTACATTTTTTAAAATAAAGACTTACCTGAGGAGAACATCAGAGTTGCGTTCTCCACCTTCAATACGTCAGCTGTTCCTCCATTGGCCACGGTCACTGATTATTGTGCATTCTTCAGCACTGTCAAAAGATTAGCATTGTTGCAAACGTGTCACGTTGCCCGAGAATCCAGGAACCACTCCGTGCTGGCCTGCTCGTGTCCGACCATGGCAACAAAGTCGGATGGCTCAGCTTGACTAACTAGATGGGCCTGGTTGCCCTCTTGTGGTGCTTTAGTTCTTTCCTTCCTCGGTAACTTGCAGTCAGATGCGCAGTATCCCCACTTGTTGCAGTTAAAATATTTACCCTTAAATTTCTTAGAGGGTCTACTCGGTCCTGCAATCTGGGGGATACTACGAGACATTTTGGTCTTGTGAGGGGGAGGAACACGCTTAGAGCTTGAAATCATGTTGGCAGCAGCCTTCTGTTTGCCCACAGCTTCCAAGGCGTGCTTCGTCCTGTTCTCGTCCTCAATACGTATGAAACGCTTGAGCTCGTTCAGACCAACTTGCATCTTCTTGCGATACATTTCCGTTTTGAAATTGTACCCCGAGGAGGGAAACTTATACACAATCGTGCCCGCAACAAAGCTATCAGGCAGACTAATAGACTCACTATGCAAGGAATCAACTAAATTTTCAAATTCTGATACCTGAGGGAGAATGACTTTCTCCTCGTCGAAGCTGAAGGAGTGGAATTTGTCCACCAGATGAGCCTTTAAGAGGTCCTCCTCTTGCTTGAAGTGCTCCTCCAGTGCCTTCCATATCTCTTTAGCAGACTACATCTTGATGTAGTTCTTGGCCAGACTGGAGGAGAGGCAGTTCAGCAGGTAATCCCTACAGAAGTCCTCGTCTTCGATCCAATGTGCCTCGTCTTCAGTCCCAGCAACGTCAGCACGAGCAGTCTTGATGGTGTAGAAGAAGTTCAGGTATTTCATCCCGAACTGGGTGTTCAACTTCCAGTCGTTGAACTCTGTGGCCATGAATTTCTCCAATTTGTTCATGGGTACTGGAGAGGAGAAGCTGGAGTTCCTCATCCCTTCACTTGCTTGCAAATCCTAACACTGAATCTGCCGGAAGAGAACACGGCTACCACTGAAGAACACACTTGGATCAGCTTCACTAGATGGCTCTGGATCTGTGGCGGTGGTCCTATACATGCGGCAGTTCTTCCTTTCCGATCTGAACACCGGCGGACAAAAGATGGCAGAGGCGGCGGCGGAACACAGAGGCAGACCTCTGCTACTTCACCGACGCAGAAGAGAGCGGCAGGAGGCCGATCGGCGACACAGACTGGGAAGACGCGATCGGTCGTTTCTGCTAGAACCCTAACTGCGGTGGAAGGAGTCCAGCGACGGGGAAGACGCGATCGAGCGTCGACGGCAACGGGGAAGACGCGAACGACGAGCCCTAACAGGCGGCTTGGAAGAGGACACGGCATTGGTTCGGCTACAGCGGCGACCTAGCGATGGCGAAGGAGCAATCGACTTTGGGGAAGAGAGAACGGCGACGGCGAGCCCCTTGTTCCGCGATCGAGCGCGATGGCGAGCCCTAAATTTGCGATCGAGCGCGAGAGGGCGACGGAGACTGTTTCGAGAATGTGAAAGGCGCTCGAAACATTCGGAGGAGAGTCAAAGTGGAACCCTCTCCCTGTTGCCCACAACTAGGTTTATATAGAGCAAAACCTAGGGTTCCCACGCACAAAGCCCCCGAGCCCGTTATTCGTCCGAATATACCTTTACAGGGTGCATGCTCAACAATAAATTAATGGACATGCCCAACAATTGTTTAATTGTTGGGCGCTGCCCAACAATCAATGCTGGGCCGCCCAACAATTTTGGGCCTATCTGAGCTCGATTTTGTAGGCTCAGATAGGCCTCCTTTTATTTGTGAGATTAGGGTCTGGTCTGAGCCTAATTTAAACAGGACCCGATCTGGATCCGACAACAAAAATAGCCAGGGTCCAAAGGACCCGAACTTTGTAACGCCCCGAAACTCAAAGGAGCAAAGGGGGACTTTTTGGGCCAGTTTTGGTTTCTGGCTGAAGGCACACGGCCTGGGACACGGGCGTGTCCCAGGGCGTGTCAAGTGTGTGCCGACACTTAGTCGCGAAGTCGTCGAGTTATACTCGACGATTCGTCGAGAAAGGGGCACACGGCCTGCGACACGGGCGTGTCGCAGGGCGTGTCGACCCGTGTCGACACTTAGCCGTGAAATCGTCGAGTTATTCTCGACGATTCGTCGAGAATGGGCACACGGCCTGCGACACGGGCGTGTCGCCGGGCGTGTCGACCCGTGTCGACGAGCGTCGAGGTGAAATCGTCGAGATTCACTCGACGATCGTCGAGACAAGGCACACGGCCTAGGACACGGGCGTGTCCAAGGCCGTGTCATCAAGTCGTCGTTCTCCCTCGACGAAATGTCCCGTGTACACGGCCTGGGGGCCCAGGCGTGTCAATGTGACACGGGCAAGGACACGGGCGTGTCCTAGAACCCGTGCAGTGCTCGGGTTGGAAACGGGGGAAAATCATGGGGTACACGGCCGGCTACACGGCCGTGTCAGCTGGAACACGGGCGTGTCAGCTCGAACACGGGCGTGTTCGATACCCGTGTGCGTGTTCAGAAGATTCGATTTTGACGGCGAATGCGGCACACGGCCCTGGACACGGGCGTGTGCCAAGCCGTGTTCGGCCCAGATTGGGCATTTCAGCCCCGAATCAAAGCCGCTCGTTTTCTTAGGTTGAGATCCGACGGCTGGGGATGGTTCCTGGGAGGATATACACGGGTTTGACTTAAGAAAAATCCATTTTCCTTCACTTGATCTCTCTCCAAACCCTTGGAGAAAGAAGAGCCAAGGCTAGAGGAAGAGGAGCTAGATCCGCCATTGGAGGAGCTTCGGAGCTCCGAATCGCAAGCCGACTCCGGATCCACGGAGGCAACGCAAGCGCGGTGATTTCTATCCGAATACATTTCGATGGCGCCAAAGAGGAATGCAAGGGTAACGATCCTCACTTGTGAGCATGATAGCTCTCTTTCTTAGCATAGGAAGCCCCCTCTCGCGAGTTTGCGGAGAGTTGGAGGCGTTCCTTCGGGTAGATATGTAAAGTCCCCGTTGTTTAGCGTCCGTATGCGAGAACGGACATAGGCATTTTGGTTGAAGCCTACCCGGACATGTAGTTCGGATCGGTGATGTTGCATTGCATAAGGCCGGAGAAGACTCCGTGCTATTTGGTGTTTTCGGGTTTTCTACGCGGTAGATTGCAGCAGGGAGCCTTGGGGACTAACCCAAAGGTGCACCCGGAAAACTGGGCGGACACGAGGTCTTGCCAACTTGGTGGCCTGAGAGCCAACTTGAACATAACTGGGTTATGTGATTTGCGGTAGAATGGGACTCAGTGAAAGTTTGACCCGCGCATATGGCTTAAATTGCCGTTGCGATGTGAGCACGGGTTAGATGGAGCCGTACCCGCTTTATGTCGTTCGGGTTAGAGAGACCTAAAGTTACATGGCACTCGTCGTTGGCATAGATGTGAGTCTTCGGTGGTCGATGGCTTAAATTGACGTGACCAATACCATGAAGACGAATTGCTCATAGGAATGGCCGTCCAAGTGGCGGTGGTGAGTCCGGAATGTTAATGGCTTAAATTGACGTAACATCGACCGGTTCACCGAGAATGTGCCCTGAGTGCACGGGACGTGTGGCCGTACGAGCCAACGTCTGTGTTGAAATGACTATGATTATATGCTTTGCTCGCTTGTGCTAATGAAATGCAGGGAAGGAGCATCGCCGCCCCGAGTTGGGGGCGAGGATCGTTATAATTTGGTCAGCATTGCTGACCGTTGCTTTGTTTGCCACCGTGCGGTGGTTTGTTTGCTTGCAGGTGCAGCTGGACCAAGCGGTCAATAGCGGGCTAAAGCCCTTTTTGCGAAGCTGGCCCTCGAAGGCCCAAGTGGAAATGTTTTCTGTTTTATTCATGTATGACCGGCCTGCGTGCCGAGGTTTGTAAATCATGTAAAAGACAAGTGAAACATTTTGTAAGGCCTTAAGGCCGAATATTTGGGTATTTTTGTATACATTCCTATTATCATGTTAGTGGACATTCATGCTTGTGCTGGGTTCTTGTTTTGCAACTTATAAACTGCTTCCGCTAGAATGCTCTGTGTAGGACGTTGAGATTGGTTGGATGGTTTCCATAAGTAACCACCCGGTCTGTCTGTGGTATATGGCGTCGGGCCCCGGCCGGACCTACTGCTATATGCTATGCGACGGATAGGGGGTGTTACAATTTGGTATCAGACTACTGGTTTTGGTCGGGCTTGAACTGAATTCGTGGGCGAATTCTTTTTAAGGGGTGGTGAGCACATTGTGTGCGTCATCGTTATAACAGTAAAAAGAACCCATGAATGTCCACTTAGGAATGAAAATACTCGTGTTTGAGGAACCTGCGTGTTCCTATAATTGCTGTTTGCAATGTTATTTGGTCGCTTAACGGTGTTTTGTACCACTATAGGTGACCCGAAGTGGTGTTGGGCCGTCAGAACGCCGAGGTTCTGAGGCTAGTAGTGCACCAGAAGTTGCTCCCGCAACACCTTTGTCGGCTGAAAATATACGATTGGTGGCTGAAGCGGTGTTGGCCGTGATCAATGCGCAGCCTGGAAGGCAAGCGCAGCAGCCCGCTCCTGTGATGGAGCAAGTACCTCTTCGAAGAGGCTGAGCCGAGGAGGATGGAGCAAGTGGTTGTAGAACCAATAGTGCCAAGGAGGGCGACTGAGAGGCAGTTGAAGCATGTAATGAGCTTTAACCCTCCGTTATTCTCGGGGTTGGGAACCCCATCGCAGGCTGAAGACTGGCTCTCTAGGGTGAAGAGAGTCATGACAGCGACGGAGACGGAGGAGTGGCAGATGACCACCATCGCTACGTTCCTGCTGGACGGGGAAGCGAGGATGTGGTGGGAAGGTTTGGAGCTGCATCATTTGAGAGGTAGACAACTGATAGACGTTCCGATGGAAGAGTTCTCGGAATTGTTCTTAGCAAGATACCTCCCTTCTACTCAGAGGATTTCAATGGAGAATGAGTTCCTGAAGTTGGTGCAGGGTGAGAGGAGCGTGGATGAATATCTCCACGAGTTTACGCGGTTGAGTCGTTATGCTAGCTCCACCATCATGGATGAGGAGCGCAAGACTAATCGTTTTTATGAAGGCTTGAGGGATGAGCTGAGACTGTTACTGTCGGGGCCGATGACGCAGGGTTTCTTAACCTTGGTCAATACTGCCCGGTCCTTGGAGAAAGGACATGAAGAATGTACAAGCGAAGAAAGGCTTGGGTGAAAAGAAATCTGAGTTCAGAGTGCCGACTACTTCAAAGTCCGGCTATCGAAGGGCTTTCAAGAAGCATAGGACTTCGGGTCCAGCTCCTTCTGGCGCTTCTGGGGCGACTACGAGTCGGACCCCGGGCGCGTGCTTTACATGTGGAAAGACGGGGCATTTCGCCCGTGATTGTTGGAGCGGACGTCCTAAGTCCGAGAGGAGGCCAGGAGCTACCTACGAAGAGAAGGGAAAGGCGGTGGAGTCGACCGCATCCCACTATGCTCCGGCCCAACCAAGGGTCTACAATCTTGGCCAACAGGAGGCCATTAAACAAGCTGACGTGGTGACAGGTACGGTTTAATTTATAGCAAGTCAATTCCTTTATATGCTTGTTATGTATATGTTACCTTACCACTGCTTGTTTAGGATTTGTAATGATTTGTGAAAATCCGCACGAGCACTCTTCGATACGGGAGCTTCACACTCCTTCTTGTCCGAAGGATTTATATCACGCATCGGAGTCCCTTCTTCGATGGCGAAGGACAAGTTGGATGTGTTGTTGCCCAATGGGTGTTCGATGCGAGCGGTTAGGATCTGCGAGGTTAAGACTCGTATTGGAGAGCAGGAGTTCGACCTGCGGGCGTCTTTACTTCCGTTAGTGGAGTTCGACGTCATATTTGGCATGGACTGGCTCTCGGAGCAGCAGGCCCATATAGATTGCGGTAGCAAGGAAGTAAAGCTGGGAGCGAGTCGTGAGACGACTTTTACGGGCTTAAAGGGGTCGAGCAAGACGTTGATGTCTGCTCTTCAGGTGGTGAAGGCGGTTCGTGCTGGAGCAGAACTGTTCTTTACACTAGTGGAGGTTGCAAAGCCGAAGCCCGCGATGGATTGTATTTCAGTGGTATCGGAATACCCTGATGTGTTCCCCGCAGATCTTCCTGGAGCCCCGCCTCAACGGGAGATAGATTTTACGATCGAGCTAGTGCCAGGTGCAAAGCCTGTGTCACGATCTCCGTATCGGCTAGCGCCTAAGGAAATGGCGGAGCTGAAAGTTCAACTGCAAGAGTTGTTGGAGCAAGGGTATGTGCGCCCGAGTTCTTCGCCTTGGAGCGCACCGGTCCTCTTTGTTAAGAAGAAGGACGGAAGCTTGAGATTGTGTATTGATTATCGGGAGCTAAACAAGCTGACTGAGAAGAACAAGTACCCGATCCCTAGGATTGATGATCTCTTTGATCAGTTAGTCGGGTCGACGGTGTACTCGAAGTTAGATCTCAAGTCTGGGTACTATCAGCTGCGGATAAGGGAGAGTGATATCCCGAAGACAGCGTTTAGTACGAGATACGGGCATTATGAGTTTACGGTCATGCCGTTTGGGCTGACTAATGCGCCGTCAGTATTCATGGATTTGATGAACAGAACGTTCAGGGAGTACTTGGACCATTTCGTGATCGTCTTCATCGACGATATTTTGGTGTACTCGCAAAGTGAGGAGGATCACTTCAAGCATCTTCATTTGGTGTTGGAGACGCTAAGGAGAAACCAGTTGTATGCCAAGTTCTCGAAGTGCGAGTTTTGGCTATCCTCAGTAGCGTTCCTCGGGCATATAGTGAGTGGAGAGGGTATTGCGGTGGATCCGGCGAAGATTGTTGCGATACGGGAGTGGCCTGAGCTTGCTACGGTAGCAGAAGTCCGGAGCTTTTTGGGGCTTGCCGGTTATTATAGGCGCTTCGTAGAGAACTTCTCGCGGATAGCGCTACCTCTCACTACTTTGACGAGGAAGGAGCATAAGTTCGTTTGGACGCCGGAGTGCGCGCGAGCTTTTGAGGAATTGAAGTGTCGGTTGACCACGGCGCCTGTGCTGAGTTCGCCGGTGGGGACCGAAGGCTATGAGATATATAGCGACGCTTCGGGCAGCGGTTTGGGTTGCGTGCTACTGCAGCACGGCAGCGTGATAGCTTATGGCTCGAGACAGCTAAAAGTGCACGAGAGGAATTATCCGGTCCATGACTTGGAGTTAGCGGCCGTGATTTTTGCCTTGAAGCTGTGGAGACACTATTTGTACGGTGTGAAGATTGATATCTACACCGATCACAAGAGCCTAAAGTATCTAATTGATCAGAAAGATCTGAATATGCGGCAGCGTAGGTGGATGGAGTTCCTGGGGGACTATACTTTCAAGATCCACTACGTGCCTGGCAAAGGGAATGCGGTTGCGGACGCGTTGAGTCGCCGAGCCCCAGCTCAAGCAAATTGGCTATCAGTGCATGATGAGCGGTTGGTGCAGGAGCTGGAGGCGTTGGAGATTGTTTGTGTGGATAGACAGTCTAGTGCTGAAGCAGTGCTGAATTGGACTGAAGTCCAATATGACCTGGCTGATCGGATTCGGCAGGCTTTGGATATGGATGCTCATATGAAGCAGTTCATGATAGAGGCTCTGGATGGGTCAAATTCCCAATTCGTCGTGGAGGACGGATTGCTGTGGAAAGACGGTCGTTTGTGCGTCCCAAGTGTGGGCAATTTACGGGTGGAGTTGTTGTACGAGGCACACCATACCAAGTACTCGATTCACCCGGGGAGCACGAAGATGTACCGCGATATAAAGAAACTGTTTTGGTGGCCGGGTTTGAAAAAGGATGTGGCGCTATATGTAGCGAAGTGCCAAACTTGCGCCTTGGTAAAGGCGGAGTGCCAAAAGCCGGGAGGATTTCTTAAGTCCTTGCCTATTCCGGAGTGGAAATTCGACGACATCTCTATGGACTTTGTGCATGGTTTGCCAAGGTCGCAGAAGGGGAACGACGCCATATGGGTGGTGGTCGATCGATTAACGAAGGTGTCGCATTTTATTCCGCATAGGAAGGATGATCCGGTGGAGAAGCTGGCAAAGCTATATGTGGATAACATAGTACGGCTTCATGGTGTGCCCCGCAGCATCGTGAGTGACCGTGATGGGCGGTTCACGTCCAATGATTGGAGGCTGGTGCAGCAAATGTTGGGAACAAAGCTGAAGTTTAGCACAGCCTTCCATCCGCAAACGGATGGGCAGACCGAGAGGGTCAATAGAACGATGGAAGACATGCTTCGCATGTGTGTCTTGGACTTTGGAAAGCAATGGGAGGACCACCTTTATTTGGTGGAGTTCGCATACAACAACAGCTACCAAGCAAGTATTCAGATGGCGCCTTTCGAGGCCCTTTATGGTAGAAGATGTCGCACGCCGTTGTCTTGGTTAGAAACGGGCGAGTCAAAGTTGTATAAGCGATCGGAAGTGGAGGATGCTACTTCTTTGGTGAGAACCATACGGGAGAGGTTGCTCATCGCTCAGGACCGGCAAGCAAAGTACTATAATGCCAAGCACAGGAACGTGGAGTTCGCTGTGGGCGATTATGTGTACCTAAAGATCAAGCCGTTCAAGGGTGTCTCGCGGGTGCGACGATTGAAAAAGCTAAGCCCGAGGTACCTTGGACCGTTCGAGGTTCTGGAGCGAGTTGGAGAAGCTGCCTATCGGCTGAAGCTTTCGGTGGAGCTAAGTGGTTTACACGATGTGTTCCACATTTCGGTGCTTCGGAAGGCGGTGCAAGAGCCTACGCAAGTGATCGCGGTCGATCAAGTGCCGGTGGATAGTGGGCTAACGACAAAGGTCAAGCCCGTGCGGATTGAGGACTCGGAGGTCAAGCGGCTACGCAATAAAGAGATCAGGATGGTCAAAGTCCGGTGGGACAATTGCGGTCGTGAGGAGCTCTCTTGGGAGCGAGAGCAGACTATGCTTGACGAGTATCCGGAGTTGTTCCGCTCAGGTACAAATTTTGTTTTGTACATGTTTTTCCCTTTATGTAATTTCGTGGGCGAAATTCTTTTAAGAGGGGGAGAGTTGTAACGCCCCGAAACTCAAAGGAGCAAAGGGGGACGTTTTGGGCCAGTTTTGGTTTCTGGCTGAAGGCACACGGCCTGGGACACGGGCGTGTCCCAGGGCGTGTCAAGTGTGTGCCGACACTTAGTCGCGAAGTCGTCGAGTTATACTCGACGATTCGTCGAGAAAGGGGCACACGTCCTGCGACACGGGCGTGTCGCAGGGCGTGTCGACCCGTGTCGACACTTAGCCGTGAAATCGTCGAGTTATTCTCGACGATTCGTCGAGAATGGGCACACGGCCCGCGACACGGGCGTGTCGCCGGGCGTGTCGACCCGTGTCGACGAGCGTCGAGGTGAAATCGTCGAGATTCACTCGACGATCGTCGAGACAAGGCACACGGCCTAGGACACGGGCGTGTCCAAGGCCGTGTCATCAAGTCGTCGTTCTCCCCTCGACGAAATGTCCCGTGTACACGGCCTGGGGGCCCAGGCGTGTCAATGTGACACGGGCAAGGACACGGGCGTGTCCTAGAACCCGTGCAGTGCTCGGGTTGGAAACGGGGGAAAATCATGGGGTACACGGCCGGCTACACGGCCGTGTCAGCTGGAACACGGGCGTGTCAGCTCGAACACGGGCGTGTTCGATACCCGTGTGCGTGTTCAGAAGATTCGATTTTGACGGCGAATGCGGCACACGGCCCTGGACACGGGCGTGTGCCAAGCCGTGTTCGGCCCAGATTGGGCATTTCAGCCCCGAATCAAAGCCGCTCGTTTTCTTAGGTTGAGATCCGACGGCTGGGGATGGTTCCTGGGAGGATATACACGGGTTTGACTTAAGAAAAATCCATTTTCCTTCACTTGATCTCTCTCCAAACCCTTGGAGAAAGAAGAGCCAAGGCTAGAGGAAGAGGAGCTAGATCCGCCATTGGAGGAGCTTCGGAGCTCCGAATCGCAAGCCGACTCCGGATCTACGGAGGCAACGCAAGCGCGGTGTTTTCTATCCGAATACATTTCGATGGCGCCAAAGAGGAATGCAAGGGTAACGATCCTCACTTGTGAGCATGATAGCTCTCTTTCTTAGCATAGGAAGCCCCCTCTCGCGAGTTTGCGGAGAGTTGGAGGCGTTCCTTCGGGTAGATATGTAAAGTCCCCGTTGTTTAGCGTCCGTATGCGAGAACGGACATAGGCATTTTGGTTGAAGCCTACCCGGACATGTAGTTCGGATCGGTGATGTTGCATTGCATAAGGCCGGAGAAGACTCCGTGCTATTTGGTGTTTTCGGGTTTTCTACGCGGTAGATTGCAGCAGGGAGCCTTGGGGACTAACCCAAAGGTGCACCCGGAAAACTGGGCGGACACGAGGTCTTGCCAACTTGGTGGCCTGAGAGCCAACTTGAACATAACTGGGTTATGTGATTTGCGGTAGAATGGGACTCGGTGAAAGTTTGACCCGCGCATATGGCTTAAATTGCCGTTGCGATGTGAGCACGGGTTAGATGGAGCCGTACCCGCTTTATGTCGTTCGGGTTAGAGAGACCTAAAGTTACATGGCACTCGCCGTTGGCATAGATGTGAGTCTTCGGTGGTCGATGGCTTAAATTGACGTGACCAATACCATGAAGACGAATTGCTCATAGGAATGGCCGTCCAAGTGGCGGTGGTGAGTCCGGAATGTTAATGGCTTAAATTGACGTAACATCGACCGGTTCACCGAGAATGTGCCCTGAGTGCACGGGACGTGTGGCCGTACGAGCCAACGTCTGTGTTGAAATGGCTATGATCATATGCTTTGCTCGCTTGTGCTAATGAAATGCAGGGAAGGAGCATCGCCGCCCCGAGTTGGGGGCGGGATCGTTATAATTTGGTCAGCATTGCTGACCGTTGCTTTGTTTGCCACCGTGCGGTGGTTTGTTTGCTTGCAGGTGCAGCTGGACCGAGCGGTCAATAGCGGGCTAAAGCCCTTTTTGCGAAGCTGGCCCTCGAAGGCCCAAGTGTTATGTTTTCTGTTTTACTCATGTATGACCGGCCTGCGTGCCGAGGTTTGTAAATCATGTAAAAGACAAGTGAAACATTTTGTAAGGCCTTAAGGCCGAATATTTGGGTATTTTTGTATACATTCCTATTATCATGTTAGTGGACATTCATGCTTGTGCTGGGTTCTTGTTTTGCAACTTATAAACTGCTTCCGCTAGAATGCTCTGTGTAGGACGTTGAGATTGGTTGGATGGTTTCCATAAGTAACCACCCGGTCTGTCTGTGGTATATGGCGTCGGGCCCCGGCCGGACCTACTGCTATATGCTATGCGACGGATAGGGGGCGTTACAAACTTGGCCTGGCCTGCAGGGCCTTTTTTTTTGCACCCCTAGTTTGCACGGCCCGGCATGCTGGTGTTGAAGCCAAAATTGACCTCTGTGGAGTTCGGGGTCCCTGGAAAGGGGTGACCTCACACCTACTACACTCGAGAGAACGTCACGGACCGGAGACTTAGGAGACTATGAAACAGACCCTCGGCTCTAGCGCGGAGGTCCCACCTCACACCCGGAAGGCTACCTGAGCTCTTCCCCTCTCTTACCAAAGGGCTAGGTTATGCGCCTTGGAGAGCTCTCTCTACTCTACCAAGATGAAGCTAAGGAAGGAGGAAGCTAAGAAAAGGATCCTCTCCAAGGCACCCAAGGGGGTCTATTTATAGTTTTTCCAAGTCCCGATGGTAAAAAGACCGAAATACCCTTACGCCCAAAAAACCTTAGGCCAATAGAAAACAACCACATCGGGGGGCAGAACGGTAAAAATAGGGGGCAAGGGCGAGACCCTGGCCCCCGGCCGGTCTCGCCCCACCAGGCCGCCAAGCAGAAGGAGGCGGGGGCGAGACCCTGGCCCCCGGCCGGTCTCGCCCCACCAGGCCGCCAAGCAGAAGGAGGCCGGGGCGAGACCCTGGCCCCCGGCCGGTCTCGCCCCACCAGGCCGCCAAGCAGAAGGAGGCGGGGGCGAGACCCTGGCCCCCGGCCGGTCTCGCCCCACCAGGCCGCCAAGCAGAAGGAGGCGGGGGCGAGACCCTGGCCCCCGGCCGGTCTCGCCCCACCAGGCCGCCAAGCAGAAGGAGGCGGGGGCGAGACCCTGGCCCCCGGCCGGTCTCGCCCCACCAGGCCGCCAAGCAGAAGGAGGCGGGGGCGAGACCCTGGCCCCCGGCCGGTCTCGCCCCACCAGGGCGCCAAGCAGAAGGAGGCGGGGGCGAGACCCTGGCCCCCGGCCGGTCTCGCCCCACCAGGCCGCCAAGCAGAAGGAGGCGGGGGCGAGACCCTGGCCCCCGGCCGGTCTCGCCCCACCAGGGCGCCAAGCAGAAGGAGGCGGGGGCGAGACCCTGGCCCCCGGCCGGTCTCGCCCCACCAGGCCGCCAAGCAGAAGGAGGCGGGGGCGAGACCCTGGCCCCCGGCCGGTCTCGCCCCACCAGGCCGCCAAGCAGAAGGAGGCGGGCGCGAGACCCTGGCCCCCGGCCGGTCTCGCCCCACCAGGCCGCCAAGCAGAAGGAGGCGGGGGCGAGACCCTGGCCCCCGGCCGGTCTCGCCCCACCAGGGCGCCAAGCAGAAGGAGGCGGGGGCGAGACCCTGGCCCCCGGCCGGTCTCGCCCCACCAGGCCGCCAAGCAGAAGGAGGCGGGGGCGAGACCCTGGCCCCCGGCCGGTCTCGCCCCACCAGGCCGGCAGGCTCCTATCGGGACGGGGCGGGTGTTAGCCAACTTGTCGCACCTGCCCCCCAAGAGAGAGCCACTGGGGGGAGGTAGATTTTTCCTCCCCCTACTAGTATGTTTCCAAGCTAGAGCCAAAATTGGCCACCGAGAGTGCAAAACCTCCAAAAATCTTAAAAACGTATAAGGACGAATACGGGGTTGTACACCTGGACATTTAAATTTTCAAAGAGAATTTAAATAGTTAAATCATAAATGGGGCAATTTGCAAAATGCACCCTAAAAATATAGGCTTTTGGTAAAATGCACCCCGAAAGTTTAAAATTGGCAAAATGCACCCCCAAAGTGGGTTTTCTTGGCAATGTGCACCCTCACTAGGCAAAAAATGAAATGGCCAAAATGTACACTATAGGATGCACATTGCCAAGAAAACCGACTTTAGGGGGGTGCATTTTGCCAATTTTAAACTTTTGGGGTGCATTTTGCTAAAAGTGTATATTTCGAGAGTGCATTTTGCAAATTGCCCATCATAAATGTATAATTTAGAGTTTAGATTGTAATTATAAATAATATATATACGAATTTGCTCTAACCTGCGTCTTCATCATCGCACGCTATCTCGCTGTCTCGCTTTACCGGAGAAGTTGTCAAATCCGTCTCGCCGGGCATCCTCCAGCGCTGGTTCGGCGCAAGGCGATTCACCGCTCTCTTCGTCTCTTCACCAGCGGCGTCCCACCGCCCTTCCGTGCACTGGTCGTCCCTCCGCCAGGAAGCTTCCCAGCCCTCCGCCGCAAGAATACCACTAGAAACTTGTATGTGCTCGCTTTTTGTTAGTTAGGTTTTTATTTTGCTTGCATAATAACAATTTTGTACTTTACTAACTCTTAATTCATCGTTGTCTGATTCACCCCCTTATTGCTAAGCATGGTTGCTATTTCTTTTTGCCGAATGTGACTGTTTTCGTGTAATTTACAGTATTAAATTGGAAGGAAGTAGGAAAACAGAGCTCAGTATGGAGAATGAAAACCCTGAAATCCCAGAGAATGCCAACGAACGTATGATCTATTTTGTTATATTATTTCTACGAGTATTGAGTGATTTTGTTTTATGTTTTGGATTTTCTTTGGGCTTGACAGATTGTCCAGGGACTCAGTCGGAGTCTGCCGGGAAATCTGATGCCTGTGAAGGATGCCCTAATCAGCAAATATGTGCTACTGCTCCGAAAGGCCCTGATCCTGGTTCTTCCTAAATTTTTGTTCTGGCACTTCTTAATTTCTTTTCTCTGGATGTTTCAGTAAGAGTTGCTCTGGTTATGTTTTAAGAAGTAAAATCTTTTCCAATGAGGTTGCAAGCTTTTTTGTACTGATGCTTGTTCAATCTGATCGATAATAAGCTTGTCCTGAAAATATTTATGCCCATTTCAAGCATGATTGAGAAATTTGTTTACGTAGATGCTTCATTTGATGCCATTTTAGGAAAATAACAGTTAAATTTAGTTGTTTTTTTTAAAACTAGAAAGATTAGGTTAAGTTTATTTTATGCATTTGCTTAAATTTCTTTATAATCTTTGTAAATAATAATCACCAAATAAATTTGGATGCGCATGTTTAGATGATTTCATTGAGAAACTCATAATTGTTTAGGATGAATTAGTACAACTTTATGTGCTCTATGTTAAGAGGGTAGTGCCCCGTGCGCAACCATCCTACTAGTAAATGTCGGGCCTCGCACATGTCACGCTCAATAGTCGGGACCGTACTTAGCAATCAAGGAGTCCATTTTGAGAATATGCCATATTATTATGAATCTTTAACTGTAGAGCACTTGCATGCCGATTGATGTAGTCACCTCTTCAAGAAAATGTGTGCCACTATCAATTGTCTCATTGTCAAGCTCAATGAGATTAGCAAGCTCACCTCCATCACCCCAACGACCCACGCAATATTGTTGCGGTGTCTAATGTTTTATCGAGTTTTGTTCCACACCACCTAATGAAGGATCTCTCTCTACCTCATACTTGCAGCTTTGCTGCTTCTAACCTGACCCCATATGCACAGTTGGTTCCCTTGCAACCTCTCGTTGTTTTCCTAAAGGACCTATCTCTGACCTCTCTAACAACCCTTTTCATTGAACAGAGCCTCTCTACAACCCACACCTATCACAAACCACATCATCCCAAGTTTTATATGCCCTTCTGACTGCTCAAACCGCCTCCTCATCCTAGCTTACTACACCAAACTTGCACAGTCTTCACGACTACACTCTACTTTCTGAACCATCACTCATGTTCCTAGCTCTGCTAATGTCATTGTCCCATTCCTCTATCATCTCCAAGACTAACACTCACCATTGCCGTCTCCACACCCTTCTATCAACATTGTGGTCCCTTCCTAGTCAGTCATGTCAACTACTCGTGCTGACACAATCGACCCGCATGCTGCGGTTCTTCTCCCAACAACTTCTCTCCTCCCAATCCATATGCACATGTCAATGGTACGCATTTTCGACTGACAACTCCTCTCCCACATTCCAACATCACTACCTATATCATCCAAATTCCAACCGATACACTTAAACCTCTGACTGTTATACACGCCCACTGATGCAGACTACAATGGAAAATATTTTGAAATAAATCGAGAGACAAAATTAATTAATTTAAGTTGTGCTAGGGTTCCGAGAGGGAGAAGGAACTTCAATAGTAAGTCTAGATCTTAAACCATTTAATTAGTCGACTAGAGAGAGAAGAAAATTGAGTTAGCATGATGCAAGAGTTTCACAAAATAATTTGCTGCAAGATAACAATCAAGTGTGAGAAATAACGATAGCGGTAGATGAACGCTTGAAAGCACTTTAGTATTTGATCACTTAAAATTAATTGAATGAATTTAAGTTAATCAAAAGAGAGAGTGTGCGAGAGAGAGAGCGAGCGAGAGAGAGAGAGAGAGAGAGAGAGAGAGAGAGAGAGAGAGAGTGAGAGAGTGAGGGAAAGAGAGAAAAAATTGGTTGCCTGCAGTGATATCCTGAATCTGAGAGGATTGGTTTGGTTATGTGGGTTAGGTGGACTCGGGTAAATACAGTGGGAAGGTGGTGGATTGGGTAGGCACAATGGGGAGATGAAAGCTTAAGAAAGAAATGCGGAGAGATGGCGGCTCTGGTTAACAGTTGGAAAATCGACTAGGAACGACGAGAAAGACTGAGGGCAAAAAGATTACTTTAGGTTTTAGAAATTGGAATGGAAAAAGGTCGAGCAGGTTTGGAGTGGCATGAGCTCCGCAACAGAGATCCTTCACCAGAGGAGAGCCGAGAAGAAATTTCCAGAGGTCAGCTGGCCCTTAGGGATATGCAGTGGAGTCGGGAGGGCTTTTGCAATGGGGGAATGCGTAGCTCCTCCAACAGAGAACGAGAGGCTCTACGATTTCCGAAAAGGAGGAAAAGTGGAGCGCTGGAGTGGAACTGATCGGGAACATTAAGTTTTTGTTTGGTTCTCTTTTCCAAGTTGCTGTAAGCATGGCTTTGGTAGTTTTAAATAGGGGAAACTCATTTATGAGGAAACGAGGAGTTTAAAAATAAAAAAGTCACCTTGGGAAATCGAAGAATCATTTTGAACTGCACCCTCATTGAATTAATTACGAATGTGAATAATAATGATTATTTTAGAATTAATTTATATTAATTTCTAAATATCCATGCAATTAACATAAAAATAATCAACGTGCATACTACCCACTTCAACGTTAACTAACCCAGTTATTTAAAGTCTTATTTGTCGGTCGAGCCAATAAGCCAAAAATGAAAAACCACACAATGATAAAACACAAACAAATGGAATGTAATACAATGACCAAACACATACAAACACGTTAACTTATACAAAGGTGAAAACATAATATAAAACAATAGAGATTTAAACGATTGTCACATGGTACATCAATTTACCAAGGGTCGAGTGGCAAGGAATTACAAAAACCCGCAATAGAGAGATCATGCCAAAAATAATGAAGCTCAGAGGAAATGATCCAAAAACTTCAGAGAAAAACTGTCAGAGACACTCTTGCTTTTTCATGATATGAGGTAGCTCTAATACGCGCACGTGTGCATCTGAAATTTACTATCATCAAATACTTGCTCAATCTCCTCATGAGTGGGTATAGATGGGGGAAAAGGAGGATGTGTGGTGTCAGTTTGAAGGAGGGTGGACTAGGGGCAACAATTAGGGGCTCGCCAAAGAATGGTATAAGATCAATAAAATTAATTATTGGGGAGATACCAAATTCAATTAATAAATCTAGGAGATATGCACTTGTACCTAGCCCATTTTTAACCTGAATAGGACCAAACTGTCACTGTCGCAGATATGCACTTGTATCTAGTTATTTTTTAGTGTTTAGGGTTTGTGATAAGTGTCCATGTGAAATCTCTCTTTCTTGAAAAATGCAAGAATTCAATCTCCTTTTGAGAAATATAACTCCTGGTGATGACCCTCTCTTTATATTTATCAAAAGATGCTCGCAAACTGTTAGCAATAAATTTATGTAATGATTTTCAATGATCAATATATGATAGAGCATCAAATGAGGTTCTTTCAAAAGGAAGATAATGATGATCAAGTTAGAAGGGTATCAGGTATCAAATGAGGTTCTTTCAAAAGGAAGATAATGATGATCAAGTTAGAAGGGTATCAGGTATCCCTGGACAATTTCGAAAGGAGAATTGACGGTGGAGCTATTTTTTAAGCTATTATATGTGAATTCTGCCTGCGAAAGTACCAAATCCCATTGTTTTGGGTGTTTTACCGCTAAACATCTCTCTCGTTAAACATCTAAGGAAATTGCCTATGCTTCAATTTACCACCTCAGTTTACCCAGCTGTCTAGGGATAATAAGCACATCTAAATTTTAGTTTGGTTCCTAATTTACTCCATAATGTTTTCCAATAACTCATAAAACGAGTGTCTCCATCAGAGGTAAAAGTTATGAGAATCCCATGTATGCGTATAATCTCACGAAAAAAAAGATCAGTTGTATTTGGAGTTTCAAAAGTTTTTTCTCCTTATATAAAATTTGTTATTTTTGAGAATCCATCGACTACTATCAAGATGGTATCGACTGATGTTTTTGTACGAGGTAAGTTAAAAATAAAATCCATGAACACTTCCTCCTATGACCTCGTAAGAATGGACAAGGGAGTGTACAATTTGGTGTTCTGAGCATGACCCTTAAATAATTGATAAGTGAGACATTTTCTAACTAAGTTGGGGATATCCTCTTTCATTTTGGGCTAATAAAATTAGGTGCTAGTGAGGTCTAAAATCTTGGACTGTTTTACGTGGCCCCCTAAGCCTGAGGAGTGAAGCTCACTAAGTATGGTTTCCCGAAGTGAGCCTTCACAAATATAGAGGCGGGTTCCTTTAAAAAAAATCCTTCATTTACGATGTGATATGTAGTTGAAATGGTTCCACTATCCCGAGACACAACCCAAACTCACTAAATGTATGAGTTAGAGGGATACAATTTTTTTTGCGAATCTAAGTCCAAAACATGTGGATGTGACTAAGACGCGTGCTCGTCGACTAAGTGCAACTGCAAACCTATTCGAGACAACAAGTTTGTACTTTAGATGAATGCGAATACCTGAAGATAATCTGCCCATTTCACATGCCTACAAATCTCTTTTTGTGTGTTAAGATGCTAAGTGCCTCATGATCGATGTTTAAGACAAACTTATATTGGATCAGGTAATGCCACCTGTGACGGAGTGCCTGGATGATGACATAAAATTCAAGACCATATGTGGAGTATCAAGTTTTTCTGCTTCGTTCAGCTTATCACTAATTGATGTAATCTTAAATCTCAAAATCATTTTTAAATAATAAATTTGAGTTCTTTTTATTTAAAATATGGACCACAAGAGAGATTCTCATGAATAACGATAGGAGACAATCAACCTAGGGCTCTCACACACACACAAAAAGTGCCAACATTCGAACAAATGATCAGTATGAAATAACTATCCACATTCATACCTAGGGCTCTGAATTTTAAGGATCAAAATAAATAAAGCATATCATTTGATTAACAAGAACTGCACAAGGGTGGTAAGTTCTAGAATTGAACAATAGGCTTACAAGACGAACAAGCAAAAAAACCTGATGTAGAGGCTACAAGAAAGGATGACTAATAATAGGAGAGTCTTCTCTTCGTTCGGGACTGCTGTAGGGTGGTGGGAAATGGAGGGGGAGATGCGCCAGAGGGCCGGTCGGGGGAGAAGGCTGGATGGAGGTGGGGTAGGTATCTGGTGGTGAAACAGCCGGACGGAAATGGATCTCTTGCTGATTGGGCGGTGGTCGACAGACGTTAGTTCGCCGGAGGGAAGAACCACGGGGGAAGGGTCGCCAAAACTCAAAGGAATGATGGTTGGGCGGCAGCAAGCTCTGGTGAGGAGAACCGACAGCTAGGAGTGAGAAGGAAAATATGTTTTCATGCACAAAGTTGGCAACGAGCTGGACCTTCGAAAACAGAGAAGATTTCTCTATTTTCATTTTGTCCAAGCTGCCCAAAATTTTTTTTTTTTTTGGGGGGGGGGGAAGCTTTTGAAAACCGGACCGGCCGGTCCGACCGGTCGAACCGCGGATCAGACACACACCCAGTCCGGTCCAGGTTAGAAACCCGCTCCAGTCGCGGACCGCCCGGGAACCGCTGAACCGGGCGGGCGGACCGGCGGGCCGGGAACCGAGCAGGGTTTTGCTTAACCGGGCGCGTCAAGAAGCCAAAAAATTTTAATGCTGGAAATTCGAAACTGTGAGGATTCGAACCCATGCCGTTTTTCTAAGTAACGGGGGAGTTGACCACAACAGCTTTTTGTTTTTGATGTTTTAAGTTGTATTATATTATATGTATATAAATATTAATGTATATATTTAAAAACTTATATAATTAATATACATAATTATATAATATAAATTAAATATTTCTTAGATATATTATTATAATAAATTATTAAATTATCTATTAAAAATTAAAATTTATGAAATATTTAAGCTCTGTTGGCAAGGCGGTGGTGGCAGTTATATACGCGTTTCTTTTGAACTGTCGTTCTTGATCGTCCGACCTTATCTAAAAAGTTTCATCCACTTTTATATTCAAAAATCAAACTAGTTTTATTTTCTTGATTGTGATCTTAACCGTTGTCATGTCAAAGCTCCATTCTATTACTCTATTACAATGTCGTTTTTGTCCAAACTTAACAGAACAAATACGTCACGCAAAATGAAGTTTTATAAGTATAGTGATAATGTATAAATCATTTTATTTGTATCACAATATAATGATAATGAATTATCAATTTATAGATAAATTTCTAAGATAATGTTAATTATTTTATTTCCTAATATATATATATATATATATATATATATATATATATATATATATATATATATATATATATATATATATATATATATATAACGGTTCAACGCGGTTGGACCTGTTCAACCTTGAACCTTTCTCTCCGCCGGTTCGATGTCCGGTCCGGTTTTCAAAACCTTGGGGGGAGGGAGGCTTTTAATGTATGAAATAGTAAAAGGAAGTAAGAGATTTAATTGGTATTAGAAGGGGGGATCAGTCCTTTTAATGCCGAATAAGTTCCGCAAATCAAAAATTGCACGGGAAATTAAACATATGTTATCACATCCATCAAACTATAGTCCAAACATACAAAATAGGAGACAATAACATCAAACTATGACTCACATATGTATGAGGTGCCGTAGTACGACAAATAGCGGGCTTCTGAGGCTGCTAACTCCAACAGTGATGACTGTTGTTGGTGGCTGGTGCTAGAATGGGTTTGGGAGTGGGTGGGAATGGTTTAGGAAGGTTGGTGGGGTTGATAACTGAGATTTGTTTGCTGGAATATGAGTTCCTGGGTGTTGGACAGAAATTTCAGAATCTAGAATAATAGATTTAGGGTCGGCAAAGCCTGGAACATAAAGGAGGAAGATGGGTCCTGGACTGTTTCGGTAGGGAAGGAGGACAGTTGGAAAGTATTTGCAAAGGCTGGAGTTGTTCCGGAGGGGCGTTGGGACTGATACAAAGCAGGAGAAAGGGTGATGGATGGGAAGTAAGCAATGACGGTTGGGGAAATGGCAGTTTTGCAGAATAGGAGGGGCAACAACGAGGATCGAGGGGGGGGGGGGGGGGGGGGGCTTGACGGGCTTGCGGTTTGCAGGAGCGGAGGAACACCGACAACTACTTGCGATGGGGAAAACAGCGGTGCTTGCGGGAGTCGATGATGGAGGAAGCGAGGGAGAAGAAAAAGGATCTACCTTGGAGTCACACCAAGGATCTCTCTCGGCGTCACACAGGAAGAAAGGAGGATCGACGGTTCCGTAAAGAAACTAAAACTTTAATGTTCTATCTCTCGCCTACCTACACCTATAAAAGCCTCGTAACTAAAAAGAGAGCACCCGAATCGGACGACTGATAACGTCTAAGCTTATCGAGTGTCAAATACAACTCAAAATAAATAAAAGTATGCATGAAAAAGACTCAGAACAACCATCCAGACACATCTGTGGACTCGGATCGTCTGAACGAGTGGATATACTAAATTGGTTCTGTACTAAATTTCTCTGCATCCTGAAGAGACAATGGATTGTGAGTGGAACCCGTGTCGCATAATACATGTATATTTGTATTATTAAAAAATATACCTTCCGATGATGCCCATGATTCCTCGAAAGAGCAATGAGCTTGGTCTTTTTGGTTAACTTCAGTATTACTAGGGAGTCTTCCCTGCGGTCGCCTTGCCAAAATATTCACAATTTAGCCTATTTTCCCTTCCATGCTTTGAATAGTGGCCCATTGATTTTGGATTGCGGCATCATTTTTTCCATGTACTTTTTCATCATTGTCTCAAGTTGTCTCTTCTCATTTTGTTGGGGCGGGCACTGATAAGAATTTTGATTTGACCCACTAGAGCTGCCTTGATAATTCCCCTACTTCCAAGAGAAGTTCAAATGATTTCTCCATCCAGATTTGTATGTGTTAGATGAATAGTTGTTATGGGGTGTATTTCCCACATAATCGACCACTTCTAATCCTTGAGGAGCAGCGAGGAGGATCCCAAAACAAAACTACACTCATGCACATAAGACCCAGGTGTGCCGCAATAGTCGCACAAGATGGCATGAACTGCAGCAGGAGGTGCAATGTTAACACCAAAAGAACTTAGCTTGTCTAGCTTTTGACGCATTAGACTATGTTGTGCCGCCAGGGCGGTGATGTTATCAACCTCGAGGACTCCATCCACCTTCTTCTTAACATGCCGAATACCACCCCACTGCATGTTATTCAACGTCATCTCTTCGATAAGATCATATGTCCATCAGTGAACCTCTTGCAACAACATCAATAGTAACATGGTTAGGAGGCTCCATTTCGTGATATAGAATTTGTACCTACGTCCATTTCTTTATCTCATGCCCGGGGCATTTACGCAGAAGCCCCTTGAAATGCTCCCAGGCTTCTGCTAGAGATTCCTTAGTAAATATGTTGAATATGTTAATCTCGCTTCTAGCCCGCATAAGCCTTTCTGCAAGGAAATATTTGCTCAAGTACTTCTGTAGGGCGTCCCAAGAGTCATTGGAACCAGGAGCCTGTGATAGTAGCCATTGTTTTGCCTTGTCTTTGAGGGAGAACGGGAATAAGCACGACCTCATCATTTGTGACACCATTGTAGAGGAAGGTGTCACAAATATCCAGAAAGTTGTCAATGTGGAGTTGCGGATCCTCAAGAGGGAGGCCTCCAACTTTCACCGTATTCTGTATCATGTGAATTATGTCCGGCTTGATCTCAAAAGTTTGATTAGCAACCGAACGAAGAATAAGGGAGGCGCTCCCAACCATCGGGAGAGAATACTCCTGCATTGTTCTTCGCCAGGGATGTTGAACCCCCTCCTCATCAACATTGACTCTACCGTCTTCTTGACAATCACCCATTTCTTCAGCAATAATAACCTTTGCATGGTTCTTTCAATTTTAGGGTTGTAGGGGATGATCACACGATCGCCTCTTCGCATCAACAGACAAAAACAAAGAAAAATTGGCCCTATCACGTTATATCCAAGCAAGTTATCTCAAACACCACTTAAGAAGTAGAAAACAAATAAAAAGTGGCTAAATCATGCCATGAAATCTTCATCGTGTACCTCCAAAGAATTTTTCATGCTCATTGGCAACGAGGCCAAAAACCTGATGCACGGCAAGGGTACCGACCATAAGTAATAAAGTTGTGAATTTACACTCGGGGATTATCGTATCACAGGGAGCAACAAAAAAAGTAGTACCATGGACATCAAAGTCATTAGCAAGTCTAGACAAATTTAACAAAAGGTTGTGGCTTCGTTAACAATTAATTAGCTATTAAAATCTCAAAAATAAACCAATCATTCCACATATATCTTCCAAAACTTATTTCAAGTTGTAAAACCATGAAATGACTTGAACTCGGTTGAGAAGTCATCATGAGAATGCAAGAAATCACTAACAATTGTTGGAGTGCTCAAAATCCAAAAAGAAGACGATTCGGGGTTTGAAGGAGGCTTGGGGCATGGATTTAGGCGAATTGGGTGAATCCCGCACGGTCTGTGCCGCTCTCCGTTTTCCCGTCCCGAACAGAATACCCTAAATGCATTTAAATAGAAGTTTAGAAGAAAAAAACACACGCGCGTGCGCCATAAAGTGCACGTGCGTGATGTAATAAGTTACAGAAACTTGGGAACCCAAGTCTCGCACACCCAAATGCATGGGCGCACGCGAAATGAACGCACACGCAAATTCGGATTGCCCAATTTCGGAAAACATATAGGAATGAATGCGCGCGCACAAATTTCATGTGCACGCACGCGCGTGCGGCAAGAATACATGCGCAAATTCAGATTGACAAATAAAGGGTGGCCAAGGGAACATGATACACACACGCATGCACAGTAAGGCACACACACGTGCATGAACAACTTTGGACATATGTTCCCTGAACACTCACAAAAATCCGCACTTGCGATAACACACATTCATAACAACTCGTAGATGCAGGAAACACACAAAATAATGAAATATAAGTGATACAGAGTTACAGACATGAAACACACAAAATATGATGGAAATTGTACACCAAAATGGAAGAAAAACAGGGTATATGGAACACACATCAGTGGCCTACTTGGCTAGCGAAGCATCAAGTCAATTTCATTGGAGATAAACCTTTCACGTTGTAATTGATTTTGTTGAAACAGGATGCTTGTTTTGAAATACTTGATGCGCCCTGATTACGAGTATTTAAATTATTAAGGTCGAGTTAGTGGAGGCTACTCCAAAGAATGCGATGATAATTTGAGGACTAGATCGGATTCACAAAGCTAGGGCCAGTTGTTGAGTTGTGTAGAAATTGCCAGAAACTTATGTATTTATCTTGAGTATCTAAATACAAGGAGGGTATACAAATATATAGGAGAGAAAGAGAGGAAACAAATCCTATACAAAATGTGGGACTAAAGAGGAAGAAGCATAAATGGGCCAACAATATATGGGCCTAATACAAAAGTTATTCTAACACTCCCCCGCAAGCTGGAGCGTACAAATCGTATGCACCAAGCTTGGACAAGCATTGATAGAAGGATGCTTTGGGAAGAGCCTTTGTGAGGACATCAACAACTTGTTCCGTCCCTGGAACATGCTTTAAAACGAGCTTCTTCATTTGAACTTTCTCTCGAACGAAGTGGCAATCGACTTCAATGTGCTTCGTTCTTTCGTGGAAGACTGGGTTCTTGGCGATATGTATAGCTGCTTGGCTATCACAAAGAAGTAGAGCAGGAGAAGGTAATTTTACACCCAGATCAGTGAGCAGACTTTCAAGCCATGTGAGTTCGGATACAACAGAAGCCATTGCGCGGTATTCTGCCTCAGCCGATGAGCGAGCAACGACCGCTTGTTTCTTACTTCTCCATGTAACCAAATGTCCCCCAAAGTATGTGCAGAAACCACTAGTAGACCGCCGGTCATCAAGAGAGCCCACATAGTCCGCATCAGAGTATGCCACTAAGGTAGGAGCAGACGAGGAAGTCCGGTACACAAGTCCTTGACCAGGGGCTGTTTTTAAGTACCTCAGAATGCGTTCAACCGCCAGAAGATGAGACTTGCGAGGAGAGTGCATGTATCGACTGACAAGACCAACAACAAAGGAAATATCTGGTCGGGTAACAGTAAGATAGATCAACTTTCCAACAAGTCGTCGATAATATTCAGGGTTCTGGAGAAGAAGATCTGAGTCAGAAGCCTGGGCACACAACTTGTGGTTTACATCCATAGGGGTATCACATGGCTTACACCCTAAGAGGCCAGCATCATGAAGAAGATCAGTACAGTATTTCCGTTGAGAGAGAATAAGGCCGTCCGGTCGCCTGGCAACCTCAAGACCCAGAAAATATCGCAGAGTCCCCAGGTCCTTTGTCTGAAAGACCGAGTTCAGATGTGCTTTGACTGCATGTATCCCTTGTGAGTCATCTCCTGTGATGATGATGTCATCAACATATACTAATAGAAGGACCGTCCCTGATGGTCGGTGACGAGTGAAGAGCGAGAAGTCAGCCGAGCTTCGGCTAAAGCCGACAGCTCGAAGTACTTTATTGAATTTCTCAAACCAGGCCCGGGGAGATTGTTTGAGACCATACAGAGCCTTGTGAAGGCGGCAAACCTGAGACTCCCCCGTGGTCTCAAACCCGGGCGGTTGTTGCATGTAGACCGTTTTCTGGAGATCCCCATTCAAGAAAGCATTCTTAACATCCAGCTGAAAGAGAGGTCACTGGCGATGAACAGCGACAGAGAGGAGGACCCGAACGGTATTGAGCTTGGCGACCGGAGAAAAAGTTTCCTCATAGTCGAGCCCCTGTTGTTGAGTGAAGCCGCGAGCGACAAGGCGAGCTTTCAGACGGTCGATCGTCCCATTAGCAGCATGTTTAATGACAAAGACCCACTTGCACCCGACCGGTTGCTGACCCGGAGGGAGGGGAACAACGGACCATGTCTGGTTAGCCCAGAGAGCAGACATCTCCTCTTCCATGGCTGCCCGCCAGCCCGGATGTTGAAGCGCCTCCTGTACAGAGTTAGGAACAGAAACCGAAGAAAGAGAAGTAGCAAAGGTGTGCAGAGGGGGAGAGAGGCGATGAAGAGAGACGTAGGCCTCCAGAGGATGGGCAGTGGGGGGCGTTACCTGATCAGAGGGACGCGAAGTGTCCATGGCAGAGGTCGGCGGCAGAGGGGCAACGGAACAGGGGAGGGCGGCGAGTGTAGACCCGGATAACGGGCGGTTTGATGGTAGGAGCGGGGGTAGGAGAGAGCGGGGGTGGTGGTGGAGTAGCAGGAATAACGGGACGAGGGAAGGACGGCGGGAGAGGAGGCGGGGGGGAAGCAGGAGGGGAGGGAGCAGGAAAGAACGGTTCGTCTTCCCGGAAGGTGACGTCCGCAGAAACAGTGACCTTGCCGGTAGCGGGTGAGTAACAAACATAGCCCTTCTGGGTGTGAGAGTAGCCAACAAAAATGTGTTTCGCCGCCCTAGGGTCCAATTTATCGGAGGCGGGCCCGAGGCAGTGGACGTAGCAGGTGCTGCCGAAGATACGGGGCGAGAGAGGGAAAGCCGGAGTGGAGGGAAACAAGATGCTGAAGGGAGTCGCATAATTGAGGACAGAGGAAGGGAGGCGATTAATGAGAAAGCAGACAGTGGAGACCGCAAAGTTCCAGTAGGCTTTAGGAACATGCATTTGGATCATGAGGGAGCGGGCAACATCCAAGAGATGGCGGTTTTTGCGTTCGGCAACCCCATTTTGTTGCGGGGTATACACACAAGAGGTTTGATGGAGAATCCCGTATTTCGTACATAAGGTGGTAAATTCGTGGCTGGTGTACTCGCGGGCGTTATCAGTATGGAGAGTTTTGAGGGTGGTATGGAATTGTGTCCGGGTCTCGAGGACAAATGCCCGAAACACCCGGGGAAGCTCGGAGCGTTCGCGAAGTAAGTAGAGCCACGTGGTGCGTGAATGATCATCAATAAAGGTGAGAAAATAACGATAACCACATATACTAGGAACCCGAAAGGGTCCCCAAATATCCGAATGAACAAGATCAAAAGGAGCCGTACTCCGAGTACAATGCGAAGGAAACGAAGAACGTGGCTGTTTGCCGAGAATACATGAATCACACTGAAAAGAAGTAAACGAAAGATCCGGAAGAGCCCGCTGGAGAACTGGCAGAGGGGCATGACCAAGGCGGCGATGCCAGACAGTGGAGGAGACGGAAGACAGAGCGATCGGAGAGGCATCGAGAAGGTAGAGCCCATTCCGCAGCTGACCTTTACCAATGGTAGTCCGCGTCCGCCGATCCTGTATAACAAAAGAAGAGGAAGTGAATATAACAGAACAATCCAAGTCATGCGTAAGACGCCCAACAGAGAGTAAGTTAAAAGGGGAACTCGAAACATGAAGAGCCGAGCGAAGAAGGAGAGAGGGGTGGATAGAAAGATCGGCCGAGCCGGAGACAGGAACCATCGCCCCATTGGCCACGGTGATGGACTGCGGATAAGGAGAACCCGAGTACGCGGCAGGCCGTTGCGAAGTGATGTGATGAGTAGCGCCAGAGTCCATAATCCAACCCGGGCTGTGGGAGAGACAAGCAGTACATGTGTGGGAGACGGAGGCGACGGAAGCCGAGGGGGGGTTGAGCAGCCCCTGGAGATGCTGGAGCTGAAGACGGACGGTTTCGAGATCCGGAGGAGCGTCAGTAACGGCAGAAGCCGTCGGGCGAGGGGGGTAGCCGAGCTTCTTGTAACAAGCTGCCTCAAGATGGCCATCCTTGCCGCAGAAGGAGCACTTTGGCCGGCCACGGCCGCCACGGCCACGGCCCCGCGAGCCCGACCGTCCTCCCCGAGTAGAAGTGGGAGGAGAGGGTAAGAGCGGAGAGGCATGCTGAAGGAGAGCCGGTGGAGAAGGAGCTGGAGGATCTGGAGGAGGCGAGACCCGGAGAAGCATGGAGCAGACATCCGAAAAAGAGGGCGTAGTAGGAGCGGCCAGGACCTGAGCACGAAGGCTTTGAAGATGAGAAGGAAGTCGAGCCATAAGGATGGCAATGCAAGCAGCTTCCTTCTGAGCCCGCTGAGCAGCAAGATCAGTGGTCGGCGGCTGGTGCTGGATCCAGGCTTCAGCAAGAGTTTTAGCCCGAGCGACAAAGGATGTCATATCTGAGGTGCCGCCAGCGTCGAGAGTGAAGAGATCAGTGAGGATGTCATAAAGATGCTGGAGGCTATCGCGGCCAGAATACAAGGAATGGAGCTCATCCCACATAGCCTTGGCGGTGTCGTGGTACATAGTCATTTGATAGGGCTCACCATCCAAGGAGTTCAGAATCCAAGTTTGAACACGACCGTCATTACGAAGCCACTCATCCGTAGGTGTAGAAGGAGGTGCCTGAGTAAGGTGCGGGGTGCGGAGAAGGCCCTTAGCCTGGAGAACCCGCCGAACCGAATGGACCCAAGGAATAAAGTTCTTCTTGCCAGAAAGAGAAATGGTTGTGATCCGGAGCTCGTCACGGAGGTCGACAGAACATGCCGGGCGGTCTGGAGGACAGGCCGGATGGACAGGGGGCGGACTGGCCGCTGAGCTGGGAGAAGTACCAGAGGAAGTCATGAAGACAGGCCGCAACCCTTAGACGGGTAGAGAAGAAGGCCGCGGATAGAGAAAAACCGGGCGGACGGAGACAGGCCGGGCGACCAGGAGACGGTAGAAGATCGCGACCAAGATGCAAGCGGAAAGGAGACAGCGCGCACGGTCAGGCAGATCGTATGCGCCGGACTGAGACAGGTCGCGCCGGACTGAGGCAAGGCGCGTCGGACTGAGAAAAGTCGCGCGCCGAGGAGAGGAGAGGAGATCGCGACCAAGATGCAGGCGAGAAGGAGACAGCCCGCACGGTCAGGCAGATCTGAACAGCGCCGGACTGAGACAGGCCGCGCCGGACTGAGACAAGTCGCGCCGGACTGAGGTAAGTCGCGCCGGACTGAGACAAGTCGCGTCGGACTGAGACAGGTCGCGTCGGACTGAGAAAGGTCGCGCGCCGAGGAGAAGAGAGCAGATCGCGACCAAGATGCAGGCGGGGAGGAGACATCCCGCACGGTCAAGCAGATCTGAATCAGCGGACAAAAGAGAGAGACCGCGGCGGATAGAAAGGAGGCCGCGACAAGGAGAGAGGCCGCAGCTATCAGGAAGAAGGTGGTCCCACGGAGAGAGAAAAGGCTATAAAAGCAGGAAGGGGGGGAAGGTAGAAGGTGGATCCACGGAGAGAAAAGAAGAGCAGAGGGAGGCGGACTGAAAAAAACAGGCCGCCAGGAAGCGCGGCTAGAATCAAAACAGGCCGCAAGAAACAAGCCGCGGGAGGAAGCGGCTAGAGAGTTTACGCAGTGCGGTCAGATGATGGTAAACCGCGAGAGGCGTAACCTCGCTTTGATACCATGTAGAAATTGCCAGAAACTTATGTATTTATCTTGAGTATCTAAATACAAGGAGGGTATACAAATATATAGGAGAGAAAGAGAGGAAACAAATCCTATACAAGATGTGGGACTAAAGAGGAAGAAGCATAAATGGGCCAACAATATATGGGCCTAATACAAAAGTTATTCTAACAAGTTGGAATAAGCCTAGACATGGTATCTTACCTATTGGGGAGTGTGAGATGCTATGCAAATGGTGGAGCATGTTCCTTTGGAGAATCTCGTAAAGAGATTTGTAAACATTTGGACTCGAGCAAAAGCATCTTGATGAAATCGTGATCTTTCACAGGAGGCAAATTTGTTGATTGTGTAAAGGATACAAGTTTTGGATGATTGACAACAATGTCTGGGACTTTTGTGTTGATGAAAGGAGCGATGTAAAATGCCATATTATCTGGTAAATTAGTTCGAATTATGATCGTTTTGACATGTTCGAGTGTGACTATACTCGTCATGATCTCAGGTTGGCATGTTTTTGTTGAGAGCTAAACATCTCGGTACGGGGGATTACAACCGTCCATGTTGTGATGAAAAGTTCTAACATAACAAAAATGGAGTCTGTATGACTCATTATGTCTTGATTGTGACAGTAAAGTTGATATTCGATCGAGAACCTTCTTAGAAGGCCGAAGGGTGAGATAAACTCTACTTTTGATTCTATAATCAGAGGATTATAATGCTAAAATGTTTGGAAGGATTCATCTACATATTTACGTATGGATTTGAGTTGTTCTCCCGAGTTATGAGAATTATATAAGCATTACATGCGACCTCTTTGTACGGTTGTTCGCTACGTTTGCGGTTGTTTGGAATTTCCAACGGTGAAATGAGACTAGAATAGCATCGCAAAAAGCGTGGTGGGTCCATTACCCACAAGCCAAATGGTTGAAACTTAATGTGTTGTCCACCATGCACTTGTGATAGAGTATAAATTTTAGGACAAAATTTAAGGGGGGGATGATTGTAATGCCCTAGCTATCCTAAATCAAAAAGCAAATTATGTGGGGTGCGGATTGATGGATGTGGGGTGCAATTAGCAAATTTCATTAGGTTTTAAATACCCCCTGTTCGGTGTTGTCGAGAAGGAGACGTGGGGAGAGGCAATATCGCTGCTTGTTCCCTGTTCTCCTCCGAGAAACACTATCGTTGTCCTGGACGAAGGATATCCTCTACCGAGAGCAACCACCATCTTAGTCCTCTATTGAGCTTTCTTGGTGCGAAGCCCTAGTGCGCCTACCTCCCCTTACTGTCGCTGAAGTTCCTTCTGCGGTCGTCGATTGTGAGGGAGAAGGTCGAGAGGGAGGAACAAAGGGTTGTTTTTGAGCCCTTGCAGTCGCCAAACTTCCTTGTCGTGAGCTGCCTCCTGAGAACTCCTTTTTTTAGTTCCTTTACTGCCGTCACGAGCATCCATGCTCATCGACGTCGTAGTGAGAGGGTTGCCTCTATAGTTTCCTTGTCAAGCCCTCTAAGCCGTGAACCTCCCTTGATTCGTTGCCAAGCGTTTTGTTGGAGTTGCTTGTCGTTGATCCCTTGCCTAGAGGAGTATTCCGAGTGAAGCGATCGACCAAGATGTCGAAGTTTCTCCGCTACCATGCTTGCCGGCCGTGTGGAGCTAGTTGTGTGCCGAAGTTCATTAAGGGAGTCGAGTCAAGCTCAAAGCGTTGCAGGAGCCCGAATTCACAAAAGGAAAAAGCCGCGACGCACGTGCAATACCTCTGAGACGTGCGTCAAGGGTAACGTCGTGACGATCTCTTTCTCTGATCTTAGGACCATTGTATTTTCTTTAATATTTTTTCATGCAATGAGAGTCTCACGCTATTTTGGTTGAGAACGGGGACTCCACCAGGACGTGGAATTGCGACCCCGACGTATGTTAGTGTGATCTGCGCGTAGAGTCCTCTTGCTACGCGGTAGAGAGTTGGGACTCCGCCTGGGCGTGAGATTGGAACCCCGACATAGCTTTTCTGCTACTTGCATAGGAAAGCCACCTGTCTCTTATTAGCGACAGTGTGTGATTCCCTTGGTTCTTTGCGAACCACCGAGTCGATTTTGTCCATTCTCGACATGAATTTGCATTAATAATGTGACATGTGAGTCTAGATTTAAGCATGTTGTGTGAAGCCTGTCTGTGGTGATAAGCCTGGATAGTGATGTTTTTGTTGATGTGCATTGTGATTATCCCTAGGTGTGCTTACGAGAATGTCTCGTATTGTTCGTCGTAGTGGTTGCAAGAATTTGTGGGTTTTATTTGTGAAGGCCCCGTTATTAGGTGCCTGCATTGGGCTTGTTAGAACGACGACCTTTGGGGGCTTCCATGGGACGAGCGAATTACCCGTCACTTCATAGCGGTGGTTACGAACTGTTTAGGCTATGATACGTTGTCCTGGACGTTAAGAGCCCCTTCAGGCTACATTGGGAATTTACTGTTGAAGGACTGGAGATGAACTCATCTCCCGTCACTACGCCTCGTGACTGGAAGTGCGATCACGCTTTTCTTCACCACGATTTAGGACAGGTGACACACTCTCCCTGCCACGCTCTCAGGACGAAGGTAAACTCTCACCCTCCATCACTACGTTCTAAGATAAAGGTCAAACAGATCCCTGTTGCGGCCTTTTGGACAAATACAAAATTATTCCTCTCGTTTCTACGGTTGAGGACGAAACGAGACCTCACACCTCTCTCCTAGGCTGTGTAACTTTGGGTGTCCACGACACGTGTATTGGTCGTGAGTATTACACGATGCTTAGTGTTTCTTTTACGTACTTGTTTTACGTGCATGCTCTCAGGAGAGCAATGTGCTCGCCCCGGAGTCCAATAGGAAGACAAGGTGGAGGGGTTGTTATGTTGTGTTGGCCATCCTCATGCTTACCTTCGTTTTTCACTCGCGTGTTTCAGGTTTCAGGTGGAGTAAGCTCGCAGTGGAGCTTAGAGGGTTGGAGCCTAAGTTTGTACTGTGGCGGTGGAGTTTCCATTTCTTTTGAGTACTTTTATTTGGAAGCTAGGTAAGGCCTCAAGGCCGGGTTATACTTTTCGGTATTTTTACATTCTTAGTCGAGTTGGATATTCAGAACTTTTTGATTAGTGTTTTCAAGCTTCCGCTTTGGTTTTAGCTGTTAAATGGTTAGTTTTATTTCCTGTATTAGTTATTAACATTTTAGGTTTGTGGATATTATATGTCGTGGGGGCCCGACCGGACCCATACTATATTTATTTGCAGGTCAAGGATGTTACATGTGGTTTATCTGGAGACTCTTGCAGTGAGGTATAGAAAAATTCATCAAGTGTACGAACACTCAAGTAACTACCTAAGACTGTGGCACTGATTTGTAGTTCAATGGTGTGCCAATTGTCATTAGAAGGCTCACCCGGTGGTAGACAAAAAAAGTCGGCGTGAATGATGTCATCACCCGAAGGAACGGCGTAGATGGTGACAAAAGAGCGCAACACATGGGTTTAAAGGATACCTATCAAGTGATAAAGTCTATCAGGTGGCTCACCAGGAGGTGTATACGAAAAGTCATCGCGAACGCGATGATCACTAGTGCGAAGACAAACCATTCATATTAGAGTGAATACTTCTTGGAAGGGAGGGTCATTAAATGAGCCTCTCAAGGACTTAATCCCGAGGAGGTTCACAATGGTAGGATGACCCTCGAAGACGAAAACATCAACAACGATATTGTCCATGGGAATTGGGAACAAATAGGACACAACAAAGTCAATGTTGGCCCCTTGACCCTCACAAAGGAGTGATGGCTCAATGGGAGGCTTGATCATAAATGCAAAAATAGTGGGATGATTCTCTAGGTCTCTGTTTGGGGCTGCTTACGTTGATTCGATAGCTCCATTCGAAACTCAAATACACTTTTGTGACCGTTTGTTTGCGCAGGTGTTGGAATGGAGCCTTTTTGAAAAGGGCATTTTTAGAAGTTTGATCTTTGAGCGTTGTTGGAATAGAAGTTTGATCTTTGATCTGACTTCTGTTGGGAAAGCTTTGTTTGTCAAACAGTTACATTATTTCGAACATCAACTTTCACGTCAACATCAAGAGATTCTCCAAAGGGTCTGCAACTCTCTCATCAGTGTTTTCTTGATAGCTCTCTATTCTCATCAGGAGATTTATATTTTGACACGGATCTATCGTGTAGGTTAATGGCCGGATTAAAAAGAAGAAGATGAAAAAAAGGAAGTAGAGGAGGAAGATATATGAAGCTCTTGCCTCAGGCAAGATGGGATCAGCGAGATCGGAGCGGCGTAAGGGCTTCGTCGAGGAGGGAAATGTCGCGGCGCAGTTATCGTGAAACAAGGGCTCCAAGAATATCAAGAGAAAAACCGAGCGGACCCCAAAGAATTCAGCCACGCCTAATATAAAAAACTTGGAATTAGGCACAATTCCAATTCCGCCTCAATTCCCTCTTGCCGAACGCTGGAAAAGAATTCTGATGTAGTCAATTCCAAGTTTGAATTCTAATTCCTTCTTGGCGAACGGTGTAAATATTCTTGGAAATCAAGTTTGGAAAGAGTTATTTAGAAAATAATAATTTAGGAATGAATTATTAAGAAAGGACATCACTCTATATCAAAGTCCATCCATCAAGAAGAAGGCAGACTGGACACGTAGAAAGACGAATTGTTTCTGTTTCTCTGCTTTGCCAGTACTTCCTCCTACTCCCGTACAATTGTTTCCCTCTGCCACTGCTCCAGCCTCCTTGACAACAACACAATTGCTTTCAGCCGCTGCTCTAACCTCCTCATCGACAACTCAGTTGTCCACTTTTGCTTTCCTAATGCCCTCGACGACGACCCAACAGATCTCACCGCCCCGAGTTCCTATCTCTATCGCCAGAGGCTTCGTCATTCCAACGGACCTTCGTCATACCAGACGGAGGCCCTCCAGTCGAAGGTTTTAATTTCTCACTATGGAGGCCACCCCAATCCCTCACCGTTCGCCGATTGTTGTTGACTCCACTATTCCTTCCAGCACTCCGCCGCCGACGACGTTCAACCCCTCAGCTGCGTGAAGGGCTTCAGAGTGGGCTGCCTCCTTTTCCATATTCTTGCTCAGAATAGTTAGCTTTAAATATTTGCATCCTAACTAAATAATTAATAGCTTGCCTTTGAACCTTCTTTCTACTTTAATTTTCGTTATTCCATAAATTATTGCTTGTGGTTTATGCTTGTGATCGTACGAATCCCACTCAGTTCAATTCGTTAGATGCTCGAGGAAATTTTTTAAATAACGATTAACGACTTTGCTGAAGTTTATCATTAAGTGTAGTTTTGCACGCGAAAAGTTCGATTTGGCACCTCGGCCTATAACAACAACACTCAAGCCTTTATCCCACTATAGTGGGGTCGGCTATATGGATCCTTTGTCGCAATTGTGTTCTATCTTTAGTCATAATCTCACTAATGCCTAAGTACATCGTGTATTTCCTTATAGTTTCATTCCAATTCTTTAGTGGTCTATCCCTCCCTCATTTAACATGTCTTGTGACTAGACTCTCACAACACCTAATAGGTGCCTCTAATGGTCTCCTTTGTACGTGTCCAAACCATCTTAGTCGAGCTTCTCGCATCTTCTCTGCAATTGTTGCTACTCCTGTCTTATCCATAATACATTAATTCCTAATTTTATCCAGTCTCATGTGCCCACACATCCACCTAAGTCTTCCCATCTTCGCAACTCTCCTTTTTTTGCTCATGTACACAATTCACTGCCCAACATTTAGAACCATAGAGCATCGCTGGTCTAATTGCAATACGGTAAAACTTGCCTTAAATTTAATGGTACTTTACGATCACATAAGATCCCTGACACGCCTCTCCACTTCAACCAACCCGCTTGGATTCTGTGTCACTTCTTTATCAATACCTCCATCATTTTGAACTATCAATCCAAGATACTTAAATTGATTAGGCTTATTGCTTTGTTCAATTTCATACGTGTTATTCTTACAATTAACTTTGTACGCTCATTTCGCACCATACATTTGTTGATTTATATTAAACAAAATAATAAGGGAATTGTTAATGGGACTCCTAAAATGGCTATTTGCACCGCAATTTTGTTTAATTGAGCCCTAAAATAACTCCTCCCAAATAACGTAATCCGCACCGTATTGCTCGCACACACGCCTCCCAGATTCGCGATCCGCTCCCAGTTTTGGCCGCCAACGCCTTCGACCCCTCCGACGCCCTCAACGTTCTTCCCCCTCAATGTCGCCCACCGATCTGGCTTTCTTCTACTTCGATTCTGCCCCTTTTAGTAAGCTTCTCCATCTCCCTTAGATCTAGATTTTCGTTTTTAATCCCCTGAATGATGGAAGTGACACCAGAATGTGTTTTTGAACAAGTATGCTGCTGGTGTGGATGTTCCAGCTCGCCGACGGCAGCAGTTGCGATGGAGCCGGCTGCTGGATTCTAGCTTGAAGCTATAGAAAAAAGCTGTGGAAGGAAGTATAGTTTGCTCCAGGTTCCAGCAGAGGACTGGATTCTGCATCTATTTTGCCTTTCACTTCCCTTTATGCCATGACTTCAAAGAACTCAAATGCAGAGCAGTCGATCCTGCTCTTTGTAACAATCAAATCCTAAAACCCTGATTTGTGGATCATTTGGTTGTTGGTAGCCAGAAATCATCTTAATAATTTTGTTCTAATTCTATGATTTGCCTTTTTTATTAAAATTTAAGTGGGGTGCCGTTAACACTATTTTGTTGCAATGAACTTTTTTGGTGTTTTTAACAAAACATGAGAAATGTAGATCAAATTTGACTATATACAAACTATTACTATATCAAAAATGTCTAGACAAAATTGTTATATACAGATTAAGAAAAACATTAAAAAAATCAATATTTTTATATTATATTATTATAACAACTATTTATAACAGTAAGGTTAGCCCAGCAAGCAAACAAGCCGAAAAGAGAAGCATGATAGGAAAATAGAGCAGAAATTTAACCTACCAATATAAATCCTCACTGAGGACCAAACTAAATGATAAAACCAAATTTATCCAGCAAGCAAACAAGCAAAATAGGATAAACTGGGCAAACAAAATGAATATTTAGATAAGCTGGTGGAATGCCACGGGAGGCGGGAAGGGGGTAGTCGCCCGCCTTGCATAAGCTCTCTAGAGTGGTCGCCGGCGATTTTCCGGTCGACACTGGCCGCCGGCGAGCTTGCCGTGTGCACGGGAGGCGGGATCGGGAGGTGGTATTGGGGGAGCAAGGGAAGTTGGGAGCGGTTAGGGCCGAGTTTTTTTAGAAAATAAATGAAATATTGATTTTTTTTTGTGGGGGTGGGGGGGGGGGGGAGTATAACAATGCTCATAATAAGGTCTACTTATAACAATTTTTGTTTGTATATAGTCAAATAAGGTCTACTTATAACAATGCTCATAATAAAAAATTCTGCACATTATTAGTTAATGATTTTATGCTTTTAATACATTTTTATTATATGCAAGAAGACTTATTATCCATCAATGTCATTTAACATTTAAATCACTCTACTTGCTATAGAATCTAAATGTACAATGTTATCTAAATACATTTATTATACAATTATTATACAATGTTAAATATATTTTATCTATTTGTATTTGTTTTGAAAATTCTTTGGTAGTTATCTTAATTATTGCTAGTATTTTTAGTCTGTATAGCATTTTGAGGACCACTAATAAACAACTAAAAAACACACCTTTTTGAATTAGATTTGGTTGCTATAGCTGAGAGAATGGTGACCGTGAAACACAAGATCCTTGTTTTGTCCGGCAAGGGCGGGGTTGGAAAGAGCACATTCTCCGCCCAACTGTCCTTTGCCCTCGCGAACAAGGACTACCAAGTCGGGCTCCTCGACATCGACATATGCGGGCCCAGCATCCCCAAGATGCTCGGCCTCGAGGGACAGGACATCCACCAGAGCAACCTCGGCTGGTCGCCGATCTATCTCGACTCCAACCTCGGGGTCATGTCCATCGGCTTCATGCTCCCCCACCCCGACGAGGCCGTCATCTGGCGAGGCCCCCGAAAAAACGGCCTCATCAAACAGTTCCTGAAGGACGTCCATTGGGGCGAGATCGACTATCTCGTGGTCGACGCACCGCCCGGAACCTCCGACGAGCACATCTCTATAGTCCAGTTTCTCCTGGCCTCCGGGATCGACGGCGCCGTCATCGTCACCACCCCGCAGCAGGTCTCCCTTATCGACGTGCGCAAAGAGATCAGCTTCTGCAAGAAAGTCGGGATCCGAGTCCTCGGAGTCGTGGAGAATATGAGCGGTCTGAGGCAGCCGGTGTCGGATCTCAGGTTTGAGAGAATCGATGGAGTAACCGGTGTTGAGGACGTCACCGAGTGGGCTCGGAGATACATAAGAGAGAATGCTCCGGAATTATCGTCTTTATTCGCGTGCAGCGAGGTGTTCGACAGCAGCGGAGGCGGGGCGGCGAAGATGTGCGCCGAGATGAGCGTCCCCTTCCTCGGGAAGGTGCCGATGGATCCTCAGCTGGGCAAGGCGGCAGAGGAGGGGCGGTCGTGCTTTGAAGACAAGAGGTGCGGCGCAAGCTCCCCGGCCATTCTGCGAATTGTTGAAGAGCTCATAGCTTCTCATGAGCAGTGAGATTTTATGCATTGCTATTCTGGTTTTTAACTTTTTCACCGTGTTTGTGTGTAGTTTGACTGCTGTCGATTTGTATTTTGAAGCATGAATGTTATTTTTAATGTAATTTGGATGATTTTACAGAAGATAAGTTTACATTTTGGTTAATCCTCTGTGGATTTCTGTCATTTGTAGATTGCTGGCATAAATTTAGTTCTTGATTATTTTTCGAAGTCATAATGTTATCCGCACGCACTCGCCGGAGGAGCCACGCATCATCGAAACTATCGAAGCGCACATATGGAAACCTCGTTAATTAATTTGTGTAATTAATTGGTATTAAATAATTAATCAATATTAATTAATTCTTATTTTATGTTTATGGTTATGTGAGCCCCTTATATAGGGAGGTGCTACGAGAATGTTTGGCATCAGTGTTCTCGTTTAATGCAATCATGTGTCATTCTTCTTTCCAAAAACGTATCACATAATAAATGTAGTCATAATTGAATAAAGTATGAGCTTGTGTTTAGTGGCCAAGTGATGACACGTTTTTGGGTGGTGTTAATAATCCAGGTGATTGTTATTAGCACTACAGTTTTTGTTAGTCGCACTATGTTTTCTCCTAATTTCTCGTGCCTTTTGAAAATACGCTTTATACATGCATTTTTAGGAAAAGTGTTCAACACGAAAGTTATAGATTTCGCGTCTTTTAGAAATATGTCTTGTACATGCATTTTTAGAAAAAATGTTCAACACGAAAGTTGTAGATCTCGTCGAGATCTACAACTTTCGTGTTGAACACTTTTTCTAAAAATACATGTACAAAACGTATTTTCAAAAACGCGAGAAATTAAAAAAAAACGTACTGCGACTAACCAAAACTGTAGTGTTAATAACAATCACCATAATTATTCAATTGAATCTAATTTTGTAAGAATGCTTCAGATGTGTTTGAATATTTAAATTTGAATTCATGTTCGTTCCGCAATTTTGAATTTGAATTTGAATTCGAAAAATGACCATTCAAGAAATATTTGGTTTTTGAACGGCCTTTAGGGTTTATAGACATGATAAAAAGAAGGTGGTGTTAAAGGCACATCATTTTTGGCTTTGTGCACACCCATCAAAAAAATAACACTTTATATTTTAGGTTTTTTAAACCCCACCCACAAACTAAAGCCGAAAGCCCGCCTCATCTCTCCTCCTCGTCGTCTTCCCCGACTGCATCCGGCGAAAACCGCGATACCCCATCACGTTATCTTCCTCGACTGCATCCGATAAAAACCGTGAAACCCCATCCCGATTCCTGCGTTTCCCTCGACGAAATCTTCGGCCGCCTCCTCCACTGATACGTCTGGTCGCCTCCTTCACTTCCGGTAATGTCTCCTTCACTTCAGGTACATATTTTATTATTTAAATTTTGTTATGAATTGCGAAAGGAAAGACGAATATTGTAATTAAAAAATTGAAAAGGTCTACTGGGTGCACATAGCATTGGTGTGCACATAAAATTTCAATGAGTGCACATAGTATTGGTGTGCACAAAGCCAAATATGGTGTGCCTTTAACACCACCCTAAAATAAAGGGATGGAGTCTTGTGTTTTTTTATTAGTGTGGCTCACTTTTTGTGGGTTTTTGCTATTTGTTAGGTGTATGAAGTATTATCCCTCAACAACAGATGTTATTTTGTCCATGTAAATACATCTTAGATGTTTGAGATGTCGCTCCAGATAGCTTGAGATTTGAGATGTATTTTGAGATGCTCCGGACCTAAAAAAAATTGGGGGAGCGAAAATTCCTGCCTTTCGGGGCACGACCTTTGCGGTCACTAACGCGGTGATTATGAATGGTCGTTAGTGAACATCCTGCCTCTAACCTGAGAAGTGGTTTGAAGACTCCTTATAAGGAGGTCTAGGGTTTGATCTTCGGCCTCAACAACACGCTGCAGCCGAGAAACAAGCGTGAAGATAGGTTGGGGGGTTGCATGGGGCTGCAACTCGACAACGCAAGTTGGATCCCGCTGAGTCTCCCTTGTGTGGAGCCGGGCCTAGGTCATTACACTTCTATGTTTGAATTTTCTGTGCAAAATAATCGAATTATCCATCTATAATATAATATAAAGCCCACTTTACAAAAACAATAAATTTCAAGGGGAAATCAAACATAGACAGCATGGGCTACCCTTCGTTACACCTGTTCAAGATTCCCCTCCTCCTCCCGTTCACGACTCCCAGGCAGTGCCCCGACAACGAGTAATTTTTATGTCAGGACACCTGACCATGAGCAAAGTCCTGCATCAATGAGGAGTCTGCAAAGGAGGTGGGACCCACGCAGTTGTGGCTTGTGCCATACACTTTTGCGCGGGGCCCTCATCATTTCAGGCCCCTCATTGGTTGTCCTGACCATACTTATGGTCAGGAGTCCTGACCTAAAAATTTTCCCCCGACAACGCCCCTCCCTCTCATGTTTGCAACTCCCCTCCCTCTCCCGTTCACGATTCCAAGGGTGCGGGCAACGCTGCTGCCTCCGGCGACTCCGGTGATTCCCGAGTTTTCTCCACTTCCTCCTTTGGCTTCCCATCCTCAATGCCCTTCAAAGTCCTTCACGTATAGGAGAAAAGTTGAGATAATAATCTCTCCCACAGGACCTTCATTAGTTAGAACCAGCAAGGAAGCAGTCATTTCCTACAATGGGGCATCAAACACTTGGTTTCCTGCATCATTTGGCAATATAAGTTCTCTAAATAAAAATTTAATTTTTTAATGATGGTTTGCTAGTAACAAAAAGATTTTTAAATAGCCATTTTCAAATTTAAAGGTTTGCTAGAAAACAAATCGGGTTTGTCAATAACAACACCCTAAAAAAATGTTCGTACTTGTTTGATTGTGAAGAAGAGGAGTGAAAGAAATAGTGTCTAACCACCTAGAGGGGGGTGAATAGGTGTACTTTTTCTTTTTACTTTAAAGGAAGAAAATATGTTGTTTAATCTAAGCAGCAAATGTAAATTCTACAGCTATCATTACAGCAATCACAGAAACAATCATTCACAGAGTGCACACAGTATTTATAGTGGTTCCTCAAGGTCTGGGTATATCCACTTTCCCCCTTCACCTATCTAGCAGTGTACTAGATTCGGCCTAACTTCTGCACTTCTTCTCAGATCCTCAGATCCTACAGCTCAGAACCCCAAACAGGTTCCTACAACTCAGAGTGTCCCCACTCCTACAACTCAGGCAAACTGCCCTACCTCAGCCTTCACCAAGACCTACACTCAGAGAACACAGTCTCCTACAACTCAGACACAAAGCCCTACCACTCAGTCTTCAACAAGACCTACACTCAGAGAATAGATTCTCCTACACTCAGGCTCAAAAACCCTACCTCAGCCTTTATAAGTTTAGGCTTACAACTCAGATCTCTTAGGATCCTACAGAAAATAATGTTTACAAAGTAATTAACCACAACCCAGATAGAGAGAGAAGGGTTGGCTGGCTTCTTGATGAGTTCTTGGAAGAACTTTGCAGAGATCAACCTCCCTTAGCTTTCTTCAAAGCTTCTTGAATTTGAACTCAGTAGGGTTGAATCTTCTGTGAAGTTGATCTTCAATCACCTTCTGACTTAAGATCCAGATATCAATCTGAATCTTTCTTTGCAGTCTGGTTCAGCAACTGCTCTTCTTAGATGGAGCTCTCTCTCTCCAACTTCTTCTAGATCTTCTGTCGAAAATCTTCTGTATAATTACTTCTCTCTTAGTTGTTGTTAGTTGCTTGTGTTGATCATCGATCCTCGCTTTCTGTTGAAGGAGAAAGCCTTTATATAGTCTTCCTCCATGGTAACCGACTGATCCGGTTTCTAACAACCTTCTGACAGCTTTGACAGGTGCAGTTGACCGGTTTAAATGACAGTTGTCAAGTCATCCAGTCACTTTTTGAAATCACTGTCTCTGTCTGAAAGTGTCGAGACTGTTCTTCATTATGTGTTGACACATAAAGACTAAATGTCGACACAAGTGAACTAAGTGTCGACACTAGCCTTGATGGTGTCGACACAACTTCTATTGAATGTGTCGACACTGATTGAGTGTGTCGACACAAGTACTTCTTCTTTAAAATTTAGTTGAATTCTGCTGTGTGTCGACACATCTTCTTTGTGTCGACACAACTTCTCTTGTTGTTGATACTTGCTGAGTGTCGACACATCTCCTTTGTGTCGACACAAGTACTTCTTTTACTTTAACTTTGTTGAAGCTTGCTGAGTGTCGACACATCTCCTTTGTGTCGACACAAATACTTTTTTTACTTTAACTTTGTTGAAGCTTGCTGAGTGTCGACACAGCCTCCTGGTGTCGACACATTTGATGTCGACTAAGCTTCTCTGGGTGTCGACACTGCCTCCTAGTGTCGACACATTTGATGTCGACTAAGCTTTACAGTGTGTCGACACTGCCTGTATGTGTTGACACATTTCTTCTGGTGTCGACTCTGCCTTTCCTGGTGTCGACACAAATACTCCTAGTGTCGACACAGCTTTTTTCCAGTGTCGACACAAGCCTTCTTAAGTGTCGACACTGCTTCTCTAGGTGTCGACACATGAACTTAGAAACTTTTCTGCATTTCCTGCAATTACTTAACCTGCACATATAAACTCAAATCACATCAAATACACCTTGATGTATGTCATTGAGTTAGGTGAGGCTTCTTCAAATCTGGTACACATTTTCCAATGTACCCAACAAGGAGCCTTGGCACGCCAGTTGAAGTATTGTTGTGTGACCATGAGGCCACTAGCTCAAGTCCTGGAAGCAGCCTCTTGCAACAAAGTAGGATAAGGTGTTGCTGCGCAGGTATGCTTTGTGCACCGGGACTTGTGTGATCTTGAAATGCAAATAATTTTTTTAGTGGACCCTGAAACTCTAAACCTGGTTTTCCATTGATTGCTAATAATGGTTTTATTGTCGGGTGTTTTTTTATGTGGGCCTCACTTTTAATATTAGAATATTAAAAAATTTTATTGTCTGGTATTTTTTTATCAGTGGGCCTCACTTTTTTGTGTGTTTTTGTTGAGAATTTTTTTGGTCCGGGCCCCAGACGAAGATCATCGTTCGGGGCCCTCCTGTTTCTGACGCGTGGTAATGTAAATAAATAAATAAATACTTTCTTCGCGGGACGAATATCAGCTTTCGAGACATTTCTTTTTGTCTCTCAGGCGACGAACTTTTTCTCTCTCGCCAGCCCGTTTTTTCTCCCAGGCGACGGCGACGGCGGTTTTTCTCCCAGGCGACCGCGAGGGAGGTTTTTTTCCCAGGCGACGACGAAGCTTCTCCCTCGAACTCGCTCTCTTCTCCCTGCCCATCATTTTCTCCTCCAACTATTGAAGCTTCACATCCTCAACTTCGGCAGATACTGGAGGTACATTTTCAGACATTGAAGCAACCCTAAATCTTCATCTTCACTCTTTTGATTTTCTCTCATGATATTGTTTGTTGTGTTATTTTGTTTCGTAGATTATCCCAGTTGTAGTCATTAATTAGTGTACTAAGCTGAGAGAACTTTGTTGTATCCTAGAGATTTTTTTTTATCTGAGATTATACTAGTTGTATCCTGAGCTATTATTTTTTTTATCTGATATTATACCAGTTGTATCCTGAGTTATTACAGTTTTGTCTTAGGAAATTTAATTGTATCTGAGATGGTAATAGTTGTATCTCAGATCAGTATTTTTCACTTCGGCAGACACTGAGAATGTGAAAATTCGTTGTGAGCAGAGGCAAAGTTCATCGAGCATGAGAAATGACGAATGACGATAATGAAGATATAAGTCGCGAAAAGAGGAAAGTTACATCCAAAAAAACACAAACTTTCACAAAAAAATTATTTATTTACATTGTCACGCATCAGAATCAGGAGGGCCCCGAACGATGATTTTCGTCCGGGGCCCGGACCAAAAAATTTCTCATTTTTGTTATCTGTTAGGTATGTATAGTATTGTCGGTTGTTGAGATGTTCATGACCTAAATCCGGAGCCCTGACTCAACACAAATGCGCCAAAAGCACCCTAGATTTCTCTGTCTGCAGTTTCATTCTGAATTTTGGAGGATTTGATCCTGTTGAAGGATTTTTTTTGCTGGATTTGATCGACAGAGAGAGAGAGAAAGAGAGGGGAGAGAGAGACAGAGACAGAGGAAGAGAGAGAGTCTAGTTCTGATGCACTAGCAGTCGTCGGATATGCTGTACTGCACGGTGCAGTACAGCACACCCACATCTCTCTTTAGGCTCTATTTGTTTGGGCGTTTCGCAACTCCGTTTTGGACAAACGGCGCCGGAAGGATGGTAAACAAATGAACCTCCGGTGGCGTTTGCTTCGTTTCGACCCGACCGCCCGCCTTGAGAAACGCCCCAAAAGCTCCGTTTGAAGCAGCCATCTCCCACATCCAATTCGAACTCTCTGTTTTCATCCGCCGAATCGACCCGCCACCGCTAAAAAGAGCGATGAATGAAGAGCAAGGAAAGGTATAAATGAAAAGAGTAATCTGTGGAAAACAGCATCCCGAGAAGAGACTGACTGCAAAGGCTAAAATTTGTCTTCCACTGCCAAACTCATGAATGCATGTCAGTCTAAGTTTTGAATTTTGATGCTCTCTCTCTTCCTCTCTCTCTACCCCCTCTTTCCTTCTCCCTCTCTTTCTCTGTCTCTTCCTCTCTCTCTCTCTACCCCTCTCGTACGAAAAAGACTCACGTTTGCAGAAATATGAAAAAAAAAATTAAATTATCACAGCAGTTTTGGATAGTCTTTTCTTCTAATTTCTTACAATTTTAAAAATACTTCTTATACTTGTATTTTTAGAAAAAATATTCAACATGAAAGTTGTAAATCTCGACAGTATCAACAGATTTCGCGAGAAATTACAAGACATTTCTAAAAGACGCGAGAAAAAATGCATGTACAAGCCATAAAAGACGTATTTCTAGAAGACGCGAAATTTAGGTGTATTTCCAATGTACGCCTTGAACATACATTTTTAGGAAAAATATTCAACACGAAAGTTGAAGATCTCGTCGAGATCTACAACTTTCGTGTTGAACCCTTTTTCTAAAAATACATGTACAAGACTTATTTTTAAAAGACACGAGAAAATAGGAAAAAATGTGATACAACTAGCCAAAACTGTAATGCTAATAACAATCATAAAAAAAACACCACAGTTACTTGTTCAAACCTGCCCAAAGTCAAAAAAAATTGATGAGCCCAGTGTGCATATAACTATACAAGCTGTACACATTTTTATGCTCTAAATCATTTATTTTCATTTTATTTGAAAATAAATAAATTATCAAATATTAATGTTCTTATTTCTAAATTTATTTTAAGTATCATAATTACCCATATTTCATTCATAACTAAAAAATTACAGTTGTAATTTCACGCATTATGACCGTATCATGACATTATGATCTTAAAATAAAATTACGAGTGTATTATGATCATAATGTCATATTATAGTTGTAATGCATGAAATTACAGTCTTATTTTTTCAGTTATGATCATAATATGAGTAATACGATACTTAAAATGAGCATAAAAATATAAACATTAATATTTTGTAATTTTTTAAAAAAATTTACAATTTGGAAAATTAATTTGAAGCATAAAAATGCACCTAACGGTAGACGTACCAAAAAATTTCCCTCCAATAAGACCCGATTTGAGAACAAGGCCTCTGAGATAATGACACATGGTAAATTGATAATTTTTAAAGGTGCATTTTAAATGGTATCTATTTTTAACAAAGATCATTTATGCTAGCCTGAATATCATTTATGCTTGCCAGTGATATAACTATTGTACTTTGGGATATCATTTATGCTTGTTTTTTATACAGGGTTAGTTTGTTTTGATCATGATGGTGACAAAAAAACTGTGAGAATGAAACTGTTCATAATGGAGAAACAGTTTAATAAAACAGCGGTGACAGAGCTATTTAGAATAAAGAAACAGTTTGGTAAAACAGCATTGACGTTTTTGTTACATTTAATTATAAAAGATTTACAATTACACTAATTAAAATATAAATTATAATTAATATTTATTATAAATTTAATTTAATAATAATAATAATAATCATATCATAATCGTAATATAATAATCATAATAAAAATAATATTATGGTTCCACCTTCGTCGGAGCACGGCTCCACCGACCCTCGTCAGAGCACGGCCGCGCCTTCCCTTGTCGGAGCACGGCTCCGCCGACCCTGGTCGGAGCACGGCTTCATCAACCTTCCTCATTGCATATTTGTGTGCACCTCTTGGCTGGGGGAGGAGAAAAAGGGTTTGGCGTTGGAAAGCTCCGTTGAAAGAGTTGAGAGGAGCTATCAAAAAGCTACGTTGGCAACGGAAAATTTGGGCTCCGTTGGCGATGGAACGCGGATACAAAAATCGGAGCAGGAACGTGAAAACAAACTGACCCATAGTTTATTCACGTTTGGGAAATCATTTTTGTTCTCCCGTGGTATCATTTAATGACATGGGGACATGATATCTTACGTCTTCCCTCGGCTCAAGAAACAAGTCGTGGTTGCTCGATCCTCCGCAGAAGCAGAATACTGATCGATGACATCGGTGGTCTTTGAACTCACATGGCTTGAAAGCCTCCTTGCTGATCTGGAGGTAAAACTTCCTTCATCTGCTATTCTATTTTGTGACAATCAGGCGGTCATACACATAGCAAAGAATCCGGTGTTTCACGAGGGCACGAAACATATCGAGGTTGACTGTCATTTTATTCGGGAGAAAGTTCAAATGAAGAAACTTGAATTAAAGCATATTTCGGGCACTGATCAAGTTGCTGACATTCTCGCGAAGGCTTTATCAAGTACCTTATTTTAGCAGTGTTTGTCCAAGCTGAGTGCATATGACTTGTACGCTCCAGCTTGCGGGGGAGTGTTAGAAGCTCATTTGACAAAGACCCATTATGTAATTTTTTTGTTACTTCTCTCTTCTCTTTAGTCCCACATCATGTATAGGACCTTCCTCTCTCTTTCTTCCTCCTATAAATATGTACTCATTTTTTATATTTCATACAAATGAACAAATATACAAGGTTTCTTTTTTCCTCTCTACAATTTTTAATCCCCTGAACGATGGAAGTGACACCGAGAATGTGTTTTTGAACAAGTATGCTGCTGGTGTGGATGTTCCAGCCCGCCGACGGCAGCAGTTGCGATGGAGCCGGCTGCTGGATTCTAGCTTGAAGCTATAGAAAAAAGCTGTGGAAGAAGTATAGTTTGCTCCAGGTTCCAGCAGAGGACTGGATTCTGCATCTATTTTGCCTTTCACTTCCCTTTATGCCATGACTTCAAAGAACTCAAATGCAGAGCAGTCGATCCTGCTCTTTGTAACAATCAAATCCTAAAACCCTGATTTGTGGATCATTTGGTTGTTGGTAGCCAGAAATCATCTTAATAATTTTGTTCTAATTCTATGATTTGCCTTTTTTATTAAAATTTAAGTGGGGTGCCTTTAACACTATTTTGTTGCAATGAACTTTTTTGGTGTTTTTAACAAAACATGAGAAATTTAGATCAAATTTGACTATATACAAACTATTACTATATCAAAAATGTCTATACGTAGACAAAGTTGTTACATGCAGACCAAGGAAAACATTAAAAAAATCAATATTTTTATATTATATTATTATAACAACTATTTATAACAGTAAGGTTAGCCCAGCAAGCAAACAAGCCAAAAAGAGAAGCATGATAGGAAAAGAGAGCAGAAATTTAACCTACCAATATAAATCCTCACTGAGGACCAAACTAAATGATAAAACCAAATTTACCCAGCAAGCAAACAAGCAAAATAGGATAAACTGGCCAAACAAAATGAATATTTAGATAAGCTGGTGGAATGCCACGGGAGGCGGGAAGGGGCTAGTCGCCGCCTTGCATAAGCTCTCTAGAGTGGTCGCCGGCGATTTTCCGGTCGACACTGGCCGCCGGCGAGCTTGCCGTGTGCACGGGAGGCGGGATCGGGAGGTGGTATTGGGGGAGCATGGGAAGTAGGAAGCGATTAAGGCAGAGTTTTTTTAGAAAAGAAATGAGATATTTACTTTTTTTCGGGGGGGGGGGGGGGGGGGGGGGGGGGGAGTATTAAAGTGATTTGTATATAATAGAAAAAAAAGACCTCAAAAAATCAAAATATTGGTTTGTATATAGTCAGCTAAGGTCTACTTATAACAATGCCCATAATAAAAAATTCTGCAAGAAGACTTATTATGCTTTTAATACATTTTTATTATATGCAAGAAGACTTATTATCCATCAATGACATTTAACATTTAAATCACTCTACTTGCTATAGAATCTAAATGTACAATGTTATCTAAATACATTTATTATACAATGTTAAATATATTTTATAATTTATCTATTTGTATTTGTTTTGAAAATTCTTTGGTAGTCATCTTAATTATTGCTAGTATTTTTAGTCTATAACATTTTGATGACCACTAAAAAACACACCTTTTTGAATTAGATTTGGTTGCGATAGCTGAGAGAATGGTGACCGTGAAACACAAGATCCTTGTTTTGTCCGGCAAGGGCGGGGTTGGAAAGAGCACATTCTCCGCCCAACTGTCCTTTGCCCTCGCGAACAAGGACTACCAAGTCGGGCTCCTCGACATCGACATATGCGGGCCCAGCATCCCCAAGATGCTTGGCCTCGAGGGGCAGGACATCCACCAGAGCAACCTCGGCTGGTCGCCGATCTATCTCGACTCCAACCTCGGGGTCATGTCCATCGGCTTCATGCTCCCCCACCCCGACGAGGCCGTCATCTGGCGAGGCCCCCGAAAAAACGGCCTCATCAAACAGTTCCTGAAGGACGTCCATTGGGGCGAGATCGACTATCTCGTGGTCGACGCACCGCCCGGAACCTCCGACGAGCACATCTCGATAGTCCAGTTTCTCCTGGCCTCCGGGATCGACGGCGCCGTCATCGTCACCACCCCGCAGCAGGTCTCCCTTATCGACGTGCGCAAAGAGATCAGCTTCTGCAAGAAAGTCGGGATCCGAGTCCTCGGAGTCGTGGAGAACATGAGCGGTCTGAGGCAGCCGGTGTCGGATCTCAGGTTTGAGAGAATCGATGGAGTAACCGGTGTTGAGGACGTCACCGAGTGGGCTCGGAGATACATAAGAGAGAATGCTCCGGAATTATCGTCTTTATTCGCGTGCAGCGAGGTGTTCGACAGCAGCGGAGGCGGGGCGGCGAAGATGTGCGCCGAGATGAGCGTCCCCTTCCTCGGGAAGGTGCCGATGGATCCTCAGCTGGGCAAGGCGGCAGAGGAGGGGCGGTCGTGCTTTGAAGACAAGAGGTGCGGCGCAAGCGCCCCAGCCATTCTGCGAATTGTTGAAGAGCTCATAGCTTCTCATGAGCAGTGAGATTTTATGCATTGCTATTCTGGTTTTTAACTTTTTCACCGTGTTTGTGTGTAGTTTGACTGCTGTCGATTTGTATTTTGAAGCATGAATGTTATTTTTAATGTAATTTGGATGATTTTACAGAAGATAAGTTTACATTTTGGTTAATCCTCTGTGGATTTCTGTCATTTGTAGATTGCTGGCATAAATGTCATAATGTTATCCGCACGCACTCGCCGGAGGAGCCACGCATCATCGAAACTATCGAAGCGCACATATGGAAACCTCATTAATTAATTTGTGTAATTAATTGGTATTAAATAATTAATAAATATTAATTAATTCTTATTTTATGTTTATGGTTATGTGAGCCCCCCTATATAGGGAGGTGCTACGAGAATGTTTGGTTCATCTTTTGTTATTTAGGGTTTTGGACTCTCATTCTTGAGAGGGAGATCTTTGGAGGACTCAGCCTGATCTTGACTGGAGTTCGCTCCGTATTGCATCAGTGTTCTCGTTTAATGCAATCATGTGTCATTCTTCTTTCCAAAGACGTATCACATAATAAATGTAGTCATAATTGAATAAAGTATGAGCTTGTGTTTAGTGGCCAAGTGATGGCACGTTTTTGGGTGGTGTTAATAATCTAGGTGATTGTTATTAGCACTACAGTTTTTGTTAGTCGCACTACGTTTTCTCATAATTTCTCGTGCCTTTTGAAAATACGTCTTGTACATGCATTTTTAGGAAGTGTTCAACACGAAAGTTGTAGGTTTCGCGTCTTTTAAAAATATGTCTTGTACATGCATTTTTAGGAAAAATGTTCAACACGAAAGTTGTAGATCTCGTCGAGATCTACAACTTTCGTGTTGAACACTTTTCCTAAAAATACATGTACAAGACGTATTTCTAAAAGACGCGAGAAATTAAGAAAAAACGTACTGCGACTAGCCAAAACTGTAGTGCTAATAACAATCACCATAATTATTCAATTGAATCTAATTTTGTAAGAATGCTTCAGATGTGTTTGAATATTTAAATTTGAATTCATGTTCGTTCCACAATTTTGAATTTGAATTTGAATTCGAAAAATGACCATTCAAGAAATATTTGGTTTTTGAATGGCCTTTAGGGTTTATAGACATGATAAAAAGGTGGTGTTAAAGACACATCATTTTTGGCTTTGTGCACACCCATCAAAAAATAACCCTTTATATTTTAGGTTTTTTAAACCCCACCCACAAACTAAAGCCGAAAGCCCGCCTCCCCTTCCCGATATTCGGCGCTCCTCTTCCCGATTGCATCCGGCGAAACCTCCCCCCCCCCCCCCGATTCCTCCTGCGAAACCATTCTCCTCTGACACAATCATGATTCTCTCTTCCCCGCCCGCCTCATCTCTCTTCCTCGTCATCTTCCCCGACTGCATCCGGCGAAAACCGCGATACCCCATCACGTTATCTTCCTCGACTGCATCCGGTAAAAACCGTGAAACCCCATCCCGATTCCTGTGTTTCCTCGGCGAAATCTTCGGCCGCCTCCTCCACTGATACCTCTGGTCGCCTCCTTCACTTCCGGTAATGTCTCCTTCACTTCAGGTACATATTTTATTATTTAAATTTTGTTATGAATTGCGAAAGGAAAGACGAATATTGTAATTAAAAAATTGAAAAGGTCTACTGGGTGCACATACATTGTGTGCACATAAAATTTCAATGAGTGCACATAGTATTGGTGTGCACAAAGCCGAAGATGGTGTGCCTTTAACACCACCCTAAAATAAAGGGATGAAGTCTTGTGTTTTTTTATTAGTGAGGCTCACTTTTTGTGGGTTTTTGCTATTTGTTAGGTGTATGAAGTATTATCCCTCAACAACAGATGTTATTTTGTCCGTGTAAATACATCTTAGATGTTTGAGATGTCGCTCCAGATAGCTTGAGATTTGAGATGTCTTTTGAGATGCTCCGGACCTAAAAAAATTGGGGGAGCGAAAATTCCTGCCTTTCGGGGCACAGCCTTGGCGGTCACTAACATGGTGATTATGAATGGTCGTTAGTGAACATCCTGTCCTCTCACCTGAGAAGTGGTTTGAAGGCTCCTTATAAAGGAGGTCTAGGGTTCGATCTCCGGCCGAGAAACAAGCGTGAAGATAGGTTGGGGGGGTTGCATGGGGCTGCAACTCGACAACGCAAGCTGGATCCCGCTGGGTCTCCCTTGTGTGAAGCCGGGCCTAGGTCATTACACTTCTATGTTTGAATTTTCTGTGCAAAATAATCGTTTTATCCATCTATAATATAATATAAAACCCCCTTTACAAAAACAATAAATTTCAAGGGGAAATCAAACATAGACAGCATGGGCTACCACCAACATCGTTATAAAAAGGGTGTTGTTACTAGTAAATGTGATTTGGCTTCTATCAAATCCAAATTTTTCTCAAAACTTATTATTTTTTTGTTATTTTGAAAGAGTAAATTTCGCTACAAGCAAACCCATGGCCTAATTCATTTATGCCCCCTTCGTTACTCCTGTTCAAGATTCCCCTCCTCATGTTCGCAACTCCCAGGCAGTGCCCTGACAACGAGTAATTTTTATGTCAGGACACCTGACCATGAGCAAGGACCTGCACCAATGAGGAGTCTGCAAAGGAGGTGGGGCCCACGCAGTTGTGGCTTGTGTCATACACTTTTGCGCGGGGCCCTCATCATTTCAGGCCCCTCATTGGTTGTCCTGACCATACTTATGGTCAGGAGTCCTGACCTAAAAATTTTCCCCCGACAACGCCCCTCCCTCTCCCGTTCACGATTCCAAGGGTGCGGGCAACGCTGCTGCCTCCGGCGACTCCAGTGATTCCCGAGTTTTCTCCACTTCCTCCTTTGGCTTCCATCCTCAATGCCCTTCAAAGTTCTTCACAGGACCTTCATTAGTTAGAACCAACAAGGAAGCAGTCATTTCCTACAATGGGGCATCAAACACTTGGTTTCCTGCATCATTTGGCAATATAAGTTCTCTAAATAAAAATTTAATTTTTTAATGATGATTTGCTACTAACAAAAAGATTTTTAAATAATCATTTCAAATTTAAAGGTTTGCTAGAAAACAAATCGGGTTTGTCAATAACAACACCCTAAAAAAATATTCGTACTTGTTTGATCGTGAAGAAGAAAAGCCTTGGCACGCCGGTTGAAGTATTGTTGTGTGACCATGAGGCCACTGGCTCGAGTCTTGGAAGCAGCCTCTTGCAAAAACGTAGGATAAGGTGTTGCTGCGCAGGTATGCTTTGTGCACCGGGACTTGTTTGATCTTGAATTGCCAATAATTTTTTTAGTGGACCCTAAAACTCTAAACCTGGTTTTCCATTGATTGCTAATAATCTTTTTATTGTCGGGTGTTCTTTTTATCTGTGAGCTTCATTTTTAATATTAGAATATTAAAAAATTTTATTGCATGGTATTTTTTTATCAGTGGACCTCACTTTTTTGTGTGTTTTTGTTGAGAAATTTTTTGGTCCAGGCCCCAGACGAAGATCATCGTCCGGGGCCCTCCTGATTATGACGCGTGACAATGTAAATAAATAAATAAATAATTTCTTCGCGGGACGAATATCAGCTTTCGAGACATTTCTTTTTGTCTCTCAGGCGACGAACTTTTTCTCTCTCGCCAGCCCGTTTTTTCTCCCAGGCGACGGCGACGGCGGTTTTTCTCCCAGGCGACCGCGAGGGCGGTTTTTTTCCCAGGCGACGGCGAAGCTTCTCCCCCGAACTCGCTCTCTTCTCCTTGCCCATCATTTTCTCCTCCAATTATTGAAACTTCACATCATCAACTTCGGCAGACACTGGAGATACATTTCCAGACATTGAAGTAACTCTAAATCTTCATCTTCACTCTTTTGATTTTCTCTCATAATATTGTTTGTTGTGTTATTTTGTTTCGTAGATTATCTCAGTTGTAGCCATTAATTAGTGTACTGAGCTGAGAAAACTTTGTTGTATCCTAGAGACTTTTTTTATCTGAGATTATACTAGTTGTATCCCGAGCTATTATTTTTTTTATCTGATATTATACCAGTTGTATCCTGAGTTATTACAGTTTTGTCTTAGGAAATTTAATTGTATCTGAGATAGTAATAGTTGTATCTCAGATCAGTATTTTTCACTTCGGCAGACACTGAGAATGTGAAAAATCGTTGTGAGCAGAGGCAAAGTTCATCGAGCATGAGAAATGACGAATGACGATTATGGAAATATAAGTCGCGAAAAGAGGAAAGTTACATCCAAAAAACACAAACTTTCGTGAAGAAATTATTTATTTATTTATATTGTCACGCATCAGAATCAGGAGGGCCCCGGACGATGTTTTTTGTCCGGGACCCGGACCAAAAAATTTCTCCTGTTAGGTATGTATAGTATTGTCCGTTGTTGAGATGTTCATGACCTAAATCCGGAGCCCTGACTCAACACAAATGCGCCAAAAGCACCCTAGATTTCTCTGTCTGCAGTTTCATTCTGAATTTTGGAGGATTTGATCCTGTTGAAGGATTTTTTTTGCTGGATTTGATCGAGAGAGAGAGAGAGAGAGAAAGAGGGTAGAGAGAGAAATCCGGAGCCCTTGACTCAACACATATGCTGCATTGCACGGTGCAGTACAGCACACCTACATTTCTTTTTAGGCTCTATTTATTTGGGCGTTTCGCAACTCCGTTTTGAACAAACACCGCCGAAAAGAGGATAAACAAATAAATCTCCGATAACATTTGCTACGTTTTCACCCTCCCGCCCGCCTTGAGAAAAGCCGAGGAAAGCTACAAATGAAAAGAGAAATCTGTGGAAAACAGCATCCCACTGACTGCAAAGGCTAAAATTTGTCTTCCACTGCCAAACTCATGAATGCATGTCAGTCTAAGTTTTGAATTTTGATGCTCTCTCTCTTCCTCTCTCTCTACCCCTCTTTCCTTCTCCCTCTCTCTCTTTCTCTGTCTCTTCCTCTCTCTCTACCCCTCTCGTACGAAAAAGACTCACGGTTGCAGAAATATGAAAAAAAAAGCGATTGATATCCGCATTACACTTTTGGATATTCGCAGTACGTTTACTTATAATTTTTTGCGTCTTTTAAAAATACTCCTTGTACATGCATTTTTAGGAAAAGTGTTCAACACGAAAGTTGTAGATCTCGACGAGATCTACAACTTTCGTGTTGAACACGTTTCCTAAAAATGCATGTATAATGAGTATTTCTAAAAGGCGCGAAATCTGAGTGTATTTCCTAATTTAAGTCTTGTACGTGCATTTTTATGAAAAGTGTTCAACACGAAACTTGTAGACCTCGTCGAGATCTACAACTTTCGTGTTGAACACTTTTCCTAAAAATGTATGTACAAGGAGTGTTTTCAAAAGACGCGGAAAATTAAAAGTAATCGTAGTGCGAATATCCAAAAGTGTAGTGCGAATATTAATCGCCAAAAAAAATTAAATTATCACAGCAGTTTTGGATAGTCTTTTCTTCTAATTTCTTACAATTTTAAAAATACGTCTTATATTTGTATTTTTAGAAAAAATATTCAACATGAAAGTTATAGATCTCGACGGTATCAACAGAGTTCGCGAGAAATTACAAGACATTTCTAAAAGACGCGAGAAAAAATGCATGATAAAAGACGTATTTCTAAAAGACGCGAAATTTAGGTGTATTTCCAATGTACGCCTTGAACGTACATTTTTAGGAAAAATATTCAACACGAAAGTTGAAGATCTCGTCGAGATCTACAACTTTCGTGTTGAACCCTTTTTTCTAAAAATACATGTACAAGACTTATTTTCAAAAGACACGAGAAATTAGGAAAAAATGTGATACAACTAGTCAAAACTGTAATGCTAATAACAATCATTCAAAAAAAACACCACAGTTACTTGTTCAAACCTGCCCAAAGTCAAAAAAAATTGATGAGCCCAGTGTGCATATAACTATACAAGCTGTACACATTTTTATGCTCTAAATCATTTATTTTGATTTTATTTGAAAATAAATAAATTATCAAATATTAATTTTTTTATTTCTACATTTATTTTAAGTATCATAATTACCCATATTTCATTCATAACTAAAAAATTACAGTTGTAATTTCACGCATTACGGCCGTATCATGACATTATGATCTTAAAATGAAATTACGAGTGTATTATGATCATAATGTCATATTATAGTTGTAATGCATGAAATTACAGTCTTATTTTTTCAGTTATGATCGTAATATGAGTAATACGATACTTAAAATGAGCATAAAAATATAAACATTAATATTTTGTAATTTTTTAAAAAATTTTACAATTTGAAAAATTAATTTGAAGCATAAAAATGCACCTATCGTGCATAATTTTATGCACGCTAGACGTACACAAAAATTTCCCTCCAATAGGACCCGATTTGAGAACAAGGCCTCTGAGATAATGACACATGGTAAATTGATAATTTTTAAAGGTGCATTTTAAATGGTATCTATTTTTAACAAAGATCATTTATGCTAGCCTGAATATCATTACTGTAATTTGGGATATCATTTATGCTTGCCAGTGATATAATTATTGTACTTTGGGATATCATTTATGCTTGCTTGTTATACAGGGTTAGTTTGTTTCGATCATGATGGTGAGAATGAAGCTGTGAGAATGAAACTGTTCATAATGAAGAAACAGTTTAATAAAACAATGGTGACAGAGCTATTCAGAATGAAAAAACAGTATGATAAAACAACGTTGACGTTTCTGTTACATTTAATTATAAAAAATTTACAATTATACTAATTAAAATATAAATTATAATTAATATTTATTATAAATTTAATTTAATAATAATAATAATCATATCATAATCGTAATATAATAATCATAATAAAAATAATATTATGGTTCCACCTTCGTCGGAGCACGGCTCCACCGACCCTCGTCAGAGCACGGCCGCGCCTTCCCTTGTCGGAGTACGGCTCTGCCGACCCTGGTCGGAGCACGGCTTCGCCGACCCTCCCCATTGCATATTTGTGCGCGCCTCTTGGCTGGGGGAGGAGAAAACGGGTTTGGCGTTGGAAAGCTCCGTTGAAAGAGTTGAGAGGAGCTATCAAAAAGCTACGTTGGCAACGGAAAATTTGGGCTCCGTTGGCGATGGAACGCGGATAGAAAAATCAGAGCAGGAACGTGAAAACAAACTGGCCCATAGTTTATTCACGCTCCGGATATCATTTTTGTTCTCTCGTGATATCATTTAATGACATGGGGACATGATATCTTATGTCTTCCCTCAGCTCAAATGGCATCATGTCCTCATCACCTACATATTCGCTCCTCCGGTGCCCGCCTTCTGCAATGTCTATGAATCCGGGCTCGCCGATTGGCCTCTAGCATCAACCTGCAGAAAGCTCGCCATTTTCGTCTACAGAGCATGGGTCGGCGCCTATACAACGACGGACTTCTCGTAGGTCTCTCCACCGCTTCTAGTCTCATGACTATGGATGCACCAAAAACATGAGTACCGTTAGGTGTTATAAAAAGCCCTAAAAATAAAATTAAATTGGTGTTGATAGTCATGTGTAGTGCTAATAACAAATCATCTTTTTTTTGAGTACTTTTGATTTTGTCCGATCCTTATATCGCAAAATAGTTTGGGTCCTGAGACTAATGTTCTGTTTGGGAGACTTATTTTTACAGGTCAAACGGTTACGATCACATGAACCGGACTTTAATTAAACAGTTAGGAAGACTTGAATAAGCGGTTACGACTTCATAAAAGTCCCCCCAAAAAGAGTCTAAGGCTCCGTTTGAGGGGACTTATTTTCAGCGGTCAAGCGGTTACGACCGCATGAACCGAGGCTTAATTAAGGTCTGATTCATGCGGTGGTAACCGCTTGACCGATAAAAATAAGTCCTCTCAAACGGAGCCTAAATGAAGTGAATCCCCATCGACTAGTCAACCACCTCCAAATTTTTTCAGTAGATAAAATCCGAAGGCTTCAAAATTACACACTGAATTTTAAACTTAAATTTCGAGCTCACAAAATTAGAAATACGAAGAAAAAAAACTTGTTTTTGAGCTCACAAATCTCAAAAAACAGAGGCATCCTCTACAACGGTCAGAAAGAAGGAGAGGAGCAGAGCAACTCAGAGGAGAAAGAAGTTCCGTTCGTCTTCGTAGCACTCGCCGACTTCGCCTGAAACCGCCGACCGGCAACAACAAACCCAGCCGGCACGGTCTTCGACGGCAGCTTCCTCATCACAGTCAGCTCCGGCGATCTATGCCCGTCCTCTGCCTCCACGGTTTCCTTTCCGGTCACCTCATCATACACAGGATTCGATATGCAAACAAATCCCCCGGCGGCGTCTGGAGACGCCGGCGGGAGCAAGGCCTCGAGCTTCGGAGAGGAAAGGAGGAACTTCGTCGGCGCGCGGAGTACTCCGTGAGCGTAGAAAGGGGAGAGGTTTGCCGGCGAAAGATTTGACGGAGAGGGAGGCGTCGCGTGCTCTGCTTCGAGCGACGCCGGCGGATGGGCGCGGTGGCGGAGCAGAGAGCGGAGGAGGTCGAGGAGGAGGAGGAGAGCGAGGATGAGCGCGAGGGAGAGCGCGAGGGCCAGAGCTCCCGCGCTCATGGCCGGCCTCGCCATTGCCCTGTTCTGTATACTGTGGGGAAGAAGGGGGAGAAGATAGAAATTAATTTAATGGCAAGAAAGCGTCGCTTCGTCTTCCTCCTCCGGTGGAAGTATTTGGGATTCCGGCGGAAAGGCGCAGAGGCGTGCGCTTGCTTGCTTGCTTTCTCCCGCGGAGGCAGAAAGAGAGAACTGGCGAACTGCACTGTTCCCTGAACTCTGTAATTTGAAATAATTTTTGGGTCCCGGTAACATTTATAGAGGAAGGAACACGAGTTGCGATCCTATCATTGGATCAATTCCGCTCGTCATCCGATCTAACATGTAATTGTACTCGTCTATTTTTTTTTCTTTTTTTTTTCTCCATTTATTGGTCCGATCTAAAATCAAGCGGTCATCCCAACTCGCACACCTTCCTCTGGGATTGCTACCCGGATCCAAAAATTATTCGGTGTTTCTGAGCGGTGATTGTGGGATTGGAAGGTGCCAAGGTTGTTAGAATCGCGATCCGGATCATAGGGTCTTACGATCATACGATCCAGATTTTGTAAATCGATCTTGATTTTGTAAAGCAATCCTCGATCCGACCTTATTATCTGATTTGATCCTATCTCAAAATGATCTCATGTAGGATCTCGATCCTGATAACCTTGAAAGTTGCCCAATAGATTTTTTAGTAGTGATGCTATCTCCACAATGGAGATGAAGCAAAAACACCCAAAAAAACCAGTGTGTGATTGTGATTGTAATTGTGTAAATGGTGTGGCTAAAATAGGTGAAATTGTTAGTCTTTGTAGAGGTCAACAAAAATTAGGCTTCATTTGGTACGACGGTGACGTTTGCTCTCGGCGGGTTGAAATGGAGAGTTGGAATCGAAGAGGGGGAGGCGGGGTTGGAAAAACGGCGTTTGATGGGCTTTTTCTTCATGCAGCGGGTGCAAACGGAGCAAACGCCGCCGGCGTCCCCTTTGTTTACCCGCCGTCCGGCGGCGTTGGCTCCAAACTCCCGGCAAAAATGCCGAAACAAACGAAGCCTTAGTGAGTGTGGTTGTTGTGGTCCGCTGGCTCTTATACATGATCCGAGAGACATCCCATGTAGATTTAGGCTCCGTTTGGAGGGACAATAATCTAACGCTCAACATACCAAAGCAAAAAGTAGTCATAAAAACTTGAAAACCTATTCACACTTCTCTAGGTGTATAACTACTCTTGAAACAAAGACTTTCAGTCTGTATTGATTGTATCTCAAAGTCACGCTGGGGTAGAACACCGAACGATAGACTAAGTTCGCTAGTATTGCACCGTGTAGTGCAGCACATCAAACCGCTTAGAGTGCATCAACACTCGCGCCGAGATGCGGGTGCGAGTGCTGATGCACTCGCAGCCGTTGGATGCTGCACTGCACGGTGCAGTACAACATCCCTTTCTTACCCTATACTCAGACCTAGAGGAAGGTCGGGGAGCCCCACCAAAAAGTGATTTTTACTTTTTAGTCAATTAAATTTTTTTTTCTAAAATAAATTATAAACAATTTTATTTTTCTAAACAAAAATTAGTTTTTAAAAAAATCGGCCAGATATTGCGCATTTTAAGGTTCGGCCGAATATCACATTATTATTATTATGTTAAATTGTGAATTTTTTAGACTGTCAGATCAGGAATCGCACAGCTAGATGGCTAGCGGACCTTCCTCTAGGCCCGATCGACAGACCTAATTTTTGCTCGTAATTTGAATGAAAAATCAAATGAGATTTTAGCTACGCTCGCTGTTGAAACCGAAATCTCGGTCACCGTGGAGTTCGCCATCGGGGAAGGGGTGATCGCGCGCATACTTCCCTCCTGCAAGCAAAACAACAAAAGAGACAAGGGAAGAACCGACCCAAGGGCTCGGCGGGGAGGACCCACAACACACCCGGAAGATCTGAGAGCGCTTCCCCTCCTTAGCCAAAGACCGAGCTAAAGTACCCTTAGAAATCACTTGAAAACTGGAGCAAAAGAGCACATGAAACATGCCTTCAGGGGTACCCCTTGGGTCATATTTACAGTTTTCAGAATCTGAACTGCCAATAACCAAAATGAACTGACCTGAAGTTACCAAAAAAAACCCTTGGTTGAGTCTGCCAACAGCCAAACTCCGCTGTTCTGAAGGGCTATGGGCAGACCAGCGGGGGCAAAACAGTAAAAAGTACCTCATAGATCCAGGCGAGCTGCGGAGCCTGGCCACCTCGGCAGATCCGGCTCATCCACTGTTGCCGAGCTCCGTTGTGAGAGTGCGAGCTGGACGGCGAGCAGGCCCATCCGTCGACTTCCATTAGTCGATCTCAGCCCGACGAATCTTGCCTTAGTTCGGCGAGTGTCGAGCTCGCGGTCGACAAATGCTGAGGTCGGGCTCGGGTTTTCTCTGTCGAGCTCGCCTGGGACCTGGATGATCTGAGCCGGTCGGTCTGGTTCTTGGTTCTCCCCACTCGCCGGATACGGGATTGTACACAATCCCCGCTCTTTTTGAGCTTGACAAAGCTCGGAAAGAAACATCCAACCTCAAGTGTTCGGCGAGTGTGGGGTGGACTGGAGGGAATCTTCGGGTGGGGTCCACCTGTGGCTATATATATGCACATGTATACCTGCCTGACTCTTGTCATTCCCTTTGCTCTAATCTTGCCAAGATGCTGATCCCCAAGGAGATTCAAGAGCGGCTTATGCGCGCCCGCCAGGCCTTAGCTGCTCGCGTAGCCACCTTGACAGCGGTCCCAGACGCTGTACCGCAGTTAGGCCTTGCAGAGCCTAACTCCAAAAAGATGAAAACATTCCCTCAGACGGCCGAGCCCATTTATGACGACCTGAGGACCACCTTGGAGCACGGGACCGGCTCCTCCACTCTGCCTGCCCCGGAAAAGGGGAGGAATATTGTCGAGGTCTGCGGCGTCCCAGACAGCCACCCTGATTGCGCGGAGGACGTCGCGCCGCGAGACATCACCCCGCGGGCCAAGACTACTCTTGGGGACTCGCGGTTCATGACTCCAGAGAACCATCCCCGGGACCCGTCCCCTCCTTTTGGGACCTTGGGGGTGAGATCGCAGAGGCCGAGCTCGCCTGTGCGCGCCAGCTCTCCTCAGCAAGATGTCGTGACCTCGGGGGCGGGTCTGGAAACCATCTCCATCCCGTGATTCGAGCTCCTCTCACCGGGAACGTGCGGCCCAGGTCGCGGGAAGGATGTGAGGTTTATCCCTCCCCGCATTTCCTTGGAGTTGCCGAGCTCGTCAGGTAAACTTTGTCTGGATTCCTGCCTCATGCAATTTTTAGCACCTCCTTTTGCTGATGTTTGCCTCCACAGTTCCCCCAGCCAATCCGCTGCTGAGGAATCTTCGCGGGCTGCCCATTACTCTCTCCTCCCCTCCCACAGCTCGCTGGACTCTTACCTGGGCTCCGAAGTGGATCAAGGCGAGCTGGCGAGGAGGGAGGTTAAGCTTTTAAAGAAACTGGTGCGCGGGGTTCGCGAGGTGCGGGAGGTCAACGAGGCGCTGCAACGCGACTACGCGCGTCTTGCTGACGAGGTGCAGAGCGGCCAGGCTGGCGAGTTGACGTCCCCTTCCCGGCTTCTGGATGAGATAGACGACGACCTCTCGGTGGCGTAGAGGAATTCGGGGAGGATCCGTGAGCTGCTCCGTGCGCGGCAGTCTAGGGGGGCCGGAGCTGCGAGACCGGCGTAGATAAGAGGCGGCTCCCTTGCCGAGCCGACCGGTACTCTCCTCCAGGTCTTCCCCCTGCTTGTGCGCCCCGCTTTCATATTCCTGCACTTGGTCTTTGTAATAAGTAACCTTAAAATATTCTTAGTCATGCGACATCTAAATAATATATTGTTTTTCATTGATTTAGCCTTTGTTGGAACGCGCCGGAAGTCGGCGAGCTGAGGGTTGGCGAGCTGGGCCGATTGGACAGCTTTGGTGGTTGGAGCGCGTCGGAAGCCGGCGAGCTGGGGGTTGGCGAGCTGGGTCGATTGGACAGCTTGGCAATCTAATTACTTTTTCTATAAATAGCCCCCTCCCCCACCAACCCGCGTACTACCGCCTTAACTGCTTGCTTCTCTCTCTCTCTTCCCGTGCTTTCTCCCTTTTTTGTTCGCGCTCCATCCCTTTTTCTGCGAGTATGGGCAAGGCCAACCCTGAAGCCGACGGCCGCACCAATTGTGCCCTGCACTTCACTGATTACTGCTTCTTCGAGGGGAACACCACCGAGGAGGAGCTCGCGCAATTTGTTGGCGACCACGTTCCGCCGGTCTTCGAGGCGCGCCGGCCGAGGCAGGAGGAGGCCATCAATACCTTCTATGACGACGAGCTCGTCTTCCCCATCTCTCACTTTGAGGTGGGGTTGCGCCTCCCCCTCTGGCCGGAGATCCGGAAGATTCTGAAATATTATGGCGTGGTGCCCGCGCAGTTGAACTCCAACGCCATCGCCATGATGGTGGCGTTCGCGAGCTATCTCCAGCGAGAGAGGATTGAGTTCAACCTGACAGTATTCAGGAAACTCTTCTCTTACAAGGCGACGCCGGACGGGATCGCCTACTTCGGAGGCTTGCTGATCAAAGTTCGCGAGATCGCGAATAAGCACCATAACTGGATGAGCAAGATCGCCTTTATCAAGGGCGATCTCGGCAATATCTCATACTCGCCGCAGCAGAAGGGCGAGGAAGTCTACCGCCCCCCGACTGTGTCCGGCAACGATGCCGACCTCCATAAATTTTTCCTCCACAAGGACTTCGAGGTCGCCTTCCTGCGAAGGGGCCTCGACACGCTTCTCCCCGTACTACCCGACGAAGGTATTGTTCCCTCCACTTTTGCCGAGCTTGCCCGGTCGCCGAGCTCGCCACATTGTTGTTGAAGATCTAACTTTTTCCAAGTTTTTCCTTGCAGGGGAGCGGCTAATTCCTGTGAACCCGCCGTACGCGGACTCGGGGTTGTCCCCGGACCCCCTTGCTCGCGAGAAGGCGGCGGCGGCGGCGGCCTGCCGAGATGAGGCTGCCTTCTCCCAACCCTCTTCCGGCAAGAGGCGGTCTGAAGATGTGGGATCGAACCCGCCACCCCGCCAGCCATTACCAAAAGAGATGAAGAAGGCTGTGTTCGCTCCGCGGGGGAAACAACATCAACAACATCAATCCAGCTCCAAGTACATAAGCTCACCCGAGACTATCCCCGACGCGTCGTCGGAGAGCCCGCTGAAGGAGATCACCAGCAAGGGGCGGAAGGGCGGCGAGGCTCCTGCTCCCTCTGTGGCGATCTCTCCACCTCCTTCGGCGAAGAGGACGGCTCGCGAGCGCGGGGCGCCGAAACTGCACCCCCTCTACAACTTTGGGGGCGGTGGAAAGACTCGGCGGGCGAGCCCATGGTGCAGTGGGACGAGCTGGCCCACCGGGTTTCCATCTTCACCCAGCACCCTTCCTGGCATGACCGCGAGCCCGCCACCGGTCACGCTTACGCCCTCGGCTTCGGCCTTTATGGCCTGGAGGACGTCGAAGCCTACAAGAATATGACCTTGCGGCAGCTTGGCCATGAGGGCCTGCAGGCCCATCTGCGGGCTATGGAGCTTCACCACATGCTGACCCGCCGCAGCTTCGCCCTCAACAACCAACTCCAAAAAGCCGAGCAATCCCGCGACGTCGCCAAAGACAAGGTCGCTGATCAGGCGAGGCGGCTCGGCATCACCGAGGGTCTTCTCGCCCAGGCCGCCGGCGGGTTGGTGAGTATCGGGCTTTCTCTTCCCTCTTTTACTTGAAATATTTTGTACTGCCACTAATGAACTCTTCTTCTGTCAGGATGTCAAGGCTGCCGGGGAGCTGCGGGCTCGCAATACCGAGCAGGAGGAGGCGATCGGACAGCTTCGCGTCCGGCTTGCCGAGCTGGAGGGGGCGAATGCGAAGCTGAAAGAGGAGAATCAGCACCTCAACCGCGAGATCCTCCGCCAGGCGGAGATCTTCTTCCCGCCCAGCGACGCCGATCCTACCCTCCCCTACAAGAGGCCAAGGATTGAACCACCCTTAACCTACCCTATAAGGTCCTAAACACTTGCACTTCATTCACACTATAAGCTCTTTCAAAGTAAGAAAACCAACCTTAACCTCTCATATGGGTCAACTGTAAGTTGAAAACAACCCTTAACCTGTGGGATTGCCGCCCATTTTTCTAGCATGCATGTTGCAATTAACATCTAAAAATGATGGCTATGCATTTTGATTCCATATTACAAAAATAATCAAAAAAAGAAAATAAATCTAAAAAAAAATTACCTGGATGTTCTTGCCTAGTCCCATCTCATCAGCGATGAGACATTGTGCACCTCTGCCAAGTCCAAACCGGAACACCTTCGAGTTGAAGAGGAAGAAGTGCGTCGCGCGGTGATACTGAGAAGAGTTGGAATCGGCACCTACAACCACGAGCCGGCGAGGAAGAGGAGTCGTTAACTGCAACCAAGAGCAGGCGATGAAGAGGCGTCGGCGCCTGCAACCGCGAGCCGGTGAGGAAGTGCCGGCTAGGCTTTGAACCACCCGGTTCGGCTCAATTTCGGTTTGATTCTTGGTTCGGCTGAATTTCCGGCTGGGTGGGATCTGTTGGAGACCGCTTTGTAAAATAGCGATGATGCTGTAGAGACTAGCGGAGCTACGGAAGGTGATGGCTACGAGCTTGGACACAATCTCTATCTCTCTGCCTCTCTCTTACAAAGTTCCATTGAAATATTGTATATATATATTATATTGCAAAGAAAATACATTCATAGTAATGTATATTGAAAATGTAAGAAAAAATGCGAAATAAACAGTACATAAAACTAAAATAGCAATCAGAGTTGAATAAAATTCAGGAGAGCTCGGAAGAGAAGTCGAGGAGATGAATGCAATTGTAGATGGTCGACAAGAGGCGTAAGTTTAGGGTAAGCATGAGAGGATCTGGTAACTTGAGGCGGGAGGACAAGGCAGCAGGAGGAGAAGCATGGGCGGAATCTGGTAACCGGCGGCGGGAGATGTGTGGAGGATGCAGGAGAAGCTGACTGGAGGAAGAACCATGTTGAGCGCCTGCGGTGAGAGGGACACGAATGAATGGAGGAAGTTGGTTGCATGCCAGGTTCGTTTTTTTTTACCACGATTAAATTTTAAAATTTGACAAAAGATAGGGCACAATGACGACAAAGGTCGATATAACCAACCCCACTATAGTGGGATAAAGGCTTTAGTGTTGTTTGTTAGAAACTTCGTTGAAAAGATAACTTCGATCAATAACAATACACAACCAACGGCCATGCTGCAATTACACCAAAGACAAGCTACAAGACAACCAACGCAACACAAACTTGTGAGGTATTGGACATTAACAGAAAAACTAATAGGGTACAAGGTAAATCAAACAATGAACAAAAACAACTTCAGCTTGGCGGCGGTGAAGCACAAACCGCCATCGACCTCTGCAGTGAGAACCAGCTTGTCAGCGAACTCGATGACAATCTCGTCAGTGACAAGGAACTAGTCCGCCAGCGAACTCAGCAACCAGGCCAGCGACCTCAAGGCGACCTCAAGGCACGCCACTCCGCACTACTGCTCAGCTCGTGTGCGACTAACAACACAAGGTCGCCTCACCAGAAACTTCTAGACCGCCAGCAACCTTAATCGAACAGAACCTCATGCAACTCGCCAGCGACTACTTGCCCAGTCCGCCGGAACTCAGCAACATACTCCACCCGAACTCGGCGACTACAAACCAGTCCGCCTGAAGACCACGCCAGCGACTACTTACCCAGTTCGCCGAAACTCAGTAACATACTCCACCCAAACTCGGCGACTTCAAACCAGTCCGCCCGAAGACCATCAGCAGGCCACAACCAACTCGTGGTTACAAGAATCAGACCGCCAACAACATCAAAACACGCCTTACCCCCTTTTTTCACACTACCAAAGAAGAGGAGAGTCGTCATATTTATACTGAACAAAAAACAGAACACCAAACACCGGATTACACAGCAAATCCATCTAGAACACCAAACAATAATTTGGACCAACCAGAAATCGCCCACCTCACCTCACAAAAATCAACATTGTTGATTAAATTTTAAAAGTTTATGTTTTTGGGGGGATGCAATAGCCATATCAAAACTGCTTATAACATCACTCTTTTATCAAATTATATTTATATTCACATTATTTATGTAAGCTTCTCAGTTCTCGCATTAAAAGATGCCGCTTTATGATTTTTTAAGTTCATATCCTACATAGTTATGGCAGTAACTGTAGAGTGAAGTTTCCCATCATAGCCGTTCAATTCAATTTGGACGAACATGATTAAATTTCACCTAGTCAGAGCTGTTTCAAGAAGCTAATCTAAAGAAGGAACTAAACAAGACTTTATTCATTTAATCATATCTGTTTTGATACTTTCCTCTCTTATTTGTAGGCTTTAATAGAAAAAAAGCTGTTACTATTCAAACCAGATGATTAATCTAATTGTGTAGGATTTCTGGGCCGGCGGTGTTCTTAGGAGCAGTTGCGGCTCTTAGCGTGGCGGGATCTGCGGCGCTAAGCAGGGGCGAATCATAAAGCAAAAAAAAAAAAAACAGAACGCCTCCACCTTATCGGAGCCGTTTATCTCTCACGCAATCACCGTTTTTGGCGTGTAAGTAGTCAAAATTCATTGTCTCAATGAAGGAAATCCAAATCCACCAATCTCCTACTTCTAAGGGTCATTGCTCACCTACAGTACATGATGAAAGATACAGAGTTAGGGTAGGGGGATGGCCCTTGCCCCAAAACTAATGCAACAGTGGAACAACCATCACAAATTATCAACAGATTACAAATTTTATAACAATGGTGACCAAAGTATCATAAAAAAAAATTCCTAGGGTTTACCTAAAATTCTACATCACTAAAAAAAAAGACGATTGTTAACCGCAATCCGGTTTTGGCTATTCGCACCCCATTGTTAACCGCAACCCAAAAATATAACCGCACTCCGTTTTTTCCTTGCCGCACCCCAATATTTTTTTACGCACCCGAAAATATCCCCTAGCGATGTGCGTGAGACAACTAATACAGTAAGATGACGCGAGGAAGATGCCGGAGAAGGGAGCAACTCGGCGAAGAGGAAGACGGAACGAGGTGAAATGGGGGAGATGAGGTGCGAGTAAAGTTTTAGAAAAAAGTTTTTTAAAACAAAAATGGGATGCGTATAGCCATATGAGGGGTGCGGTTAACAATTGCCAAAAAAAATCAAATTGCAACAAAACAAATCATAACGACAATAACAGCAACACAATTGAAGAAGAATAAGAAGAATAAAGAATTGGGTACTACTGGCATTAACCTTTCAAGAAGTCCTCAACGCAGAGATCTCAGCCACCAGGTTTTCGTAATCCCATAGTTTCGAATGGGGGCTTCCGTACTTGGTTCGATCATCATCTCGCCCGCACCACGACTTCTCGTGATCTCTGGGATCCAAATAAACGGCGTGTGGCGGAGTTTTTTTGACATTAGATTTCACGTAAGGGGGCGGCGGGTTGGATGGTGGGAAATTTTCCACATCTGCTGGTCTGTCGCGCCGCTCATCCGGTTGGAAGTTTTTCCCGGCATCATGCGAAGCTTTAGAATGCGTGAATTCGCCATGATCGACGCCTGCTTTCGCCAACTCTCGAATCATCGGTCGATCCATCGGCATACAGCTTGCGGGGCGTTCGTCGCGTTGTAATTGATTGGACGCGTGATGTTTCTGAATGAGTGGCTTCGAAGAGGGTTCATGATTTCTATTAACAAGTTCATGGCTTCCATCGGCATCTTCATCCTCAGTGACAGGGTTATCTTCAGTTAGTTGGACCTGTCAAAGGGAAAAGTATATCTCAGCACAGGCATTGTAACAGATATATCTAAGCAAAAAAGATCAAGCAAATAAACACAGGAGAAACAAAATTTTAATAGTCATGTTATATGCCCAGTTTTGAATTTATGATGGATAAATGCAGGCCAAACTAAAAACATTTTAGTAATTAAATTATTCTGATCAAGTATTATTAATATTTATCTAACATAATGTGGTCTTTATTAGGACTAAGGCTCCGTTTGGGAGGACTTATTTTCACCGGTCAAGAGGTTACGACCGCATGAATCTGGCCTTAATTAAGGTTGGTTCATAATGTGCGGTCGTGACCGCTTGACCGGTGAAAATAAGTCCTCCCAAACGGAGCCTAACTTAATATATTATTTTCAATTAGGTGGGGGGTTAAAGAGAAGTTATGAAAATAACTATCACTTGCAGTGGCATGTGGTTATTATGTAGCTATTATTAGATATTATTGGACTCTTGTCTAACACCAAAATAAATAGCAAAAATTTGATTTTTTTTTTATTAATGCATAGTGGCAAAAGAAGGGGAGCCTTAGCGCACCAGTTGAGGTGCTGCCGTTTGACCTTGAGGTCACGGATTGGAGTCCTGGAAGCAGCCTCTTGCAAAAATGCATGGTAATGTTTGCCTAGATTTCACCCTTGTGGTGGGACACTTCCCCGGACCCTCGTTGTGCGGGGATGCCTTTGTGCACCGGGTTGCCCTTCAATGTATAGTGACAAAAAGGCTCTGGTAGATGGGCTACAAGATCAAGTTTATCCTCACCGAAACACCCAAAATTAATAATGGATGAAGATATGATCATTTTTCTTCGGCATTGACTGTTTTAAAGTTCCTGCACTACATCGTCCATAAACAGTGCCAGAACGATTCAATAGATGAAGTAACAATGATTTAAAAGAGAAGGCGACGATCATAAACAGGGTTTTATATACAACTCTCTAAATAAAAATAGACCCAAAATACCCTTCCGAAACAACATCGGATGCAAGACCCCGCACCAGAATATCAAAGAAACAAGACTCGGCAGGGGAACGGTGGAGGCAGTCGTAAACGCATGGGTTAAAACGTCATTCGTTAAAGATCTCACCTAACAAACATCATCCATTTGAGCATAAAAGTGGATGAAGTTCCTTAAGTGCGCATTAACGAATGACATTTTAACCCTCATGTTGATGACTGCCACCACCGTGCCAAAGGGAACCTAAGCCATCGCAAAACAAAACAAAAATTGTATGCCAATGTGCTCATAAGTTCTTACATGGGTAGGTGAAGTTTTATCTGAAATTTTCTTCTGGAACATCTCGGAATTCCAACTGACAGAAAATTCCTGGGCAATATCTTCCATTAACTGAAGCTTCTTCTCCTTTGAAATTGACTTCCTCCTTGTCTTCATAACAAACTGCAGCATCAATAGAAAGACAACAATGATTAAGACATGGAAGAAAACCTGATTCATGTTTAGCAAAAGGGAAAATTTTGCTAAGGTTAATAACCTCTCTGTTGACACAAGAATCGAATCGAGTTCCATAACGCTTTGTAAATGCCGTCCTGAGATCAGCTAATTCGGGCAAGTTTGAGAATCTGGCAGCAGCAAAAATTAGAGTTGCTACAGCTTCCATGGCTCCTTCAGGGCACTCCCTACACCAAAAAAATAGATGAGAAGCATTGTAAAGTTGTATTATTACTCCAAAATGTTTTAAAAAAGATGTTTAGAACAAATAAATTATTCTTGTACAGCGTGAAAGAACGATATTAATGGATAAAATAATGAAAAACAGTTCAAAACGGGTGCTAAGTTTCAAGATTTTCCATGAAGAGTTGAAGACTAATAGTCATATAGTGCCAAGAGATGTAAAGTCTTCTCATGATGCTGCATCATGCAAGGGAAGAGAAATTAATCCATTTTAGACATCTCATGGAAATCGCTGCAAGTTTTTAAACATAGAAGCAAAGAGGCCAGCCGGGAGATGAAGCACAAAGGCGACAACATAGACAACAACTAGGGTTTAGATAGATGCTCAAGTCCATTTTGATATACGATCAAATGTCATAAATGATCTTAAGCCGTTCACGTGAGAAGTGTGGATATATGCCAGTTGAATTTCTCAAAAATAAGTGGCAGCCCAACTCGATATTCTTAGTTCGTGGCAAGGTTGTCAGGATCGTGATCCAGATCATAAGATATTACGATCCTACGATCCAGATTTTGTAAAATCGATCCTAATTTTGCAAAGCGATCCTCGATCCAACCCTACTATCAGATCCGATCCTACCTCGAAACGAGCTTATCTAGGATCTCGATACTGACAACCTAGGTTCGTGGTTGGCTGCAATGTGTAAAGATGTTTGAATGTGTTGGGTTTGAGAGTGAGCAAATCTGACCTAAACACATGCAAATTAATTCAACGATAGCACCTACACGACCGTTTAGCGATATACAAACACATAAGCAAACCATGCAAAAAAACAAGTCAAACAATTTTTGACGGGGAAACTCAATTGTGTGAAAACCACGAGACGATCCGAGTTCAACTCAGAAAGTCATTACTAAATATGTGCAAAAGCATACAAAATAATACCAACTTTCTCTTCTCGATCCACATAGAATCTCCATCATTTCGCTACACAATGAATTATACAAATGAATTAAATAAATACAATACCGCAATGACTAACGAGACTGATCGATACGATCCTCTCCGATGAAGATTTATATGTAAACTTGTGCTTCTCCAAATTTGTGTCTCTAGCGAAGCTGATCCTTGGCCTGAATAGAACCGACGTTCACGATGTTTCTTCTCCATGATCGGTGTTAGAAACCAGGCCGGGGTCAAGGCTCCGAATGAACTACGGGAATATTGGGACAATCCGGACCTAGCCTACTGCAGCCTAATGACGACAACATCTCCAACCAAATCTCCGCTGAAGGCTCCGAATTTTCTACGGGAATATTCCGCGGTTGGTTGTTGAGACACGGACTCGATCCCGGGACCTCATTTATAAGAGGGGACTAACACTGTCTCTCATACCCAACTGCGCTGCATATATATCTCCATGCCCAGTTTGCTACAAACCTCCCTCTGATACCATGTTAAAAATTGGCGGTTTGTCTCTCTAGTCGGGCGGCTTACAGCTCGGGCGGTCTGGCAGTTAGTCCAGGCAGCTTGTTCAGGTGTCTGGCTGTATGGCGGGTTGGTGCAGCGGTCTAGTAGTGGTCCTCTGCAGGCGGTCTGATGATAAGCCGCGACTGCGGCCTGGTGGTAATCCGCAATTGTGGTCTGGAGGTTTGCCGCAGCAGCGGTCTGATGATTAGCCGCAACTGCGGCCTGGTGGCAACCCGCAGTTGCGGTCTGTAGGTTTGCCGCAGCAGCGGTTTGATGATTACCCGCAGATGCGGTCAGGTGGCAACCCGCAGCAATGGTCTGATGATTAGCCGCAACTGCGGCCTAGTGGAAATCCGCATTTGCGGTCTGCCGGCTTGCCCAGTGGTCTTTCGTGGCGGACTTGCGACTTCCCTTGGTGTTGTTAGGAGCTTTGTTATTCTTTTGTATAATGTGCGGTTTGACATTGTCAAACCGCACAAGCCGTGCAGACTGTATTTAGTCCAACATCGTTTGTTGTAATTCTCTCATCTCTCCCAGTTTCTATAAATAAAGGGACATACCTATGTAATAATTATCTTTTTGGAACAATAAAGTTTACGTTTTATTTACCTCTTTGTCCATTTTTTACATGGTATCAGAGGGAGCAATAAAGTTTGCGGTTTAACCTCGCGGCCTCATCCACCGGCTTCGTCCGGCTTATTCCGGTTTGTCCGGTTTCTTTCCCTTCCCTCCCTTGCGTCTCGTTGTGCTTGCGACTTGCTTCCTACCGGGCTTTTCTGTCCGTCCTTTTGCGAGTTTCTCCTTTTGGTCGCGGTTTCTTCCTGACCGCTGGTGTGTTGTCACCTTGACCGGGCGGGCGCGTGCTCTTCTTTTTCTTCTTATTTGTGTGGTTTGCTGTGCGGCTTCTTTTTCTCTTACCGCCTTTGTTTGTCGCTCTTTGTTGCGGCTTGTTCTGTTCGCGCGACTTTTTCGTTGTTTACGCTTTCTTCTCTTCTTTCTTACCGCGGGTTGTCTTCCCGCGGCTTGTTTCTTCTTTGCTGCGAGTACCGCATTTTGGTCGCGGTGTGTTCTTTGCCGTTGGTGCGTTGACACCGTGACCGTGTGGTCTATTCTTCTCCTTTTTTTCTCTCCGCATTTTGGTCGCGGCCTCTTCTCTAGCCGCTGGTGTGTTGACACCGTGACCGTGCAGTTTCTCCTTTTTCTGCGACCGTTCCTCAGGTCGGTTTCTTGTTGTGCCTTCTTTGCCGACTTGTTCTTGTGCGGCTTGTTTCTAACCGAGCGGTTAGTCTTTCTGCTTCCCAGTTTCTTCTTGCGGATGACTTCCCTTCTCTCTTCTACTACTCATGCTTTTGTGGCCTCCTCTGATAGGTGGCTTATTGACTCTGGTGCCTATTGTCACATGACTGACAACTCTCATTTGTTTTCCTCTTTGCTTGAACAGAACAAGCTGTCTCCTGTTGTTATTGCTGATAGGACTTCAGCTCCTATGCATGGTAGAAACAATCTTAAGTGCTAATAGACTATGGATATATGATATTGATCCAGAAGCCAAAAATGGGAACTAAGTCTTAGACACATGACCCATTCCGTTGCAATCAAACAAAAAAAGGAAGAAAAGTTTGTTTTTACTTCTTGGCAGATTTCATTCAGAAGGAAAAAATGGGGGCTAAGTAGACATGCACTTGCCTCCCCCTCTTGACCCATGTCATTGCAATACATATGAGCGTGCAAAAATAACCGAAGAATTCATAACCGGACCAGAATCAAATGGTTCGGGTCGGTTCCAAATAGGTTCGGTTCTGGTTCCCATAATACCAGAACCAACAGTTTGATTCTCAGTTCTACATGTCTGTTACCCATAACCGACCCGAGAATCAGAAATCAATGTTAAAGAAAATATTTTGAGACAATAGTTATAATCGTATGACTTAATTTGTGAAGGGATTGAGAATTGTCATATGACCAGAGAAAATAATCTTTGGACTCGGGTATTTGTATGTTTTCAATATTATAAAAAGTCGTGATTCGATTATTTGAGACATCGATAGTTATATAACAAAGGATCATGAGTTGGAAGAGACATTCTATTATTATTTTGAGAAATGAGTTGAACCAAGAACCGAACCGGAACCGAATTGGAACCAAACCAAAACAAACAGTTTGTATCCGGTTCTGTACTTTAGGGACGTAGGTCGATTTCGATTTCAAAATTTTGGAACCGAACCTATATGGGTCTGCTCTTGGTTTTGGGTGCAATCGAAATGATTCGAGTTGCACTCCTATATATATATAAAGAGAGAGAGAGATAGGAGCTGCTCTCAATAACTCAGGAGCATAGAGAGTTACAAGTAAGTCTATAAGAAGAGTGGAAATTCCTTCTAAGCATTGGGATTGCGACATCTGTGGAGGAGTGCCGCCGGCGTTGATGTTGGTGTTGCTAGCAATTGGACTTGCCGATTGTAAAAAATGGACAAAAAGCTAAATAAATCACAAACTTTACTGTTTCAAAAAAATAATTATTACATAGGTATGCTCCCTTATTTATAGAAACTGGAGAGATGAGAGAATTACAACAAACGATGTGTGACTAAATACAGTCTGTGCGGCTTAACAATGTCAAACCGCACACTATACAAAAGAATAACAAAGCTCCTAACAACACCAAGGGAAGTCGCAAGTCCTCCATGGAAGACCACTAGGCAAGCCGCCAGACCGCAACTGCGGGTTGCGACCAGGCCGCAGTTGCGGCTAATCATCAGACCGTTGTTGCGGGTTGCCACGTGACCGTATCTGCGGGTAATCATCAGACTGCTGTTGCGACAAACCTCCAGACCGCAACTGCGGGTTGCCACCAGGCCACAGTTGCGGCTAATCATCAGACCGCTGCTGCGGTAAACCTCCAGACCGTAACTGCAGATTACCACGAGGCTGCAGTCGCGACTTATCATCAGACCGCCAGCAGAGGACCACTACCAGACCACTGCACCAACCCGCCAGACAACCAGACACCTGAACATGCTGCCTGGACTAACCGCCAGACCGCCCGAGATGCAAGCCGCCCGATTAGAGAGACAAACCGCCAATTTCTAACACTCCCACTCAAGCTGGAGCATATATATCTACCATGCCCAGCTTGCTACAAACCTCCTCCGAAGGAGTAACTGGCCTGATGAAGAAATCAGCCAGTTCTCTTTCTGAAGTAACAAACGGTGTGCATATCTGATTCTTCAAAATCTTCTCTCTGATGAAGTGGCAATCAACCTCGATATGCTTCGTCCTCTCATGGAAGACAGGATTACTCGAAATATATATTGCTGGCTTGTTGTCACAAAACATTGGTAGAGGATGATCATAAAGCTCTCCAAAATCAAGCATAAGTATCTGTAACCACTTCAGCTCGCAAGTAGTTAGAGACATGCTCTTATACTCATCTTTTGCGCTCGACTTGGAGACAACAGCTTGTTTCTTGCTCTTCCAACTGACCAAATTCCCGCCAACAAAAGTACAGAATCCAGATGTGGACTTCCTATCTCCTTTATCATCTGCATAGCTCGCATCAGAATATGCCCCAACCTTCAAATGTCCCCTTTTCTGAAACATAAGTCCTTTCCCTGGAGCACATTTAACATACTCTAGAATCTTCATTGCTGACTGTATATGACACTCCTTAGGAGATTGCATAAATTGACTCACTCTTCCAACAGCATAACAGATATCCGGTCTTGTGACTGTCAGATAAATAAGTTTCCCCACAAGTCGTCTGTACCTGGTAGCATCCTCAAGAAGAGGTGAGTCCTCACTCTAACACTTGTCATCTCCAACCGACATCGGAGAACGAGCCGGTTTAATTTCAAGAAGACCTGTCTCTTTTAAAATGTCCAAGACATACTGATGTAGGGTAGGCTAGTGGTGCTCGGAAACTACAACTCTACGTGCAGGTGCAGGGGTGACACACTAATGCAATGCTACATGCAAGGTGGCTGTCGGTCGGCAACGACAATTACTATAAGCAATGAAATTAATAACGCCACACAAATAATTGAAATAAAGAAACAAATAATTAATTTTTGACAATTAGGCAACGACTTCCTCCGCTTGGAGGGCCTAAGCAAGTGTGCGGCGAATAATTCTTCCTGCAATTTTATTATAAGGGAACCAATTTTTAGGCAACAATAATCCCAGCACAATATGATAAAATAACAAATGAAAAATGTCAAGTCACAGAATACAATACCACAAATGCTCACAACGTAGAAGGCTGAATCGAGACATTGGAGAATTTGAAGGTCGGATGCAAAGACGGACGATCGGAGGTGAGAACGATAGCACAGTGACGGCAAGGTGGATTCCCAAGGTGGAAAAGAGGGGAGACGGGCCGGAAACGGAGAGATCTAGCCGCTAGGAAATAGATCCGGGTGTAGATGGATATATCTATTGTTTTGACGGTGGATCCGGGCTACGGGAAGGGGAATACAGATGAAAATGATGGATCAAAGGGTGGTAGTACTAGATCAAAATAGATCTAGAGTTTTCGGAGCGATGAGAAGTGGATCCACGAAGGAGAAGGGGGAGGAGTGGCTGGCTAGGGCAGGTCGGGCCTTAGGGGAGTCGGTCTTGAGGAGGAGAGGGGCGGTGAGGGGGCTGGAGGGCTGCCAGCAGGCCGACAGCCTATTCTGGACAAGTGGGCTGCGGCGGACAAGAGGAAAACAGGGGGGGGAGGGGGTTTGCTGGACTGTAGGCCGGCGGCTGTTAGGAGGGGGGGGGGGTTAGGGATTCTGGTGGCTGAATATGGAGGAGGGGTGGAAAACGATGGTGAGGGTAGAGTGTACCTTGGGGAGGAGTTTGACGGCCCAGGAGTCGTCACCTAGGGTTCCACGGCGTCGACACCGAGGAGGGATCACTGGAATCCGGGAATGCTTCTTCTCCAAATCCAACAATGATTCAATTCAGCCTCTAACACTCCTATTTATAAGAAAAGACAAGCTAGGGCATCCCCATCAACAATTATGATTGATCGGTGGGTTAGCCCCTTAAAATACATCAAAACAAGCTCAAAAAAAAACTAATATAGTTTTTTGACTCGCGTCGACGTCCTGTACGCAACCGCGGAGTCTGATCGGTGATCTGATCAAGTATTCTTGCGCGAATACATGTACTGATGTACGTGGGTCCTGTCTTGCGGCGAACCCCTTCAGGTGCATCTGATGGTTCCCCATCACATACTTTCTCTGTGAAAGAACAACAGACCCTGGTTTCTTGGATATCTCAATGCTAAGGAAATACTTCAGAGACCTCATATATTTAATAACAAAATGCTTAAGGAGATGCTTCTTGGTCATTTCCACACCTTCTCTATCATCCTCGGTGAGAAGAATATCATTCACATAAACAGCAAAGATAACAAGACCAGTTGATGTCTTGCGAATGAATAACGAGTGATCCGCAACATTTCTAGCAAACCCAACCAAAGAAATGACCTTATTGAACTTGTCAAACCAGGCCCTGAGACTTTGCTTAAGACCGTAGATTGCTTTCCGCAACTTACAGACCTGAGACTCCCCCTGAGCAACATACCCAGGTGGTTGCTCCATATAGATAGTTCGTGTAAATCATCATAAAGAAAGACATTCTTCACATCCAACTGAGACATTTCACAGTCTCGGTTGATGGACACAGAAAAAAGCACACGGATCGTAGTTATCCTTGCCACAGGAGAATAACAAAGCTCCTAACAACACCATGGGAAGTCGCAAGTCCGCCAGGGAAGACCATTAGGCAAGCCTCCGGACTGCAAATGCGGGTTGCCACCAGGCCGCAGTTGCGGCTAATCATCAGACCGTTGTTGCGGGTTGCCACCTGACTGCATCTGCGGGTAATCATCAGATCGTTGTTGCGGCAAACCTCCAGACCGCAACTGCGGGTTGCCACCAGGCCGCAGTTGCGGCTAATTATCAGACCGCTGCTGCGGCAAACCTCCAGACCGCAACTGCGGATTACCACCAGGCCGCAGTCGCGGCTTATTCTCAGACCGCTAGCAGAGGATCACTACCAGACCGCTGCACCAACCCGCCAGACAACCAGACACCTGAACAAGCCTTATGGACTAACCGCCAGACCGCCCGAGCTGCAAGCCGCTCGACTAGAGAGACAAACCGCAAATTTCTAACACTCCCCCTCAAGCTGGAGCATATATATCTACCATGCCTAGCTTGCTACAAACCTCCTCTGAAGGAGTAACTGGCTTGGTGAAGAAATCAGCCAGTTCTCTTTCTGAAGTAACAAACGGTGTGCATATCCGATTCTTCAAAATCTCCTCCCTGATGAAGTGACAATAAACCTCGATATGCTTCGTCCTCTCGTGGAAGACATGATTCCTCGAAATAGATATTGCTGCCTTGTTGTCACAAAACATTGGCAGAGGATGATCATAAAGCTCTCCAAAATCAAGCATAGGTGTCTGTAACCACTTCAGCTCGCAAGTAGTTAAAGACATGCTCCTATACTCAGCTTTTGCGCTCGACCTGAAGATAACAGCTTGTTTCTTGCTCTTCCAGCTGACCAAATTCCCGCCAACAAAAGTACAGAATCCAGATGTGGACTTCTTATCTCCTTTATCATCTGCATAGCTCGCATCAGAATATGCCTCAACCTTCAAATGTCCTCTTTTCTGAAACAGAAGTCTTTTCTCTGGAGTACCTTTCACATACTTTGGAATCTTCATTGCTGACTGTAGATGACGCTCCTTAGGAGCTTGCATAAACTGACTCACTCTTCCATCAGCATAACAGATATCCGGTATTGTGACTGTCAGATAAATGAGTTTCCCCACAAGCCATTTGTACCTGGTAGCATCCTCAAGAAGAGGTGAGTCCTCACTCCAACACTTGTCATCTCCAACTGACATCGGAGAACGAACCAGTTTAGCTCCAAGAAGACATGTCTCTTTCAAAATGTACATGACATACTTTCTCTGTGAAAGAACAACAGACCCTGGTTTCCTAGATATCTCAATGCCAAGAAAATACTTCGGAGACCCCATATCTTTAGTAGCAAAATTCTTAAGGAGATGCTTCTTGGTCATTTCCACACATTCTCTATCATCCCCGGTGAGAAGAATATCATCCACATAAACAGCAAGGATAACAAGAACAGCTGATGTCTTGTGAATGAATAACGAGTGATCCGCAGCACTTCTAGCAAACCCAACCAATGAAATGACCTCATTGAACTTGTCAAACCAGGCCCTGAGACTTTGCTTAAGACCGTAGATTGCCTTTCGAAGCTTACAGACCTGAGACTCCCCCGGAACAACATACCCAAGAGGTTGCTCCATATAGACAGTTTCGTGTAAATCACCATAAAGAAAGACATTCTTCACATCCAGCTGCAACATTTTCCAGTCTCGGTTGACGGCCACAGAAAAGAGCACGCAGATCGTAGTTAACCTTGCCACATAAGAGAAAGTATCAAAGAAATTCACATCATAAGTCTGCGTAAAACCTTTGGCAACAAGTCGGGTCTTGTAACTATCAAGTGATCCATCTGGTAGGAACTTTATGACAAATACCCAGCGACAACCAACAACATCAACACCTGGGGGTGTAGGAGCAAGAGTGCAAGTACATCGATCAGTAAGAGTACGCATCTCTTCATTCATAGCAGCCTTTCAATGAGAGATAAGAAGAGCATCTTGATACGAGGCGAGAACATTATTAGCGGAGAGTGCCAGAGCAAAGCTCCTAGACGAAGGAGAGAGCTGAGCATAAAAGAACACAACCTGCAGATGATGCTGGGTGCAGAAGAGAACACCCTTCCGAAGAGCAATCAGAAGATCAAGATCACCCTTGGCCAAGGAAGACAATTCACCGTCAGAAGAAAGAGGAGGCTCTGTAACAGACACAGAGGGATCCATAGAAAGAGACGGAGCAACAAGAGTATATGTGGAAAGAACCGACTCTGGCGGAGGTGCCGAGAGTATAGGCAGGGAAGAAGAAGCATCAACAGACACGAGAGAAGAAGCAGGGGAAAAATACGGAGTATCTTCAAAGAAGGTAACATCTGCGGAAACATACTGTTTGCGCATGAGAGGATCAAGACATCGATACCCCTTCTGAGTAGGACAATAGCCAAGAAATATGCATTTAACCAAATGAGGAGAAAGTTTGTCACGTCCAGAAGAAGGGACGTGGATAAACGACGTACATCCAAAAGTTTTAAGTGACAAAGGAAATGGTTCGCCCTCTGGTTATAAAAGAGAGAATGAAGTATTGCCCTGAAGAACAGACGAGGGAATACGGTTAATGAGATAGCAAGAGAGAAGAATCGCATGACCCCAGTAAGACTGAGTGACATTCATTTACAAAGAAAGACTGCCAGCAACATCCAGAAGATGATGATTCTTGCGTTCAGCAACGTCATTCTGTTGAGACGTATATGGACAACTTGTTTGATGAACCAAACTCTTGCTCGCACCGAAGTCAGAGAATTGATGGTTAATATATTTCTTGACATTATCAGTACGAATCACTTGAATGGGCACACGAAACTGTGTGAAGATCTCATTATAAAATGCAGTGAATACAGAGAACAGTTCAGAACGATCCTTCAAGAGATACAACCAAGTGCATTTGGATAAATCATCAATGAATGTGACAAAATATAAGCTTCCCCGACCAACAGTAGCAACAGGAGAAGGACCCCAGATATCAGAGTGAACAAGTTCAAAAGGATGCGAAGAACAACGTCCCGTCCGAGCTGGGAAAGAAGAGCGATGATGTTTACTCAACTCACATGCTTCACAGTTCAAAGGCAAAACTTCTGAAGGAAGGTCTGAAAAAAGTTGATGAATAAAGCAAGAAGGAGGATGACCAAGACAACGATGTCACAGCTGAACAGAGAAAGAAGCAGAAAGAGCAACGTCGTGGTCAAGATAAAAAAGGTCACCACTAGCAGTACCAGTAGCAATTGTAGCATTGGAGACAGAATCAGAAAAACAAGTGGTACCAGTAAAAGTAACCGTGCAATTTAATGTAGTGTAAAGAGCATGAACAGAAAATAATTGCACGGGAAAGTAGGGATATAGAGAGTGTCCCTGAGCAGCAAAAATGAAGAGAGGCACACAGTGCCAATAGTAAACACCAATAGAGATGTTAAAAGTTACATTATTTTTAAAAGAAAATTTATAGGCTTGAGGCATAAGACAGGAAATACAGGATAAAGCATTGTCAATTAGATGGAGATCTTTTGAAAAAAGAGCGTCATGTAAATTGTATTTATATGGGGAAGAATGCGGCGTTTGTTTATGTCCAATGCCGTATTCGCGAAGAGAGGGCCCCAAACAAGACATGAGACTAGCTATGCATTTTTTAAACTTTTTGGGGGGTTTGACACTCTTGGTGGCCAATTTAGGCTCAAACCGCATAATATACTAGTAGGGGGATGAAATATTTGTCAACCCCCCCCTCCCCCCGGCCCCTTTGAGGAGCTGCGCAGGCCGCCCAGCCCGCCTCAGGCCGCAGCTCGCCCAGCTCGTCAAACCGCAGCTCGCCCAGCTCGTCAGGCCAGCTCTCCCATCTCGTCAGGCCAGCTCGTCAGGACAGCTCGCCCAGCACGTCAGGCCAGCTCGCCCAGCTCGTCAGGTCAGCTCGCCCACCTCGTCAAGCCAGCTCGTCCAACTCGTTAGGCCAGCTCGTTAGGCCAGCTCGTCAGGCCAGCTCGCCCAGCTCGTCAGGGCGGCTCGCCCAGCTCGTCAGGCCGGCTCGCCCAGCTCGTCAGGCCGGCTCGCCCAGCTCGTCAGGCCAGCTCGCCCAGCTCGTCAGGCCAGCTCGCCCAGCTCGTCAGGCCAGCTCGCCCAGCTCGTCAGGCCAGCTCGTCAGGCCAGCTCGCCCAGCTCGCCAGGCCAGCACGTCATGCCAGCTCGCCCAGCTCGTCAGGCCAGCTCGCCCAGCTCGTCAGGCCAGCTCGCCCAGCTCGTCAGGCCAGCTCGTCCAGCTCGTCAGGCCAGCTCGTCAGGCCAGCTCGTCAGGCCAGCTCGCCCAGCTCGTCAGGCCGGCTGTGACGTCGCGTAAAATTCCGGTTGGAAGGGTAATGGTGACCGGTTGAGTAATGTTGGACCGACATTTGACCGTCATGCTAAAAGCAGGCGTCATCAGGTAAAAAGGGGCGGAAGAAAGCCCGTGGTCTTCACTTTCTCCAGAAAGAAATCTCTCACCCGACGAAAGCCGCGCAGAGCCGATCGACGCCGATCGTCGTAGGAGGCCCAAATCTCCTCTGTTTCGCGTGATTCCTCCTTCGTTTGAGAGGTAATCTTCTCCTCTCCATTCCTCTTTGTCCTTGTGTGAAGATTTTTTTATGTTTTGGATAGGATGAAAACCTAGGGTTTATTGTTTTTAAGCTTTCTTTCAATCCTACACGCACGACAAATTTCTGTAAGTATTATTAATGCTCTAATCCTCAATTTTGAGTCATTTGGAGAAACCCTAGGTGAAGTATTAGAGATTTCGACATTTAGGCACATGCATGAGGTTGGGGAAGGGATTTGTAGCAAGTATGCCTCCTCCCCATGATTTTCTAGCAAATGATTGGAGGGCAAGGTCAGTCTCCTAACTCCAAATAATTATTTGGAGGCTAGGTATGACTGCCCCTTCACTCAAATAGTCCATTTCTAGTACTCTTCCACATACTTCTGTGCTCTGATTGTTCGTACTTTACTCTTATGACATGTTAAGTTATATTGTAGCGGTAGCCATAAGGGGGCAGTTACACCGGCTCGTCAGGCCAGCTCGCCCAGCTCATCAGGCCAACTCGTCCAGCTCGTCAGACCAGCCCCGGGATGTTTTCAGTAATTTCAGAGCAGCGGAGGTTGGCTATTTGCAGGCCATTCCTAGAAAACTATAACTAGACCCTTGAGGGTGCCTTGGAGAGCATTGTTTCTTAGCCACTTGAATCCATCTTTCTTCATCCGCCAAGGCACCTAGCTCAGCATTGGCTAGGGAGGGGGAGATCACCAAGGTCTTCCGGGTGTGAGGTGGGACCTCCACGCTAGAGCCGAGCGTCTGTTCCTAGTTTCCTGACTCTTTGGTCCGTGACATCCCCTGAGTGCAATAAGTGTGAGGTCACCCCTTTCAAGGGACCCCGAACTCCACAGACACCGATTTCTCGGTTTCAACAGTTTAGAATGTGAAGGTACAGTGTAACTAGAACATGAAATGAAATCAAGCATGGAGTAGACCATGAAAATTCAGATATATTTGAGTGCTCTTAGTGAACAAGGTTGCAAGTTCTCACTAAAATCAATCTGACATATTTGAGTGCTTATAGCCATAGTGTTGAAGCCAGTAAATCCCGACGTCAAATGTTCGGAGCTGAGTATAACTTAAGGTTACTGATCTTGGGGTCAAACGCCACAATACTGATGATTAAAGCTAGAGAGAAATGTCTATAAGCACACCCCAGGTTCCTTAAGAGGGAGGTCCCACCACATATCCAAAAGTTTGAGAGAAACTTCTCATCCACAACCAAAAGGCTGAGCGAGGTACGAGAAAGGCACGGACTTGGTGAGTATGAAACTTGTAGGATCTCAATGTGTCACTCCTGGTACCCCTGTGAGCCTATTGATAGACAAATCTTGGGGGGGGGGGGGTGGCTACTCGCCCATACTCACGAGTTACAAGGGGTACTCGCTCATGCTCACGAGTTACAAGGGGTACTCGCTCATGCTCACGAGTTACAAGGGATACTCGCCCATACTAGCGAGTTACAAGAGATACTCGCTCATACTCGTGAATTACAAGGGTCACTCACCCCAACTAGCATAATGGTCTGTGAATAGGCGACTCCTTAGGCATTTATGATCTCGACGAATTACGGGTTATACACTTAGTTTGTAGGGGTGCATTGGTTGACATGAAAGCAAAGAAAGTTGATGAATTCTTGTGTTACAATCCAACGGCCAATTTATCATCATTTATCTTGTAGCATCATGTTTGGGGAAGAAGCAAAATGTTAAATTCTTGGCTGAAATTTTACGTTTTGAAATAAGGGCATGGGTTGAGGAGGATGCCATTTAGGTAATCATGTGGATGGATATCACATTGTATAGTCTGACAAAGTGTCAGATCATATCTTGCAACATCCACAAAGAAGAGAGGAACACTCTACAGTAGATTAAACGGCAAATGCACTGCCAACCTTTTTCCAAAATTGAAATCTCTGCAACTATTGAAGTGTAAGCAGGCTCAAATGGTTCAGATTAGAAAAAAAATCATTCAAAACAAAGAGGAAAACTCAACTGAAGCACACACAAAATATGTTGATTTGAACAAGGGTGATTAGGTTTAAGTATATGATTAGAAATCTGAAGAGTTTTCTATAAAAATCATAAATTAGTAAAATCAGCAGCCGAGGAAATTTTTTTTTCTTTTAATATGTTTGTACCATACGAGTATTATATAACAAAGTGAAATATTAAACAGGTCATTAGCCGACCTTAAATGGTTGGGATATGACTACAGATGATCATGCAACAATGCGAGAAAATTTGTAGAAAGGTGTACATTCATCAAGCAAATTGTTTTAGTAGATTTAGTGCATGCTACCTAAGTGCATGATTCTAACTGAATGATTATCTACTGAAGGCGCATAACTACTGAAAATTGACTTAAATAAAAAAACAGGACATGAAAGAATGATACCTCTCCTTACGAATGGTTGGCAGGTTCTCCAAGACACACCCACAGTATTGTTCAATCATATCATAGCAAGCTGCATAGTTTGTTTCAATAATAAGTGCATCCATCTGCTTAAACAAAGACAAGAAATACCAAATCAGACAACCAAAAAAAGGAATTGCATGTTGCATGCATCTCATTCTATCTCCTTAAATATATATATATATATATATATATATATATATATATATATATATATATATATATATATATATATATATACTAGTGCCCGACACGGGGCTAAGCCCCTATGGCTACGTGCCACAGTACACGGCTCGTTACGGCGGGCTTCGCCCGCACCTGGCTGCGCCCGCCCCCCGGAGGGCTGCACCCCCGACACGGGGCTCCCCCCCTATGGCTACGCGTCACATTACCCGGCCCGTGACAGCAGGCTTCGCCCGCTCCTTGCTGCGCCCCCGACATGGGGCTCCTCCCCTATGGCTACGCGTCACAGTACCCGGGCCGTGACGGCGGGCTTCACCCGCACCTGGCAGCGCCCACCCCGCGGTGACCTCTCTGTGAAATTTTGCCGGTATAGTTTCTCTACATCCCCAAAATTAGTAGCTCGATGACTTCCTCGAGGTAAGCATGTATGGGGGATAATGAATCCTCCAAATTTTGGAAATGCTTGCTTGAATTGATGACAATTAGGATGTACAAAGCATACATACCAATTTATAAATAATGTACATATAAAGTTGACAAATAAAATTTTGCCAACCCGGCGGGCTCCGCCCGCCCCCCAGCGGGCTGCGCCCCCGACACGGGGCTCCGCTGCGCCCCCGACACGGGGCTCCGCCCCGCCCCCGACACGGGGCTCCGCCCCGCCCCCGACACGGGGCTCCGCCCCGCCCCCGACACGGGGCTCCGCCCCTATGGCTACGCGCCACAGTACCTGGCCCGTGACGGCGTGCTTCGCCCGCACCTGGTTGCGCCCGCCCCTCGGCGGGCTGCGCCCTTGGAGGAGGGCAGCACTTATATTTAAAAATTAACATAATATTTAAATATTAATATAATATTTAATTATATTTAAAAAATATTTAAAAAAATATTTTAGAACAAATATATTTAAAAAATAAAATATTTAATTATATTTATGCGGGGATTTACTCCGGCCTAAGTGCGGGATTAAATCCCGCCTAAGTGCGGGATCACTTAGGCGGGAGTAAATCCCGCCTGCGTAGGCGGGATTTAATCCCGCCTGCTTAGGCGAGATTAATCCCGCCTAATTAATCCCGCCTGGGATTGTATTAATCCCAGGCGGGATTTAGTCCCACACCGCCTGGGATTGTTTTGCTTTTTGGTTATATAAAGATTTCTGCCACTGCAGATGTAAAGCTGTGATTGCAGGCACAAAGCAATGAGGTCGGCGGGTTTCCTAGGTTGGCGGGCGGGCCAGCGCTATGCGGGGGCACCAAACATTCACGGCCGACGGGCGGGCGGGCTTGCATTTGTAAAATTTTAGACTTAATTTTGAACTGTGTTGATGGGTTGTAGGGTGCCCTACAAAATATGTAGATTTGAGAGACCCTATATAGGTTTAGGAGACCTAAGAAAAAATATAAACGGCCCAGATTCATTGTTGTGATCAACGGTTGCGATCAAATGTTTGGTTTATATTCAACGATCGTGATCGATCATGATCTGATTCTACAATTCAAAACTACTTATATATATATAGAGAGAGAGTAACGATCAAATGTTGTTATGAGAGAAGAGAGAACGACAGCCCATAGGAGGAAAGGCCAAAAGAGAGAGACAACCCATAGGAGGAAAGGCCGAAGGAGAGAGACGCAACAAAGGGGAAGAGACGAAGAGAACTTAGATGAAGGCCAATAGGAGGAAAGGTTGAAGGAGAGAGATGCGACAAATGTTGGGCTAGAGAGCACGCAAGCCCGACCAGAGCACCTGCAAATTAATTTAAGCAAGTACATGCACGACCGCTTAGTGGTATGCCGATACACTACCAAAAATACAGCACAAAATAACAGTAATAAAAGTGACAGAGATTTAATGTGGCAATCCAATAGGATGAAAACTACGGGACGATCGGAGTTCAACCTGGAAGACCGCTACTAAAATGTATGATAACAATAGGTAATTACAAGGTTTTCCCTCCTCGATCCATACAAGATCTTCACTAGCTTCGCACTACACAATACAATAAATAATAACAAAAAAACTGCAAGTTACCGACAGTGACGGACGAGACAGATTACACAAATCCTTTCCAAGATGTCGCTTTGAATACTTACTCAAATCTGCTCCAGATTCAATCTATGTAGGTGAAGTATTTCTCGTCAACGTCGCATAACAACGCCTGAAAGCGCTCCCAAACTAAAACGATTGCCGCAAAGACCTCTCTACAAATCTTTCAATACTTGAGTTTGAAGAGAAGTGCATGTCTTACCCCTCCTCCTTCATTCATATTTATAGGGTCAAAACCAAGAAGTTAAGAGGTGGTAGATGACAAGTCGATGAAGTTTCCCTCGGTCAAAAACACATGTCATGAAGCTTCTTTTGGCCACTTTTCTAGAAGCTTCTTTCAAAAATACATGTTGGTTTAAAGGTCAATGATGACTACTCATTTTCACACTTATCATGAAACACATGTTTGAAAAGCATGGTCAAAGATGGCTAGCCTCTTTCACATTTAGGAGAAAAATATCTCAACAAATCTTGTCCTTTTCGACTAAGTAAAAATCTTCTTTCAAATCTTCAAACATGTCTTCACATTTGGTTAACAATACCAAATTTGAGTTAACAGTTTTCTCCACAAAGGACGAGGACGGGAACTGTACCCAACAACTAATCCTCCTTTGTTTTATGTGGAGAGAACCGTCATGCCGGTGATCCTCATGCAGTGCTTGAACTTCACTCTCGACACGGTCTTCGTAAGCATATCTACTCCATTGTCATCCGAGTGCACCTTCTGTAAATCCAGCCACTGCTCTAAAATATCGCGTATCCAATGATACCGCGTGTCAATATGCTTGGACCTTGAGTGGAAGGTGGGGTTCTTCCCCAAATGAATTGCACTCTGACTGTCGCATAGGAGTGTGTAGCGCTCCTGAGTAAAGCTCAGCTCCTTGATGAAACGCTTCATCCAAAGAAGCTCTTTCTCTAACTCGGTGACTGCAATAAACTCTGCATCTGTAGTAGACAATGCGACGCACTTTTGCAGTCTAGACTGCCACGACACAGCTCCCCTTGCAAACAGGATCAGGTACCTGTATAACCCGTAATTCATCGAGACCAAAAACGACCGAGGAGGGCCTAGAGGACCTTACTTACCCATGGGCGAGACCAGACCACTAGAGACGAGTTCAGCCCTCCAAGGGCGAGTGCAGGCTACCCAGGGGCAAGACCAGACCCCCAGAGGCGAGTTCAACCCTCCAGGGGCGAGTACAGGCTACCCAGGGGCGAGACCAGACCCTTAGAGGCGAGTTCAGCCCTCCAGGGGCGAGTGCAGGCTACCCAGGGGCGAGACCAGACCCCCAGAGACGTGTTCAGCCCTCCAGGGGCAAGTGCAGGCTACCCAGGGGCGAGACCAGACTCCTAGAGGCGAGTTCAGCCCTTCAGGGTCGAGTGCAGGCTACCCGGGGGCGAGACCAGACCGCTAGAGGCAAGTTCAGCCCTCCAGAGGTGAGTGCAGGCCCCCTTAGGGCAAGATCAGCTCCCTAGGGGAGAGATCCAAGATCAGGGTGAGTGGTGAGTGCTCGCTTCACCAGCCACTCGCCACCCCCATGATGCCCATTTTGGTCTGCTAATATCCCCTCCAAACAGCAGAGTTTGGCTGTTGACAGACCACTTTGGGGTGCATTTAGTAAAACCAAAAGGCGGGATTCCGTTATTTGCAAGACAAACTTGAAAACTATAAATAGACCCTCATGGGTACCTTGGGGAGGGGACTGCTTCTTCTTGTTCCCCTACCCCCAAGGCTGACTCTGGTTGGCGAGTGCTCTCAAGGCCCACCAGGGTGCCCAACTCAGCATTGGTTAGGGAGGGGAAGCTCTCTTTGATCTTCTAAGTGTGTGAGGACCACCTCCCTGAAGATTGGGGGTCTGTCTCTTAGTTCCAAACAACTAGTCTGGTGCTCTCGCTTGAGATAAGTAGGTGCAAGCTACCCCATTGGGTCCAAACTCCTCGAGGAACCGAGTTTCGGTTTCAACAATACCCATAAGTCGATCTTTTGGAGTTCAAATATCCAGGCATATCAACATCAGTATAGCCCAGTAGCTCTGGCTCGCTGTCTCTGAACCTTAACATCAAGTCTGACGTCCCATGTAGGTACCTTAGAATCCATTTCACAGCGCTCCAATATTCTCTTCCGGGATTGGAGAGAAATCTGCTAACAGTCCCAACAACGTGCGTTATATCAGGGCGTGTGCACACCATAACGTGCATGAGACTACCAACTGCAGTAGCATAGAGGACCTTCTATATCTCATCTTTCTCCTCAAGTGTGCTCGGACACTGGTCAGCGGTAAGTCTAAAGTGAGCTGCAAGTGGCGTGTTCTCCTTCTTCTCTTGATCCATATTGAATCTCTGCAGGACCTTCTTGATATATCTCTTTTGGGATAACCAAAGCGGCATGGAGTCTCTATCTTTTCGAATATGCATCCCTAGGATGGTATTCGCAGCTCTCAAGTCCTTCATCTCAAACATGGAGCTCAACTGGCACTTTAGTTCGACAATGCGCATAATGCTCCTCCCAACTATCAGCATGTCGTCAACATAAATAAGTAAAATGATGAAATCCTCTGGAGCATACTGTTTTATAAACACGCAGTAATCAATGGTGGTCCTCTTAAAGTTGATATTCCCCATAAAAGCATCGAATTTCTTATATCATTGTCGTAGGGCCTGCTTCAGCCCATATAAGCTCTTATTCAGGTGACATATCAGACTTTCCTTCCCTTTGACTCTGAATCCTTCAGGTTGCTCCATATACAACTCCTACTCAAGATTATCATGTAAAAAGGCAATCTTGACATCTATCTGTTTGATCTTCAAGTATAGCCTCGCAACAAGGCCAAAAACAACTCGGATAGATGATATTTTCACAACAGAAGAGAATATCTCATCAAAATCAACTTTCTGTTTCTGACTAAAACCCTTCACCACTAATCTAGCCTTATATCTGAGTTGTGTCGAGAGGTCTCTCTGCTTTACTCTGAAAATCCATCGATTCTTCAAAGCCTTCTTACCCTTAAGCAATCTCACCAAATCATAAGTGTGGTTCTCATGCATAGACTGCATCTCCTCCTGCATAGCAACCATCCATTCTTTCTTCTCTGAGCTCTGCACAGCCTCTTCAAAGTACTCGGGCTCCCCCGCATCAGTAAACAAAATATACTCATTAGTGGAGTATCTCAAAGATGGGTGTCTGACACTATCAAACCTCTATGGAGAGAGCTCAGCTGTTAGTATAGGCACATCATCAGTGATGTCCTCTGTAGGCTTTTCATCAATAGTGTACTCATGATCTGAAAGTGGCTCAGTACCCTATATCGGCTCAGGCTCTACAGCCTCCTCAATATTGTCACTTCCAATCATATGAGACTCTACATTAATATGAGAGTCATCCTTCTCAGTCTTCTTAGAATCAACAATACTCTGATCCTCACAAAATATAGCGTCACGACTGCGTACAAGTTTCTTCTCAACTAGATCGAAGAACCTGTAGCCAAACTCGTCGCTCCGATCATATCCCAGGAAAATGAACTATCTGGTCTTGGAATCTAATTTTGATCTTCCATCTTGAGGGATGTGCATAAAAGCTTTGTATCCAAAGACCCTCAAGTGACTGTATGAAGGATCATTCTCATACCAGACCCTATCAGAAACATCCTCTTGTAATGCATAGCTAGGAAAGAGGTTGATGACGTGTGCAGCTGTGTATAAAACCTCACCCCAAAATATGTCAGGTAACTTTGACTCAGATAGCGTACACATCACCCTCTTCATCAATGGATTATTCATTCTTTCTGCTACACCAATCAGCTGCGGCGTCTTGGGCGGAGTCTTTTCATATCTAATCTCTTGCTCTCTGCAGTACTCATCAAATAGACCAATATACTCTCCCTCATTGTCAGACCTGATGCACTTTAGCTTCTTACAAGATTGTCTTTCCACTTCAGCGTGGAATCTCCGAAAGGTGTCGAGGACCTCATCTTGTCTTAATAGCATAGACCAAAAAAATTTTCGAATAATCATCAATGAACGTCACGAATTAAGACGCTTATCGTCTCTGGACCTTTAATGGCCCGCAGACATCCGTGTATATGAGCTCCAATGGCTCGGATCTTTTGGTGGCAGTGTGACTTTGGAATGATACGTTATTCTGCTTCTCAGTCATACAATGGTAGCGTCTCTCTAACTGATTCACAAATAGATCAGGTATCATCTTCTTCTTGGCAAGACATCTCAAACTCTTCTGGCTAATGTGACTCAGTCTCCTATGTCATAGGGATGTAGATATGTCATCTTTGATAGTGTTGATCTGAGCAGTTTCAGGCCTCCCCTCCATGTAGTATAATCCAGTATTTCTATAAGCTCTAGCCACTACTAGCGAACTCTTAATTAACTTCCAAAAATTTTCACCAAAGGCACTTAAGTGTCCATCATCACCTAACTTCTCAACTGAAACTTGGTTGAAGCGGATGTCAGGTATGTGTCACACATCCTTCAGAATCAGCAAAGCTTCGTGCTCGTTTTCAGGTGCATGTCTCCCCTCCGGATGACTTTAGACGTGTCACTGTTGCTCATTCTAAGAACTCCACAGTCATGAGTCATGTATGTGGAAAATAACTCTATATTGTGGGAGACATGTGCAAAGACACCTGAATCAACAATCCAGCTGCTATCATCGCACAAATGTGCAGCTGTGAAGTCATCTCCAATAATGATGGTATCGTCCTCCTCTATAGAGACGGTGGCAGCTATATGCGTGTTCATCTTCTCATTTGAAGACTCTCCCTTCTTTATTTGGTCATTCTTCGGAGTATAACAAAACTTTGGAATATGACCCTTCTTGTGACAGTAATGACACTCCACATTCTGATAGTGGGACCTAGACTTACCTCTGTTTTGGCTTCTCTCACTATTTCTTCCCTTGCTCTTGCTCCTGCCTCTCCCTCTAGGCTCAATAAAAAAGATGTCAGCTCGTGAAGAAGAGCCGGATATCCCTTGAGACTTCTTATTGCTTCATTTAGGATGTCATGCTTGACAATCTCCATAATAATGATGCATCCGGGAGATGAGTTGATTAGAGAAATTTTAACCATCTCCCAAAGAGTCTGAAAGAGACTTCAGCAACCAGAATGCATTGACCTCATCCTCGAATGTCACCTTCATAACAGTAAGTTGATCAATTATACTTTGAAACTCGTTTACATGACCCAAGATGGGTGAGCCATCTTTATAATTGTACTCTCTAAGCTTTTTCAGTAGATATCGCTTGTTGATGACAGTACTCTTGGCATATAAGCTCTCAAAAGTCTTCCAAAGGATCTTCGCATCAACATGCTCGCAACGTGATTATAGACGTTCGGCTCTACGAACCGTCTAACGAATCCACATAGCTTTTGATGCTCCACCTTCCACTTATTTGGATCTGTGTCTTTAGGCATCTCCTTAAAGATGGGACCATGTCAACGTTTCACATAAATGAGATCCTCCATCAGTAAGTGTCACTGATGGTAGTTCGCGCTATTGAGTTTCACCATTTTCTCGGAGCCTGAACCTGATGTAGACTTCATCGTGCTCTGTCACTGATTGAACTGACCTCAGTTCTCTGAGCCGACTATTTCAAAAAAGGAAATCAAAGAGGATAAGGAGCGGACCAATGATCGTCACCTACCGCACCCGATCACTAACCCGAAATATATGATCGACTCGTCTCGAATCTCAGACAGGTCAACCCGATAACTGCTCTAATAATGAACTTCGATCTGATACCACTTGTTGAGCTAGAGAGCACGCAAGCCCGACCAAATCACCTGCAAATTAGTTTGAGCAAGTACATGCACGACCGCTTAGCGGTATGCCGATACACTACTAAAAACATAACACAAAATAACATCAATAAAAGTAACGCAGAGATTTAACGTGCAAACCTAATAGGGTGAAAACCATGGGACGATCAGAGTCCAACCCGGAAAGCCGGCACTAAAAATGTATGAGAACAATAGGCAATTACAAGGCTTTCCCTCCTCGATCCAGACGGGATCTTCAACAGCTTCGCACTACATAATACAATAAATAATAACTGAAAAACTGCAAGTTACCGACAGTGGCGACGAGACGGATTACACAAATCCTCTCCAAGATGTCTCTTCAAATCCTTGCTCAAATCTGCTCCAGATCCAATCCGTGTACGAGAAGTATTCTTTGTTAACGTCGTATAACAACGTCTGAAAGCTCTCTCAAACTAAGATGATTGCCGCAAAAGCCTCTCTAGAAATCTTTTAATGCTTAAGTTTTGAGAGAAGTAGATGTCTTACCCATCCTCCTTCATCCCTATTTATAGGGTCAAAACCAAGGAGTTAGAGGTAGTAGATGACAAGTTGATGAAGCTTCCCTCGGTCAAAAGCGCATGTCATGAAACTTCCTTTGGCCACTTTCCTAGAAGCTTCCTTCAAGAGCACATATTAGTTTAAAGGTCAATGGCGGCTACTTATTTTCACACTTAAAATGAAACACAGGTTTGAAAAGTATGGTCAAAAATGGCTATCCGCTTTCACACTTAGGAGAAAATTATCTCAACAACAAAAGGGAAGAGATGAAGGAAACTTAGATGAAGGCCAGAGGAGGTGGCTGAAAAAGAGAGAACGAAAGTTATGCAAGGAGAGAAGAGAGAGAGCCACTCGATAAGACCAAGAAAAACTAACTTATTAATTCCTCTTCCATTACAAACACTTGAGCTATATTTATAACCATCATACCTAACATGCCTAATCAAGTATTTACAAATCTACCACCAATATCTAATCCCATTGCAGAGAGAGAGACAACTTCTTACAACACCTAATGTTAGGAGGGAGAGAACACAGGAGGACTGGTTGTGATGAAGAATATCATTTCTAAATTTATTAACCCAATATTCTAAAATTATTAACCCAATATTCTCAATTACAAAGAGACTCCTAAATTCACTAACCAATTGTATTCAATTACAAAACTTTAGGGCATATTTATAGAAATAAGCCTTGTCATAAATGATAAAACAACCACTAAACTTTATATATATACTATATGTTATTATTTTAAGAGAAGTTTTATAATTCCACATCAAATTAATAATAGCCGCTGAATTTATTTTCAAAGCAAATATTTTTAAAATCAAAATTAAATTAATTATTTAAACAATTTTTTATTAAAATACCAAATTTATATTCTAACGAAGACCGAGTGTTGGAGTGTTTCATCGACACTTTTCACCAACTACACTCAACAATTTTTATGCGAAATTTGAAAAAAAAATTATACATGAATGTATAAGCAACAATACTACAATGGTAAAACAATATGCGGCGTGAATATCTAGTAAATTAGTGGTATTGTCGTCATGTCACACTGTTTGCAAAGAGGGCGAGTGATCAATGTTACAGTCGAGGTGTCACGGGGAACCCCCATGAACTATTATTCATGTATGCATACATATAACGATACATGTCGAATATTTCGCAGATATGTCTGCACGTGTCAAGAGCGACTCGATAGTGACCCGTTGGTTGCGTGTCTACCTAGGGCATACCTCTACGTTGGACGAACTATATAAGAGACATTCCAAACTTTAATGGTAAAATGTAGAATACTTTTCGCGGAGCCAACCTTAACAATACATCATTGACCAATTCAAGCGTATCCATTTTTTACTAATAATAAAAAATGTTCATGGCAACTCCTTGGCATTACCCTCTTTGTGTTTCTACCATCGGGGGGAAAATACTGTAGCATTCATTTCTTCATTTGTTTATCTGCTTGTGTAAATGAGATTAACAGAGGTAAATGCAGCCGAGATCGATATTTACCCTCCGGACTCATTTTCCAGCACCCAACAATGGAGAAGATCCGAAAAAAGGGTTAAATCCGGTTGTCCATCAAATAAATTTCAGATTTCAGTCATCACAAACACAAAATTGATTAACAAAAAGATTCAAACAGCTCTGAATCGAAACAAAAATGAGCAAAAACGGAGCATCCAGCATTACTAAAGCAAAAAAAGATCTATAAATCAGGCGAAACGGATTCAAAGCAAAGAGAAATCCCCTTCCAAAAGGGGCAAAATCATTCCTCACCCGGCGAAAAGCATTGGATTCGTGACCGCCGGCGAGAAGATCGGCAACATCCTTCCTGAGATATCTCACCATCGCCTGTTTTTTCTTTCGGATAGCGTCTTTCCTGCAGTTGATGCATTTCACCAAACGCTTGCTGCCGCCGCCGAAATTGAATCAGTTATATATCGATCGAAGAATCCATGATTCTAACCCTAGAAAATCAAATCGGCAACAGAGACTAGTAAACAACTCACATTTTCTTCGAAAACTTTCGGCCCAGCAGAATACGGAACATCATATTTTCCTCTCCCGCTTCTCTCTCTGTCCCTTGAGCACGAGGAGACGTGAAAAATCTCCGGCCGGCGAGCTCGGCGAAGCTGGCGCCGCTCTTGATAACGAAGACGAGGTTTCAGTTTCCCGCCGCTTAAAATGAGGCGGTAAAAACCACTAGGCGTTAGTGCGTTAGTGCGTTAGTGCGTTAGTGGGTTAGTGGGAGGAGGAGGAGAAGAAGCTGAACGGGGAAATAAATAATTAAATTATATATATTTAAAACCTGTTTAGTATTTATATTAGCAACCCACATATAAATATTAGCACCCCATAAAAATACTAAATACGCATAAATTTTAATACACTACTCGTATAATTTCACCCTAAACTCTAAACCCTAAAACTGCAACCCAACACAAACGCTTTTCGGTCACCGCTCATCCCTAATGTTCTTGATGTTGCTTCTGTGTTGCGAGCATGGTTCATATCTAGGGGTGCAAATGAGTCGAGGTTAGCGAAATCTCCATACTAATATTTCAAGCTCGAGCTCAAAATACGTATAAACTTTAATACGCGTAATTTTTATTGCCATGTTCGTATAATTTCACCTCAGCACTGAGGTGCAACTCTAGCACCCATGCTTTTATACTGCTCATCCCTACTGTTCTTGATGCTACTTTCGTGTCGCCAACATTATTGTATAGGGGTTTAACGAGTCAAATTCATGTCGAGTTTGGCAAAATTTCCAAACTAATCATTTCAAGCTCGAGCTCAACGAGCTCATTATATCTGGGCTCGAGCTCGAGCTCCATGCCTACTTACCGAGCTCGAGGTGCTCGCGAGTTTTTAGCTCATGAATCGTATTTTCTTTATATTTTTCATTTTTTAATGTAGGAAAGAAATTCGCGGACCGTCTCGCGAGCTCATTAACAACAATGTGTGAGTTTGAGCTCTACTCATAATTGAATTCGAGCCCGTAAAGTTCCACGGGCTCAAACTCAAATCGAGATTTTTTCGAGCCCGCTCAACTCAATTTGCACCCCTAATCGTGCCTGCCATTTGGATTATGCAAATGATTTATTTTCTTTTGTATTATTATTATTACTTTATATGAGATAAAAAAAATTACTCTATATTAAATTGCGCACATTTGTATTTTGTGGTTTGAATTAAGGAAGAATTTTAATTTTTTATATTAAATTTTGTTACAGTGTGTTAATATTAGGCAATAATTATATGCATGCTCACTTTAGTTATGTGAGGCCATAAAATTTTAGAATGATTATATGCAAATCAAATTTATATAAGTTCATCATTTTCCATGATTTTTTTAATTTGACCTATGGAGTGCTAATATAATAAGACGGTTTGTTTTTTTATTTTAATTTTATAAATGAGATTAAGGCTCCATTTGGGAGGACTTATTTTCACCGGTCAAGCGGTGACGACCGCATGAACCGGACCTTAATTAAGCTCAGATTCATGCTGTCGTGACCGCTTGACCGGTGAAAATAAGTCCTGCCAAACGAAGCCTAAAATGGTAGATTAACTTCTTGCCATATGCTTTTAAGGCATTTGATTCATTTTCATTTGAATATAATATAATATTTATGGCAGTTATGTATATAGAATATTATTCGGTTAGAATAAGTATCTTTTTGGAAATTAGGAAAATTATTTCCATTAATAGTGCCCGAGAAATAATTTTTGGGAGCCCTAATTTAGAGGAAGGAGTGCGGGTAGTGATCTCGCCGTCTAATTCTGCCTTAAAATTTGTGCTTTTTTCTTTATTTTTTTTTATTTCGATGAGATCGCCGACATTAGATATGTGAGATTAACAGCAAAAATTTCACTCACTCTTAGAGAAAAAAATACCAACTGTACACAATTATTATTCCTGCCCGAGAGAAGCGGCAAAATTATATTCCGAGAATAACCCCACCGGTTTCCTCCTTAATAATAAATTTTTTTCCTACGCTACCTGCTCCCAGAAGAAGGAGCACGGGTAGCGTAAGAGCCGTCCGATGTGGCTTTAAATAATGTGTTTTGCTTGTTTTTTTATTTCTTTATTATTGTAAAATACAAACGTTATATTTAAGGCTTTATGGCTTGGATCTCACCCGCTCTAGGGAACAATTTTTCCCTTAATAGCAAAAAAAAGGCGGGATTGACAATGAGAGAAAATTGTTTTCCCTCTGCAACCCGTTTCTAGAGAAAGGAGCGCGGGTAGTGCATGAGCCGTCTGATGGGCTTTAAAGAACTGGTTCTGTTTGTATTTATTATTATTATTATTGTAAGCCACAAACGTTGGATTTAAGACTGTATGGCTTGGATCTCACCCGATCCCAGAAGAGGGAACGCTACCCGTACGGAACAATTACTACAACAAGAGGGTCAAATCCAGAAACACGGCGGCGGTCTAAATAATGTGTTTTGCTTGTTTTTTTATTTCTTTATTATTGTAATACACAAACATTAGACTGGACGGCTTGGATCTCATCCGCTCTCAGAAGAAAGAACACTACCCATACAAAAAAAATTTCCCATTAATAGCCAAAAAAAAAAAAACCGGAATTGACAACGAGAGGGTCAAACCCAGAAACACGGCGGCGGTCTTGCCATCTGGCAACGTTCCGTTAACTGTTTTGACTGAAACAGACAGGATACGTGGTGCTTTTTGGTCATTCCGCAAGGAAAATTCTATTTTGACTATTTAGGAAATTACTTTGACCAATTAATATTTATTTATATTAATAAAGGTACCCGGGCCCCGCATGACATTGTCCCGGTCATATCTATTTTTGAGGTGTGCAACGAAGTTTGCGAGAGGCAGAAAGAACATTTTTTTTCTGTAGTTAGAGAACTTGTATATTTATGAGAGCATTTTTAAAAATAAAAAAAATCACAAATTTTAAAATTTAATTTTTTTTTAATAAAGAGAAGTAAAATGAGAAATTGAAATAGGACGCAAACAGCCAAACAGTTTAAATAGGATGTCAAAATCCAGCTAATTATATTTAAAAAATAAAACGGTTCAACTTTTACCAATTCCTTAATTAAATAGGACGTCGATATTAGTGGGGATGCATTTTACTGCTAATCGCAAGCATAGTTTTAAGAGATTGACTATACACAAGCAGTTTCCTATTAGCAAACGTTCTTTTAGAAAGTTGATTATCCACAAACATTTTGTCATGTTTCACAAGACTTAAAGATATTGAAGGATCAACAGGCTCATGATCTTTTTTTCTTCATTTCTTTCAAAAACAGAAAGATCGAACCCACCATCTTTTTTTCAGAAGCTTTTACTAAGCAAAATTTACCTAAATTTGTTTTCTGAATGCATGTGAAGAGGCAAAGTTGATTTTATAGAATAAGACTTAAACTTTGAGATTAGGGGAGCAATAATGACTTAGAGGGAGATTGGCATGACGGCGGCAGTGTAGGTAAAATGCAAGAGAGAAGTTCAGGGCCTCCGGCGGTGAAGCACCGATCAACAGGGAAGGTAAAATGCAAGAGGGAAGTTCGGGACCTCCGACGGTGAAGCACCGATCCGCGAACACAGGCGGCGGTGGAGATTTTGAAGGTGTCTTTGGTAAGCTTTACGTCATCGACGTCTGCGGAAGTAGAGAGATGGTAGTACATCCATGCGATGAAAGATTCAGCGGTGTGGTGCGGCTAAATGAGTGCGGCGCTAATATGAAATTTAAAAATCTAAAAAAAATCAATTTTTTAGTGCACTGTAGCCAAAAATACGGTGTTAATATCAGCGCCCTAAAAAGAGCATCCCCGCACGGACGTCCGGGAAAGGTTCCCACCACAAGGGTCAAATATAGGCAGTTCTTATAATGCATTTTTGCAAGACTTTGCTTCTTTGGATCAAACCAGTGACCAATTTCTTAATACATGATTTAAAATTGTTTCTTAACCTAGAATAATGCTAACAATTTTGCTGGCTTAACAATTATTTGAAGTTAGAACAAGAGCCTTGGCGCACCGATTGAGCTGTTGTCATGTGACCGGTCACGGGTTTGATTCCTGGAAACAGTCTCTTTCAAAAAAATGCATTGTAAAATTTTCCTATATTTCGCTCTTGTGAGGGGACCCTTCCCCGAACCCTTGTTGTGCGGGGATGATTTAAAATTGTTTCTTAACCAATTCCTGGCTTAACCATTATTTGAAGTTAGAACAAGAACTTTGGCGCACCGGTTGAGGTGTTGTGATGTCACTGGTCACGGGTTTGAGTCCTGGAAACAGTCTCTTTCAAAAATGCATTGTAAGATTTGTCTATATTTCGCACTTGAGAGGGGACCCTGTTGAGGTATTTCTAACCGAGCCTGTTGAAAATTGTAAAGTGAAAGTGGGTGATTGGACTTGGGCAACCTATCCGTGCGGACTATGCGGACAGGGTTGGCGGACAGCCAAGTCGGCAGGGTGGTTGCAGACGGTTTGTTCTGTGGCGGCCTGGGTGGTCTATTCGCGCGGACTAAGCGAACAGCAGCGGCGGTTTGCCGGACCGGCTTATGCTCTGCAAGCAGTTGGATCCCAGAAGGTAACCGGGCGGATTGTGACTCTATCCGCGGAGTCCGGCAAGAAGCGGACTGAATGACTGGAGCTCGGCAGACCGGCTTGGCAAAAGCCTTGGTCTTGCTCTGGTGAAGCAGGCAAGTGGAAGCCACGGAGATCGCCAGTTAGCGCGGACAGATGCTGGATTTCGCCGAGGTTGGCGGACTGTTTCCAGTGTCCTCCAGTAAGTGCGGACTGGCCTTTGTGGCCAGTGGTGTGGACTTGGTTAGTTCTGAACCAAGTCCATGTTTGGCTCAGTCCGGGGAGATCGCGTAGTGGAGAACGGACTGCTTCTTAGTCCGTCGAGCTCGACAGAAGTGTCGTGTGCCTTGATTGCGAGCTTGGAGAATGCGGACTGGAGATTGAGTTCGCAAGGGCTTGCGGACTAGAGCTGGGTCCGCTGAGTCCGACAGCTACCTTGCTGGCATGGTCGTGGACTCAGTATATGTGGACTGGAGCAGTCTGCGGGATGTGCGGACTGGAGGTATCCGCAGTATAAGCAGACTAGAGCTATGTCCGCTGAGTCCGGCAGTTGCCTTGGTGGTGAGGCTGTGGGCTCGGGATAAGCGGACTGGAGTTGTGTCCGCAGATAGGCGGACAGTTGTTGCAGAGTTCGGTTGTGGC